>CM038009.1:6485454-7685454 GCA_021234005.1 Nephelium lappaceum
CTGCTGCTGCATCAGAACAAACGATCGCCTTCCCAAACTGTGGAAAAGAATTCATTTCATTGGCTTATGAGGTTGACATCTATGCATGCTCAGCCTTGTGATATATATATATATATATATTACACGATTTATAGTGGTACCATGTTGCCAGGTACTGGGAGAGAGCAAGCTGCTGGCAAAAACCCTTTATGCAAATGCCTCAGAAGGTTTGAACTTCGCGTACCTGTTTGAGGATGTCAAAGAGAAACCTGTTATTCTTAGTGTAGGAACAAGAAGTAATAAGCATGCGACTTATGATGGACAAACTACCACACCATAAGAGGACCTTGTTTGGCAACTTCTTTATCTCATCTAAAGAAGGGGCAGCACTTGATTCAATAGCAAAAATGTTATCAACTGATACTCCATACTCCTGAATACAACAGTCCAACCATAAAGCAATTACTTGATGGTTAAGACAAATTAACCAAGACTCTGAGTACAATGAGATTTTGGTCATACTATTTCTCCAAGTTTGATAGGCTCATAAGTTTTCTCCAAGTAGTTTAAGATCATCTTGTAGTCATCAGAATCTTTATCTTGCGGAGAAATTGAGCAACCCAGTTTGTTGTATCGATCAGACAAGGGATCATCAATGGTAGAACCGCTCATGTCTCCAATAAGGTGTGAAGCTACAGTAATGTCTCTAACTGTTTCAAATGGAGACGCAGCCTGCAAGAGTAGGCCAGAGTCAACTTCTAAGACAAGGTAATCTGAGCATTATGATCTAGTGACGTAGTATGTTCCAGTTGTAATACATGGTCTGCAAGTTCTTGATAGTCTCTAAAGACGAAAGGCCTAGTGGAGTGCATCAGAGTAAACCATCTATTGCTATGATCTGTCCAAACAGCCTCGGTCTTCTGCCCCATCTCTTTAACAGATTTCACGGCTTCTATGAATTGCAGCAGAACCTCTTCACCTGATGAAACCCTGTCATTAACCTAACATAACGAAAGATAAAATATGTGAAGTGACAAAAGCTAAGATCTCTTACATCTCTTCAAATGCACATTAGACAGCATTCCCATTGGTAAGTCAGGGGGATCCAGTCCCATTTCCATCATTGCATATCTGTACCCAAATTACAAGTATAGATTTTCACAACTGGCAGCCGTCGAAAATGAGTAGGCAATGAATTTATTAACAGATCACACCTGTAGATCTGCTGGCCACATCAGATCCTCATAAAATTCGCAACCAAAGGTTCAAGTTTGCAATGTGTAACTGCAACTCCAAGCTGCCTCAAAGCAAGTCCTCCATGTCTCACATCGACTCCATCATCCTATTTTGGGGAAAGAAAATAGAAAAGAAACATGAATCAAAAAACAAATATCACTTTAACTCATCAAGGAATGCGTGTTGAGTGACAGTACCATGTCAATTGGATAAATTTTAGTGGCTTCTTCTCGAACTTCTTTTCCCTTTCCCATGGCTCAAACTCATTGCCAGTTACTTCCTCAAAAAGCCTCACAAACTCCTTAATGGCACTGTCCACATCTGTCCACTCCTCAAGCCTCTCTTTAGCATTAGGATCGTCGCCTACTCTTCCTTTCTTATAGTAAAGGTTTAAATTACTCTCCGGTACTGTGAGCAGTTGCATTATAAAATGCCTGCGTCAATCATACTCAAATTTTACTACACAACCTCAGAATATATCAATTTAAAAAACCACCACAAAGGGACACTATATATTACTCATTCAAGCCTCGCCCTTGATCGCAAAGGGAAAATGCACAATTATACAATATCCCATCTTTCTCAAGTATCTCTCCACCTTGCTCCTGCGATTTGGTATCCTTGTACACACTTCTCTTTCCGTATAATTTAAGCTGAAAAAGGGATTAAATGTTGTGATGATATTGTTCTTGTGAGCACTATCCTCGAGAAAAAAAGAAAACGAGGGATATTGAAGATACTTCTGTTGCAATTGATTCCAGTGCCTCTTCACTGGATCCAGTTTATCCCATGGAATTCCTTTACCATCTGGAGCAAGATGGGTCACGATATCGTAGGCTTCTAGAGGCTGTGCTTCTTGCTTCTCGATGCTGTCGAGCAACCAAGCTTTCCTGACGACACGAACTCCTCTCTCCCTGCAAGCACATTGCAATTAGTCTGACAATAAATTTAATTTATAGACAGCTCAATAATATAGAGGAGGAGGTAAATAGGCCTTATACGAAACGTCTTACACTCACATTATTTCTACCAATTTGGAGGAGCCACCACGTTCTCTTTCTGCCAGTGAGGCAACTAGGCAAGTTGCACCTGAAATGAACATCAATACAACGTGTAAGACACACACACACACACACACACACACACACAAAAGGAAAAGGAAAAGGAACCACCCTCTAGCAATGATCACACAAGAATGATAGAGAGTAAATCACCTATAACAGAATTTGCAACTTTCCCTCCATGTTTTCAATTCGTGATTTCCAATATTGCTGCATCCATGGTTAAAATGTTGCTCATGGATCATGAATAGCATAAAAGTCATCAGCACAAACAGTAAAAAACGATACATACATGTCTCCGAGAAAGACGACCCGTCAGTGCAATCATCATTCCGTTGAAGGGTTTGTCAGTGGCTCCTGATTCTCTCTGAGGCCCGCGAGCAGGATCCTGATACTTCTTTATCAACTATACCAGAAAATAAAAAGAGCTCAATAAACAGAAAACATTTTTTAGCTACACAGGACTGATGATAAGCAGAAATTTACATCTGAAACGGAGGAATTGAGAGCAGAATCAGGAAATTTGAGGGGCTCCTCTTTTCTTGGTGGGTTGTTTGTTTTGAAAGTGCAAGTAGACCACTCACTATACGTCCCTTTGCATGTGTATCTTTTTCCATCAAATTCAAGATTGCCATTGCAAACTGGACACTTATCTAACGGTCCAAAAAACAGCATGTCTTGACTGTTTCACGTGAAACAAAAATATAAAAGACGGTTCAGACAATGAAGTCAACATTTTCATATCTTTTTTAATATGATTGCACTAACCATTTATAAGCAACGGCAATGTCGCAGCCAGAGGAGTCTTGGCCATTAACTTCAAGGATTTCTCTCATTTGGTCAACAGAGAGTTGGTCTTTAATAGCTTTACAAAACTCTTGGAACTCAGTAGCCACATCCCCGGAAGGTTTTCCATTAGAATGGCCGTCGTGCTTGTCTTGCTTGGCCTTCTTTGGAGAATGCTTAGTTTCTTGTGTTCTGTTCTCTGCCTTTTGCTTCCTTGTCATCACTTTATCTTCCTCCCCAGATGCATGAGCATGCGACCTTGTTTCAAGAACCTTTTTTTTTTTTTTTTTTAACAAAACAGTTATGTCAAAACGTATTATCCCATGTGTTGTATGCAAATTAAACCATGTAAACTAATCCTGTAACTGTTAATGCGTGCCTGTAAATATAGACAATTTGTGAAACAAACAATCCTAGTTTAGTTATATATATAGACAGAAGGAAATAAGTCCAAGACTTACGTGGAACAGCAACAGCTCAGCCTTGATTTTTATTCAAATTTTCTTTTTTATATAAATAAATAGACTTGATTATCTTACTGGTTTGATAAAATTGCATACCAAAAACAACTTTTAGATTGATTATAAGGATGACTATTGAAGAGTATACAAGAATTGTTATTGATTAATAAACTTACTCAATCAATAAAATAGTCAATCTTATATATAAATAGTTTCTAGAGGGCAGCACTTAGCAGCACTTAAAAGAGGCAGAACCCCACCTAATCGTTTTTTATTTAACATTTTACTTTTTTCTAGCTACAAATAACATTAATTCCACAGAGGTACGGTTAACCGAAAAATTAACACTAACATACAAGTAAAAATGAATAATGACAAACCAACACCCATTTTGATTTCAACCCAAGCTGTGTATAGTTACCAAAAACAAAAAATCTTTCATGCACTAAAACAAAAAAGGCAACTAAGTGAATTTCAGTTGTCCGAGAAAAGAATTAAAACAAACATCACAACAAACCTTCATATTGGATCCCTTAAAATTGTGTGTAGACAGAAACAAAGACAATGATAATAACCGAGACAACCTCAACTAGAGTTTCAAAGCAGAACCAGAGTTTGAACATACTACTTTGAGTACGAAGCTGAGAGGTCCTTTTTACACCACCAATGTCGTGGTGGATAAAACCTAGTAAACTGACACGTACTAGTCTTGTCTGCAATCTGCTCTTGCTCCTTTGTCAACCACACAACACAACATGTGTTCTCATGCCTGTGGACGACGGCCACGTGTCCAACTGGTTACTTTTTGCACCTCCACGGGCGGTGACAGGTGTTAATCATGTACCTGTTATATACTTACGGTTGTGGCATGCACTCACTCTTAGCTCCCTCGTCCAACACCTGTAACTTCAAGAGGCAGAGACATGATTCAATGTTTTCGATTGCACTGTATGTGTATGGAGCAAGTGGATTATCTGACGTTTGATTGTAGAGAAACTGCTGTGATGCATGAAGCACTATAATAAGCTGAAGTGGCAGTTACTAATATTTTGTCCGGTGAATGCAATCCAATGTTACGGGTAATCGGTGCTGTTTGTCTCTATGCAAGCGGCTGCTTTTGAAACCCCTAGTTTTGAGTTTTGGGGCTTTGAGCAGAAAAGTGCTAGAAGAATATGTATGTAACAGATGAGATGTTGAGATATGAAACTTTCTGAAATCATTCTGTTGGATGTATTTTCGAAATGATAAATGTATGTCAACTGCTTTTGATTTTTATTTATTTTTTATTTTTTATTTTTAATAACAATACTTTTACAATTTGAAAATAAAAACGACAAAATCATATTTTTTTTTTGTAAAAAAAGGAATAAATCATTTGCCTTTAATGAGATATATATATATATATTATTTTTTAACATTGAAGCTTTACGGATTAGATGATTATTCATAACCTATCGAGATAGATAACTGATAATACGGTTTGGATGAGATAATTATTCTCACAAGTCGCATAGAGAACAACTCCTATCAAGAGAGACTCATAACTACACCTTATGTTTTAAAGGACAAAGGTGAAAATTTGAATATTTGATCTCTTAATATCAATATAGGTATTTAATCAATTGTTATCAAAAGATGATCTGCGTCTTTAATAATTAAATTCACTAAAAAGTAAAAAGATAAAAAGTAATAAATTTCCAAAAGGAAAGAGATGGGTGTGGCCCATATATCATCTTTTAAGACATAGAGATTATAAACATTTTTTTATCCGTCTGAAATTGAGGAGATGCCAATACATTTGGAATGGATTTGGAGCAATTAAAATGGGTTTGGGGCAGTAGTAGGTTAGATCTTCTAACCAAATCGGGTTAACATGTCAAAAATGAGATAGTCTATTAAAAAGTAAGAAAAAGTAACCCTAGTTACACGTCTTTCATCACAAATTTTTCATCTTCATACCTCACTTGTACAATTAGTAGCCACTACCCTACCTTATTTTGTCACTCATAAATCACTACACCGGCCTAAGAATATCTAATTGTACATCTTTCTATCTATTTTAGTGATGAGATTCGAGTTTCATTAAATATATATTTTTTCGTTTATTACCAAATACTTATTTTTAAATTATAAAAATAGGTATTCGAATTATATAAATGATAATTAGTTTTGATATATTCGAATAGAGCTCTAACTCATTCAATCTCAATTTTATCTTAAAAAAGACGTTGGTATGGGCCAGCTGAGGCCCAACTACATGTAAAACATAATGGAGGAGTAGGGCATGTAAACCATATGAATGCGGATCTTACGGTTTATGCCCTAAAATCACTCTCCCGACAAATCTTGGTGGTGGTGGTCCCTTATTTTAGAAATCAAGCTCTCTCTCTTAACTTTGTGGTTGGTCAATCTCTCTCATTCGTTTTCTCTCATAAGTTATGGGTAAAAAGAGTGATGATAGTCTTATGTCGTTTCTGAGAAAAGTCCTAGTGCAAGTCTCTTTTTCAAATATGCAAGCCAACCCCCTTTCCCTGGTTATGATAAGCCTTTTCAAGTAGACAAAATTTTCATTTTATCATTTTTAATACACGCGCGAGCGGTAGCTCAAAGTCCATTGAGACTAGAGAACTATTTCTCCTTTCTGCTTAATTAATGTCTAATCACTTGAGTATCTTTTAGTTGGTGTAATGATCGGTTGTTGGACAATGTATATATACGAGGCCTCCAATTTGGACTGTTTTCACTAACTTCCCTGTCTTGCCTTTGACAAATTTGTACGCGTTGGTACAGTTCTACAGTAGCCGTTTAATGGGGCTTTGACTTCGTCTGCAGTCTTGTTTGATTAAAGAGCAAATAACTGATAGCCTCCTGACGTTTAGTTATTGACAGACGGGGACAATGTTTGTATTTTTTTGCAACATCCTTTTATGTACTAACGGCATGAGCTGATTTGCTAGTCAAAAGCGAGTTCAAAGATTGAAATGCCCTGAATAACTGTTAGCTCGTTGAATAACAATTTTAACTCTAGTGAATGAAAAAAATATGCACTTCATGAATTAATGTTAGAATGATAGGATAATATGATAACAAAAATTTGCTTGGTAGATTGTCATGAAATTGATGTATCATTATATGTAAAAACATATCCAATATGTGAACGTGAGTTGTGAGAATCGAAGAACCAAGATCAACATATAACCAAATAAGTTCACAACCATTTGTTAACCTCGAATAAAATGAACTTAAGTCTATAGTTCTTTGAAGATATAGAAAAACATGCTTGATTCCATTTTAAGGTCTTTGAGTTGGTGCAAAACTAAATTTTACTAATAGATTTATTGAAAATGCAATATTTGGTAATATGCATTATGCTAAGTATAATCAAACACCAATAACATTAAGATAAGATCCTTTTGAACCTATTATTTTTTCACCATTATCTTTCGGTTGAATTGCATCTTCTTTGAGTTCAAAGAACGAATATCATAGAAATACTTAAGAACGTGTCTTATCCATATTGATTCTTTAATTTTTAGAATCTTTTCAATATAAACTAACTAATGGACTAATATTCCCTCTGATTTTTGTTTAATTTTCAGGCAAAAACAATATCTTTATTTTTCTTAAATCTTTTATCTCAAATTCCTTTTTCAAATATTCAACAGTTTTCAGGAGCTCTTCAAAAGTTCAATTAAATTCATGTTATCGATATATATTACTATAATTGTAAATCCAAATTCTTATTTTTTATGAATACACATGAGCGTATAGGATCATTAATATATTCTTCCTTTATGAGGTATTTATTAAGACGATTATGCCACATTCGTCCAAATTGCTTAAACCATATAAAGATTGTTGTAACTTTATTGAATACAAGTTACTAGAATTTGAATTGTATATTGTTGGCATTTTAAATAATTCAAGGATTATTTTCATTATATGAAAAAAATTAATTATGAGACAATTTATTTTCATATTGTCAATATTGGGTTTCTGCAATATGCTTGAGATATAATTATATCTCACTATCTCAATTTTCATATGATTAATTATTTTGATCAAAACATATGACGTCTGCAAATGTCCATAAGATAAGTCCAATAAAACTAGATAAGTATAGTTTTGCTTTTGTTTTAATTAATAAGTTTTATATCAACAATTATCCATAATATGTGATTTAATATTCTTATCATTTTTTTGGGTAATATGTAGAGCAATAAGACCTTAATTTTCAATGAGTTTTCAATACATATGCCTTTTCAAACGCTACTATAAACTTTTTCGTATTTTTAGGGCAAACTATAAAATTTATAGTTTGAGCATATGCATTTTTCCATATACAATTATGATCTCTTTTGTGAGTTTCATAGGGAGAGATTATACATAACTTTATTCCTTGTTTGAAGAGTTCTATCTCTTAAAAAATATTTAACTCTTCAAAAGTTGTTATTTATATGATAATGATTACATATAGCTCAAGCGTAATCTTTAAAATGATCATGATCTTTCATTATTCACTTCAAGAAATAATGACTTTACAATAACATTTATTGTCACACTTCTGTATAATAAATGATTTATTTGTTGTCAGTTACGTAAATTATTCTTTATGAACAATCACCAAGATTAATATATTGGCAATGAGTATAAATCATTCAGATTTTTTGAACTTTAGGTTCACATGACATATACAATAATTGTTCATAATATAAAAATGATGCATGTGCAAATTGTAATTTCACATAATCAAGTTTTCTAATTTTATCCTTGTTTACCCACCCTTCCCCCCTCCCCTACAAACCATGAGAAAATTTATTTGTTAGTCTTATTTTATTATCCTTCAAGGATTTATTTGCATCATCATAATATCCTTTTGAGACTTGATTATACTGTCTTACTATCATTTAAAGATATGTTGGATTATTATACTATTCTTCATTGACTAAAATGTCATATAGTGTCTTTTAAAGACCAAATTGTAATATCAAATATCGTCCTTTAGACATATTTATTAGATAAGAATCTTTAAGTTGTATAATAGATATTCATGTTACTTCCAATAATTTGATGCATCATTTTCTTTGTATCATTGGACCAAAAAAACTTTTGGTTCTTCACAATTTTTTTATCATATTATATTTATGATCATATAATAGACTTCATCATAAAATATGCTCTTGCTGTATAACAATATAAACGATACAATATACTTTTCTTAATGTATATTTAAATAGATTTTCTTCAGGATCTATTAAAGTGACAAAATGTCACTTATCCATCATTATTGTTTCTTACTTTGTAATATACAATTTGCTCTTTTGGAGCCTTTATATATTGGTAGAATGTTACTATGATGTAGAATTAAAGTACATAACTATTATAATTTCATCTTCCATCAATAGTAAGCATTCTCCTTACTTTGTTTTGGTGTGACATCCACTTCTAACAATTAAAATTTATTTTGATCATTGAGGCTTTATCAATTTTGTTGACCCTAATTACCACCATGAATATTAGATAATTTAACATTCACTTTAGAGAATGATATTAATTAATTTAGACATGTGAGATAAATGATTTTTCGTCCTATAATAATTAACATTGCTACTGTAAGAGCAAATTTGAGGCATGAATTGTTTCAATAATTTGACTTCACTTATTTAGTAATCAAATATACTTATATATTTTTAAAAAAAATATAAATCGATCCTTTTACTAAAAGACATATACCGTAATCCTTTAGATGAATTACAATAAATTAATGAATAATTTCTCAAAATATAATTACAAAGAATTGTAACAAATATTTAATAATCATTTAAGGTATAAGAAAATATATATCATATATCTTATTTTCTTATCTTGCTCTGAGGAAAGAAGAATGACAAAAATAACATATCATTCACTAACCAAACATTTTATGAGAAATAACAAAATAATTAAATAATTTAATATAAGAAGAATAAAAAGATTGTACATTTTCTTCTCAAAAAACCAAAGCTCCAAGCTATGATGTGATTATACTCCATAATTACATGTCCAAATTTGATAATAATTCAAAACTTCAGGTTTTGATAGAATTGAGATTTAAATTCTTTTTCCAGATCATATCAATCACTTTAATTAGTTTTAAAACTTTAGGTTCTAACCGAATTTAAACTTTAAAACTTTATGTTCCGGTTTTGAATAGTACAAGCACAATCTTAATTCACTAAAAATAATAAGTAGATTTTCTCAATAAATCTATCACCGCTTTCAAATAGTTTTGAACATATTTAGTTTCAACACAAACATGGGTCGAAGATTTAAAGAACAACTAGTGGATCTTATATTATAAATAATTACGAGGTCAACCAATGCAATTTCAATGCAACCAAAATCATAGACAACAAACATGGCAACATAAAACAAATATAATATTGAATTACTGAACCAATTTTTCAATTAATAATAAGTTTAATTTAGTCACTAGCCTCAATTAGATAAATTTAGCATTCACTAACAATAGAATCTATGATCCAGTTCATGACATTAATTACGAGATTAAAGATACACGAGCATTGCACATTCAACATGCAGGTTAAGGAATAAGAACAATCATGTTTAACATGTTTAAATTAGAAAATTTGTAATGTATCTTAATCCATATTCCACAAATCCTGAAATCATGAACAAATTATTAGTAAAAGAGATTTTCTACACTCTACTCACCCTTTTGTAGCTTGTCCAATGGAAAGACATGTTTCTACTTTTACAAACTTGGGTTCAAGAGATTTTTTTTTTTTTTTTTTTTTTTTTTCATATCAAATTTAGATTGATTTATTTTTCCCAATATTTTTCATTGCACGATTTAGAACTTGTGGTTTCAATGTCTAAATAAATTATAATTTAGAACTGCAGTAAGGGTCTAAAACTTCTAGTTTTAAGATACAAATAAAATTGAAAATAAATTTATTGAGGATCTCAAACTTTTGGTTGTAAATTTAAAATAGAATACAAAAATTCGGATTCAAGTTGTCCATCGAGAATCCAATCAATTAAAGCAAATTTGATGGAACCATTTTGTTATAGCCAAAATGCAAGAACATAACATCTTAAGATCAAATTTATTTGATCTTTGTTTATTTAATTTTTCATAATCCAAAAGAGCCACATTGATTTATGGGTATATGCATGCATAACATTAGCTTTAAACATAAAGCACAATTTTGTGTATTTTATTACCTTTTGTGTTTATTTTGACCCAAAACCCACAATTTTTCTATAAAATAAGCATAGACTGATTATGTTGCTTCAGACAACTACAATTATTTGATATATATATACAATTACCCATATTGAGCGTGAAAGACAACAAAAGTTAATTGAAACTTAATTAAAATTTCTAATTTTTAATAAATTAGAACTATAGAATTTCTAATTCTAATAGATAAATTGGATATCAGAAAATCTAATTTTAATTAAATTTTGAGTGTAGTTCACAAAATTAGAATATAGAATCAGAATTAAGAATTTAGAACTTTTAGTTCTAATTAAATTGAGAATACAGAACTTCAGGTTACAAATAACAATAGTAGAAGAGAGATCATATAAAATAAGATACCAAAATATAAGTTCAATGATACTTTTAAATGCAGAAGACCTAAATTTATTTTCGCATGCAAGAGCTCCAAAAAAAAGCAATTCCTATAGAGCAGTGTTTATAAATTTATTTGAATCAAATAGTAAGGAAGTGGATCATTTGAATGAAATCTCTCATACATGATTCGTGTTGATAACGTATTATAAAATCAAAAGTAAAGATTTTTTACCATCATTTTTTTACTAATCTTTTGATAATCTAGTGACACATTAGTATTTAAAAAGTGGATTGTCAAGATTGTTAGATTTTTTATCTCTCATACATCACTTAAACTTAAATCTCTCTCATAAAAAGTTTAGCACAAATAAAAGATTAACGAAGAATCCTTGCTTATAAATAAAACCCAAAAGCAATGAATATAAATACTAATCAAATTGATATTCAATTGATAGGATATTTGAATGATTACAAAACAGACTCACATATCGGCAAATTAAGAGAATTATTTCCATAATGAAATAACAACAAAATATGTTATTTTCATAATACAATAATAACAAAATAGGTAATAACAAGGTAAAGAATATCTCTAAAATAGAAGTCATTGATAAGTCCATATATTTACAATTTTATATATATATATATATATATATAATTGAAGGATATGTATCTGTAAATTCCGGTTGTATTGAGAACACATTGAATCAAATTTGTTCTGCTTGTATATGTTCTTATTTCATTTATATCTGTGTGGACAACGAAGGTGTGGGGAAAGCACATTATTTTAAAGTGAAGTAATTTCTTGGCTATAGAGTTCAGCTTGACTCAAACTTCAAATAATTAGATGAGAACATAAATATTATAATGTTATATTACAGCTACCTGTGTCATAAATCAAGCTCGTATCATAATCAAGTTTAAGAAATGGTCATAGTTCAATTTAATGATAGATAATTTGTTCTTTTTTTTTTTTTTTTCCTTATAGGAGAATTAATAATTAAACCAAGAAAAGGTTTATATGTAACAATCTAAATCCGTTCAGTAGGTATTAAATGCTTGACATTGATTAATTGAATATAATCAATATATCATAATATTGAAATTAATGTTATTAAAATCAGTTCATTCTTATAGTAGAAACACTATATATATATATGTATGAGATAAAGAAATATGAAAATTAAAAAATAATAATAATAATAATGATAAGTAAATAAGAACACAATGGTCATATTAAGATTACCATATAACAATGAAGCGGAAAAATTTTCTCCCTAACAAAGGCGAGAACAATGCAATAAAGTGGCACTAGGAGAAGAAAATTCATCTGCTTCACTACTTCAGGTAATCTCTCCTTATTCTTCTACTATGCAAACTGTCTAAATAAAACTTATTAAGGCTCATCGCCCAGCCAGTGCTCCGTAACAAATCGCTCCCTTTTCACCTCTTAATGCATTGCTGAGAATGTTTTGTTACCGAGCACAGGCTTACATGAATGAGCCCTATTAGTTCTTCCTGCATATCTATCCAAAGCAAAGCTGACACATAACCAAAAAAAGGAAAACAAATGAAACCAAAAGAGAAATTTAAACCTTCACAAATTAATAATTAGCGGGCAACTTCGTCTTCGGAGCCAGTGATGCATTCCTTCTCGTGATCATCTTCAAAACCATCAAGAGATGGGTGAGGAGAGTGTCCTTTCCCAAATGACCTAATGTGATCCTTGAGAGACCTTTTGTGTTTGAAATCAGAACCACAAGTGCAATACCATAACTTGCCACAGTTCTTTTCATGGGTTCTCCAGTCGCCTTTCACTGCGAACGTTTTCCCACATTTTCTACACATAAATGGCTTGGCACCATGCTTTCTTTTGAAGTGGGTCTGAAGGGTCCTGAAATCTTTCAAAGGCTTAGCACGGGGATGGTTGATGTTGTTCTTGCACCCTTGAGCACAGCAATAGCATGGTAGCCTTAGCATTGCGGCTGGTTGTGTTCCTTTTAGTGAATCTGGTCCCTTCCTATATTCCGATCCATGCCCCCACATGTGCATCTGTGTTGAATCAAATATTAATTAGCTCATGTTTTTCTAATCTTAGATTCTTCAATTTTATATATAAATTTGTATCCTAATTTGTACGGTATGATTTCATTATTAATTGATATTAATTACAATACTGACAATGAATTAAAATGGCATCGTATAAATTGATACGGTATATTAAACATTCAACATGCCTCAAACTTGCCAGGATCGAATTAATGTTTAAAATAGTAAAAGAATATAACAAGTTAATTATTACAATAATATCTTGAACCTATATATGTTTAAACTTCAACGTTCATGTCGAAACAGCGGTTGGCTTATGATTTTAGACAAATGGATTTGCATCATTAGCATCAAGTAACAAAATCATTTCAATAACTGTACCTACAAGACAAAAGAATTTAAAAAAGCTGCAAATAGAATTACAATAATTGAACTTAATGCGATAACTTGAATGAATGAAATTGTTATTCTTACACAGAAGTCTTCAGGGTATAACTAGTTCTTAATGTGTGTGCCTTATCAGGACAATAATTTAACATTAATTTAAGTTTTTTCTTTTTCAGAAAAAAAAGTTGTGACTGATTGTTTACATAAAAGTATAAAAAAAATAGGAAAGAATTATTATGAATAAATAATAATGTTGATAATAGTATAAATTAAAAATTAAAAAATTTACAAAAGGTTACCTAACCAAAGGTTGGATTGTTAAATACGTAAACTTTCTTTGAAAAACCTGAATCTTGAGAGGGATTTCTCATTGTGGGCATTTATTGTATCGAGCTACAATTATAAAGTAACAAAAAGTAGCAGTATCATCAATGGAGAATTGAGTATCCTAAGTCGTAAAACTACCCTATCCCCATCTTTATAGAGAAATGTGAAGCTGATACTGCCCAACATATCAATCATACCAACTCCCACCCTCTCTCTCTCTATATGTCTCTGTATAATCTTAAAAATTCTCCTCCAACTCCAACTTCCTTTCTTTTTCTGCCCAGCTTTTCACCCTAAAGGGAGGCAATGAAGGACAATTGTCAAAAGGAATGAGATGTAGTGACTAAATTAATTTAATTAATTGGAGAATCTTTTAACACCTAAAACTATATTAAAAGGAGAATGATACTCAAATTAAATCCAAAAGGAGACTTCAAGGGATCTAGCAAGAGTCGTTAATTTACTTCTTTTATGTTATCCTAATTCATTGATGATGTCATGCTCTACATCAATCTCATACTATACATTACATTTATGCTTATACTATATTTTTGTTGAGTCTTCCTTGTACAGTTCTCTTCTTCCATAAGTTTTCTCTTTTTTCTTTCTTTAAAAAAAAAGAAAAAAAAATAGTGGACTATAAAGTACCAACTTCAGAATTTACATACTAATTTCCCCCTAAAAAAGTCTGATTGGTAGGTTTTCTTCGGCCGCTAAATTTTAAAGTTATTTTTGTTAATAACTGTATTTGGTAAATATTATTCATATATATAGGTATAATAATGAGATGCTGAATCAAGGAAGTATTAAGCGAAGAAAACAAAAACAAAGGTATACTTTTTGCAATGATATAAATAAACTAATTAATTATATCATTGTCCAGTCCAACTTATTACAAGATCAACTAATTAATACCGATAAATAATCAGATTTCAAAAATTTGATCATGCGGATCAGATGGTGTAATTTATGAAATATATGTCAATATTATGATCTTAATTTTTATACATAATAAAAGAATAATAATAAATGAAAAAATAATGGAGGACATATATAAGAGGAAAGAGAAAAATACTAACCTGCATGTTATTGTACCTATTGAAGGTCTTGCTGCATATAGAGCAGGCAAACTGCATCGGACCTACAAGGATCTGAGCAGGAGTTGGGATCCAAAACCTATTTTCTTTGTTAAAAGAACAACCAAGAAAGCTTTTCTTGATGGGTTCTTCTTCTGCCTTAATGTTGTCAAAAACCTTGTTCTTAACATCAGAATCTTCTGTGCTAGGCAATCCAATGTGCAAGGCCACTGTAAGTTTCTCTATCTTCTCCTCTTTTATCCCAACACTACTCTCCTGCACCTTCATGTCTTCCTCTTTCAATGTTTTTTTCTCTGTAAGCCTGCTCAGAAGAGGCAAGCATTGGATACCCTCATGCCGGTACTCATCAGGCTGCTGTAAGATGCTCATAGGATTGTTATAAGTGAATTGAACTTGTTGAGTCAGAGAGGAAAGACAAGAAGTAGAAGAATAAGAAGAAGAAGAGGAGGAAGAGGAAGGAGAGGGAGATGGCTTGAGCCATTCAATGAAATTTGTAGCTTGAAAGCACAAATTGTTGTCCTCTACATGGTAGCTCCTTAAACCCATCTTCAGAGAGAATTCCTTGAATTCTATCCTCAGATGGTTTATATTCAGACTTTTATGTGGGAAAGCTTGCACTTAAAGGTTGATTTCTGAAAGGTGGTTTGGTTTGTCTTTTAGCAACTTTCTTTTTGTTTTCCACTTTTCATTTTTTATTTTTCCTTTCCTACCTTTGGCCTTTGTTTGGTTACAGAGAGAGAGAGAAAAATTAGTGGTGGGGTTAGGGACAATGATATGCATAAAATGAGACTCACAAAATGAAGAGAATCCTAGAACAGTCTGAACTTAGAAAGATGTAATTAATGTTAACTTAGATATCATGGGATTTTACTTGCATCTTTAGGGTTGAATATAAATTACAAAATTTGACCTATATGCACACATATCTCGTAAATACATTGACATTTAGCAGATGACCTCAAATGGGGAAAGCAAATAAAAAAAAAAAGGAGAGCATGCATTTAGTCAATACCTAAAAGAAAAGGAAAATGATATTAGGGAGAAAAAGGAATATGGATCATGGAACTTCAAAGAATGTCATCATTGAACAATTGATAAAATATGCTTGATGCGGTTTAACTTCCATTAGCCAATATTTAACGGGCTTAAATTGGGTGACCTATTATATGGTTAATTTCAATATAAGCTGCGGAGAAATTCCATTTGTTCATAATTTTTATGAAATCGATATTAAAATATATAAAGAGTGTTGATCATTTTGACGTAGTTTAATTAATTTAATCAAGATATTGATGACATTAATTCTGTGACATATACGAAGGAAATTAAATAATTTAAAATATTGCAAGTGGCCTCGGATTTCCATTTTTTATCAACTGAAAAATCCCGACTGCGGATGGCGGTTCGATGCTCACTCTAAAAGTTCAATTAACAAATGTTGCATATAATTAATTATAACATAAATCCGCAATTATTGACGCCATTTACAAACACAATCCCAAAAATTATAGTAACTTCTCCTGTTTATTGTAAGTCTTTCTTTGTAGTCAGTGAACAAATTCAAGCCAAATAAATCGCCTTATAAACAAACCTCTATAGTAGTTGATTCAGCATATACGTTTCCCATTTTGTTTGTACTTGTAACACGTATGACATAACGCTCAAGTCTCATCATATTCGGGTTCCAGCCCAGCTGGCCTATTTTACCATCCGAAGTATCTTGCTCGTTTATGTTTATGTAATTTTCAAGGTTCAGGCCTACGTTTACATCAATTTTAAAGGATTATTTAGCTACTCAGATTCAATTGGTTTATATTAGATACAAGATAAATGCATACTTCCAAAAAAAAAAAAAAGAGATACAAGATAAATGCATGTGGACGAGACAAAGACCACATACTCCTTCCAAATCACCTTTTGCACCCTTACACAAGCTTGAAAAAAGACAGTGGGAGAAAAACTCCACCAAATATTTGTTGAGGTCTATCTAAACCGCGTAAAAAGATAAGACAACAACGCAAGGATATTGATCAAGAATGAACAGTGAGACAAAATTTAGCAATATCAACTGCAGGCACAAATTGAACAGTGATAGGAGCAGGCAAGCCACTAAGTTAGTGTCCGTGAAGCATGCCTCTAATCTTTGGACACACAAAAAATAAGGACCCCACTTCCAAAATTGATATGACCCAAACACTTCTGGCTACTATAGAGCAAAACTTTAAAGGTTAACTTGAATCTTGAAAATTTGCCCGACAAGATATATCAAAACCGGATTTTCAGGAGATAAAACATAACTTAGCTCCTATCTCTCTTTTTTAACCTTTCCTTTTGATTCTTTATGTGCTCTCTATGATTCTCCTCTACACCACTTCCCTTTTTCACACTGTTTTTGCATTATTTGTCCAACCTTTCATACCACGTTAAAACAAGGAACAATCCAAAACCAAAAACCCATTATGATTATGAGGGTCAATCTATTTTATTACAAACAACCATATATATAAGTAATTATGAAAATAAATAAAAACCTCCACTGTGTTTCCTAGTTTTGTACCAAAAACATCAATGGCACACAGGATAGATTTACACTTTTACTGCATATTCCCCCTGAAAACATTAAAGAAAGCGTATATGTCTTCTGGACTTCTACAGCGACAAGGATAATCCATAGCGTGTTATAATTTAATTAACAGATCGAGCATAAGATCATGGAACAATTTTATTAGAGTTCAAGATATTAGTTTAACATTTGCATGAGTTTAGATTGGCTTCTCTTCTCGTGTGGCTTTTTTTTAGACTTTTCCTAATCAACTGACAAGCATAAAGAAGATTGTTACTTGGTTCAAATCTGATTTACACTTTTCTTGTACAGGTAAATGTGTCATTCAAATTCAAGTACCTTTAAGAAACAATCAAACATAAACCTGATCAGAAGAGGATCTAAACTTCCTTTGCATCTATGCACAGCTGAAATGTCAAATTGCATGTAATTCTTAGTTTATTCTATTCTACACTAGAAGGGTTTAATCACAAATGCTATATAGTTAATGTTTGTATGTTTTTATAAAAAAAATAGGGTTTGACTGACTTACCGGTTAGTCAAGATTATTTATCAATAGCAACATTTGTATTGATTGTAAGGATGATTATTGAAGAATATCTAAAGGTTATTATCGATAAGTAACCTTACCCAACCAGTAAGGTAGTTAAACCCATTTAAAAATATATATGAATGTTAGACATTTTGCTTATTAATTTGAAATACATTAATGCTGGGACATCTTTCATGCATCTTCTACGTCTAATAGCCATATGTGATATGCCTATACAAGGTTGGAACTAAAACATTAAAACTGGAGACCAAAGCACACTTAATACAATACTTGCCATCTATACAACGAATTTACATTTAAAAGTTTTCATTTTAAGAATTATAAACTATTTCATATTTTTAATTAATTAACGACTTACATTTATACATAAGGATATTATGAAAAGAAAACCCTTCAAAAGTAAAATAATCGTTAACAGCCCCCATTTTTTTTCATTAGATGAATCACTCTCTACCGGTTAAAAAAACTGGTTGGCATTAGATTTGAAAGGTATAATGGTAATTGATTGAGTAATTTTATTTGTTTTAATAAAATTAAATAAAAATTTTGAAAAAAAATTAAATAAAAAGTTAAAATGAAATTTAAAAAACAAAAAATATAAAACCCACCACCATCAATTGACCACCCTAAATCTCTAATCACCCCACCACCACTAGTTGACCACCCTAAATCCCTAATCATCTCACCACCACTAGAGCTCGGCTTGCATAGTGTCGACATCGCCTTGCTGTCGCTCACAACTCCATAGCGAAACTCATCCATCACACAACCACCACACTCTCTTCTCCTCCTCCTCTTTTCTCTAACAAAATCTTCTTCTCCTCCTCTACAACTAATTTCTAGCTGGGTTTGATTGGCTCTTTGAACCAGATGATGATACGAGTTCGAACCCATATGATAATTAGGTTCGATTTTAGGTGATTGAGTGGTGGTGATGTGTGTGTGGTGGTGATGTTTGCTGGTTATTGAGTGGTGGTGACAATCTTTCGTTTTAATGTGTCGATGAAAAGATTTATAGTTTTTTATTTGGTTTTTAATTTTGGTTTAGGGTTTCTAGATTTCTCTCATTCTCTGTCATCTCGTTTCTCTTGTTCTTTTTTTTTTTCCTTTTTTTTTTTTCATTTTCTGGTGGGTATCATTTAGTTGGAAACCCAATAGAAAACCCAAAAAAGAAAAAAAAAAAAAAAAAAAAAGGAGGGAGAAGAGATGAGAGGGAATGAGGGAAAAAAATGGGATTTGATTTAGAAGATGGAAGACGAAGATAAATGAGAGAAATGGAGGATGATTAATTAGGTTTTTAAATGTTGTGTTAATTTTTATTTAATATTATTATTAATTAATAATTTAAAGGGTATTTTAGTCATTATATAAGTTTGAAAGGTATAATAGAGATTATATAGAATCTTAATAAGTGTATTTTGATCATTTCACGATTTTGGACATAAAATGTTAATATTTTGATTGAAAAGTTAACAGTAATTGGTGGTTCAACTAATAAAAAAATTTGGGATTGTTCATAATTATTTTACTTTTCAGAGATTTTTTCATAATATCAAACACACACACACATAATATATATATATATATATATATATATATATATATATATCCCTAGCCTCCACAGGGCTTGGCCCGTGTGGCTATATCACTCTACTTTTCAGGTAGAAAAACTAATCACAATTTTGTTTTTCAAAAAATCCCTTCAGTTATTAATTAACATAGATTAATAATTAATCTTCATCCATAAAAAAGTTTGTCATTTTTTTATGCTTTCTTTTAATGACATAATTGTTAAAAATGTTTCATAAAGATTAATACATAATTCCGCTAGAATCAAAAAAGAAAAGAGAAGGAAAAAATATCAAGGAGAAGTCATTGTTTAGGTAGACTACCAAAAGATGCATACACTCAATTATGAATTGAATATATGGAAATTTTAATTAGGTGGAACTTCATTACACTTGCCGTTGTGAAAGAAAAATGTAAATCTTTTCACATAATTCATAGTTAAATAGAAGTAATTAGAGGGTATTCCACATTAATTAGTTCACCAAGTATGGAATATAAACATTTCAGCTACTCTTTTGTTAGGCAAGAAAGGAAACAACAGGCCTAGGAATCCTATTGTTACATATGTTACAATTTCGGTTTCACCATGTTCTTAAATTAATTTGAACTAATGCATCGCTTAATTTTGGTTTGGGCTTGTCTTGTGTTTGCGTGTCTCACTCAAACATTTTCATACGATTACTAATTAGTTTACCTCAATTAATAAGAACTCTTATTTACAGGTGTCTCTTAGATTTAAATTCAGATCCCACCAATATATACGAGGAAGAAGAGGATTGGTTAATATTCACTGTCATAATTAATTATTATTATTATTATTATTATTATTATTATTCAGTCGGAAATGATCCTATAATGTTCAAGTTTTAAAGAGAGAACTACTCTCTTTATATATAAATTTAAATAATTAAAAGTAATTTTAAAAAGGAAAATTATAATTGGTGATGTGTTAATGACGTCTTCATCAAGCTGGATCTTTGTGTGTCACGGTAGAAATAAATTCATCAATTTGGCCGAAATTTTGGAATCGGAAATCATAATTCAGCAGATATTTGTCCATATAACTTTGACAGTCACTTACTTTTTCTACCTAATATATCATCATTACAGACTTTAATTAATTATTCTTCATTCTCATAATCATAAGGTCGTTGAGGTAAGAATATGCACTATTTCTTAACTCGCTTGGAAAAATTATTAAAAAAAACTTTGGGTATTATTAATCCTTTTAACATTTAATAAAGTTATTCAAAGTCACTTATATCTTTTTCACTTTCTTGTGAAAAATTGTCCATGTCCAGACAGATTACTATATAATTCTGCCGAATAGGCCGGGGTGTGGTGCCGTTTAGAACAACGTACTCGAAAGTGAATTGGATACAAATACCAAATCATATGTGAATTCAAAATAGTAAAAATTTTAGTAATAACAAAACAACATATATAAATTCTGATATTAACATTAAAAAATTAAATTGAATTTTTAAAATATTTTTATTAGTCCGCAAACTATTTCTTTAGTCGCTAAGCAAACAAAGAAATAGTTCATACACAAGCTAATGTTGCTAAAATAAAAAAAGAGAAACTCAATTTAATTTTTTATGTTAGTTTCAAAAATCTCAATTTTCTTTTATTGTTAAAAACAATTAATTCAACATAGTATACAAAACATAAATTTAGAATTCTAGCTTTAAATTTCATCATACATGTCTTTTTCTATACACTAATGTTATGCAATAATTATAACTATGCAAAATTTTGCTAATATGAGTGTTGTTTTGTTACAAGTGTATAGCATCGGCATGACCGTCTGGGTGTTGCAGTTGACACCATTCTCCTTATCTTTGCTTAGAGAGCCAAGGTTCAAACAATGTTTCTCATCTGTGTGGGTTTTTAGGTATTTTTTCACTTGTGTATAGGTCTTTCTTCCCAATTTATGAGAGCTTATTAGGGCGTACTTTGCAGTATATATCAAAAGGTCCTAACTGTAATATCAATACTTATAATATTTATTTGTCAAAGTAAAAAAAAAAAAAAAAAAAAAAGCATTAGTATGACCTAAATGAATGAGGTAGAGTAAGATGAGAAGAAGTTTAATGTGAAGGAGAAAGAGGAGAGAGGACAAGTGTTAGATTAAATAGACTAGAAGTTGAGAGAATTTAGGTGTTTTATCATCATTGCATCATCTTAATAAGTCTCGGTCATCTTAATAAGTCTTGGTAAAAGCTCTATTAAACTTGTTCAATTTTCGTTTGGTGGGGAAGACTGACAACAGCATTAGACTCTGGCGAAGGCGGAAGCCACCCAAATACATATAATATTACACATTTTCAATTAGTTTTGGTCAAATTTCCATATCAATCATATCCAGGCTTTGGAGAGTTGAAGTTGAATTTACCCAAAGTATATGGTTGCCGGTCATCGCTGTCGATAAGACATTTCAGTCTTCATTTCTATCACCTTATGTCCTCTAGCTGTTGATTCAATGTGGTGTCACGTTTCCATCATAGAATCTGTAAAAACGATCTTGTTTTTCATCTGGTTAGCTGATCGAGAGTTATATTTCCTTTATTATTATATTGAGATATTGGTTTTTACGTTTAAAACTGAAAATAAAAGAAAGAGCAATTGATTTCTTTAACTTTTAAAAGTAATATTAGATATTTCATTTTTTATTTCAATGTTATTTCAATAACTCCTTTTTCTAATATTACAAGTACATATTATATTTATCGGAACCTCTTAATAATGACTATAAAATATGATCTAGATCATAATATTTTTTAACTCTATTCCCGAACAATCGGGAGAGAGAGACTCATATTAATAGAAAAATTGCTCTTTTAGTCTAAGGAACTTAAACAAAATTTACCCTCACACATAAGGGATTAAACTGAAATTATTCATGTATACTGGATGCTACTCGATATCTTATTATACTGTTTAAAGCACCATACGCGCTTATTTTATCACACAAGTAAGCGTTTTGTGAGTTTAATTTCAATCATTCATAATAAGATAATTGACTCATTAAATATGTAATATGTTAATTAAACCATTATTAATATATATCCTTTTATCAATAATTACTACATCTTGAGTTGAAAATTTAAAATTAAATTAAGTGAAAACTGAGATATCTAGCAACATTACACATTTTTTAAATTGAGAGATTACAGAAATTAAATTCCACTTGAGGAAATATTAAAACCGATTATCCACTAGCCAATAACCAAATCTGAATTTAATAGGATAATTTTCTCATCATGTAAATTTTAGTAGTTGTAATGGTTTTCAAATTCATATTCTATCCTTTTTGTCCTAATTGTAAATTTGCTTCAACATCTTCTTTGTATCTTTAAGGTTTAGCTTAAATAATATTTTGGCGGACTTAGATCCTCTTTAAAGTTAAGCTTCACCTAAGCTTATTTAAATCTTGCGATACATAAGCACTGTAATTAATGAATAATTGAGATTTGATTACTATTCATTTTTACTTTTTAAACAACTAATCACATTTTTTAGAAGTTAAAAAAAAAAAAAAAAAGCTTAGCTTAGGAGAAAGAAGGTTAAATTTTTTTCCATATTATGATTATCATATCTTAGTTACGAAAAAACATGTTATCAATATTTACATAAAATGATTTAGGATTTATTAAATTATTTATTTTTAGTTATTTGTATTATATCAAATCAAAATGTATAGCTATTACTAGTAATAGGGGTATAGATGTTAAATTACTTGTTTTAAGAAAATTATATCTTTAAATAATAAAAGTTGACACTACGTTCCACATGCAGCCATACATTTCAAGTTGTCGATGTTCAATTTAGGGAAAATAGGGGTTGGAGGCAGAGGTGGATAAGCCAACCTTAATCTCGATATGACGAGTTGAGTTACAAATTTTCTATGGTTAACAAAATATCTCTCTTAAAAAAGAATTTTTATAAACTAAGAAAACAATTATATAAATTTTATCAAATATGATATTAAATAATTTTATATTCTAAATTCTAGTCAAAACTTGAGTAGAGTTTTTCGACCTCTCCATTAGTTTGTAAAGTAAAAGTGTAAAACTAAATTCTATTCGTTCCTCAAGCCAAATGAGTCTTAAAACGTTTTTTGAACTCGTAAACACTCATGTGCCTTGACAGAAATGCAAATGTAGAACGAATCCAAACCTAGCGAACTTAGGCATTTTTGATTCATGAAGTTATGAATTAGAATTTGTTACAATTTCTACCAACATCTTTTCAAAATCTATGTTCCAGTTTTTCTCAAGTCTAGAGTAGTAAAATGCAGAAAGGGTCAACCCGTACAATTAGCTCTTAGTGGGAAGACCACGCCCAATCTCTTTAATTGGGTACCATTACATGATTTATAAACTTAAATTTATAATTTCAAAACTGAACGATGAGAAACATTCTCAATCAATAATGAACGTAAACCTTACACACCAGACTTGACTAATGCTAACATAGTAATGTTTAATTAAAACGAAAAAGGGGGTTAGTCATTTCATAGGTAGGTAACATAAAAATTAATTAGCGAAAGTCAAGCCAGCATAATTTCCAACAGAAAGAAAATTTGGCACCCACATTGACCTTGACCTCAGTGGCTGACTCTTTCTATCTGTATCGTATTTGGCAGTTTTGGGTTGTTGAAGAAATGGAGCTTGGGGTTGTAAATGGGAGTATACCAAACCAAACCCCATTTGGGAGGTGTAATTTCAACCTGGGAATTTAGAAAGTTGAAGTGTGTTTGAATTTTAGCCAATTAAATTAGATGGTTCCTTCCAAAGTTCTATCATTATGATTTTCATCACTACAAGTAGAGTGATTAATGGCTATCTACCGCGTTGAGTTGGAAAAACAAGTACGTACCACCAAACTCTAAACTTCTGTTAGATACCCTGAAGTTCGGCAAAAAATAAATAATAAAATAAAATAAATAAAAAATAAAGAAAGATTGAAACCCTAAAAGCTATTTGATACATTATCACACTGTAAAAGAGGAACTGCGTTAACATGAAAAAACATATTTGTATATTGACAAGATTTCCCTTCAACATATAGAGTGAGTATTTGATTGAGAATTCTGAACATTTCATCGTGTAAAACGTTTAATTCCAACCAATGATAATTGGATTATTATTGATGAACTTTAGTTGCCAAAATGAAAAAGCGTGCATAATTTCTGCACTTGATAAATTTTATATATGTTATTTCTTTTCCTTTCAGTATATATTGATATAATAAATTTAATTTTTCAATTATTAATAATTAGGTTCACTTACTTTATTTTAATGTAGTTATCATCCACTTATGTTGAATAAATGACCCATAGGCATAATGTAAAAGGAATTATGTTAATAGATAATATTTTGTATATTGACAAGAGATCTATTCAATACATAGGGTGATCATCATATACGATAATTCTTCAAGATTTATCATGCAAGATATTTAGTTCTAACCAATAATCATTGTATTATTATCGGTGAGCATTTAACTTAGTTACCGTCCGTTTATGTTGAGTATGTGTCTCAAACAAATCTTAGACTCTTTTTTAAACAAAAAAATTCAAATAGTTTACCACTTTTACAAAAATGACCAAATATTCCCTAACATTTTTTAATCTCTAAATTTATAAAAATAACTAAAAAAGTTTGTCGCTATTTACTTTTGTTAGTTCAATAGTTAGTTTGACCGTATTAAATGTTAAAAGTAAAAAATACCCTTTAATATTAAATACCCATTTAAATAGAAAATTTAATTTAAATTAAGAATAATAAGGACAATGCTCCCGTGACTCATAAACAGAGAAATACTCATGACTAATTATTAAAATTGTCCATTTCTCTAATATATAAAATTATAAATAATGTTGCAAATAAATTAAAGACGTAATAATCAGGGTGATTTTCTTAATTTGTTATTTCGTCTTCCCATCGTCTATAATTGGGCATTTAAGCAATTGAGCCATGCCCATGGTTGCCACCTCTTCTTCACTTTATGCTGGTAGAATTTATGGGCTCTGAATAATAGCCCGAAAATAGCTTTGAATATCTATGAACGCTTTCTTGGGCCAGCAAACTAAGCCCAATTTTATTCATGTATATACTTAAGCAACTAATTTATTGAGGGATTTTTTTTTTTTTTTTGGTTATATAGCGTTAAAGAATTGAGAATTTATTTCACTAGCATTAAAAAACTAAAATGTGTTTTAATAGTATCATCTTATTGATAACAAATTTTAATAACAAAATTACCTTTATTTTAAAAACTTGAAAGACCCAGGGAAACAAGAGAAGGAAGCCTCAAATGGAAACATTACCATGCCATGCCAAAACACATATCACACTCATGAAGGCACACACAAAAAGCACCATTTTTCAGAAAGCAAACACATATCATGCCATGCTCTATTTTGTGAACAAAAATAGAGCTCTGTTTTTGTTCACAAGAACAAAGCTCGCATTGGCGTTCCGATGCCTTCGCTTTGTGAAGGCTTCCATTGTGAGCTAGTTATTTAGGTCGTAGAAGAAGCTAAATAGTTTTTTTTTTTTTTTACACCTTTTTTCCTTTGAGCTGCGTTAATGATTAACGGTTGTCATCCAACACTTGCAATCATCACATCTCATTAATGCGAGTGGTGTGTAGTCGAGGCGCCCTTTCAATTCCCTATACAAACATGACACGAGATTTACTCTCAACCGTTAGATCTACGATAGTAATGATTACCCAATCGAATAGTTATATCCCTTGCCTATAAAAAGGAAGGGAGAGAGAAGGTTCACTCTCATTTACCATTTTACAAATTTCAAGAGCAGCAAACTCTCTCTCTTAGCGTCATCAACTCTTCTGATCTTTCCTTCAGGATCCACATGGGCTATTTCTTCTCTTCTTCATAAAGGTAACCTACTATCCTTTTGATTTTTTATTGTTGCAAATCTTTTTCTGATATCTTGCTAGATTGATTTGGATTAACTTTGTGTATGCATTGTTTGTGGAAGCACTTGTGTGATTTTTCATATGCTATTCATCAAGTTTGTTGTTCTTAAAAAATAACCTTGGGACCCATTTATATATTGTTAGGTTCCTTATTTATATAATATTAAGTTCATATAGCTTATATATTCTTTTTAAGTTATGAATTATATGTCATTCAATTGTATAAATATAAAGATTCAAGTTATTAGTAACAATACGAAAATTGATAATTTTTAGGATATTAAGGAAGATAAAATTGGAAATATGTATTTTTTAGATAGAAGTTATGGAAGAAATATTTTAATTTTAATTAAGTGATTAGGCGTTAAATGATAAGATAGAAGTTCTAACTTTTTATTTTAAGTTATTTTTTTAGCAATTTTAAGTTATTTGAGCACTTAAAAAATAAATAAAAATGATTTAATGAATCCAATTCAGACTCATTAAGTAATAAGTTGGAAAAAAAAAAAACAACTCCTAAGATCTTTAGCACATATCATTGGAAAGTCCCACAAATACTAGAATTCTTTGAACTTGATATATTTGTGCCAAGATCATAAATGAGTGCCTTTATAAAGGTTCTTTTCGTATCCTATTTTTAAGCATGTCTATGTTTATTGTAGTGGTAAAAAATTCTCCGGTCCAAAATGAAAACCCAAATCTTGTTGTAATATATTAGCTCATACGCTGATCGATTTAAGCTAATGGTCCAATGCATGTTATAAGAGGATAGCTCAGTAACTTGGTTGATCCAGACCAAACAAAGTCATTTTCCTTAAATAGGGATTGATTGCTCTTAATGAATGAGGTTTAAATCATTTATAACGGAAGTTACATTAACTCTGCAATCGACATATCATTAATCATAGCATTTGTTCTGTAACCAACATATCATTAACCATAACATTATTTTGTAACCGACATATTATTAATCATAATATTAACTCATGTAACCGATATATCATTAACCATATCATTTATTCTATAACCGATATATCATTAATCATAACATTAACTCATGTATCCGACATATCATTAAGTATATCATTTATTATGTAACCGATATATCATTAACCATGAAATGCATTTTGTAACGGACATTACATTTATTCCATAATAAGTGTCTGTGACACATTTTTCACCTATAAATAGAGGCTTTATTTGAAGTCTATGGTCATCTCATCTCACTTGCTCATTTCTTGTAAGCTACTTGAGGTTTCTCATTTTCCTCTCTTGTGTCTTTGTTCTTCCACTCTAGATTTAGAGTTCTTATGTGATAGATTTAGTGTAGTGGCATGAAGTTGCATGTCTAGAAAATGTTCTAACTAGGAAAGATTTGGTATTTAACTGTATCCATTGTGATCCACTTCTCTTTCCTGAGAACTTACTTGGTGTTTTATTCATGGTCTACTTGTACTGTTCTATTATACGGGGTTTGTCCACTGATATTCAATATCTTAGTGTTTTTACTTTGTCTAGTCTTCAAGTTAAGACTTTGATAGTCTTCCGTCCTACCATTTCTCTAGAACACTCCCTCTAGTTTGACGATGCTTTACAATTACTGCATTCTCGTATATTATAATCAATTTACTGACTTGAGCGTCGAAGTGTCTTTGGCCGGCATTCCACCGGTGTCAAGATCACCCGTATTCTCTTTATTTGATTTGTGTAGGATACAAGTTGCTAGGTTCCAAGAAAGTTGACCGATGAGGCCCGTTCAAAGTCAACATGTTGTAGAATTCACCCACTACATTTATCTTATGAGAAAAGTTTGAATGTGTTTAGTGTATAAACATTCATAATTTAAAATCATGATATATAACATAGATATCTTATGTAATTTCATGAGCCTTTCATATAATTAATAATTTTAAGAATTGACAAATTTAGTTTCACAGCCCAATTTTTTATAAGTGAATTTAAAGCGTAAATAAATATATTATTTTTTTATAATAAACATAAAAGTACATTAAAACAAATATTAAAATAACATAAAAACAAATAAAGTGATATCACAAATTAAATTAACTTAAAAATTATAGTAATATAAAAAAATATAAAACATTTTCCATTTTTTATCTTATAAAAATTATAGGCCTTTAATTTATTTTTTTTTTGGGGATAAAAGTTAATCATTTGATATGATTAAATAATAAAGGTAAAAATATAATTTATAAATACATAGAGATAAATTAGTTTAAAACGTGAATCAAAATAATGTATTTTAGGTATTTAATTTCTTGAACGAGAAAAACCCAACCTTTAATAAATAAACAAGAAAATTACAATTTAGCTACTTAGTTGAAACTCTAATTCAGGTAAAGTAATTGTTTCAATGTTATTACAATTTACCCTCCTCCTGCTAGCAAGATTTCATTACATTTGTAGTGAACAGTGTCAAAGCGATAAAAGATGAAAATACCCTTAGTGATTGAAGTTAACTCAATTGGCCAAATTACATTTGCCAGTGAACATTTGTCGAATGAACCCAGATATTTTTTTTTTCAATTTTTTTCTGATTATTTAAGTTGATGATTTTTTTTTAATTGGTGGTTGTTGGTGTTTTTTTAATTTTATTTTTAAATTTTTTTTATAATGGTGAACTAATGAAGATGTGATGATGATGATGATAGGTTCAAGGTCGAATTTTTGATGATAATGAAGAACTGTTGGTTAACTACTGAAGAACTGTTAGTGATTTTTTGAACAGATGAAAAAGATGATAATAATGGGTTCAAGATGAAGGAGATCGGAAAAATGAAAACGATGATGATAGGTTCAAGTTGCATTTTTGGTTCATATTTAATCTTTTATTTTGTTTTTATTTAATTTATTTAATTTTTTTAAAATTGATCTCCACCGTCCATCTCAAGATGAAAGGTGGAGATCTGGTTAAAAAATTTTTATTTAATTTATTTTAAAGTTTATAAAATTTATTTTAAAAAATAAGAAGTAAGGTTAAAAAACAATTTTACCCCTCACTTAGTTAATTTTAACAAAGAAATGTTAATGGGAGAGGGGTAAATTACAACAACATCGAAATAGTTGTTCCGTCTGAATTAAAGTTTCAACTGAATAGTTAAATTATAATTTACTCATAAATAAACCCTAAAAATTTAAATCCATTCTCATTTTTTTTCCTTTTTTTAATCAACTTACTAATAAATTTTAACTCATTCATTCAAATTGTTTTAGTTTTGAAAGAGTTTAAACTTCAAAGCTTCAAGATCAAGTGTTCAAAGAAAACTCCCCCTTCTTCAGTACTGTAGTTTTGTTATTTATTTATTATTTTTCATCTATTTAATGTTGCTATGGGGTATGTATTCAATTTTTATTTCTCTTGCTTTTGCTTAAAAATTTAAAAAATTTATTTATTTTTTATCAATTTATTATTTTTTCACTTATATAATAATTTAAAATTTAATATTATATTTCCACGTTTTCTTTTGAAGTTAATAGTATATTTCCACTTGATTAAATGTACACATTGTCTAATTGAATTGTGATTTATTATTTATCACTTAACCTACAAATTTACGGGTTAAACAGTCGTAACGGAATTGTGATTTGTTATTCATTCACTTAGCCTGTAAATTTACGGGTTACACGGGTCATAACGGGATAAACGTTAATTTAATGAGCCGGTCTTTCGATTTTCATTTGCAACAATATGGCAATATGGGTGGCACGTGTGTTGAATATTTAAAGGAGTATTTCCATTTTAGTCCCAGCTCCAATACATCTGCTTTACCCATCAAAATTTTAGTATTAAATGTTTAACTCTAAATGTTTGGGTTTAATATTAAATATTTTATTTCTAACCGTTATGTATGCGTCAAAAAATGATTTTTGCTGTTAAAGCTTAAAGGCAGTTTGGTAATTACGAAAATGAAAAGTTAAAAAAAATAAACAAATCGATTAAAAAAAACTCTTTCTCAGGTCCATCAAGCCCACCCAATCACCACCGTAATTACGAAAATGAAAAGTTAAAAAAAATAAACAAATCGATTAAAAAAAACTCTTTCTCAGGTCCATCAAGCCCACCCAATCACCACCGTTCATAGTCATACCAAACAGAAACCCAAATCACCATCATTCATCATCCCTTAATCATCAAACTCAATCACCAATACCATTGGAAGAGAGCAGCAACGTTGGTCTCTATCTCTTCCAACGGAGGAGATTGCGGCAGGCCACCCATAAGGGGAGAGGTGAAGGAATTAAGGAGAGGCCGCCGTGAAGGCGAGAGGTGAGGGAGGGAGAAAACGAGAGAGATAAGGGTTTTACGATTACAGAGGAGAAAGAAAGAGACTTGAGGGTGTTTATTATGGGGAGCAATTCATTCTTTTCATTTTTCATTTCAAGGGTAGTTGGATCTTTTCACTACGTGGAATAGTTACACAGTTACATTTGTAATGGCAGAAGTAAATTATTCAATCCAGCTACTTCATGTTCATGTCACCTCCTCAAGGTGAAAAGCGAAACACTCTTCTTTGATGATTGTTCTATTACAACTCATTCGTACATACACATATAGGATAATTCTTCGATAAAGATATTCTGAAATTTTTATTTAAATATCTTATCTGATTGTAATTAATGATCCTAAAATAAAAATTTATAAAATGATTATATTTATCCTAAATTTACATAAAGTCATATCAGGAAATTGTAAAGGACAATAGAAATTAGTTTGGTGGAAAGATGCATATTAAAGAAAGCCACACATTTTCTCAAACCCAGACAAAAGATGTTGAAGCATACAAAAATTGGCAGATTTTTTTTTCTATTCTTTCTTTCAGTCCCTAGTTAATAAATAATTGATGAAACTCCAAAATAATGTACATCTTAACTAACTGCAGCAAATAATGGAAAAATACAAAATGATCGATATATGCGAAGATTTGCCATGTTAAATTTTACTGAATCATAACTCTGTAACTTTGATAAGTCATTTTCTGTACTTGTACTATGATAAATATAAGCATATTTTAAAATTCCAATATATTTTTTTTGGTTCCACATATATATATTTTTAAAATGGTTCCATATAAATTTCATTTACATCAATTTTAGATATATGGTTCGTTGGTCCCCTCATATAGTCGTGGCACGTGCAGGTAAATGTATATGTGAGAAAGAGAATAAGCCACTTTTGCAACAAACAATATAGAAATACAAACTTATGTTTAACACCTAGCACCGAGTATTTGGCCCTAGAATAGTCGGATGAATTACTTACATCTAATACATATTATAAGTGGAGTGACAAATACAATACAATTATATAGATATATATATATTTTTTGTATGATTGCATATTAACAGTCCTCTTGAAATCCTTATTTCCTTGTATCAATCTATAACTACAACAAACTCTGAGGGAGAGAAAAGACACAAAGTGAGATCAAGGTTGGACTAGTTTTAAGGAATCTAGGCAGCGATCATTAGTTAGAAGGTCAGAGAAAGGAACAAAAGCCTACAATAATGTGCCATTTCTAATTGTTTATATTGTAAAAAGTATATATATAGGGAGATTTGAAGGAGCTGTATCTCCATTCTTTGATTCACTATAATTGCGTCTACATCATCTTCCACCACCAACTATTATTACTATTAATTATCATTACAACTCAACCAACACAAAGAGGTACGTGAATTGTCTGCCAACCCTGTAAGCTCTGCACCTGAACAGTGCATGTGAAGCTTGTGATTTTGACCATCAGAAAAGGTATGTAACATGTTAATTCGATTCATCAGATATTCTTTTGTACATGTTCATGATTGTCGAAACCAGCTAGTTAACTAGATCGTAATTATTAAAGTCGAATACTTGGTGTTTTTGTTTTCTTTTTGTCGTTTAATTAATGATTGAATATAGGGTAGAAACCTGAAGATGATGCATATTAATTAACAACTTGAGATGAGGAAGTAAAGAGGCCTAGACTAAGCTAAGAAAGAATCGACCTTAAATTTATAATATAATCAATATACATAATTTGCAATAATGGACCTTTCCATATCTTGATTAATACTTTGAACCTATTTAATATTATCTGAAGCCAAATTATTTTTGGGTTCTGATGTGTACGTGGTTTAACTAATTCTATAAGTTGCTAAAGAAGATTCATTTGGGCAAGTGGCTTCTCATAATACCAAAGAAGGATCATAAAGATTTCAAAGATTTGGACAAAAGTTTATTTCTCTAGGCTTTAGGAATCTTAGATAATCTGACCTTTTCTTTCTTTGATTATATATCACTATGTGAAATCTCATTTGTTTTATAGGAAGTGATTCTCTTATAAAAATTTGGATATTTTCAATCTAATCTTTGTGTTATTTGTCAAAAGTGGCAAGTGCCGTCATCTAATTAGAATTAATCACTTGGTTTTGATGTCTGTAATTAGCTTGGTATATTTGTTAGGGGAAATATATAATTTCAGCATATGTAATAAGTATGTATACAATATCATATATTGCCTATTTGCAAATCTTATTCCTTAATGAGGGCTCATTTTGTTAATGGGAGTAATGTCACCATTATTTGTGGAAATATCATAGGATTAATAATTTGAGTTTATACAGTACCTACAATAGTATTTGGATAAAATTGTCCTTGTTTATATAAAACGAAACAAAAGCTTCATTCTCATCTCCCATAGTTGTTCCTAATGAGAGCTTTGCAATCAAAGAACTGGTTAACTGCGGCTGGAATTAGGATTTCATTTAAATCCTAACTAGTTATACTTTCCTATTTTAACTAGTTATATTTTCCTATTTTATCTAATTTACCTTTACTTGTTCTTTAATTAATTTCCAGATAATTAGAATAAGTATTTTCAGTTTAGTTTAGATTAGGAGTGTGAGGCTATAAATAATCATGTTAGCTTAGTGTTGTAATTATGGTTATGGTTTTTGGTTTTGAAGAATTCGTAAAATTCTGCAGATTGCCAAATAATTGTCTTGTTGTTATTTTCGGTTTTCGGGTTGAGTAAATTTTGTTATCTAATTTTAGAAAATCATTTTGTCCAATATCTAACTTGTCCTAGAGAAAATCTCGAGGCAATTTAGACTCGTTGGATCTTGAGATAGGCGCTCAAGAGCAAGAACAGTGAAAGTGCTACTGAAACCCAGTTTTGATCCATAAAGCTAGCACTAAGCCATTTCATTGGAGAACTGTACGGGTTCTCAAAGGCAATTCCTTAGAGCACAAACAATAAAAACCAGACTCAACCAAACTTCAAAATGAAATGTTCATTCGCCATCATCAGACAACAAATACCTCTCAGCAAATTGATACCAAAATCAATTCGGTACCAGCCTTGGCACCGAATTGATCAATTCGGTACCAGTTTGGTATCGATTCAGTACTAAACTGGTAGCGAATTAAAGTGGGGGAGCACATTTCTGCCTTTACTTCTTCAGTTATTGTTTTGGACAAAAACAGAGTATTTTTCAACTTTGACAAGAGACAAAAAACAGAACGTTCCAGTTCCAACTGTCATGGACTTCAACTTTTGCAGTGCTTGGTTCCATTGATATATAATTTGTTATTGTTTACGATTTAGACAAAGGATTTTGGAGTCTGGGTGTGTGATTCTTTTGTTAGTTTATGTAATGGTAGTGGGTGTCAGGTCGGAGCCGACTGAAGACAAGCAAGCCGTGCTTGTCACGAATTCCTTCTCCACCATGACGATCGTTATTCGTCCGAGCAGAGTTGGAGATGGAGAAGTGTCATATCTGAAGAGACACTGCGGGAGCTTGCAAGTGGAGAAGAATTAGCCTTCGTTGTAGCAGTAGAAAATTTCCAAAACGGCCTGATATCCTTTTTTTTATTCAATGATTTTTTTTGTTATTTTGATTTTTAGATGCCAAGTCTTGCAGGGCCAAAAAAGAGAAAAATGAAAAAAAAAACAAAAACAAAACAAAAAACAACATGTCAAAAGCTGTCATCAAGGTACTTTAGATAATCCCCATGTTTAGGCGGTATTAAAACTTAAATTATTAATTCAATGAGTTTTTCAATAAGGAAAGCTAAAAATGGCAATAGTTTCCATCATTTCCACCCTTAATAATTGTCGATCTATTTACTATTATATTAAGGTATTAGTATTAAAATTATTGAGAATGAGCTATGTATATTACGTTAAAAGAAACATATAATAAAAATAGATATGATAATATACACTATCTTTACACATATACCTCTCTTTGTATCAAGAGATTGACGATTCAATTCTCGCAAATTGTATATCACAGATTATGAGTGTAGTTTTTTTCTCTTTTATTGTGGAAGTAGTTTTTTTTTCTCCTTTATTGTGGAATAGTTATTCTTGTTTATGAAAATAGATATTATAACTGTTCAAATAGTGTTTGATTGTCCAAATAGTATTTGATCTCGACAGTAAATGACTTTTTCTCTTTTATTATGAGAAAGATATTCGGACGGTTTAAATAGTGTTTGATATCGGTAGATTCAAACAAACCCATTACTCTTTTATGTTAGAATTTAATTATTTACGTGATTTCGATATTGGATTTCTGCTGATCTTAAATCTCGTTATAACAATATTTGTACATTGTATTATTTAGGATTTTAGTCAATTTTTAGTATTGTAAGAAAAACTTTTACAGCGCATACAGAAACATACTAAGCATAATCTTTACTACTGTTGTGAAATATTCCGTCAAGAGTTCGAACAAAATAATACTGATAACCGTATCTCCTTTTTCTTTATGGCAACTGACCAGTGGGTCAGTGACTAAAGAACCAGAAATCTCACCCTTTGGTATTTGTCATGAATCTAAATATTATTCCAATTGTACCATACATACGAAATATGGTTAATCAATGCTTTAAATTCGTTTTTACGTTATTGGTACTCCTTATGTTCAATCAAGTTACGGTAACAGTAATGACAGACGCTTGAAAAGAAAAGAAAAGAAAAGTATATAACTATATGGATTTGATGTTATAGTGTACTTGTAACCCCACATTATCTAATATGCAATAACCTACGATAATTAAAATGTCATATGGTTTGGATAAAAAAATAAATAAATAAAAACAAAATTTTTGTGTTTCCTAATCTTGCAAAAGTACATGGAAAGGTATCCTTTTGTGTACTCATTATTGGAGTTATCCCGGTTGACAAACAAAATGAGTTGGAGGTAGATATATAATAAATGAATAAAAAAAATATATATTTTTTGATAAAAATGGCTGGACACTTTCTTAATTTTAAAAGGTCAATAATTTAAATCACATTCTTATCATTCTTATTTTAAAATATGTTTTTTTTTTATTTAATTCCTTCCATCCTTAAATAAAAGGGAAAAAAAAAAAGAGAAATAATTTTGTTTTTTAGTAAATGGAAAGAACAAAATGGAGAATCTTTTCTAGATTTTGACTGGCACATGATCTGTAAAATGTAAAGAAAGAAGCCCTAGTAAGTAGCAACTCAAGTCAAAAGACTATGGTGCAGGACAGCGAAAGCATAGATTCAAAGTTTGATATGGAAAACGTGTCATGGTTATAAAAAAGTTACCCCACTTCTTTTCCTTCTTTAATGGCTTTTTATTTGCTTTCTTGTGTTCATGTAGGTCATCAGTAAGGGCTGGCCCCCTTTTTCTCAACATATGTGAAGTTAAGAATTAATAATAATGATACTTTGCGTGATTTGCTTGCATCTTGGATGAATTAAAAATTTAAGCTTTACAAATGAAATTATTTTCATTTTCTTGGACACTAGTGATCACGGACATGGACCATTTATCGTTATATGTAATTACTTGCCATTCATGTCCTTGTGTTGTGTCTACTGTTATGGACCCTTAAGTCCTGACAGGAACCTCAGAATATTCACTTGTCCCCTTGTCCCAGCAAATGGCCGGTAGTTTGAACTAGGAGAAACTTTATTTTAATCCTTAAAGTTTTCAAAAATATTATATTTTTAAAATTCTTTTAGAAATAATTTTTTTCATCTCTAATTTATTTAAAATTCTTCAAAAAAGTTTAAACCATCAATCAACTGACGATCAACGGTAACAAATAGTTTAGAAGAGAAGGATAAGATTATCTTTTCATATGAGAGGCTAAAATTGTGACATATGGATGACTAAGATATTAAATATATAAAAGAAAAAATTTTTAAAATTCAAAAAATTCAAAAAAATATGGAAAAAAATAATTAAAAGAAAAATCAACCCACTTTCTCCAACCCACTATCTTCATCCGGAAAGAAACATCAACCATCCACTAACAAAATTAGAACTCATCTTCAACCCTTCAACTCATCTTCAAAACATCAACTATCCCTTAACAACAAAAATTGAAAAAATATCACCAACAAAAATTGGAAAAAAAAAAAAAATCACCAATAGAAGTGGAAAAAAATCAACATCTTCACTAAAACCTAGATTTGCATTAGAAATTAGAAATTAAAAAAAAAGGGCAGCCCAATTTTTTTTTTTTTTTAAAAACAAACAACCCCCTCTTTCTTCTTCTTCAACAACCCAAAATCATCCTCTGTTCATACCCTAGCCTCCCCAATGGCCTCTAGCCATCGGCCTCTTCATCAAACTCCATAGCGACCACCATCGGATCCTTGGCCCTGCCACACTGGTGTAGAAGCTCCTCATCATTTGGCACGCCACCTACCATGAGATCGCCCGCCACTGTGGCGTAGATGCAGCCAAGTTTCTCCTCATCAAGGGCGACAACTTGGCCGTTCTCTTCTCCATCATCATCCTCTTTGTCGTCGTCCTTCTCCCCTTGAATCTCTACAGCATAAATAAATCAACCATAACGAGAAAGTTTCGATCTTTACTCTGGGTACATTTTTTGTTGGTTGTTGTTGTGAAAACATCAAATGAAACACAAATGAACACATCAAACCTAAGTAGATTATTAAAAAAAAAAAAAAAAGTCAATAGAGTTTCATTGTAAAAGAAAAAAAAATACACAAATGAATCTAGAACCAGATTCCCAGATCCTTCGGTTGATAATTTTTGTTTATTTTTTTTAAATAATCATATATTTTTTAAAAAAATAATAATTATATTATTCTTTACATGTCAACTTTTTATTGATCAAATGACATGTAATATTTTGATTTTATTAGGGTTAAAATGATCATTTTAGGTGATGAGAAGCAATTGAGTTATTTTCATTTTTTTATTTGGTTTGACTGTCAGTCGACTGACGGTTTTGACTCTTTTAAAGAGTTTTGAAATAATTAGAGATAAAAAGAGTTATTTTCAAAAGATTTTTAGAAAGTTGATATTTTTTGAAACCTTGAGTACTACAATAAAGTTTTTCCTTTGAAGTATCATCTACCAATTTCCTCATTTTCTTTACACAAAACAAAGTTTTTATTGATTAATTACTGTGATTCATTTAACTTGAATATTATTACAAAGCATTACATTATAATGTGACAAATCAACATGAGATTCCATCAGTTGCGTCATTACCGAGAAAATGCCCAGTTTCATTATCGATTATAATGCTTTAGGTGCATGATTTTATATTAGAAAACTGCATGGGATAACATAAAAAAGATCGATGTTTTTTAACCAGCGTCGTACAACTAATATGAGTCTATTTAACTTCGTCAGCATTCGTAAACAAACCGTATTTCATGAATAAAAACAATAATTCGTGAACAAGCTGTGAATTATAATTTTATTTTTTGCCTTTTACTTATAAGCTATTATTTTGTTCTTAAATTATAGTTTGTGAACATTAACGATACTAAAAAAGTTTAATTTAATTTTTTAGTGTTATTTTTAAAATTCACATTTTTTTAGAAAAAATAAATCCCTTACAATTATTATCTTTACAATAAACTACCATTTTTCTAACAAAATAAACTACAGGTTCTAATCCATAGTTTCTCAAGTTTTCATAACTCAGTTGTCAAAAAAAAAAAAAAAAAGGAAAAACGAAAAAAAAGGGAGAATAGTGAAATCTTCCGTATGAATTATATATATATATATATATATATATTAAAAATTGATATTAAACAGGTTAAAACTCTATTTAAATATGTTGAAATAAGTCTTTACTAACGCATCTGAATATTTACTCTCATAATCGAGAGATGATAACTTTCACAATAAGGAGAAAATTATCTAAACAAATAATAAATTTTGTGATAAAGGCAAACAACTATCCACACAAATTTTTAAATAATAATTCTAAACATCCCACCTCATGTATCACACTTAATTTCAACTCATTATGGATTCATTGATCAGTGGATATATTTTTTTTAATGAAATATATAATCATTAATATTGTCCATTCTTAAATTGATACATAATGAGTTGGGATATAAGAAAGGATATGTTGTATTACTCATTGATAAATTGTGTTTAATTGGCACTAAACTCACATGACCTTGATGTATGAAAAGGTATATAATCACTTGTATTAAGAGGTAATGGGTGATAAAAATTATAAATGGGTATTTGCTAAAGTAGAACTTTGTATAGAAAAGGAGTCATATTAAATTATCAACGTAGTTAGGGGTGGGCATATGCAACCTGACCCGACCATTTTTTCATGGTTTGGTTGGGTTAAATTTTAGAAAAAGCTAGAATGGGGTAGGTTAGATTGAAAAATTTTCAATTTAACCCAACCCAACCCAACCCAACCCAACTAACACGACAAACGCCCACCCTAGTTTTAAATCCAAGATTTTCTCTTCCTTTTAGAAGAACATTTGCTAAGGGATCAAAGACAACTATATGTGTTCTTATTGTTATAAGTATTATTATTATTTTGCCTTTGTGGTTCATTAATTGAACTTTTGTTTGTAATGTTTATTAATGGATTAAACTTTTATTTCTAATCACTTTATGAATTAACTTGATTTATACTCGTTTTATGAATTGAACATATATTTGTAATGTTTGAATTTATTACATTCGATAATGTAATATTAGGATGTTAATTGTAATCATTAGGAACTGTAGTGGTAAAAAATTGTTGGATCGACGGATGGATTTGAAAGCCTATCAAACCAATAAGGAAAAGCTAATTTAGGCCTAAAAGGTTTTATGGGTTGACTGACTCTACATGGCCCGATTCATGTCTTCAGTTCATCAAATGACGTTCAACCTGCTTTATAAAGATAGCCCATGGTTTAGATGACGACCTAGCAACAAGCCTAGTCTATTGGGCCTATCAATGAAGACCAAAGTCATCACTTTTCTATTTTATTTATCTTTGTCGTTAAGAAATGATCTTTTATAAAAAGATGATATGGAAACTTAAGATAAGAGGAAATTTACTATACGAAACCAAAGATCCAAGGATCAACCCAAAATCCCTAGATCTTCTGAGATAAGATCTCTTCAGCATCTACATACTAGGAACCTACCTAAAATGAGATGCCCTCCATGTCTATATATAGGATCTTGCCCTCTAACACAAAGGGGGACAAACAAAAAGGAACCAAGAGCAAGAAAGGAGATTCTTTCTAGACATTCAATCCAACCTTCCCTGAAGGTCACTCTGAGACATGACTTGTCTCTTGCACTAGACCTCCGTCCTAGGCCTAATTGACATTCATTCTTTTTCCTTTATTTACATATTATCTCCTTATTTATTGAATTATTTATTGATTTGAGCATCGGAGTGTTTACGGTCAGCACCATATCACTGTCCTAGTCACTCTCGCTTTATTATGTGATTTGTGTAGGATATAAATCATCGAGTTCCAAGGAAGTTGGCAAGTGAGTCATTCTCCATGTCTGCATACTGTAGAACGACTCGCTACAGGAACCTTTTGATATTTTAATCAATATCTGACCCGATTAACCTAACTTTACATAACTTTGGGTTGAAAAATTATGTTGGATTGGATTGAGTTGAAAATTTTTTAACCTGAAGATTTTCAATCCAATCCAATTTAATCTAACTCGACAAGCATCCACCCTTAAATGTGGCTAAACTTTATATATATGTATATATATATATATATTACAAAAGATTATGAAAAGGAAAATAAGAATTAAACAGAGTTTAATTTGCTTGAAAAGTAAAATGTACAAAAGGTCGGTTGTGAATTGTAACGGGCGAAACGTGTCCTGAAGTCCACAACTACCAAGATATGGCGTACTACTTGATAATACATGCACTGTCATCGAGTTGTCACAAGCTCTTATTACTTGAACAACTTATATATGAGTTGCCATCGAACACTTTTTTCACGATTAAATTAGACTTTAGCCTTGGGTTTACTTTTCGTTTGTAATTATATGTATATAACTTTTTCACATTCAGTTATACAATCAAACAACTATGTCGATGTAGTGACACCAACACCACCTTACCCAAAAAGCAAGGTTTAAAGCACCAAATCCACAAAATTGTGGGTGATTTGCCTACTAAAATGTGGGTAGACCTTTTTCAGCTTTTGAGAGCAATATTTCAAGTTGCGCAATAGAATCATATCTCAGTTAGATTTTATCAATTGTCCGATCTAATATCAGAAGGTCATGTTTATAACGTTAAGTCCGAGATTCCAATTGTATCGTTAAAAATGTGGTTCGAAGTTATAGTTTTTAATATATGTTCCAAATTATAATTAAAACATTATTTATGCATTATTATTTTTAGGATAAGTTGATTTTCACCGGTCATATTATTCGATTTTCATTGCTTAAAATTATTTGGTTCTAAAAATATTTTGATGAGATCAATCTCTATCTCTATGTATACATACGAGAAGTGCTAAATACACTCTCTTAAAACATTTTTTGTTCAATATAAATATACAAATTTTACTTTTTGGACATAAGACTTATCACAAATTTTACTTTTTGGGAATAAAATTAATCACAAAAGTGAAATTTGTACGCGTTTGCTACATGATATGGAGAGCATCTTACAAGTGTGTGTGTGTATGCATTCACCTCAAGGTACACTAAAATTGAAATTAGAATGATTCTTAAAAAAAAATCAGTACCTCTATATATATATAATAATTCTATGGTCAAGATAAGACACCACCTCTTGGTATTAGTGGTTGAGTACCTCCCTTCTTAAGAGATCAAAAATTTGAGTCTCACCCTTGTTTTATTAAAATACAAGGTATGAGTGTGATTCTCTCTTGGTCGAATTAGCCATCTTCTGGTTGTGAGAGATGTCATTTGAGTCATGCTATCATTGTCCTATCTCGATATGTCCCGACAATCTTTTAATCTGTATTCTCTAGTTAGTGCAATCCTAAAATAAAAAACAATAATGAGTTCAAGGCCACGCTATCATTGTCTGATCTCAATAAGTCCAGACAATTATATTCTCTAATAAGGACAATCTTAAAAAAAAGCAACAATGAGTTCAACTGAAAATAATTGGTGATAACTAGTGATCCTAGAATAAAATTATCAAGATCATTCTTACTAGAGAAGATTATATATATATATATATATATCTTCAATTTGAACCGAACTTATTATTAGCAATTCCAATATATTGTACCATGGACTATATACAAACAAATATTAATTATGAAATTATATATCTTCTCAGTTCGAATTGATCTTATTATTATCAGTTTTAAGTTTATGGGCCATTGACTTGTTTATGTTAGTATCTCCTTAAATCTAATCACTTACCTATAATCTTGAAAATGATAATTATAAGATTAGTTTGGGGATAGTATCTCTCTCTATATATATAGGCAAATGTGTAATTTATGCCTTGAGCCTTCACTTATAATCTTTTGAAGTGACTGATGGTGAGGAGGAAATTAATATTGTTGTAGCTACTAGCTAGCGGTAGAGACAGTATATGTAGACTAAGAGAAAACGAAGTGATTTCTGATTATTATGATTATTCGCCGGGAAATTTGACTTTTCTCGGAAAAATAATAAGAAAACTCCATTGAAATTGCGATAAGCAGTAACAGTTTACGGTGATTGAAAATTTACAGTGATTGATGGTTGTTAATAATAAATAATTGGTTTTTCTTTTTTTTTTTTGAGAAAAAATTGGGATAACTGCAATCATTGTGTTTTGGACAAATCACAGCTATAATCGAATTTATCCCTTAATTGCAGAAACTTACCCTTGAATAATTAATTGACAGTTACATTGACAGTCCAATTAACCACTCAGGGGTGTAATTGACACTTTATTAGCTACAATTGATTAAAATGAAATAATTATTTAAAAGATTAAATTATTAACAAAAAAGTTATGGTAAACACATATTTTGGATGAGTTCGGAGCTTATCATGGAATGAGAAGCACAGTTGCCGGCACATGAAAAATGTTAGATATGGAGAGATTGGTAGTGGAGAACTGGAGATACCTTGAGGGAGCGAAAGGGAGATCAATTGGTTCTGGCGGTGGCGATGATGGTGGTAGGGTGGCAGTGAGAGGCTCGGTGAGTGGAGAACTTGTCCAATAAAGTTATGAGTTTTTGTTTGAAATATCTTGTTTAAATGTGTAAGGGAGAATTAATTGTTTCTTTAAAAATGAAAATTGTTGCTTTGGATGTTGGTATGAAATGGAGAACTTGAATTTTCAAGATCTTGTTTGAATAAGATAGTTGCTATAAGATCTCAAAATCTTCCATGCACCAAGATCTGCTATGGTGATCTAGGTGATTTTTTAATTAATATTTGTAATTTGTAATTTTTATTTAACCTTTTGTTTTTAAATTTTTTAAATAATATTTGTAATTTGTAATTTTTATTTAGAAATTTACAATAAAATAACAAAAAAAAAAAAAAAAAAAACTAAAAGAAGAGCAGCTAGGTACTTTCAAATTACTATAAACTTTATTGTTACGGGCAACTTGCACAAACTCCCTTGAGGTCTAGCGAAATTTCATAAAAATGATAATGTTTGTGTAACTTGCACTAACTTTCCCTGAGGTTCCGAAAATTCAACACAAATCTCCTATATTGTTAGTCAACTATTATTAAACTCTCACAGTCAACGGTCAAAGATACAAAAAAACTAAAATACCTTTCAAGTCAAATTTAAAGTCAACAATTTATTTTTTATAAATTTAAATTTAATATAATATATGTTTTTAATTTAATTAAAATCATTAAAATGCCAAAAAAAATCATAAAGTGAAAAAAAATTAATAAATTTTAAATTTAAAGTCAAACTGTGGAGATTATTATTTAAAAAAATAAAAAATTTAATATATTTTAAATTTTAATAAAATAAAAAATAAAAAAATAAATCTTAATCAGATTGGATCTCCATCGTCCATCCAGATGAGATTTAAAAATTAAAATAAAAAATTGAAAAAATGTTAAAAAAAGAAAAAATATATTTTTTTTTCTCTTCTTCTATACCCTTCTCGCACTGTCTCTCTCTCTCTCTCTCAACTTTTGTTCTTCAACCCTTTCTCTCTCTCTCTCTCTTTCTCTCACAGCAGATCCAACACTCATCACCATTAGGACATCTTCATCCCTCAAAAGTTAGATCTCTCAATCTCCTCTCGTTTCTCCGTTGTTGCTTACGTCACTCTTCTCTTTCCACCAAGTTCTTTTCCTTTTCTTTTCTTCTCTCTCACATCATCCGGCTACCGCTTTTCTTCTCTCTTCGTTCATCTGGGTTCATCAATTCAAACCCAGATGAACCTTTATTTGGGTTTGAGGGTTCGAATCAACAAACCCAGATGTTTTTTAACATTTGAATTTTCAAATTTTTTTTCAACCCCTGGGTTTGTCCATCAACATGATGTTTCTTTTTCTTTTTTTTTTCAATTTCTGTTGTTTAAGATTTTTGTTATCGATAATTGATTTTTTTTTTTTTTGGAGGGGGAGGGTGGGGTGGATTGATGCTGAGATGCTAATTTATGATTGGGTTAATGTGGGAGATTTTTGTTTTTTGGATTGATTATAGCTAGGTTTCCAAGACTGGTAACCCAAAAAATTCTGGAATGGAGAGATGATGTTAATGATTGTTAATGAATGTTGTCATTTGAATAATATGGGTTGATGATTGTTGATGATGTTGATGATGAATATGCATTGAACTGGGTGATAGATAATGTGAAAGAAGATGGACAAGCTTGTTGATGTTTAATTTATTTCTTTTTTTTTTCATTTTAATGATTTTTTTTATTTTTTGTTTTTTTAATTAAATTGAAAAATATATATTAAAATAAAATATTTATAAGCCATATATTGACCATTTTACCTTTAACAATTTTGACTTAACATAGATTGACTAATGGTTGACTAATAGCAGAGGAGATTTTTACTAAGTTTTTTGAACCTCAGGGAAGATCAGTGCGAGTTACTTAAACATTATTATTTTATTTGCAATTTCACCAAATCTCAGGGCAACTTGTGCAATTTGCCCTATTGTTAATTTTTTCTGTCAACCATCCAATCAAAAGTAAGTTTCTATAATTAAAAGTAATGTTGTTGACAATTTGTTAAACATCTAATCACTCCAATTTTATATTTTTGTCATTAATGACATATTAATCCTCAATACTACTGAACAAAACAATAGATTCTATAGAAACTTATATATAAATATTAGCAATATATAGCATTTTATCTTTTGTTGATCTCTTAATTAACATTTTATAAACTCAAAACCCTAATATTTTTTAGCATGCTTGAAGCTTTACTTGATTAGGGATCAATAATTAATATTTTATAAATCAAGAATCCTAAAATCCTTTCATAACATTTTTTATGCATTACTTGATTAGAAAGTGATAATGATCGTTATTATACACTCAAAACAATACAATAATTATTGAGGTTTTTTATGAGTTATAATTTTGTAATCTTTACATTTTAATTTTTAGGATTAAATAAAATTTCATTTAAACGGATTTAGTTTTCAAGAAAATGCAATGTCTTATGAATAAACAAATACAGGCAAGTCTCTTCCAATTTATTATTTTAAAATTAAATATTTGTAGAAAAGAAGTGTGAATGACTTTTTGGAAATATATATATATATTTTATTAGTTAATATGAAGTGTCTTTAGAGAATACGTACGGAAATAAATTGGATTGTTTGTAGAAGATCTCATTTTAAGGGATTAATTTGATTGAGTATAATTTGGACAAAACATAGGGTCTTAATTGCAATTAACCCTAAATAATTTAAGAAAGTAAGACGCCAAGGCTCTGACTGGAGATAGAAATGGAAAATGCTAGGTTACCCCCTGTTGGTAAAATCTAATATTTAAAACCTACTACTACACTATATCTTGACTGTCCAATCAATAAAGAAAGGTAGCAGGGTATCATTCCATAAATACTAAACAATATTTGCCTATAATCAACCATTTAAAAAAGAAAGAACAATTATAGAAAAAGCCTTGCATTTTCATTTTAACTCTTAACTATTTTGCAACCTTTCCACTCATGCCACAATGGTCGCTAACATTTTAGAAAGTAATCCTCTAGGTCAACTTCCGTTAACCGATTTCATAACATTAAAATAAATTGTAAAATAATATTAAAATATTAAAAAATAAAATAGAATAAATACTTTAATTTATAGCAATTTTTTAAAGAGTTTAATTTATAGTAAATAAATTAAAATGAAAATAGTAAATAAATTAAAATGAAAAATCAATCTAAATGAACTTAAAAATATGATTAAATTGAGAAAGAGTATATAATTACCCTTGAATTGTGACCATCTAAATAGATGAATGTCAGTTTTTAAGTTTGCTTAACCTAGCGTTAAAATAAAATTTATAATAAAAATAATAAACTAATCTTAAAATATGAATTAAAACAAATTAATTTTAATTTTAAAAAGCAAAAAAATAAGATAGTTATTTTTTTGACAAAAATAAATTATCTTTTAAAGATTAAAAATTAAAAAAACAAATAAACTGACTATGTGATTGAAGAAAAGCCGTTTCCACCACCATATTCTATTTAATTAATTTTTTTAATTATTATATGATTTAGATAATTATCTAAGTCTAATGGTATATTTGTCTTTTTATAAGTCAAAATAATGGTGTGATGATGGATTTTTTTTTTTTTAAGTACTTTTAAAAATGCAGAAACTAAATTGGTAGCTACTAACTTCTAGCTATAAACAAATTAGAGTATTCTAGTTTATAACAAGAAAATCACAAAGCAATTGCAATTATGGTAAAACATAAGATCTTCTTTGGTAATTATCCCAAAAAAAAAAAGTTGAAGTTCGACTTCCAAATAAATATCTAAGAAGTTTGTCAGCTTAAAAAAATATATATATAAAAGATTTGAGTATCTTACTAGTCGAATAAAATTATCCATCAATAACAATAATTAAATTACTGTTAACAACCATTCTTATAACCAATTCAATAGTTATTATTAATAGGTAATCAATTCAATAGTTATTATTAATAGTTAACTATAGTCTACCAGTAAGATAGGAAGATGAGACCAAGTATTACATTTATATTAAAAGTTGTGAGTCCAAAATCACAAACTTATTATAATATTTCAAGAAAAAAAAAAACAGAAAAAAAAAAAAAACCACAAATATGTGCTAGAGATGGAGACAGAGACATAAATCTTTGTCCATTTTATTTGCAAGAATCTTAAAACAGAAAGTAACACACTTAATGCCTTATGATATTACAAAAACCATAAGAGGGTACCCCAAATATTCAGTGGCTTGTTATTCTAGCAAACCCATTAAACAGTAACATAGGAATGCGGTGTAAGTAAATCACTAAGACATGTTCAGGTACACAAGACAGCCAGTATTTTACTTCCTGATCTCTGTGTACATACTGATTCTTCAGCGTCTTCTTGCTGCTGTTTCCCTTTGTGCATTGAAGAAAACAGCAGCCACGGGAAGACCAAGCTCATTTTCTTCAGCAAAGTTTCTAGTGTTAAAGGAATCTCTTGAAGATGGTAAGTTGGTAACCGTCTGCCTTCGTTTCTGCTTGAAAAGAAGAAATACAAACCTGTGAATCCCTATGTTTGGCCTTGGAATTTCATAGCTCACAACCTCCTTTCCTGCAATATTTTGCACACCCGAACATACAGACAATCGGTCATTTATATTACTAGTGAAGTCTCTCTCTCTCTCTCTCTCTCTCTGTGTATAACATCATGAGAGTACTTACCAAACGTAACATCTGTTGTGCCTGGGATGTCTGTCACTATCCTGTAAAATATACCAAATGGGTGAATATTGTAATCATCAAAATTCGTCATATATGATCACATCGCCGTACTAAGCAAAATTCTTGAACAGAAGCATACACAAAAGATGGAGTTGATGGTTGATTTTCGGTTTTATTAAGAAGGAAAAAATTTAAAAAATCTCTTAAAATAAAAAACAATATTATTAAATCTCATTTTTAATATAAAAATATGTGATTTTACATTAATGTTAAGATAAATATTTTTGTAGTGTTTTGAGTTATGGAGTTTTGTAGGGTATACCAGTGTAAATGCTCCCTCAAATATGGATCACTTGGACCAGGAACATCTGGGTCAGTCATGACCTGCAGTGGGAAAAACAGTCCAGTTGGTGTGCACGATTATTGTGAAAGCATATATTAGAAATTACTAATGAAGAACTAGAAAAAATATAATGAAGTTTTACCAGAGTGAAAAAAGATCTCAAATCACCTCCATGAACCTCAACCTTGGGTTTCTGAGTCACAGCTGAGGGAAAAAGCTCATGGCCATTATAAACTTGCGTCATGGAGTTATAGGTGATTGTCATTTTCGCAGATGGATTGAAATAATCAACAACATCTCCAACTACTTTTCCAACCACAAGAGGCTCTGACAATTTTGTTTCCATGGGAGAGAGATCAGAAAGAGATAGTATACTAGATTAGCTAATGTTTTTCTTTGTTTTGATGGTTTCTTATACTGCACAAGCAGAAACCCCATATATATAGTGCCAAGAACCTACCATGATCCGTGGGAATTCTAGACAAGTGGGCTATCCAAAAGTGTGTGGAATATTTGCAAAAGTAAATAAAGAAAAAGTTTAGTGTAAGTATGTATGTATGTATGTATGTATGTTAAATTGGAGAGGGAATAGCTAGCCTCGAACACCATAGAGTAAAGGTACGCTATTAAGATTCTCATTCTTGATATTGTATTTCACTTTTTTAATCAAAACATACGAACAACATTTCATTACATGATCTATTATAAAACTCACAATTTTGTGTGTGGACTAATCAAAAGCAACAAGATAATATTTTGTTACGTGTAATAATTCAATAGAAAATGTGAAATGATACGCTATTTATATAATAAGGAATTGGCTTCTTTTTAATACTTTACAAGCACCAAAATAAAACAATAAATTAAAGCCAACAACATTTACATGTACCACACACCAAAGGATGATGAAAATACGGCGAAAATGAAATTAACCATTATTTTAACACATATAGAATAGAATGGAATAGTCTCTCTCGACAGAGTATATCTTCCAGTTTCAACCATTAAATTTAGAGGAAAATGTGGGAAACGGGATAAACATGTGTCCCCTATTTATTGATCAATAAGTTAAAATATTTGTGTCTCAAGGGGCATTTGTTTGGATTAACTGTCTTTTTCTCCTTTTTCTTTTATTTCTTTATGTCATCTCTCACGTCGAATTTCTCTCAAGACTTCATGTGGAGCATCCCAATCAAGCTAAAGTTTCCTTCTTCTTTCATTCTTCTTCTTCCTTCACCGGAAATTCTTCAAAATAATGCAAAAAGGTGCTCCGATGAGTTGGAGATTCGATTAAGTCAAGTTGGAGATTGATATAGCGGCCGTATATGGGTTGAGGGAGAAGAGATGATTTTTACAAGTAGAGAGCAATTTTATTATTAATAAAGAAATATGACTTGAGACAGAAATATTAAAAATATTGGAAAAGGGACCAAATTGATAAGTCCTATAATTTTAAGCAATTTCTACTTTTTTTTTTTTCTAGTTACAAACATGTTTATATCTATAAAGACCTCTAGAAGATGACACCACGAAACAATTCGAATACAACACTTAACTCTCCTCTCTATTAGTAGGGAGAGAGGAATCCATATTAAATGAGAGAAAACTATCCTCTAACTGGATGAACTTATATGAAGATTATCCATATATAATTGGGTTGATATAAAATTATTCATTTTTTATGATAAACGGTACTTGAACCCTGTATCCATAATGAGCGATAGGGTGTGCCACTCACGCAGACCATTTCTATCTTTTTGTCTTAAATCTATTTAGAAGTTAAATGTCCATTTTTCTTTTGTCCGTTTTTGTAAAATAAGTTTGTTTTGTCTGAAACAATTGTCATATACTTACTTTTAAATGTAAATGGTATTGGTTTGTAATTTGTTTTTTTTTTTTAAGAAAAAATCATGAGCTCTTTTTATTTTTATTTTTATGATTGGAACTAGTCCAGGAAATAATTAGAACCTATTAGGATAAGAACATTAGTGGCGCAGTTCTAAAAACTACTCTCAAATAAGAGGAATCTATCGATATGAAGGTGAAGGAGAGACTCATACGAAGATGGAGAAGACAACCCAAATAGAAAATAAAATGACATTTATTTTTTGGCATTATAAGATGTCAACCTATGTCTTTGGGGGTATAGGGACAGCCGGCGCACTAACCAACGGTGCCAGCTCCCATGGACAAAAGTATCAAGATTCATGTAATTGAATGTATTAATTAACGTATAATTTGATGATTATAATAAATCATCAAAAATTAAAATTAAGGAAAATTTTCAAAGGGAAAAGATGGATTTGACTAGGGCACTTGACTTGACTGAGATGCATCCCCCCTACCTTTGCGAGCAAGGGTATATTGTACCACAGAGTGCTTTTGCAGTTAGGGATTCTGTCGAAACAACCTACTAAGCAAATATTTTTCGGTTGGTACCTTCTATATATAAAAATAAAAACCATATACATAATTATATAATTATAAAAATTTGTGATATGACCTTATATGGTAGTGATGATATACAACAATACATCAAAATACAACGCAATCATTGAAACATATGCAACACGACCTAAATAAAGTGCAAAACAACCATATCCAAAATTTTGCACTCTTATATATCGTTTTCATCGGACCCATTTGCACCGCATAAACATACGAATTAAATTAGATCCTTTTCAAATTTGCTTAATGGAAATCTCCATATCTTTTGCTTCCACTACAAGAAATTTATGCAATACTTCAGTTATTTAATCTTTTTGTTCTATGAATTATTTAAGTAGTTGTGAGAACTTCACTCTTGATTCTTGAGCTTGAAAAAGCTGAACTATAAATGCGGGTGACCACTGAAGTAAAATTCATTATTTTCTCAACATAAAGAGAAGACACAGAATTTCAGAAGATCCTGCTAAAAAGAATTGAAGAAGACCATCAAGGGAGAGGGTGGCCTTAAAGGTTAAAAAAGAAGAAATTCTTAAATTGGGTGTTGTTGGAACCTTCCCAATTTAATCGTGCACCGATGAATTTACTAATTTCAGATATTTTTTAAGAGTTTGGGGGCATAAAGAGCTCCACCACTGTCCATCAGGAAAAGATAGTGGTGAAAGGCATAACTATATATTTTTCAAGTAAAGATATATTCAGTTGGGGTCATTTCTTTACTTGAATTAGTCATGACAGAAGTGGGTTGCCATTTATAGAAGCCCGAAGCACTTCTTTTCTTCATATTCCTTCTTGCATGTATAATAATACTCGATAATGTAAACTACTTCAGTTCCTTTTTCAATCATCTCCTGTTCTTTTTCTGTGATGATGGCGCCGTTTCACATTGTTCAAACACAATACATATTATAAAAATGAATCTTATTAATACGTTGCTGTAAAAGTATACATACATTAAAAGTAACCATTAACGTTAAATAACTATTATCTTTCTTTTCAATAGTTCATGAAGAATTTGTATGAAATCTAGTTCTATACTTCTATTGGAATGTGTGCGAGATTAGTTAACTGTTGCCCCTCGATGTGGTCTTCTTGAACATAATTCTTTAAGAATTTAGGTAAAAAATTATTGATAGGTTTTGTGATAATTTGAGTATTCAATTACAACACCTATAAATATAGGATAACCAGTTCAATTAATATTTAAATATTAAGGGTTAGTTTTATTTCAATTGATATGTGAATATACATTATTTATGAAAGATTTCATCACTTGCAATATTTTTGAATTAAACTTATAATTCAACTTATCATAATTAAGTTGAGATATCAAATAATAATATACTAGACACAAATTAGTGATATCTGTAATAATAATAATATCTGATGTATGAAGAGATTCGTTTTTGGCTGGTTTCAGGTGTTTTTATGGATTTTTGTTTTGTCCTCAGATTAGCTAATTCTATTGCCCACAGTTTTGCCCACAGTTTGGCTGTATTGATACCAGTAGTTTGACACACTTTTGGTTTGTTTTTGGAATGCAATTTTTCTTTTTCTTTTTTTTTTTAAAAAAAAACAAATAATACTAGACACATGCACACTGCACACACATATATAAGACATATTTGATATGTAATTATGAAGTGTTGAAAACTAAAAATTTTGGTCGATTATAGTAAGCAAGATATTAATGCACGTTGGACATCCATTGGGACAAGTTAAAGAAGCGGGGAGTCCTGAAAGCTGTCATGACATGACTCCTCTCTGTAGTCCTTATAACGCACCAGTCCGTTAAAACACCGCAAAAATAGTCCCTGATACATGCATGATGCATGCAGATACACATATGTAGAAATCAAATATATATGACTATTATGCATTTTTATTGGGGGGGCCGCTCTGAGTCTAAACGTACTTGTATTTGTGTTCACAAATTTGATTGATTATTATACGTTTTAGCGAGGGCCCCTCTAGAAGAATAAACAAATGATGCCCCTTGATTGATAACCTGCTGTCGCTTTATAAATGTGTCTTCGAACTGTTGGTTACGAGCCCAAGCTGGCTACCAACTGCTTTGCTTGGTGAAGTTACAACCACATGACGACGATTTGTATTATCATGGACTACAAGAACATTTTCAATGAAAGAGAGTACTGGATCTGCTCAACGAATCCAATTCCAGCTTGTTTGATCGTTTACATCATGATCATTTTCTGCTCAAATCGGGCCAATTCTGTCTCAGTCACGTACTCGGCTGTTATGATATATCAAGGTTTAGCTAACTCAGTAACTTCGTTGTTTTGTTTTTGTTTTATTTTCTATTTTTTGTTTTTGTTTTTATTATTATTATTTTTTTGAGGTTGTATCTTTGGTTTTTAGCATCTCAGTTTAGGGTTTTATTGATAATCCTAGAAGTGTTACAAGGGAGAAGATTTGGTGTGACAAATGCACCATATGTTTTAGGTTACATGTGATTGATTATATATTGTCCATTTATACAATATGAAGTGATATAATTTGAGAGATACACGTAAGAGATGTGCGCTAGAAATTCCATGTTTGAAGTGCATGTGATGCTATAGGCTAATTGGCTTTTAGTTGAAAGGAGCATGAACCTTCCATTTATAGTTACAGAGAGCTAGGAGTTGATCGAAGAATAATAAGTGGCCAGGTTTAGCTTGTCTTTAGTTGTTTGACAAGTGTTCAGGCTTCAATAGTTGGTGACCGACACCACCATACATGAAATAGGCTCAAATAGGTGTTTCTAGTTTCCAACGATTCCTATTTGTGGACAAAGTATTGAAGACTTGCCAGTGTTTATACGGTTTCACTATTACAGATATCTTCTTTGTTAAGTAGGATTCGGCCGGATGCGATTGGATTGACAACTCAAACCCATCAAATCTTGTCTTTGGGCCTTGCGTTCAATTCCTGCAAGAGCAGGAATCAATATCTCTTTCTCATATTTTACTTATATTTTTTTTAAAAAAAAAATTATTTATTATAATAAATGTTAAATAAAATAATATTAATTCATGATGACCGTGACTTCTTTTTCTAACTTTAGTTGTTTTTAAACTTGATATGTATCGGTACCTATTAACATCAACCACTATTTATATAGTTTAAATATTTAAAATCATAATCAGGAGACGACTACTATCACAATAAAGGGTGAAAATTATATCTTTACACAAAACTTATAAAATATACTTAATGAGACTCAAACCTTCGTAACTGAAGTGAATGGAGATGTGCTCACAATCACTTATATTAAAAGGTAATATGCTTTTTAGTCTTCCTACAATTAAATTTAAGACCAAATATCCTAATCATGATTTTTAATTATACAAATTTTGATAATAATATTTACTTATCAAAAGAAAAATAGCTTTCTGTATTTACTCATAACTCAAATAATAAATATAGTTTTGATTTATATTTCATTTATATATGTGATTGACATTCATAGAGCCTCATTATACCTATATTTTAAAATGTCATGAGACTAGATTTTCAAGCGGTACATTATGTTTATCATATGAAAGGTGGCTCTAGGCTCTAGCATAAGAAACCGTTAAAGCTAAAGAGCGGGAAGAGCTTCAAGTAGTAACTACCATGACAGCCAGTTCAGTCCCAACATCAATACTAGCAAATGAAACCATTTCAAAGCTAAAAAGATGCAAAACCATTAGAGAATTGCACCAAATCCACGCTCACATGGTCAAAACGAACCTTGTCAACCACACTTTAACCATAAGCAAACTCATAGCCTTTTGCTCTCTCTCAAACCTCCCAGACAGCTTATCCTACGCTTCTTCCATCTTTTGCCGTGTCAAGAACCCCAATCACTTCATCTTCTATGCACTTACAAAGGGTTCCTGCGATTATGGCGACCCATTACGTTCCCTTACTTATTATGTCCAAATGGTTTCCTGTTTGAATGAGTTGGATGGATTCGCATTTTGTCTTCCTTATGTGCTAAAAGCATGTGGAAAGTTGAGAGCTTTCAAACAAGGGAAGCAAGTTTTTGGCCAAATTGTGAAAACCCGTTTGTGGTTTGATCCATTTGTGTCCAATTCTTTGGTTAGGATGTTCATGGAGTTGGGAGAGATTGGGTTGGCGAGATGTGTGTTTGATAAAATGCCTGAAAGGGATTTGATTTCGTGGAATTCGATGATTATGGGTTGTTTGAGAGGTGGGGAGGTTGAGTTGGCTAGTCAGTTGTTTAAGGAGATGCCTGAGAGGGATTTGGTCTCGTGTAATACGATGATTGATGGGTGTGGCAAGTGTGGGAGATGTGAGCTTGCTGAGGAGGTTTTTCGGACGATGAATGAGAAAGATGTGGTTTCTTGGACATCAATGATTTCTGCGTACGTGATTAATCACCATTCAAGTAAAGCATTGGATTTGTTTAGAGAAATGTTGAGTGCAGGAGTAACACCTGATGTTCCTGCTATTGTTAGTGTACTGGCAGCCATTGCGGATTTGGGTTTCGTTGAAGAAGGGAAATGGATGCATGCTTATATATCTGCGAATAAGATTAGTGTGAATTCTGGATTCATTGGATCTGCTCTGATAGATATGTACTCCAAGTGTGGTTATATAGAGGATGCTTTTGATGTCTTTAAAGGAGTATCTAGTGGACGGAAAATTGGGGATTGGAATTCAATGATATCGGGCCTTGCCATACATGGACTTGGTCAGGAAGCCCTTAAAATCTTCCTTGACATGGAAAGGATGAATATTAAACCAGATGAAATTACTTTCCTAGGACTCTTTAAAGCTTTCAGCCATGGAGGTTTAGTTAATGAGAGTCAATTTTATTTCAAAATCATGCAAGAGAAATACAACATTGTGCCTAAGCTTCAACACTATGGATGTCTGATCGATCTCTTTGCCAGAGCGGGCAGGTTAGTTGATGCACTTGAAGTTATACAACATATGCCTGTAGAGGCTGATGCTTTAGCTTGGAAGGCTATTCTTGGTGCCAGTGTGAAGCTTGGGAATGTTATGATTGGTGAAACTGCTGGCCTACAAGCTTCAGAGTTGGACCCCCAAGACTCTAGTTGTTATGTTATGCTATCAAATATATATGCCAAAGCTGGAAGATGGGACGATGTGGCCAAGGTTAGACAAACGATGAAACAAAGAGGAATGAGAAAGATTCCCGGATGCAGTTCAATTGTTGTTGACGGGAAACTTCATCAATTCCTTGTGGCAAAGGAGATGGATTCAAGGTATGGTGGCAACGTTCACTCCAAAATAGAGGAGTTGGTTTCTAGGCTGAAGTTGGAAGGATATGAGCCAGACCTGAGTCAAGTTCTCCAAGATGTTGAACAGGACGGAAAAGGAAGTTTGCTCCATCTACATAGTGAGAAGATGGCACTTGCATTTGGACTAATAAACACAAGCAAGGGTACTCCTATTCACATTGTCAAGAATCTCAGGATTTGTTGTGATTGTCATGCCTTTATGAAGCTGGTTTCTAGTGTTTACAACCGCAAAATTGTTGTACGAGACCAAAACCGTTTTCATCATTTCGAAAATGGTTCTTGTTCCTGCAGGGATTATTGGTAAAATTGCTCCATTGTTCTAATAATGTTGCATGTAGCTTGCAAAACGAGATGTAAATTCAACTTCCGTACATACGGGCTGTTTGTTTTTCTCATAAAAGTGCCACCCAAAAGCTTTCCTGCTACACCCATCTATTATTAAAATTCTTTATTACTAATACTTATTTGTATATAATTACTTAAAAGTACATAACTGTATAATTAAAAATCTAAATTTATTTTCTACACCCATAATTTGTACACCCAATCTATAAACCCTAATAATATGAAAATATATATATATATAGTATCACAATAAGAAAACATAATTTTCACATATATTCAAAAAAATGATGAATAAAGAGTTGATTTGATGAATTTCAAATATATGTGTGTATTAACTTATATTATTGTTTTTTGATTGAAACCAAAAGTAATGGAAATATAAATATGGTTTTGCAAAGTAATTTTCATCCAAAACTCTCCAACTTATTTAACTTATATGCAAGGAGTTCATGTTTCACATATATTTTAATGCATTGGGTACAAAAGAATAGGTAGGCGAGCAATAGTAGTATTTGACCATTTTAAAATAAGCCAATTACTTTGTTCAATTATCTTTACTTTCCAAGAATGAAACACCCATGATACTCTTGGCAATATTTTAGAGTTGTTTTTTCACTGGGATATATCTAAAAATTAAATATGTAATCCAATAGTCCTTTTGTTTTTGTTTGTTTGTTTGCTTTTTTTTTTTTTTTTTTTTTTTTTTTTTTTTTTTTTTTTTTTTTATAATTGAGTCTTGTGATTTCAATCATCATCGCAAATAAACCATAAAAAAATCACGTAAACGAAAAAAAAAAAAAAAGTTTAATAAGAGACGAGGAAGAAATAGAAAATCAATCTGAGATAGCGTTAAAAACATTATTAAAAAAAGTACAAAGAAAATTCTAGATCAAATTACTTATATCATAATGAAAAAGTCTTTTAGGAATAAATTTACATTTACTTTCTAAATTAACCTTACATTATTAAATTATTACTAAAATGTCTCTAACCGAAAAAAAACAAAAAAAAAATCCAATTCTATCAAACCCTAACCCTAAGTAGCCCTAAAACTGACGGTGGCAACCGCCGATCATCAAATATTAACTAGAGGAGACTAGTTAACCTCCTCCCTACGTTTGAGGGAGGAGGATGGTCGACCTCCACCTGAATAAAGGAGGAGGTCGCAGCCTCCTCCCATTCGAATGGGAGAAAGTCGTCGACCTCCTCCAATACATGTGCTAGAGGCTGGCGGCCTCCTCTGGCACCAAAATGGTAACTAACGAAGGCTCCTCCTTTGTCAATTATGTTTTCAATTTTTTAATTTTTAAATTAAAATATTATTTTAATTGAATATAAAATATTACCATAAAAATTTATATATCTTAAATAAATAATAAAAATCTATTTAAGACAAACAAATATTTAAGAAGGGTATATTGGTAATAATCCCATTACTTAATATTTGAGTTCAAGATTCCAAAATGGAAAAACAAATGAAAACAAATATCTTAATTATTAAGTCTTATTAATTTGTCACGTAACAGTACTACTGAAGATTGAAAACTGAATAGTAATTTAAATCTAAAATCTGAATGATTTTTTTTTTTCTTCCTTTATCTCTAAATGTATAGTAGTTTTGTTTGTTTTTTAAAATTAAAATTGTATGAAAACTAATAATTTGATATTTTTATCATTTTATTATTAGTTGTTATATAACCTCATTTAATATAATATAAACAATTATAACAAATTATTTAGTAAATACTGAAACACTTTTAAGTATATATTAATAATATTTTTATTCATAATTAAAATATGATTAATTATTATAATAAAGTAATTTTTTAAAAAATCATATGTACACAAATAAATTATTATAGTAAAGTAAATTAAATTTATAAATTTAAATAAAAATAAATAAAATTGGTCTGAAGTTAAATTACTATTGTTATATATTTAAATAAAAATAATATTAAAAGGAATTTATATAATGTAAAATGATGACAAATTTAGAAATATGTTATTTTGGAAATGATAATTTGAAATAATATATTTAAAAAATCATTAAGTAATTTAACATTCAGTTAAAAATCGAGAATTATAGCTTTATTTTTTCAGTGATTTTTGAGTGGTTTTACGTGATTTGAACTCTTAAAAAAATAAACAAAAATCACTTATTAAGTGTAATTCAAATTCATTAAATAAAAAATGGGACAGTAAAACAAATGCCACCTTAGTAAGTATCTTTTTAGTTACTCTCACTGTTGGCATACTCTACTAGCTTATATTGTCATCAGTATCTTTCACAAAATTTACACCCATTGACAAATTCATATCCAGACAAATTTCCTGCACTAAAAGGATGTGACTGCAATCTAGTAAAATTACCCCAGCATATGATTAAAGAGTATACAGTGAATCCCCTCAAAATTACGTATTTTCCAGTCCAAATTAAAGTGATCAAACCCAGTAAATTCACTGTGGCATGGCCTGGCACTATCAACTATGCCTGGATTCGATGGTTCCTCGAAAAGAATTCCTTTTGGCACTGTTATTGTCACATTCTTGGATGGGTTTTTTGGAATTGTCTCAAATTTAATAATATTCTAATGCTTATTCAACCAATTATTGACACATAACTTGAAAAATATCGTTTGGCAAATTGGCATTGTCTCAATGACGTAACTTGCATTGTGGATCACATTTCTCATGTGGGGTCTTGTCTATAGCTAATGTAAGACTATCCTATTTTAAGAGCTAGAATTGCACTTGAGTCAATAAAGAAGGTATCAGCTGCATCAGCAAGGACTCACACCAGGGCTCACAGAGCTAGATCCAGTTCATTGCTACTTCCTCCAGGTTGGTTCTTATTTTCATTTTGTTGTCTTTTGTTGTTTCTATTTGATCAGCTCTGCTATCTGGGTTCTTTTATTTCATTGAAGTTTAATGAATTCTTTTGTCAAGTTAAATCTGATGCAAATAATGAGGTTCCCTGTTAGTTACACTGCCTTTCAGTAGTTGTTTATGCTAATTGGGTTGTAGTGGTAGCATTTGAAGTTAAATTTGAAGAAATGATTGATACTTCTGTATTGAGTTTGGTTAAACTGCATTTACATGTTTGAAATTCTATATCAGACAGTATAATTTGTTCATCAGGAAGAAGATCCAATTCCATCTTTAATGATTAAAATTTAGAACAGTTATGATTTTTCTGCTGTCACAATCTTATCTCTTATGAATTGTGGCTAGCATGGAATTACTTGAATTGACAGCCTAGCCACTAAACTCTTCAAGGTCCATATGTGATCAGCTTGCGATTGAGATATATGTGTAACTTGCGGTACTAATCCTCGTGGAAGTATAGAGAACAACAGGACGGCATAGTGTATGATGATTATAGTATGCTATTTTACTTTAAAACATTTTAAAAAATTATTCATATTTATTTTTTTAAGTAATTTTATTCAACCATAAAATGATTAATCATGTTAATTTACTTTATTTAAAAATTAAAAATAAATTATTTCATTAAAAAAAAATTATTTAATCAAATATAATCCAATCTTACCCATGGTGCACCAAACAAAGGACCATATTATATAAAAGAGTCTCAATATTTGCACCCCTAAAAAACTGTATGTACACCCGAAAATAAGTAAATTTATGAAAATCCAATATTACCCTAAATAAAATTACTAATCTGGTTAAATAGTTTGTAGATACCCACAAATTATTAATCAAATTTTCAAGTACAAAACCCTTTAAGTTTCTCAAACTCTCAACTTCTCTTTTAAATAACCCATTAAGTTTCTCAAACCTTAACTTTTCTTTTAAATACTAATTTCAATTATCATATTTTTTAAAAAATACAAATTGATTGTGAAAAATGGAGAATGAATCAAGAATAGATCATTAAATGAAGTTAATTGTAAAAAGGTAAGTTTTAAATGAATTCTTATTATTTTTATTAGAAGAACAAAATCGTCATCTACTTCATTTCAAATATGTAATGGACTTGGATCTATTGAATGATAAGAATGACTCTTAGATTCAATCAAAACAATTTTGCCTCTATTCCTCCTTCTAAAGTGGTAGAGAAGGGCTCTTTAGAGTTTTCTTTCCATGTGACAAGATAAAGAAATAGGAAGTAATGGTTCTTTCATTGTATTGATAGAAGTCGATAGCATCAAGAAACCGAACTATCCATTGTAATTTTTTTCTCTTGCTTGCATCTGAATAATGGGTACTTTCGATTTACAGAACTTTATTTACTTAGAAGTTTTGTCACTTCCCCTTATGAAAAGTTCAAATATACAATATACTTTCATTTTTTAACTTTTGGATGAAGTCAAAATTGTTAATTTGAATAAAACTCTCTCTCTTAAATAGTTCAAAATTAAAAATTTCAAAATTATTTTGTTTATGCATCATCCTCTTTTAAATAAGGAATCACTAAAAAAAATTGATTGTATGACAAAATAAATGTACATGGGGTGTACTTATAAAAATATAATTAAAAAAAAAAGATTAAAGGAGGGATATTTTTAGTATTAAATGGGGTTTATTTATAAATAAAAGATTTTTAAAATTTTTAATGGAGTGTTATTGCTAAATGGGTGTACATATGAGTTTTAATGGGTGTCAATATGGCGACTCTATATCCAATCCAGTGCAGTCAAATACACTGGAATACAATCTAATCCCATACGGCATATCAACTGTAGCCTAAATTGTCAAACATCTATAGGTAGCCCTTGGTATTAGAACTTGCACAAACTAAATTGTCAAAATTCCTAGTATCTTTCTTCTTAACTGACATACTGAACTGCAAGGAGTAATACCATTGTTCTATTAAGACTAAGACATTTACTCAAAGTTGTAAATAAATTCACTGTAAAAAAGGGAAAGAACCTTGTCATGAGGTATCGTTATGTGATAATCAAGATGAGGAGGTGAAGAAAACCATAACATCAATGATCCAAAAGCACAAGAAGAACCTATGAAGTTGGTCAAATTCCTCATTAGTACTGATTTTTTTTTTTTTTTCCGGTTATTTTGTTGCTAATTGGATGAATACTCTCCTATTGTTTTTCCTAGCAATGCTTGCACCAATAGCAGTGGCCTTGGCTGTTGGTCTACTTGGGTGGGCTTATCAGGCACTAAAACCTCCTCCCCCAAAGATTTGTGGGTCACCTGGTGGTCCCCCTGTTACTTCACCCAGAGTTAAACTCAGTGATGGAAGGCATTTAGCTTATAGAGAAGCAGGAGTTTCCAAGGAAGTAGCTAGACACAAAATTATCATCATTCATGGATTTGGTAGCTCCAAAGATCTTAATTTACCTGTCTCTCAGGTATGAACTGACAATTAATGCTTCTTTTGCTTTTGTACCTTATCATAATTTTGACACTCTACCATCTTTGTTGCTTAGTAATTATCACTTATTTTTAATCTCTGTGTGCCCATGTACTGATGATTATGTATGTTTAGTGCATGTGTATGTAATGTTCATCGAGCTCGTTAAGTCTGGATATATGAAATTATCTGACTTGTTTGTAGATCATTAACTACAACAATGTAATGCCTGTATAAACAATGGAAAGGTTTCACCAATGGACTTCCACTCTAGACAAAGATAATATTCGAACTAATCATTTGATCTTTAATTATGTCATTCACACACTATCATTTCATTATTGGATTCTATTTTCTCATTTTCTTTGTTAGAATTGGATAAAATGATACAAAATATGTTGAATTCATATGATTATATGATTTTCAGGAAATTATAGAGGACCTCAAAATTTATTTCCTTTTTTTCGACCGACCAGGCTATGGTGAGAGTGATCCACACCCTTCACGAACTGTGAAGAGTGAAGCGTATGATGTTCAAGAATTAGCTGACAAGTTACAGATTGGGTCAAAGTTCTATGTTATCGGCCTCTCTATGGGAGCCTATCCTGTTTATGGCTGCCTAAAATACATACCGGATAGGCATAATTATTAACTCAAATTCTGCTTCTAGTTTTTCCTTTCATTGTTTTAAATATTTCATATCTTCATCCTTTAATTCTTCTTATTCATAGGCTGTCAGGAGCTGCCCTGGTAGTTCCATTTGTGCATTACTGGTGGCCTTGCCTGCCTACCAAATTATCAACAGAAGCCTTAAAAAAGCTGCCTCTGAGGGACCAAATGACGTTTCGTGTTGCTCATTACGCCCCTTGGTTATTCTACTGGTGGATGACTCAGAAATTGTTTCCATCACTAAGTATCATGTCTGGTAACACGGCTATTTTTTGTCCCCAAGATATGGAGATGATGGCAAAATTGTCAGAATCCGGAAGCAATGGCCAGGTACTTTGTTTCTTTATCACATCAGATTAATTAATCATCCATTACTTTGGAACCCTTCTATAGACCATCAAACAAGGACTAAAACTTCACACTAAAGTCCATCATTTTGTTAGCTTGCATGTTAAAGATTAAAAATTTAATAACATTGTGTTGTTATTGTAGGTTAGCTTATTCAGGTAACAATTTGTTCTGTTTGACGTGGCTTGTAGCCATGTAGGGGAGTGTTGCTTTGATGAATGCTATTGATTAATGGAAAACGTATTATTAATAATGCATCAAAGAATTATTTTACATCAATGACCATCGTGTTCATGTCTGTCAAGTTCTATTTGTTTCACATCAAAAGATGCCTCCAAGCCTTCTTTTGATAGTTCTTGGTGTCCCTGGTTCAGGATAAGGTCGAACAGCAAGGTGTATATGAATCTCTGCATCGAGACATAATGACAGGTTATGCTAAGTGGGAATTTGACCCCTTGGATCTAAGTAATCCTTTCCCAGACAATGAGGGCTCAGTCCACATCTGGCAAGGGTCCGAAGACAGAATCATACCTTCAATAGTAAACCGTTATATCACACAGAAACTTCAATGGATTCAATATCACGAGGTTCCAGATGCTGGACATATGCTTATTTACGAGAGCAAACGCTATGAAGCCATTCTAAGGGCACTTTTGCACAGATAAGCCCCTGATCTGGTTTATCAATAAATTATGCTAAGTAGACTGATCAAGTTTCCTACAAGTATTCCTTTTATGATACTTTTGTTAGAATCTACTGTTAAGGGATGGAAGGTTACTTCAGCAGGAATCATATATACATAATAAAGAGGATTTTAGTCTCAAGAATCTATATTTAGAGTTTTCTGAAATGTAAGCTTAGCTAAGAATTTATTTGAGATGCTCATCTATAAAAGGGAATGTGCATATAGTTTTCTCTAAATCCATCTCCTAATTGTTCTACATTTCGAAGTACCACACCTTGAGATACACCTAGAAGTAATGACAAATGCTGGTTGTTTGTGCAGGATATATTTCATGGATATAAATATTGTCGGTCTTAATATTTAGCCTGTTACATATTATTTCTACATGCCTCAATTTAAATTTTTTTACTCTCAGTGCGGATAGATAATGATGATGTGTGATAATTAGTGACGAGAATCCTTGGCCAATTATGGCTGACTCATTTCTTTCTTCCTCTTGTTTTTTGGACTTCAAAGGGACAAGTATAGATGATGTTGCTAATGCTGGCTTATCTTTGCCACTAAAACAATTGAAAACATAATAGAAAGATATTTTAATCCATTAATGTCTAATTATATTCAATATGATTCACCAAATGAGTAGAGTAATATATCGCATCCAATCTAATCCAATTTAATCAAAATAAGTAGAGTAATGTATAACTTTCAATCTAATCCAATTCAATTAATTTTAGTAACATATTAAAGGGAATCAAAGAGTTCAACTTGATTCGAAACCTGACCTGGCCCAAGTCTTAACATACTGACTGTGCAATCTAGCCTGATCAGTTGATGGATGTAGATATTGAACCCAAATTGGCAAACTGGGCCCAGAATTAAAATGTGAAAATGGTTGCTATATATACACTCTATTTCTCTATCTACACCTCAAATTACTAATTTTTGTTACTTCTAATTTTTATCTTATAAAAATTTACTAGACGCATAAATTTATCACGAAGCCAAACCCACAAACGTTATTTGAAAGTTAAGAAGTCTAATCAAAACCTGAATTAACTTGAAATCTAATTTAGTCCACAAAAAATAATTATAAAATCAACTAAAATAGAACTTGTAGGTCTTTCTCGAAGACTCTTACTAGAGAGAGAAAATACTCTAATATTTCAGTGAGGGAAAGTCTTGGTGAAGGGGGTTCCCCAACTAGGTCTGGGTCGATTCTGATGTCTTTTTGTTCCTTTCTTTTTTGGATCATCATCATTTCGTTTGTTTTTGGTCTCTTACCAATAATTCTCGTTGTTTTTGGGGTTTTAGGGTTGAATCTAGTTTTTAAGTGGATCTACCTCTAAAAACCCGATTTGCTCTGATGGACTTTGTTTATTCTGCAGGTTAGGTGAAAATCAATGGTCGTTTAATCTCTTGTGGTTGTGATGGAGTTGCTTCTAGAGGACGATCAGATTGATTTGGCGTTCAATTTTGGTCTCATGTTCTATTCGGGTGTTTCAAGTCTAGATGGAGATCAAAATGCTTGTAGGGATGGTTCCCGTTAGAGTCGTCTTGTTTTGATTTCCAAAGGCTTATCTTCAGCTGCTATCTTTTGGGCTAAGGAGGTTGTTTTATGTTGTCTTGTCTAGTTGGGTGCTATTAATTTTCTCTTTGTTTCTCTTTTCTTTGTTTAAGTTGTTTTTTAAATGTTTGATGGTTGGTTGGAACTTGCGTCGCCTGGCCATTCTTATGTTTAGGACTCACCTAGTGTTCCTTTTGGTCTTCCTATCCTCTGTAGAAAGCTAATCCTAATGTATTGCGTATATTTGATAGCCCCAAATTTGGATGTTTTTAGGATTATATGTTATGGTTCCTAAATTTGGAATTATTGGTAATGATATTTCCAAAATTTCCAAAAAACAAAAAAAAACCAAAATTTTTTAATTATAAAACCTCTCCAATGGGTCATTTTTGGTTAAAACCCTTTTAAAAAAAAAAAAAAAAAAAAAAAAAAAAATTTGCTTTTTAACATTGACATTTCATGTTTTTAATGGTTTGCATATTACAAAGCCAATAATATCCAAACCATAAATTTAGATAAACTTAGCTAACCGACGACTAACAAAGAGACCTTATTGAACAATTTTTACGATTTAGGAACCCCATGAGCCAAGAATGTCAAGTTTTTCTCCAAAGTTATCAATTAAACGAAGTTTTTCCATAAAATAAGTAACCCTTTACTAAAAACAGATAAATCTCAAGCTAATACAAAGTCATAATAAGTCATAGAAGACTTTCGATTCCTTCATTTATTATGTTTTTATTTAGAGATAATCCCAAAAAACCTATTATAGTTTATAAAAATATCTATTTTACCAACTATAATTTTATTTTTATTCAAAATCCCCCTGATGTTAATAAATTAATAGAAAATGTTCACTTTACTTTCTATGACTTTATCATCAACCTGTGACCATTACGGCCACTGTCATCTTTTTACACAACTTTAAGGGTATTTTAAGTGTTTTTATTAATATTAAAGAAGATTTTAGATAAAAATGAAATTATAAGTAGTAAAATGAACATTTTTACTAACTATAATAGATTTTTTGAGATTACCCATTTTATTTATAATATTACACAAAGAGTAAAAGAAAAGAAAAAAATCCTGCAGCAATAGCAGGCAACATTTACGCAAAAGAATGTGCAACACCACCAACTTAAACTTCATTAATTATGTGCAGAACGCACATAGCAAAACAAGAAAATCAATAAATTATTTCCTAATCCTACAATCAAACCACCATTCATAAATATAAATACGGCTTTCCATATTTTTTTCCTATATGTTATGCGCCTATACATATAATGGAGTGACACAATTTGTCTAACACAGTTGCATGACTTCTGAGTTTTGAGTAAATAAACTGATGCCCTTGCATACCTTAAACTGTGATGATAGTCATATTCATATGCACTCGGATATACTAAAAATATGTCAACCTGCAAGAGAAGTGAGCAACAATTTTCAGCTTGATTTGACTGAATGAGTATGGTAGGTATGTATTAATTTCCATGTTGCTTCCTGAGGAACGTTTGCGGTAACATCAAAGCAGTTTCTTTATACACTACTGCTATCTAATGCATTGATTATCTGTCGACACCACATTGCAGTATCTGGATCAAATACCAGCTCCCATGTAGGCCAGTAGTGTAGATCCTGCTTTAATGTTAGCACACGAGGTTTCCCGTTCAAGTGCACTGTCTTTAAACGAACAAACTCTTCATGTTTTATTTCCTACATTAGTATTTAGAAAATTAGGATATTGATCTTATGAAATATAAGTAAAGAAACTCAAAAGCCTTTTTTGGAAAATAGTTTTATTCTAATGATTATGAGGATATAGCATAAATTGTGCTAAGTATGCATCCTCAAACCAACTAAACATATAGAGCCTAAGAGTAAATTACACAATGTGAAACATTGCACAGAAAGCATAAACTGATTCACAATATCAAATTGCACGAGAAAAGGCTAACTAGGTGCTAACTTGGGTCTTTACCATGAGCAAGCAATCAAATTAGTCGCATAAATAAAATAGATCATGTTTAGAAGGACTGATTTCAAAACTTGCCCTTACATGAAACTGTCAAGTATCTTGTATATTTTTAAGGTGTAACGAGTTGATACTAGATACTTTTTAAGTTTCCAAACTATTTAATAAGTATTCAAGTGTTTGTTAATATACGATAGTTTTCAAATATATAATAATCCAGCACAATCTACAAATGACTAAAGTTGTACCTTTGTTACTTTCACGAAAACATCTAAATCAGGAGTCCGTTTTCCATTAACTTCAACAATCCATTGAAGATCATATAGACCATATCGATGAGCTGGACTACCGCGAAAGCATCTAATAACATGCACAGCTTGTCACACTTATATTCAATATGAGGAATGTCAGAAGCAAAAACAAAAAAAAAAAGTAAACCACATAAAGGGTAATGGCACATTCAAGCACAGAAATGAAGAGAGGGAAGAGAGAGGGGGAGAGAGAGAGAGAGAAGCATTAGAGAGGATCAAAAAAGGGGAAAAAAGAATAAAAAAACTCATTCAGCTCCTAAAATTCAAGAGATAAAGCAGCCCTGTGAAGGTGTATGCATGTGATAGGCATACACGCATATAACTTAGATATTTCAAAAGGGATTTAACATAAAAAATTGAAAAACAAGAAAGACAACACCCTCATAGGGTGTGTTACGAGTGCTATGTGGTAAACTTAATGATCTAGCATGTGAGACAGCATGTTGGGAGTGTTTAAATACAATTGTTGAGCATTAATTAAACAGCTTGAGTTCTTTAGTCTAGCAATTGTTAACATGACATAATCCAAAAACTTGCATTGATGTTTGAAATTGTGTGCTTCTTCGTGTCAAAAATAGCATAAAAATTTCTACAAGTACAAATCTTACCTTGACACATACACACCATGACCTTCTTCAGGAAGAAATCCAAGAGCACGCACTGCTGGATGAGGATCCTGAACAATGCAACCACACCAATTTATCACACGTGCAGTGCCATTCCCATCCCTGACATCTGTTCCCACCCGAACATCAATTTCTTGTCCCTGTGAAACATGAACATAACAGCAACTCAATACCAACTAATCTCAACAAAAGGAAACAAAATGAATTCCTCGAGCATATACTCTTTTAACCAAAAATAAACACTATAGCAGATCTTTTGGTTACCTGCTGAAAAATGGTAATGTCAAGCTTCCCATCATTATCACAACATTCGTCCAAAGCTTGACAAGCATTTTCTATGTCATGGAAGCAAGTAACTGGCTGTTTATTAACTGCCAACACCATGTCACCTTGTTCCAATAAATTCTCAGCATTTGATCCAGCCAGACAACCTTTAACACGTAAAACTTGTCGTCTAACAGGGTCTTTTTTGACAAGAGCCTACAGGAAATATTGACTGATATAGTTAACAAACATGCAAGGTGTCACTATAATCTACGTTTAAAGAAGCATTTATAAATAATATTCCAGTAGCATCCATCTTTTACTGATGGGATGGTAGTATCCATATCAAAAACCAATGGAGAATCGATGAGAGACTGCCTAGTAAAGCCTTCAAGCTAAAGAGTTTTACTCGGGTCTCAACAACTTTGGCCGGTGAAGGAAAAATTTAGTTGAGCAAAACAATGCAACTAAATGCTAAACATCATGCATTCTGCATTTCAAACAACCTACACTGGCACTATTAGATAATCCATTGAAACCAACATCAAAGTATTGTGTCACTTTGACTCTCATCATCTAAAAATTACAATTCAGGAACCTCGCTATCATAATCAATACGAATATAGTTTCCTTGGATGCTAAATAATACATGCTTAAAATTCAGATATGGGAAGCGATGAAGTACATAATTATCTTCACCACAAATATAAAAGTATTTCATATCTAAGGTAAAGGCTTGGTCACGGGAGAATCCATTCATATTGCACGAGTAACAACCAAATAGAGAAACATATTGCAGCGGGAAGAAAGCATACTTTGATCCATTCATCACTTAGACCGAAACTTCGGGCCTTTGAAAGCAATCTAGGATAAAGTTCAACCTCCAAAATCCTAACAAGTGGCATCGTCATTTTGACACCATTCATGAGACAAGAAGGTCCACTTCCACCAGATATGATTTTGTCTAGGACTTGGCTAATATAATAGATTGGTATGCCTCTGACACGTTGATGATCTTTTGAGGAATTGGAACCAGATTTCAGCTGAAAAATTGGGAATATAAGCATCAAACCACTGTTGCAATAATAATTCAGATCACAGGCATTTAATTAACAGTTAAAACCTGAGTTGAGAAGCTTCCCCAGATAGCCTGAACCCTTCCACGCTCATCAGTTAGCACCCCCGAAAATGAACTACCAAAATCTGAGACAATGTATGTAAGCCCAAATAACTTAAAATAAAACCAGTTAGGATTATGTTATACAACGGAGACTCCCTCACCAGTATCAAGCTCAATGACTTCCATGTTCATTGCTCTGTATCGTGGACAATCAGCTGAGTTAATATTCAGAATCAAAGCACTAAATGGGTTGGTCACAATAGATGTCCTAGAAGTTGCTTGTAGACTTCTACTTAACCCAATAAGATGTACAGAATCCCCACGGCGTAATGCAGGCTCTGTTGATAAAAGGTTTACAACCAAAACAATATAAAAACATGCTATACTGTAATGACCATATATTTCCACCATTTAACCAGAGAATCAACTTAACAACCAAAAGTTCATCCCCATTAATTTAAGTACTATCTGTATGGCCTTTTTTCGTTTTTAATGTTTACCAAATTTGCTGTACACCTCTCTCCGGTACAACATAGACATACAATCCATGATCATGCAACAATAAATCACAGTTAAACACTAATGTTTTTTTTGAAATAATAGAATTCAGTTGGTGAATTTCACTTTTCTTTTTTTCTTTGTTTTCCCCAAAAGAACAAAATTTTAAGGTCTTTGATATAAAAAATAAACAATAAGCACTTATCAGAGAAGTTCATAATCTGAAGTATAGCATTGGCACATTGATAGTTGCAAGTCAAACCTACCAGGAAGTAGTTTAGCAGCACGGACCACGGAGGCACCAGCAACGCCAAGGGCAGAAGGATCATATGCAACAAGAGCAAAATTGTGAACTGGATGGAGGAAAACCACCTGCAATGCAATATAGGCAAGTTTTTATATGTGTTAAGCAACATTTTTCGATATTATTTGTGTTTAGAAGTTTACTTCTCCTGGTATTTCAATTGGAAATGCAGCAAACGACAGCATCACATCGGATGCAGATATTTCAACTGTGCTCTTGTCAACCACAACCAATCCCAGGTTTTGAGAATGGTGTATAATGACACCAGTCCCAAAATTATGTTGTGAATGGACACCATCAATCACACAAGATGATGGCACATGAACCTGCAAGCGTAACCATCAACTTAATTTACTTGACCATGTCTCAGTTTTCCAATTCTTAGACCTTAATAATAAGTAAATAAAAGCAACAAAAAGAATAGCTTTAAAGAAAATGACTCAGATGCATGGTGAGCATGCAATTTAACCAGCCCCAACTCAACTATTTAATTTCAGTGCCCAATAAACGGACAACACTATCAAAACTATCAACAAATGACAAGAACCATGCTGTTCTTTTGTACATTGATAATTCAATGACTTCTCCTGCACATGGTGCACCATACTGAGTAAAATACTCAGTAAGTTATATATTACAGTTGTTGCAAAAGCCTACATCCAACTATGTTTCAATCAAGTATTGAGAGTGGAAGCTCCAGTACAACACACTGCAGCAATTAGCAACTCAACATAGTAGACATCTAATTCAAGGCAATCATGATATATAAGTTTTCAAATGTTACCTCCAACATTACAAGAGTGGGCTCTATCACACGTTCAGCTACTGAAGCATTTGTTGTCGGCGCTGTTGCACCTTGATAATCTTTTGAACCTGTACTTTCCATGGTACTTGGATCCTCAGCATCTCCACTTTCATTCAAGGTGCAGTCAGTAGTAACAACTCCATCAGTAGACACAGACTCTTCAACTCGTGGTTTCAACCTTCCACCATTTGATTCATCCGAAGAACGTGATTTAGAACCATGTTCATCAGTGATTGCTATACTAGTAACCCCATCAGTCAACTCTTGGTGGTCACCTTGATGCATGTGTTCCATTAGAACAGGCTCACCATATGATAAAATTGCTTGACAGGTTAAGTTTTGTGCTTTACCATTAACACCAGATGATGGCAACAAAGACTCAGGTTGAATTGCAGGCTTTGCTGTCCACAAACCAGAGCTGTCATCACGAGTGTAAATTTGAGGGGGCGCATACCATTCATGACGATCAATTGTGACAAGAGCATACTGTCGTCATTAGAAGAGACAAGAAAATAATTTAAATACTCAATTAATTACAACAATACATAGGGAGGGAGGACAATAAACAAAAATGAGCTGGAGCAAGATTCATGCTTTCGAACAAAAACAAGTCAGTTAAGGTTTATGTTGAAAGTCATGTTACTTAGGAGAATAAGTGTGATTAGGATTGTGATAATTCTACTCACTTAAGATTAGGAGATTGGATAAAGATTAGGAGATTGTGTTTTATCCATAGTTGGTTAGATAATTATTAGAGATAACTCCTTATTAAAAAAGGAGATTATCTAGGAGTTTCTATATTCATCCTAATGTATAAAATCAACGCTTTCTATTTTAGAAAGTGTGAGGAATAAAAATTCTGCAGTTCTAGTTCTCTCATAAAATTCCACATGCTATCAGAGCATAATGCCTGATGACTAAATATGGTATGACCTCCCCTAGTTCTCCTTCTGATATTTCAGAACTGCATCCACAACCAATGGTGGAGGCGGTTCTGAAACCACAAATATCCTCATCTTCCCATTACCAGCCATAACTTAAACGGCAGCAACTACCTCCAGTGGTCAGAGTCTGTGAGGATGTTTATCAGTGGCAAAGGGAAGATTGATTATCTCACTGGGATTACTGCATCTCCTGCCAAAGAAGATCCGGCCTACAAAAAATTGGGACACTGAAAACAACAAGGTGATGTCATGGCTCATTAACTCAATGACCAATGATGTAGGAGAGAATTTTCTCCTTTATGAAACTGCCCAACAAATATGGGAAGCTGCCAAAGAGACATACTCCAATATTGACAACACAGCAGAGTTGTTTGGGATTGAAAGCTCACTGCATGACCTACGGCAAGAAGAAGGAACTGGCATGCGGTACTACAACAATCTCACTCGGCATTGGCAGCAGCAGGACATGTTCAAACAGCATGAGTGGAAATGTTCGGAGGATGGTGCAAGACATAGGGAAATAATTGAACAAAAGAGGATCTTTAAATTCCTATTTGGCTTAAACCAGAACTTGGATGTTGTTCATGGCAGAGTTTTATGCATCAAACCGCTTCCAAAAATCAGAGAAGTTTTTTCGGTGGTAAGGAAAGAAGAAAGCAGGAAGCGGGCGATGATGGGAGGACAAACCAGGTCTGAAACTGTGATAGAACACTCAGCATTGGCAGTTCAAGGGAACCAGCACTCACCTGTTGATAACCGGTCTAAAAAAGGGAAACCTTGGTGTGACTATCGCAAGCCACCAGGCCACATCAAGGACAAGTGCTGGAGACAATCAAACCAATAACAAGGGCCCCTCTTAATAAGTAAACTACATCCTCTAACCTAGGCCAGCCATTTGGAGACCATCAAACCAATAACAATAGGTCCTATCAAGAATTGATTTTACTAAATTAATATCATTTTAGACCATTTGATAGGATAACCATCAAACAGCACAATTCAAATTGGTGCCGGTCATATCTTCTGCACATCCTAATGAGTAGCATCAATTAGTCATTACCGTACCTTTTAGTCATTAGCCTAGAACTCCACTCGACTAATCCAAAAAAACTACAGATATCATAAATCATACTAAACACCATGAGAAATGGCAGGTACCAGCCCTACTGGTCAACATCAATGGTAGATGACAAATCAACTACTGTGCAAAAGAAACTCAGTACATGTTTAAGCATGAAATAGTTAGTGTGTAATATCAGTATATGCATTGAACTCTGTACATGTTTAAGCGTGAAACTCAGTACATGTTTATATCAGTACAAATAAAGAAAAATAATGACCAATTTATATCTATCTAAATAATGTTTCAACTTAACATAATACCGTTCATCAAACAAATGAAAGCAAAAATTTTTAGGAGTCCTAACAGTCCCCCATGTGGATATATAGTCAACCTGGAGATACTACAATAGAAAACTTCTGTACCTTCCTACGATGACGATCCGTAAATGTTACATACTCTAATGGCACTCGAGCACCCCTCGAGAGTTTAGATAGAACTGATATAAATTCCTCCAGCTGCACTATCTCCTCACCTCCAAATTTCTTAATGATGGCATGGCGAGGAACTCCAGCCCTATATAGCACATATCTGCAACAAATGAAAAATATTTATATATATATTAACAGTTTGGTCAAGTCCTAATAATAAATTAACAAAGAAAAATGATATTTATAGTACAAAACAAACGTTTTTGTCGTCTTAAATTATTAACTATTTAACAGATTTACAATAACAGCAGAAAATGAACATGTGGAGCATATAATACTTTACAACATATAAGTTAATCCAATAAGCAATTCAAACTTCATAAAGTAGACTATAGAAACTTACCCAGGTTCTGCAACATATACAAGCCCACAAGGAAAACGAAAGTTTCGAGCCTGTCCAAAGTAACAGATATAAACAATATGTACTCATATTTAAGCACATAAATCAAATATAATCCATTTGATCATATAAACCATCTTCATATGATCCAAGTGGGGGTTAAAGTCATATCAAACTTGACCATGCAATACGTGAGAAAAAGAGTGACCATTTTTCCAAGAGTACATAAGAGAAGACAAAGATGTAGGCCATGAGTAAGGACATAATAACTGAAGGAGATAAGGCTCTATAAAAAGCACAACACGAATGGCCAGAGTATGCTTAGTTCGTGTTTCCATATGCAGTCATCAAATAACATTGTCTTGTAAACATCGATATCTAGTGCACTCCAAGTTACAATAAATACAAAGCATAAAATGCACATACAACTGTACCCAAATTGATGCTTATTTTTCAGTCAACGGCTTCCAGAGAAACCAGAGTTAAAGAAGAACAAATAAATATAGACAAATCCTTATGCTTTACTTAGCATAGCTGCAATATTAAACTTACCTGTTGATAAGATAGGGAGTGTATCACTGCACCACTTACTTCTAAGAAGTAGTCAGGAGTTATCGAATGTAAATCCTGAACCTGAAGCAAAAACGATGGCAAGTTTGATTTTGCATTTACATTGAATGTCAACAATTCACATATTAGAAGCCATTTATAGTCCCACCACTAAGTTTACAGTCCTTGATGCACCACCCCTTTCCATCTGCAATTCTATCGTCTTGTCTACACTGTCATCAAGCAAAGTCTCCAATTTCAGAAATTGAGTAATTACCTGCAATAGAATTTCAACAGTTAAAGGCATGATTATATATCACAGCTTTCAAATGGCAGTTATTCCTCAAATTTTTATAAGTAAATCAATATGTTAACTCAAAAAAGACAAGGACCACTTTATAAAATGTACAACTAGGCTCACTGCCATATGTAAAATACAAATTAAAACGAGCTCATTTGCGACAAAAAAGTCATATGGAAACGGTTCAACGCAATAAGTCACCAGAGTCTACATAAATAAAGGCAGAACTTACTTCCCCATTCACACGAACAAGCACATCTCCAGACTCCAACCGTGAATGACCTGGTCCACCAGGCACCTGATAATGAGTAGCATCAGATTGTAAGAATGTATTATTAACAATACTGAAAAAATTGAATAAAACCATAATAAACAATTTACAACTTAATTTTTCCTCACCACAGAATCAACAACAAGCAATCCGGTTTCCCCTGGGGGGGAAGCATGCCGCACCATCTAAACAAATGAAAAACACAAGAAGCTATAGAAAACCCTCCATGATGGTTATCGATCAAACAGAAAAATGCTGGTAAAGGCAAACAACCAAATACCTGCTCAGTTTCACTTTGAAGACCAAGTCGCCGTGTCTCATCAAAACCTTTATGAAGAAATGTTGTCTACATCATAAAATAACCAGACAGCATAATGTAAGCAGACTCATCGCTAAAATTGCGAATTAAGAAACAATCTGAAAGAGTTAAAAGTTAGTTTGTGGTGAACTGTGCGACTATCGAGTCAGTGAAATCATCTATTTGTACAAGTTAGAAACTAAAGAACTGCCTGCTACACTAACAGCATATGCTTACTTTTACTAGAATAATAAATGAAACGTCGACAGAAGGCTCTACAATGACCGCATTAAATAACAAACCTGCAGTGTACCGCGAGGAATAGTGACTGCCTCCCATTTATTTGTGTAAGTATCTCTTCCCTTCTGGAGGGATCTTAATACCCTTACAACCTGAAAATTATATTACAATATGTTTCAACGGTTAAAACTGTAATATTTATTCAAATGTTCAGTACTCAATTACAATGATTTTCTAATATTTAAACCAGTATAGTGCAAAAAGAACCAAGAGCAAAGCCAAACTTTATCAAACATTTAAATCAGGTAGTGGAACTCATAACAATGAAACAATTAAGCATCGGTACAACCACATACATGAGTGCAAACATTCAACAAAATCAGGCTTCATTAAACTCAATGCCAAACAAAAAGTATACCAAACAACAAATATGAGCTAAAAACCCTATCGAACAAGCCAGTAAAGCTAGTATGGTCAAGTAAAGCTAGTATTGTCATATAGGAAGTCTTGGAAACAAATCTCACAGAAGACAGAGTTTGAGGGGCTTGATTTTCCATTTATGGCACATATCATAATTCAAGTTGATTACATACAACAAAACCGCTACAACTTAAATATATGCTATCGGAGAAGCACAGAATCAACACTCACACTTTTTATACATAAAAGGTGTTTTAAATCAGTAAAGCCATGACTACTTCTCAAATTTATGATAAGAGAACTATTATGAATACATAAATATACTTCTTTTATATGATGCGTTAGACTAAATGTTCTTTAATAGATCCACAACATGTGTTTAACCAAATCTCTCGGTGCTATTTTAAAATTTTACTTATTCCAGTTAAGCCATAAACTAAACATAATAATATTGAAAACATGCCCCTAATAAAAATAAGTTTTAAGTAAGCATATAAATAAACAGAACTCACTCGTTCTAAAGGTAAATAAAAGGCTGATGCACTTGATGTCTTGCAACCAGCATTCAATGCCACTGCCCTGCCTTGCCAATCAATAACTGGGGAACCACTTGATCCGCCCTTAGTACCAGATGCTGCCTGAAATTAGAAATGAAACATAAGCTAGAAACCAAAAGATATTTTTAAAGTGAAGCTGAAATAGAGTAGACTACCTAGGACCAATTTGCAACAATTCATGATCCTTTAAGCCAATCAATCAATATATGTTTTATTTGGAATTAGCAGCAATGATAACAGGTTACAAAATTAACTAAGAAAATACAAATTTTCTGACATGTAATTCCCCGATTACCTCCAACCAGTAGCTTCAATACTTACTTGTATGTAAAATGTATTGAAATCGTTATAGCCATCCCTGTACCAAGTAGCAATTGATGTCAACTACTATGCATGGTAGATTTAAACATGTGTCCAAAGAACAAAAGTCACCAAGAAGAGCAAAAAGCTAAGTCTAGAATTACCTGAGAATATCAATCAAATAATCTACACAAAAGTTAACGGTTAATTGTTATCAAGCATATGCATATAAGACGCTGATCTCAAAAAACAGAAAACCTAAATGAACACAAATATATGTTTAACTGTGTTCGTTATCATGTTAGTTCACGGTTAATTGTTATCAAGCATATGCATGTAAGATGCTGATCTCAAAAAACAGAAAACCTAAATGAACATAAAGTACAATGTTGTTATGCATTTTAGCTATTTATACAATAAAGGAAAATTAACTACTGTAATAATGAACACAGTTAAACATATATTTATATTAAAAGTAGCTTCCTAGGAGAGGCAAAAGAACAATAAACATATGCATTTGAAGAAAATTTGTTGGCATTAGATCAACAACTGTAAAGATACTACAGAAGAACATCCACAACTAGTGTCATGAGAGAGTACTACGTGAATTTGAAGGTTTCAAGACTTCCACATACAACATTCCTATCTTGTATACAATATGTTAAGCAAGAATATTTAATTGCAACCTTCAACAGATAGTACACTTCTTACTTCCAATTGGGATCATTAGTTTTAATTATTGAAAAGTGTGCTTACTGTATCAACAGATTATATTTCATAGAAAAGTTTGAGGGTATTTATTTGAATACAATGTAAATCTTATCTTTTTTAAACAATAATAAATATGATATAAGAAGAGCTCTACAGAAAATATTAACCAAATTATATGACAGCTTCTGTACATCGCCACCACATAACAGTTCGTTTCATATGCCCAACACATGGATAGGTTGTGTAAACATTAATAACTAATTAACATTAGAATATGTAATTGTAACACATATATAACTGATCACAAGCAAAACAAATGAAAAAAGGAAAAATAAATGGAATCATAAATGGGCTTAATTCGACACAAGATGCAACTTCTTATAAAGCTCAACCATATATTACATCATCAAATGTAGTAGCAGTATAACGAATACTTATTTTTCCAAATAATCACTTTCAATGAAGACGTAGACAATTCAAACAATAACATTAGTAACACTAACACATACTTTTTATAGCATGGAGCATCTCTATCTAAACGAGCAAGAGTGCCCGCCAAGATTGAAACCTGCAAATTTGGAGACAAATGAACCAAAAAGCTTACTAAAAATCATTGAATCAATATTAGAGTTACAATAACATAGCATTGGACACTGAAGAAATAGAAGTAATCCAAATGAACATATATAAAATGTTAATAGCAACAATGGAATTCATTCAAATTATATACATTGACTCTAAACCACCCCATTTCAAAATTATAACTAATATTTAAAAATGTTATTGATAAAAGTATCATTGTAAATGGAAATGTAACAGCCAAGGATTAAAAGGAATGCAAGAGGTCATGTACATACATACCTTCTCACCACTGTCATTACCAACAACCCTGATTTCAAGTCCAACACAAGCAGCTTCAGGGGCAAGAGGAATCTCCTCATAGTTCAAAAACTGTACTCCACTTGGATCATAACGAAAGAAACCAAAATCATGGACCTATAGAAGAAGTGCACAAGATGTTAGTACCATTGACAATGAACAAATAAACACAAAAGAATGAAACAAGAAGCAAATGATAGAAAGGAGAGAGAAAAGGTAGATAAGTCAATGCAAACACTTAAACTCTACTTGGTATACCGTATTGCATTGGATTGGATATAGAGAATCTTTGTTTGGTGCAGTATTGAATCGGATGGGATTGAACTTAATTTAATACAATTCTTGTTTGGAGTGGAATTGGATTGGATCCGATAAGATTAATTAAATTTGAAATAGCTTTTTTTAACTAATTTTTAAATTAATATTAAAATCAAAATGATTTTAAGATATATATTACTAAACTAAAATTAATAAATTATTTATAAAATATTTTAACAAAATTCAAAATTTATAAAAATATAATTATTTTAAATTTGTGTTGAATAATAGGATGTCCAATTATTAAATAGTAAAATAATTAAACGAAAATGGGAGATTGTCAACTCAAAAGTCAATAAGAAAGAGAAACAATATTATATTTGTTAATTTGTATCCTATAATGATTGGATATGACAAAATCCATTTTAAAGATGAGAAAAGCTTTAATATGTTTGATGTATATGTTTTCACCATCAAAAATCATGACATATGGCAACCATGTCTCATGCAACTAAATGAGTTTCTAATAACATTAATAATTCATATCCACATATTATGATCTTTAGATGATGAAGACATATATGTCAAGCATATTGAAGATTTTCTCATTGAAGATAGGTTTATCGGATCCAATAATTGTTGTTTACAAAAACACTGCTTGGTTTGTCTTTATCCAGTACAATGCTAGTCCAAACCAACCTTTAATCTAATCCAACCCTATATACAGTCTTCCAAATGCACCCTTAAAGGCACTCACTTAAACAAGGCAAATTAAATCATAACAAGATAAGAACACATTAGCAAAGAAGATAACACTAAGATCTAGGACTTTATAGTACAAAAATGTAATCCCTTTTTTCTTTTTCTCTTTTTTTTTTTTTTTTTGAGAATGATTAGTTTTACATATAAAGGATGGACAACTGGTTGTTAATAATAAAACACGAATTAAATCTAGCAATAATTGACTCACTGGATCTCTATATATAGGATACACTGGAATCTCTTCTCGATTCACAAACATTGCCTCTGCCACAACAGGTCCTACACATCCAGAAAATCACAAATAAATTGAGAGTGATGCTACTGACAATCTACTAAATATCATTTTACATTCGATTTCAAATTTGTTTGTTCATAGCAATTATATCCTTAACAAAAATTAATAAAGAGGACATAAAGTGTTTAAAGACAGTACATTATACATATATTAATTTTTTAGAATCCAGTATTATTTCTTTCTCTCATTTGCATTCATAAAATTGAAAATATCTACCTATTTTACTAACTATTTTAAACTTTACTTGATTCATTAAAAATGTCATGGACTCAAAAACAAATTTTAAAATAACAGAGATTTTTTTTTTTTTTTCCTGATCTCCTGACACTAAGTCAAACTGTCAGGACCTTATCTGAAATAGGACTCTATCATGCAATCTAGAATGCTGCTCCCATAAGTCGGGAGAGGTCTACCCACATTTAGTGGGAAAATCGCCCACACTTTCCTCTTTGTTGTGGGCATTGTGCATTGAACCCTACCCTTTGCACCGGGTAAGGTGCTGCTAGTGCCACTACACCAGCAGACTGTTGACAAAATAATAGAGAATTATTTGCAACAAAACAAATAATATGAAGAAATAATTTTCTTAATTAATTTTTAAACTTAAAGTTGTTTGTACGTAAAGTTGTCTTAAGAATTTTAAACTATTTATTGTATTGATATTTTAAAAATACAGTTTAATATTAATTTCATTTGTTGAATTAATACATTGATTTATGAATGTAATTGCATTAGAAATTACATGGAATTTGATCAAAATACTTTTAAAAAAATGAAAAGAAAAGAATTTCACCAAATTATAGAAAATATGAAAGCAAAATAAAGTATCCCTAAACGTCTAACTGAATTGTTCTTTTCCTTAAAATGATTTGTATTTATAACAGGAATGTCAAAAGATAAAAATGATAATATTTGAATAAAATGAAGTGTATTTAGAATTTTTGTAATTTTGAATTTTTTACATTAAAATGTTTTCAGAAAAGAAGTGTCAAAAAGTAAAAAAAAAAATGGAGTACAAGCAGAAAATCTCTAAATCAAATAGAAATATAAACACAAAATACACTTGCACTACAAGAAGTATAAATAAGCAAGTTTGATTAATGAAAATATATACATACGAATATTTAAGGGAAATTAACAAATTATCATCTCTAGTTTGACATATTCACATAATTGGTCTCTCTAGTTTGATGTTTGATTTTTGGCCAAACAAGCCCCTTTAGTTTGCTTTATTCGCTCATGTACCCTTTCATACTAGTATTCTACTAATCAACGGTAATTGTTATAAGCGTTAATTGTAACTTACTCACTTTTAACATTAAACAAAATATTAAAATAAATAAATTGATAAAAAACTATAATAAATAAATTCCATAAAATATTTAGAAAAATTAAATGAAAAAGGGATACTTAAGAAAAACTCCCATAGTTTGTCGAAACGATCAATTTTCACCCCATAGTTTCAGATATATATTAATTTTACCTCACACATTTGCTAAAATGGTAAAAAAAACCACAATGCCCCTCTCCCTGGAAAGAGATCCATAGTGAAGGCGGCTTCGCCCTCCCTCTCTCTCTCTCTCTCTCGTCTGGCAACGCCTTCACTGCTTGGTGTAAACCGTCGATCCTTCTCCTTTTCTTTGTGCCCCTCACATATCCGATGTTGATTGGATTGACGGTTGATTTGGGTTTGACAAAATTTCCGAAAGGTTAGGGTTTGATTATTGGGTTACTGGATTGATGGTTAAGTGGGGTTTATTGATGGGTTACTGGATTGGGTTTGGCATTTGGTGTGATGGTTAGGTTTTGGGTGTTTACCATTTAGAGAGTGATATTTGAGCATTTCGGATGATGTTTTGACCGTGACTGAGAGGTTTTTGGGGGAGGGAGAGGCCATTTAGGTGGCCTTTCTTTTTTTCTTCATGAACAATGAAGCTTCTTTTTTTTAATTTTTTTTTTTCAATTGGTCTCTCTTCTCGCTTCTCCCTCTCCAATCTAGGTTAACAATGTTTAATCTGGGTTTGGGGGTGGTGGTCATGGGATGAATTGGGTATGTGGTTGTTTGCTGATTGATTGATGTGTGGTGAATTGGCTGTGTCTGATCTGGGTTGATTGGCATATTAGGTTGTTTCAGGGTTTCATCTGGTTGTTTCAGGCTTCAAGAAGGGCTCTTTCAGGGTGTGAATTCAATGAAGAAGTAAATTTTGATATGGTGTTCAGTGAAAATGAAAATTTTCATCTATGTTTAATCTAGTTTTTTACTTATTTTTTTTTTTTTAAATTGTTTGATCTAGTTTTTTATTATTTTATATTTTTCTTGTTTTCTTATATTTTAATTTTTGTATTATTATTTTATAAAATTTTGAGGTATCATGGATGTAGGAGAGTAGATCTCCTCCATTCATTTAAATTAATTTAATTAATTAAATATTATATTTTAATACTTAATTATTTTATCATAATTTTATTTTTATTTTTTTTATTTTTTTAATATTATTTAATGAATATCTTGAGATTACGAAGAGTATTTTTATGATTACTCCGAAAGTTTAACTATTGTATTTAGTTAATAACATTATCCAATCAGTAATAAAAGATTAAATAATATATTTTTAAAAAAAAGTTTAAACAATATAAAATTATAACATATGATAAAGTTATTTTTGTGTAAAACTATAATATTTTTATTTTTATTAATTATAAGAATAATTATTAAAATCAATTCAATAACTATAATTTATGAGTAATAGTAGTAGTAGCAAGAATAGTTTTCTGAAAGGTAAAATAGATTTTTTATGACTCAATTTACAAATAATTGGAGGGAAGGGTGAAATGGCGAAAAATGAAATTAAAGGGATCAAGTACGTGAATATATCAAACTGGGTACAAACAACAACTCAGAATTTTTCTTTTTTTTTTTTTTATAATTTTCCTATATTCAAATAAGCGAGAGAGTAAGATAAATTTCTTCAAGTACAAACAACAATTCACATTAAAAAAAAAAAAAAAAAAAAAGAAAGAAGATAAATTTGATTTAGTCCCTATATTGTCAAAAAAAAAAAAAAAATCACTTTTTTAACTGTAAAACCATTTATGAGTTATGACTAGCGTGGTCCTCGTTTAAGAGAATACATCATTTTTGTCCTTTGACCGTAATTTTAAAGCAAATACAAGATACATAATGCCCATTTTACCGTAAAAATAAAATTATCAATGCACCCATACAAATATTAATTAAATTTAAAAAATCTTTAAATCTCCACCATCCATCAAAATTTAATGGATGGTGAAGATTTAATTATAAAAAATAAATTTAAAACGTCAAAAAAATTAAATTTAATATAAATTTAAGATGTAAAAAATAAAAAATAATTTGAAATATCTATCATCCATTACAATTACGAATAAATGGATATTTTGTGTTATAGAAATTAACAAAAAAAATAAAATAAAATAAAAACAAACTACATATCAACATAAAAAGAGATCTTCATCTCCCACTTATCATCTAATTATTATAAAATCTAGAAATTTGAAAAAACAAAAAAAAAAACAAACAAACAAACTACAAAAGCTTTAAAAAATTTTGAAAAATTATTAATTTTGACCATTCATTTCAAGATGAACAATTGGACTCCTCCATCGCTTGATTTCTAGGCGTTGGAGATCCACCATCTAGTTTCCAAAAGATGAGATCCCATCACCTGGATTTCAAAGCGACAATTTTCGCATAAGGAAAGGAGTTCCAAGGCAACAAGATATCCATTGATGGGGATCTCATCACCTAGGATCTCCATCTCCACCTAGAATCTCCATTAGAGATGGAGATTCAATTTGGGCAAAAACTCTTTCTATCTCTTTATGTTGAGGACATTGATAAAGGTTCAAAGGAGGTTTGAACCTCCATATCAATATACAAAGAGATCTCCATCTCTTCCATGAAAAAATGTTGGGATGGAGACTTCCATCCCTGCTCAAACAAAAGCAAAGATTGAGATCTCCATTTTTGCCCACAAAAATTTCAGAGATGAAGACCACAAAAATGGTAAAGATGAAAACCTCCATCTATTTAAACCATTGCAATCGGTTTCCCTTTTACTGTATCCTTTTAGATTTAGGAGAATCTAATTTGAAATCTAGATTTTTGAACCCATATTGCAATTGACCCTTTTTCATATTTTTCTATTTATGACTTTTTATTTAAGTTTTTGACTATACATTTAATATTATGTTTTCTTACAAAAACTTCCACCGTCTATCACAATGATAAAGATAATAGTTTTTTTTTTTTTACTTTTAATGTCTAACATTTTTATTTTGATTATTTTAAATCTATTGTTAATTTTATTTTATTCTATTGAAATTATGAAAATAACTATTGCTCCATTAAATTTACAAATGTTTGACTAAAATGATGTATTTTCAAAATATGAGAGACCCATCGCACAAGTCATAAATGAAATTTAACAAAAATATCGGGATTAAAATGAAATTTGTCTTGAAAAAAAAATTCTCACATACAACATACTATACGACAAAAACCTCTCCTCTAAGGCTCTACCCTATCGGAGTCCTAAAACTTCCTCTTTTCACTCACACACACCACCAAAGACCATTTTCAATCTCATGCCAATTGAACAACCTCCAACACTCATAAAAAATTCAAACACATGCATACATACACACTTACACTACTAATAACAACATCGAACAATCAAATTCATAGCATACAAACTACACAGTAAACACCACTATCATGAAGACAAAAGCAACCCCTTTTGAAGAAAAAAAGAAGAGAGAGACAGAGAGGGGCCTACGTACCTGGCTTGACTACATGGCGGTTGGTGAGGATGATCCCGAGGCGTTTGTCGACAACAAACCCAGTAGCGTGGCCGGAGCCAGCCAACTCGGTGTCAAAGGCACGGGTGGCGGTGGTGCGGAGGACGACGACGGCGGGGACAACCTTGTTGAGGGCCCGGCGCCAGTCCTCGGCGGTGGCAACGTTCTCTGTGTTAGTGGAGGCAGGTGCGTGTACGTCCATGCACAGGTCATCGGTGGTGGTAGACTTGTTTGGTGATTCGAGACCCCCCACCATCGGAGCAGCTTCCAACGAGTCCCCCATGAATTGGTGACGATGAGAACGAGCGGAGAGAGGAAGAGACTAGAGAGAGAGAGGCAGTCAAAGTGAAAGAGTGACGGAGAGAGAGAGAGAGAGAGAGAAGATGTCGGATGAGTCGGCTGTGGATTTTAATTTGTTAAATTGCTATGTAATGGAACATAGGTGTTGACTAATCAATTTGTTAGGCCAGTCAATTTGTAATGCAATAATGAAATTATTTTAGAACGTATTAGGTAGTGTAACACAAGTCTTCGGCCAGTCAATTAATTGGTGCTGCAATAATCCAGCATAAATGCATGATATTTTAAGTGCTCATATTTGGTTGAAAATGAGACCGAAAATGATTGGAGCTTTGTTTGAGGTTAAATGTTAATAATTTTTTTTTATTAAAAATGAATTTATCCTTTTTATTTGGATTAATATCGAAGTTCATCAACTTTTGAGTGAGTATTGTATCCTTTATATTTGTAGAAATGACTCATATACCATCATATGTGAAGAGATTTCTCTTTAATATTATGAATTCTTCATGTTATTACGAGCTTAGAAAACTAAATTGATAAATTATATATCATTGTTGTGGGAACATCTTGATAAATCATAATAAATTCTAACAAAATCAGGTGTGGAGAGATTTCTTTTCGATATTATGAATATAGATTCTCCGTGTTATTGTGAGTGTAGAAAAATGAATTGATAAATTATACACCATTGCTGTGGGACTACGTTTTGATAAGTCTTAACAAATCCTAACAAAATTACAATATATTTACAAAGAATTGATTAAAAAAAATTAAATATATATCTAAAATTCAGGATTTTGATTTTCTTTTTACAAAAATTTATGTCATTGTATTTTGAAATTATATATTTATCTTCAATATTTAATAGTGTTTAATGAGTTAACAGATCGGAAGGGGTTCAACTCAAACACGACTTATTAACTTGATAAGTTTAGTGTGTTGATCCGTTAGTGACCTGAACCAAATAATGTCTAATCCAAAACCATTAATATCATATCGTGTTTAGTACATGTCGACAATTGCCACCCCTAGTTTTGTGATATAGTTGAAATTTTGTATATGTATTTATGTGTACATACATGATAGTGTTGTTAGATTTTCCCCTTACCGCGTCACATCTACAAGTAGATTTTTCAAATTGTGAGAATTAAATTTTGATCACGCTAGAATCCTTTTAACATCATGAGTATCAATTTGTCTTTTTCATTAAAAAGAAAAAACCATTTTTTATCTTAAAAAAAAAAAAAAGTATATCATTTTTTATATGAATAACGGTGTGCCATGTTGGTAAACACGAATGGGATTAAAAGCCGGCTTCATGGATAATCCATACAGCTACTAGACGTATCATGAATAAAATAAGATTTATATTTGTTTTTACTACTTTGGATGCTTACAATTAACAACTGACCTTTTTTTTATTCTATTTCTTATTTATTAAATATTTTTATGTTAATTTATTTTTTGATCACATGATATTGTATACCATAAATTATCATTTTCTTTTTGACAAAATAAATTATCATGTTACAATTAGTACTGATAAAATTTAGTTTTAGTTTTGGCCCCCCATTCTGGTTTCACCCATTCTGGGTCATTATTTGATATAATATTAAGAAGAGATTTAGTGTGAACATTATAACTCAAGGATCATGTATTTTCAAATTCCATAAGGAAAAAAAAAAAAAAAACACTCAGGACATTCTTTTGATTCCAATTTACTATGCAATTTTGAATCTCCAAATACATTATTTTATTAGGATTACTATTATGTCATAAGCCATTCAAAGTTCAAAATCATAGATTTTAATTGTTATGACTTGAAATTGGATTGTAAAATACTAAACCATTAACAATTAAATCGAATTTCAAATTCATTGTTTTTAATTACTATAAATTAAAATTTAACGAAGAATGATGAAATTTAAAATTACGAGAGTTAAATTTACAAAGTTATCTCTCACTATAAATATCAAAATCTCTATATATAAATTGCACACTGCATCATACATGACATATTTGGAAATCATGCCTTTTCTATCCAACATTACAATAACGTTTACAACGAGAGCATGCATAGAGCAGATCCCTACAAAAACATAGTCAAATATCTCACTAAACTTGCTAAAATTAAGCACTCTAACATGATGGAATGAAGAATTTAATAAAATGTATTATGATCAAAATTAAACATTACTAAATGACTTGATAAATGATAACTACATACACGAATTCAAATTTTGACAAACTTGTTATTTTCTAGTTTTTTACTATTGTGGGTAAAATCCACTCAAAATGAATTGAAAAAATAGATATAATTAAACCAAAATTTTTATGTAAATCAAAACTTTAAATGAATTTATTTGGATCCAATCAGTAGAATATTTTACCACTAATATTCAATTAAAAATTTTCAAGCATGAGATGACATAACATTGCCTTAAACCTCTTATCAGTACAAATAATTGGTTATTTGCCAAATACAAAAAAATATTTAGCTAGAGAACGATCCAATTTACCTTATTTTGGGAAATTAATGAATCTTAAAATCACCCAAAATTTAATTTGTTATTTTCCATCATTGGCCAACAAGGCAAAAGACCGTTGTTTTTAAAAATAGACAATGGTAAATAGAATATAATATTCAATAAAAGAAAGAGATTATAATATATATTACAAGTTTGCTTGCTGTCATTTAAAAAAAAAAAAAAAGCTTGCTTGCTGTCATCAATTCTGCAGTAGCAATCTGACAATTTCAAAACGATGAAATCCATCCGGGTTCAAGCTCGGCTGTGGAAATAAACTATTTTTTTTTCTTCTATTATGTGATGACTTTTATATAAAATCCCGAAAAGATACCGATTAAATATTGATCTGCTTTAGGAAGATATCAACTTATTGAAAAAAAAAAGATCAATTTTTTTTTCCCCAAAAACCGGTATCGATACCAACCTGGAATATGCTGAGAGCTACTATAGTTAAACATTACTAATACAATTGAATAACTAATCAAGGTCTCATTGTTCTACTTTAAGCAAGAAATGATCCAAACCTTATCATAAAAATATAAAAAATACACAATTATTTAATTAAGAGTTTATGTACGTTAATAGTATGGTAAATAAAAGAAAAGATTCTATAAACCTATATATTGTTCTTTGTAGAATATGATATATATTTGTGTGGGATTTTCTCCTTTTATTATAAAAACATGAGTAGGTTGCGACTATCTAATCAATCCTCCAACCAAGAGTACGCTTAGAGACACGCTGACATTTATGCCAACATTGATATCAAATTATATAATGTCAAGCATGAAGTGTGACAATGTAAATCACTCAAAAATCAAAACCCCATAAATGAATGAAATTAAAAACATGATCAAGTACATGTATTTTAGCAAGGAAATTGAATTGATCTAAGAATTGGTTTTGAGTCTTGCTGATCCCACCAAGTGGTTTGCCGGTGGATCCAATCAAATTATAAGCAAGAGTGGTGATAATTACACCCCTCTAAATACATTGCTTAATTTATACATTTTTAATATGCTCAATTTATACATTTTTAATATTTCAATAGTATCTTTATATTAAATAATTAACACTCTAATTAAAAGATGATATTGTTATTCTTATAATTAAATTTGAATACTCCAACTTCAAATCTTAATAAGAAACTTGGTTTGTTTTAATAAATGATAGTCAAAGATGAAAACTTTTTGTTATGTTTTTAGAGGTTTTATAAATAGTGAAAAAAGAGGACTAGATTTGAATTTTTTTTTTTTTTTTCCTTTAGTTGGTTAAAACTTAGATTAAGTGAAAATGAAGGTTTTTGGTTTTGTTTGATAGTTTAACATATAAGGTTTCAAGAAATATAAGAATTTTGAATGAAGACGAGAGGGAATATAAGATAGAAAAACCATGAACACGAAATAGACAAATCAAAATAAAGTTAAAAATAAAGTTTGACTTTTTTAAAGTTTTAATTTAATTATCTTTATAATTATTTATCTATAATATTTAAAAGTAAATAAGTGAATGAATATAATTGGTAACACATGAAGTGTACTAATAGAATATGAATTTTTAGAAATCTTAACGGGGTGTATAACCGTATAAACAGTTTTTAAGGGGTGAAAATATCGCCTCCCTCAAGGCAATCATAGAGTTCAACTTGAACGGAAACCTGATCTGGCCCAAGTCTTGACATATTGACACACCGCGATCTAGCCTCGTCAGTTGATGGATGTAGATCTGAGCCCGGATTTGCAAACTGGGCCCAGCATCAAAATGTGAAAAGAGTTTCTATATGTACACTCTATATCTCTATCTACACCTCAAATTGCTCATTTTTGTTACTTTTAATTTTAACCTTACGAAAATTTACCAGAGGCATAAATTTATCACGAAGCCGAACCCACAAACGTTATTTGAAAGCTAAGAAGTCAAATTAAAACCTGAATAAAGTGGAAATCTAATTTAGTCCACAAAAATTAATTATGAAATCAACTAAAATTAAATTAATTAAATCAAATTAAACAATCTATAGAAAAATGTTATAATATCGGAATCTACCAAGATTTTGATTTAAAATTATTTTCTAGTTAAAGTGATAATTAAAACTCAATTGATTTTAGTTGGTTTTGTTTACTTAATGGTGATATTCTGTAGTATTTTTATATATCCAATTCAATAAAAAGAATAATCAAGTAATCAACAAAGATATTAATAACATCAAAAAATTAAGCATTAATGAATTATATATATAATTATAAATAAAATCCAACATATTAATTATAAAAAGTAAAAACCATAACCACTAGTCATTACTGACACTTTGGTCGCCACAATTCTTTTCCCAGCCGCCAATCCTCATGGTCGAAGAACTCTCGTAGCAATCTGACGAATTTTTTCGTGATTCTATGGGTTAATGACCATCCAGTGCGCTAAGGCTTTGCATAAATATGTATATTATATATCAGTTTTGTGTTAATAGCACGCCAGCACCTTCGATCAAGTTGATCATTATTAGATTACTGGAGGACTCAATGGTGAAAAAGTAAATGATATTTTGCATGGTAAAAAATAATAATCCTTATGAAGAAATTAAAAAGGAAAAAAGGTTGGATCTCCTCCCTTTGGAGTGGATAGCCTCCTTTTTTTTTTTTTTTTTTGGAAAATGGATAGCCTACATTTTACCTCATCCAAAATGAGTATATCTCTAGTCCATCTTCTACTTTTTTTTTCCCCTAAAAAAAATTTCAATATATTATCATTATTATTTTTAATGCATTTTTTATTATTTTAAATAATATTATATTAGTTGTTATATTAATTTTATAATAAATGATGTTAGATATCACAATTTTGATTCTAACTTGTGATATGACAATTGATAATGAGAATACAAGAGTACATTAATGATTATTTAATTAATTTATCATAAACCATATACCTTAAATTGTCACATTACTAATTAGGATATGAATGAAATACATAATATTGGGATATTATCAAAATTGACCTCACTTAATAAAATATTTATCAAAATCCACTCCATAGTTTCATAAATAGTCAAAATACACCCTACTTCATAAAACATTGGTCAAATCCAGTCTTGGTTTCAGAAATGGCCAAAATTCACCTTCTCGTTTTCATTATTCTCTAAAATCCACCCCACCATTAAACATCCCTTAAACATTATAAGGGTAAATGTGTAAATGCAATATCAAATCCTAAATAAATCAATTGAAAACTATTCTATAAAAAAATAATTTAGATTAAAATAATAAAAAATTCCCTAAAATTGTATTTAAAATTAGTTATAAATAATTTATTTCACTTTTAAGAAATACACTCATAAAATTTATTTTTTGATTAAATAAAATTCTAATCCAATTTAATTTATAACATTTTATTTTTCAAACATTGATATAAATTTTAAATTTTATTTAAAATTTATTTAATTTAATATGATAATAACTATCTCTTATAATATCAAACATAAAAGAATAATTTTTTTATTGAATCTCATACAACATCAAACAAGATACAATACAATTTTTAGTCCCATCTAATTTAATTTATAAAATACATTTTCTTAATTTTTAATCCAATTTAATTTTTAATATTTAATTTACAAATAAAATACAATATTATAATTTAAATTGGATTAAAATTTTATTTAAATATATTTTGAACAAAAATTTTTATTAAATTTATTTCTTGAAAATACATAAAATTATTTACAATTAATTTTAATATAATTGCAAGTATTTTTTTCTTTTGTGAGAATTTAATTTTGCCTTTTCATATTCACCTAATGATGTTTAAAGGATGTTTGATGATGGGATAGATATTAAAGGATAATGAAAACATTAGGGTAGATTTTGGCCATTTATGAAAAGAAGGATGGATTTTGGTCAATATTTTATAAAACATGGTAGATTTTGACCATTTATGAAACCATGGGATAGATTTTAATAATATTTTTAAATAAAATATTGATAGAAAAGAAGAATGAAAAGATAAAAAGGTAGATTGTAAGAAAGAAAATCTCGAATTTAGTAGCTCTCACTAGTTCCTTTTGTTTCTTTTGTAAAATTTAATAAATTTTGTATATATATATATTTTTTTTTAATTTGCTTTTCGATGGAGACATTTCACATTTTCAATGGTTAGCGTATAACAAAACCAAAAATGTCTAGACTTATAAATTTAGATAAACTTAGCTAACAGATGACTAACAAGAACATTTTTACAATTTAGGAACCCCATGAGCCAAGAATGTCAAGTTTTTCTCCAAAAGTTAAAGAATAAAATGAAGTTTTTTCATAAAAATGTAACTCCCTCCTTCAAAGAGATGAATCTCAAGCTATTACAAACTCATAGTAAGTCAAAGAAGACTTTCAACTCCTTCATTTATCAAAGTTTTATGTGTTTTAATTTTAATTTTATTTTTATTTTTTATAATACTACACAGAGAAAAAAAAAATATTGAAAAAAGAAAGGCAGCAATAGCAGGCAACATTTAAGCAGAAGAATGTGCAACACCACCAACTTAAACTTCATTATGTGCAGAATGCACATAGAAAAACAAGAAAATCCATAAATTATTTCCTAATCTTACAATCAAACCACCGTTCATACATATAAATAAGGCTTTCCATATTTTTCCTATATGTTATGCGCCAATACATATAATGAAGTGATACAATTTGTCTAACACAGTTGCATGACTTCTGAGTTCGAGGAGGTAAATTGATGCCCTTGTATACCTTGAACTGTGACAATAGTCATACCCTTCTGTCAACCTGCATGAGAAGTGAGCACCAATTTTTTGCTTGATTTGAATGAATGAGTACAGTAGGTATGCATTAAATTCCATGTTGTTACTTGAGGAATGTTTACGGTAACATAAAGCAGTTTCTTTATGCACTACTGCAGTCTAATGCATTGATGATCTGTCGACGCCACATTGCAGTATCTGGATCAAATAACAGCTCCCATGTAGGCCAGTAACGTAGATCCTGCTTTAACGTTAGCACTCGAGGTTTCCCGTTCAAGTGCACTGTCCTTAAACGAACAAACTCTCCATGTTTTATTTCCTACATTAGTATTCAGAAACTTAGGATATACGTCTTATGAAATACAGGTAAAGAAACTCAAATGCATTTTTTGAAAGATAGTTTTATTCTATTGATTCTGAGCGTATAGCATAAATTGTGCGAAGTATGCATCCTCAAACCAACTAAACATATAGAGCTGAGGATATAGCATAAATTGTGCCAAGTATGCATCCTCAAACCAACTAACCATATCTAGCCTAAGAGTAAATTACACAATGAAACATGGCACAAAAAGCATAAAGTGATTTACGATATCAAATTTGCACAAGAAAAGGCTAACTAGATGCTAACTTGTGTTTTTACTATGAGCAAGCAGTCAAATTAGTCGCATAAACAAAATAGGTCATGTTTAGAAAGATTGATTTGAAAACTTACCCTTACATGAAACTGTTAAGTATCTTCTACATTTTCAAGGTGTAATGAGTTGATACTTTATTTGAAAGAAAAAAAAAAAAAAGTCGATACTTGAATGCTTTTTAAGTTTCCAAACTATTTAATGAGTATTAAAGTGTTTGACAGTATACGATAGTTTTTAAATGTATAATAATCCGGTACAATCTACAAATAATTAAAAGATGTACCTTTGTTACTTTCACGAAAACATCTAAATCAGGAGTCCGTTTTCCATTAACTTCAACTATCCATTGAAGATCATATAAACGATATCGATTCGCTGGACTACCGCAACACCACCTAATAACATGCATATAGCTTGTCACACTTACATTCAATATGAGGAATGTCTGAAGCAAATAAAAAACTAAAGTAAACCTCATATGGGGTAGTGGCACATTCAAGCCCAGAAATGAAGAGAGGGAAGCAAAAGAGAGAGAAGCATTCTAAAGAATTAAAAAAGGGGATAAAAAAGAACAAAAAAACTCATTCAGCTCCTAAAATTCAAGAGATAAAAGCAGCCCTGTGAAGGTGTATGCATGTGATAGGCATACAAGCATATAGCTTTGATATTTCAAAAGGGATTTAACATTAAAAATTAAGAAACAAGAAAGACCACACCCTAATAGGGTGTGTTACGAGTGCTAAGTGGTGAAATCGTTAATCTAGTATGTGACATGGTATGTTAGGAGTGTTTAAGTACTATTGTTGAGCGTCTTAGAAACAGCTTAAGTTCTTTGGTCTAGCAATTGTTAACATGACATAATCCAAAAAGCTTGCATTGACATTTGAATTTGTATGCTACTTGGTGTCAAAAATAGCATAAAAATTTCTGCAAGTACAAATCTTACCTTGAAACATACACACCATGACCTTCTTCAGGAAGAAATCCAAGAGCACGCACTGCTGGATGAGGATCCTGAACAATACAACCACACCAATTTATCATACGTGTAGTGCCATTCCCATCCCTGACATCTGTTCCCACCTGAACTACAATTTCTTGTCCCTGTGAAAAATGAACATAACATCAACTCAATACCAACTAATGTCAACAAAAGAAAACAAAATGAATTCCTCAATAAATAGTATAGCAGATCTTTTGGTTACCTGCCGAAAAATGGTGATGTCAAGCTTCCCATCATTATCGCCACATTGGTCCAAAGCTTGACAAGCATTTTCTATGTCCTGGAAGCAAGTGACTGGCTGTTTATTAACTGCCAACACCATGTCACCTTGTTCCAATAAATTCTGAGCATTTGATCCGGCCAAACAACCTTTAACATGTAAAACTTGTCGTCTAACAGGGTCTTTTTTGACGAGAGCCTACAGGAAATATTGACTGATATACTTAACAAACATGCAAGGTGTCACTATAATCTATGTCTAAAGAAGCATTTATAAATAATATTCCAGTAGCATCCATCTTTTTCTGATAGGATAGTAGTATCCATCTCAAAAACCAATGGAGAATTGATGAGAGACTGCCTAGTAAAGCCTTGAAGCTAATGAATTTACTCTGGTCTCAACAACTTTGGCCGGTGAAGGATAAATTTAATTGAGCAGAACAATGCAACTAAATGCTAAACATCATGCATTCTGCATTTCAAACAACCTACACTGGCACTATTAGACAATCCATTGAAACTAACATCAAAGTATTGTGTCACTTTGACTCTCATCATCTAAAAATTATAATTTAGGAACCTCATTATCGTAATTGATACGAATATAATTTCCTTGGATACTAAATAATACATGCTTAAAATGCAGATAAGAGAAGCGACGAAGTACAAAATTATCTTTACCATAAATATAAAAGTGTTCCATATCTAAGGTAAGGTCATGGGAGAATTCATTCATATTGCAAGAGTAACAACCATATGGAGAAACATAATGCAGTGGGAAGAAAGCATACTTTGATCCAGTCATCACTCAGACCGAAGCTTCGGGCCTCTGAAAGCAATCTAGGATCAAGTTCAACCTCTAAAATCCTAACAAGTGGCATCTTCATTTTGATACCATTTATGTGACGAGAAGGTCCGCTTCCACCAGATATGATTTTGTCAAGGACTTGGCTGATATAATAGACTGGGATACCTCTGACAAGTTGATAATTTTTCGAGGAACCGGAACCAGATTTCAGCTGAAAAATTGGGAATATAATCATCAAACAACCGTTGCAATAATAATTCAGATCACAAGCATTTAATTAATGGTTAAAACCTGAGTTGAGAAGCTTCCCCAGATAGCCTGAACCCTTCCATGCTCATCAGTTAGCACCCCCGAAAATGAACTTCCAAAATCTGAGACAATGTATGTAAACACAAATAACTTGAAATAAAAACAGTTAGGATTATTTTATACAACGGAGACTCCCTTACCAGTATCAAGCTCAATGACTTCCATGTTCATTGCTCTGTATCGTGGACGATCAGCTGAGCTAATATTCAGAGTCAGATTACTAAACGGGTTGGTCACAGTGGATGTCCTAGAAGTTGCTTGCAGACTTCTACTTAACCCAATAAGATGTACAGAATCCCCACGGCGTAATGCAGGCTCTGTTGATAAAAGGTTCACAACCAAAACAACATAAAAACATGTTATACTGTAATGACCATATATTTCCACCATTTAACCATAGAATCAACTTAACACCCAAAAGTTCATCCCCATTAATTTTAATTACTATATATATGACATTTTTTCGTTTTTAACATTTACCAAATTTTCTGCACACCTCTCTCCAGAACAACATACACATACAATCCATGATCATGCAACAATAAATTACAGTTAAACAATAATTTTTGTTCTTGAAATAATAGAATTCAGTTGGTGAATTTCATTCTTCTTTTTTTCTTTTTTTTTTTCCCCCTAAATAAATAAAATTTTAGAGTCTTTGATATATATATATATATATATAAAACAATAAACACGGAAATCAGAGAGGTCTATAATCTGAAGTCTAGCATTGTCACATTGATAGTTGCAAGTCAAACCTACCGGGAAGTAGTTTAGCAGCACAGACCACCGAGGCACCAGCAACGCCAAGGGCAGAAGGATCATATGCAACAAGAGCAAAATTGTGAACCGGATGGAGGAAAACCACCTGCAATGTAATAGAGGCAAGTTATTTTATGTGTTAAGCAACATTTTTTTATATTATTTGTGTTTAGAAGTTTACTTCTCCTGGAATTTTGATTGGAAATGCAGCAAACGACAGCATCACATCAGATGCAGATATTTCAGCTGTGTTCTTGTCAACAGCAACCAATCCCAAGTTTTGAGAATGGTGTATAATGACACCAGTCCCAAAATTATGTTGTGAATGGACACCATCAGTCATACAAGATGATGGCACATGAACCTGCAAGCGTAACCATCAACTTAATTTACTTGACATGTCTCACTTTTCCAATTCTTAGAGCTTAATAATAAGTAAATAAAAACAACAAAAAGAATAGCTTTAAAGAAAATGACTCAGCTGCACGGTGAGCATACAGTTTAACCAGCCCTAACTCAACTATTTAAATTCAGTGTCCAATAAACGGACAACACTATCAAAACGATATCAACAAATGACAACAACAATGCTGTTCTGTTGTACATTGATAATTCAATTACTTCTCCGACATTTGGTGCATCATACCGGGTAAAATATCAGTAAGTTATATATAATAGTTGTTGCAAAAGCCTACATCCAACTATGTTTCAATCAATTATTGAGTGTGGACGCTCTAGTACAACACACCGCAGCAATTAGCAACTCAACTTATTAGACATCTAATTCAAGGCAATCATGATATAAAAGATTTTAAATGTTACCTCAACCATTACAAGAGTGGGCTCTATCACACGTTCCGCTATTGAAGCATTTGTTGTCACTGATGTTGCACCTTGATAATCTTTTGAAACTGTACTTTCCATGGTACTTGGATCCTCAGCATCTCCACTTTCATTCAAGGTGCAGTCAGTAGTAACAACTCCATCAGCAGACACATACTCTTCAACTCGTGGTTTCAATCTTGCACCATCTGATTCATCCAGAGAATGTGATTTACAACCATGTTCATCAGTGACTGCTATACTAGTAACCCCATGAGTCAACTCTTGGTGGTCACCTATCAGCATGTGTTCCATTAGAACAGGCTCACCATATGATAAAATTGCTTGACAGGTTAAGTTTTGTGCTTTACCATTAATACCAGATGATGGCAACAAAGACTCAGGTTGAAGAGCAGCCTTTGCTGTCCACAAACCAGAACTGTCATCTCGAGTGTAAATTTGAGGGGGTGCATACCATTCATGACGATCAATTGTGACAAGAGCAGACTGTAGTCATTAGAAGAGACAAAAAAAATAATTTAAAAAAAATGAGCTGATTGCTTGTAGGAGGGCACACTATAAAAAAATGAGGGAGGACCGTACAAAAAATGAGCTGGAGCAAGATTCATGCTTTCGAACAAAAACAAGTCAGTTAAGGTTTATATAAAAGAAAACAAATCAGAAGCACTGCACCAGGGCACACTATAAAAAGGAATTACAGTATTGATGAAATATTAATCAGAGACTAAAAAATTGGTAACAAAAAAGGTGCAAAGAGACGTTAACAAGCTTCCCTTGGAAGCAAAAGACAGAAGAAATGTTGTAGAAGGCAAGACAATGTTGGGAAACTCCTACATTTAGCTCTTCAAATGCTATAAAACTTCTCAGAAAGTTCATGATCAAATAGTTGCTACCGTCATAACAGAGCACTTACAAGATGTCAAGATGTAAGAACTAATTCAGAAAATAACCTCAAACAATGTATGAGAAACATAGACAGGATACAATACCCCTCCCAAGAACAAGTGCCCCTCTTAATCAGTAAACTACGTCCTCTAACCCAGGCCAGCAATTTGGAGACCATCAAACCAATAACAATAGGCCCTATCAAGAATTGCTTTTACTAAATTAATATCATTTTTTAGACCATTTAATATGACAACCATCAAACAACACAATTCAAATTGGTGCCAGTCATATCCTCTGCACATCCTAATGAGTAGCATCAATTAGTCATCACCATACCTATTATTCATTAGCCTAGAACTCCACTCAACTAAACCAAAAAAACTACAGATATCATAAATCATACTAAACACCATGAGAAATGGCAGGTACCAGCCCTACAGGTCAAGATGTCAAATCAACTACTATGTAAAAGAAACTCAGTACATGTTCAAGCATGAAATAGTTAGTGCGTAATATCAATATATGCATTAAACTCTGTACATGTTTAAGCATGAAACTCAGTACATATTTATTTATATCAGTACATATAAAGAAAAATAATGACCAATTTATATCTATCTAAATAATGTATCAACTTAACATAATACAGTTCATCAAACAAATGAAAGCAAAAATTTTTAGGAGCGCTAGCAGTCCCCCATGCAGATATATAATCAACTTGGAGATGCTACAATAGAAAACTTCTGTACCTTCCTACGATGACGATCCTTATAGGTTACATACTCTAATGGCACTCGAGCACCCCTCGAGAGTTTAGATAGAACTGATATAAATTCCTCCAGCTGCACTATCTCCTCACCTGCAAATCTCTTAATGATGGCATGGCGAGGAACATTATATAGAACGTATCTGCAATAAATGAAAAAAAAATAATAATAATAATAATTAACAGTTTGGTCAAGTCCCAATAATAAATTAACAAAGAATAGTGATATTCATAATAAAGAGATACGTTTTTATCGTCTTAAATTATTAACTAATTAACAGATTTAAATAACAGCAGAAACGAACATGTGGAGCATAGAGTACTTTACAACATATTAGTTAATCCAACAAGCAATTCAAACTTCATAAAGTAGACTAGAGAAACTCACCCAGGTTCTGCAACATATACAAGCCCGCAAGGAAAACGAAAGTTTCGAGCCTGTCCAAAGTACCAGATATATAAACAATACGTACTCATATTTAAGCACATAAATCAAATATAATCCATTTGATCATATAAACCATCTTCATATGATCCGAGTGGGGTTAAAGTCAAATCAAACTTGACCATGCAATATGTGAGAAAGAGAGTGACCATGTTTCCAGGAGGACATAGGAAAGAACAAAGATGTAGGCCATAAGAAAGGACATACTAACTGAAGGAGATAAGGCTCTATAAAAAGCACAACACAAGTTAAATTCTAGTAAAATGGCCAGAGTATGCCTAGTTCATGTTTCCATATGCAGTCATCAAGGAACATTGTCTTCTAAAAATCAATATCTAGTGCAGTCCAAGTTACAGTTAATACAAAACATGAAATGCGCATACAACTGTATCCAAATTGATGCCTATTTTTCAGTTAACGGCTTCCAGAGAACCCAGAGTTGAAGAAGAACAAATAAATATAGATAAATCCTTATGCTTTACTTAGCATAGCTGCAATATTAAACTTACCTGTTGATAAGATAGGGGGTGTATCACTGCACCACTAACTTCTAAGAAGTAATCAGGAGTTATCGAATGTAAATCCTGAACCTGAAGCAGAAACGACAGCAAGTTTGATTTTGCATTTACATTGAATGTTAACAATTCACGTATTAGAAGCCATTTATTATAGTCATACCACTAAGTTTACAGTCCTTGATGCGCCACCCCTTTCTATCTGCAACTCTATCGTCTTGTCTACACTGTCATCAAGCAAAGTCTCCACTTTCAGAAATTGAGTAATTACCTGCAATTAATTTCAATGATTAAAGGCATGATTAAATATCACAGCTATCAAACAGCAATTATTCCTCAAATTTTGTTAAGTAAATCAATATGTTAGCATCCATATTAAGTTAACATTGAAAAAGACAAGGAACACTTTATAAAATGCACAACTAGGCTCGCTGCCCTATGCAAAATACAAATTAAAACGAGCTCATTTGCGAGAAAAAAGTCATATGCAAATGGTTCAATGCAATAAGTCACCAGAGTCTATATAAAAAAAGGCAGAACTTACTTCCCCATTCACGCGAACAAGCACATCTCCAGTCTCCAACTGTGAATGAGCAGGTCCACCAGGCACCTGATAATGTGCAGCATCAGATTGTAAGAATGTATTATTAATAATTCTGAAAATTAATGTTGACTAAAACCATAATAAACAATTTACAACTTAATTTTTGCTCACCACAGAGTCAACAACAAGCAATCCGGTTTCCTCTGGGGGAGAAGCATGCCGCACCATCTAAACAAATGAAAAACAAAGGAAGCTATAGAAAACCCTGCATGATGGTTATCAATCAAACAGAAAAATGCTGGTAAAAGCAAACAACCAAATACCAGCTCAGTTTCACTTTGAAGACCAAGTTGCCGTGTCTCATCAAAACCTTTATGGAGAAATGTTGCCTACATCATAAAATAACCAGACAGCATAATGTAAGCAGACTCGTCACTCAAAATTGCTAACCAAGAAACGATTAGAAAAGGTTAAAAGTTAGTTTGTGGTGAACTGTGAAACTCTTGAGTCGGGGAAATCATCCATTGTACAAGTTAGAAACTAAAGAACTGCTTGCTACACTAGCAACATATGCTTACTTTTATTAGAATAATAAATGAAACATCAACAGAAAGAAGGCTCTACAATGACCGCACTAAATAACAAACCTGCAGTGTACCACGAGGAATAGTGACTGCCTCCCATTTATCTGCATAAGTATCTCTTCCCTTCTGGAGGATTCTTAATGCCCTTACAACCTGCAAATTATATTACAACATGTTTTCAATGGTAAAAACTATAATATTTATTCAAATGTTCAGCAGGCAATTACAACGATTTTCTAATATTTAAACCAGTGTAATGCAATGAAGAACCAAGAGCAAAGCCAAACTTCATCAAAAATTTAAATCATGTAGTACAACTCATAACAATGAAACAATTAAGCATCGGTACCACCACCTACATGAGTGCAAACATTCGACAAAGTCTGGCTTCATTAAACTCTATGCCAAACAAAAAAGCATACCAAATAGTAAATACGTGCTAAGAAACCTGTGGAACAAACCAGTAAAGCTAGTACGGTCGTATAGGAAGTCTTGGAAACAAATCTCACAGAAGACAGAACTTGAGGGGCTTGATTTTCCATTTATGGCACATATCATAATTCAAGTCGATTACATACAACAAAATTGCTACAACTTAAATATATGCTACTGGAGATGCACAGAATCAACATTCACACTTTTTATACATAGAAATTTTTAAATTTACAATAAGAAAACCAGTATGAACATAGAAATATATATATTTTTATATGATGTGTTAGAATAAACGTTCTTTAATAGATCCACATCATGTGTTTAAACAAAACTCTTAGTGCTATATTAAAATTTTATTGATTCCAGTTAAACCATAAGCTAAACATAATAATATTGAAAACATGCCCCTAATAAAAATAAGTTTTAAGTAGGCATATAAATAAACAGAACTCACTCGTTCTAAAGGTAAATAAAAGGCTGATGCACTCGATGACGTGCAACCAGCATTCAATGCCACTGCCCTGCCCTGCCAATCAATGACTGGGGAACCACTTGATCCGCCCTTAGTACCAGATGCTGCCTGAAATTATAAATGAAACATAAGCTAGAAACCAAAAGATGTTCTTAAATTGAAGCTGAAATAGACTAGACTACCAAGGACCAATTTGCAACAATTAATGATCCTTTAAGCCAATCAATCAAAATATGTTTTATTTGGAATTATAGCAGCAATGATGACAGGTTACAAAAATGAACTAAGAAAATACAAATTATCTGACATGTAATTCCCCGATTACCTCCAACCAGTAGCTTAACTACTTACTTGTATGTAAAATGTATTGAAATCATTATAGCCATCCCTGCACCAAGTAGCAATTGATGTCAACTACTATGCACGATAGATGTAAACATGTGTGCGAAGAACAAAAGTCACCAAGAAGAGCAAAATGCTAAGCTGTCGGGTTTTTTTAAAATACTAAACAATATAGCTGAAGACTGAATACTGAATAATGATTTAAATCTGAAATGTAAATTATATATATATATATATACTTTTACTTCTAACTATAGAGTAATTTTGATTGTTTTTTAAAATTAAAATTGCTCACCAATTCAAGGTGAGCAATGGAGATTCTATTTTCGCCGAGAGATTGAACTTCTATGAAATGAATGACAGGGTGGGATGACTTTTTTGTTCGCTTACCTATGTATAATTCACATTTACTATTATATTATGTTGTTAGTGTTTTAATTGTAGTGAATTCTTTCATACGCTTTAATTGGTTTTAAAGTTATGATTTTAACTATTAAAGAATATTATGTTGCATTTTTAATGGTTTATTCTCACCAATGCTCAAATGTGCAATTAATTTTAGCACAATGCAATAATGCTTGGTGTTAAATTTCCTGTTTAATGGTTAAATAGAGCCAATTGGTTATGTTTTCCATTGTCTTTGAAGGTTGTCCAGCATTGTTTTATATTGTTGAAGTAGAGAGTTTATTAGATTAGTGCTCTTTTGGTGTCAGAGATTGTTACCCTAGAGTATTGGAATTTAAACACTTTCTTTGCTTCTGCATTTTATTTGTGCTTCTATCTTGTTCTTATATACCCTTCCTCTTTGTTGTTTCTCTCTTACTCTAGCAACTTTCAATGAACACAGACAATTCAAACGATAACATTAGTAACACTAACACATACTCGTCATAGCACGGAGCATCTCTATCTAAACGAGCAAGAGTGCCAGCCAAGATTGAAACCTGCAAATTTGGAGACAAATGAACCAAAAAGCTTACTAAAAATCATTGAATCATGATTAGACTTACAATAACATTATAATGGACACTGAAGAAATAGAAGTAACCCAAATGAACATATATAACATGTTAATAGCAACAATGGAATTCATTCAAATTATATACATTAACTCTAAACCACCCCATTTCAAAATTATCACTAATATTTAAAAATGTCATTGATGAAAGTATCATTGTAAATGGAAATGTAACAGCCAAGGATGAAAAGGAATGCAAGAGGTCATGTAAATATATACCTTCTCACCACTGTCATTACCAACAACCCTGATTTCAAGTCCAACACTAGCAGCTTCAGGGGCAAGAGGAATCTCCTCATAGTTCAGAAACTGTACTGCACTTGGATCATAACGAAAGAAGCCAAAATCATGGACCTATAAAAGAAGTGCACAAGATGTTAGTACCATTGACAATGAACAAATAAACACAAAAGAATGAAACAACATGCAAATGATAGAAAGGAGAGAGAAAAGGTGGATAAGTTAATGCAAACACTTAGACTCTACTTGACATACTGTATTGTGTTGGATTGGATACAGAGAATCTTTGTTTGGTGCAAAATTGAATCAGTTGGGATTGAACTTAATTTAATACAATTCTTGTTTGGTGTGGAATTGGATCCGATAAGATTAATTAAATTTGGATTTCAAAAAAAAAAGATTAAATTAAATTTGAAATAGTTTTTTTAACTAATTTTTAAATTAATATTAAAATCAAAATGATTTTAAGATATATATTAACAAACTAAAATTAATAAATTATTTATAAAATATTTTATCAAAATTCAAAATTTATAAAAATATAATTATTTTAAATTTGTATTGAATAATAGAATGTTCAATTATTCGGAAGTAAAATAATTGAACGGAAAGGGGGAATATGATGTCAAAAGTCAATAAGAAAGAGAAACAATATTATATTTTTTAATTTATGTCTTATAATGATTGGATAAATCCATTTTGAAGATAAGAAAAGCTTTAATGTGTTTAATCGATATGTTTTCACCATCTAATGTCATGAAATATGATATCTGTGTCTCATACAATCTATAATTAAATGAGTTTCTCATAACATTAATAATTCATATCTTTATATGATAATCATAGATGATGAAAACATATACGCCAAGGATATTGAAGTTTTTCTCGTTGAAGATTGGTTTGTCCCATCCACTAATTGTTGTTTACAAAAACACTACTTGGTTTGTCCTTATCGAATACGATGCTAGTCCAAGTGTAGGACTTCAAACATATAACCACCCCTTAATCCAATCCTACCTTGTATACAATCTTCCAAATACAACCTTGTAGACACTCACTTAAACAGGGTAAATTAAATTATAACAAGATAAGGACACATATAAAGGATGCACAACTGGTTAATGATAAGAAAGCACAAATTAAATCCAATAACAATTGACTCACCGGATCTCTATATATAGGATACACTGGAATTTCTTCTCGATTCACAAACATTGCCTTTGCCACAATAGGTCCTACACATCCAGAAAATCACAAATAAATTGAGAGTGATGCTACTGACAATCTACTAAATATCATCTTACATTCCATTTTAAATTTGTTTGTTCATAGCAATTATATCCTTAACAAAAATTAATAAAGAGGACAAAAAATGTTTAAAGACACTACATTATACATATATTAACTTTTTAGAATCCAATATTATTTCTTTTTCTCCTTTGAATTCATAAAACTGAAAATATCTCCCTATTTTACTCACCATTTAAAAGTTTATTTGATTCATAGAGAATGACATGGACTCAAAAACAAATTTTAAGATAATAAAAAATTACTTGCAACAGAAAAAAATAATACGAGGAAATAATTTTCTTAATTAATTTTTGAATTTAAAGTTGTTTGTACGTAAAGCTCTCTTAAGAATTTTAAACTATTTATTGTATTGAAATTTTAAAAATACAGCTTAGCAGTAATTTCATTTATTGAATTAAATACATTGATTTATGAATGTAATTGCATTAGAAATTATTTTGAATTGCATCAAAATACTTTCTTAAAAAAAATTAAAGAAAAGAATTTCATCAAAATTGATATAGAAAATATTAAAGCAAAATGATGTATCCTTAAAAGTTTAATTAAACTGTTTTTTTCTTAAAATGAAGTGTATTTATAATAGGAATGTCAAAAGATAAAAATGATAATATTTGAATAAAATGGTGCCTCTTTAGAATTCTTTTAATTTTAAATTTTTACATTAAAATGTTTTTGGAAAAGAAGTGTCAAAAGGAGAAAAATGGAGTGCAAGGAGAAAATCTCTAAATTAAATAGAAATATAAACACAAAATGCACTTACACTACAACAAGTATATAAATAAGCAACTTTGATTTATGAAAATATATACATACAAATATTTAAGGAAAATTACTTTAAAATATATATATATATATATATTTAAGGAAAATTAACAATATATAATCTCTAGTTTGACATGTTCACATAATTGGTCCCTCTAGTTTGATTTTGGCCAAACAAGCCCCTTTAGTTTGCTTATTCGCTAATTTACCCTTTCACATTAGTATTCCATTAACCAATCGATACTGTTATAAGGGTAAAGTTGTAACTTATTTTTTTTAAAAAACCACTTACTCATTTTTAATATTAAAAAAAATATTAAAATAAATAAATGGATGCAAAAATATAATAAATAAATTACATAAAATATTTAGAAAAATTAAATAAAAAAGGGACATTTAAGAAATGCTCCCATAGTTTGTTGAAATGATCATTTTCACCCCATAGTTTTAGATATGTTAATTTTACCTCCACACATTTGCTAAAATGGTTAAAAAACCACAATCATATAAACAAAAGGCCCCTATCGTTAAGCACTAAGACAAAAAAAAAAATGACTTTTTTCATCAATCCATGATGGGAAATAAAGTAAATTGACTAAAAACATTTTTAGTAAAATATTTAATTTATTTAAAATAATAAATTATAATTTAACTACACAGTTTGAAACTATTTTCAGGCAGAACAAAGGTTCCGAAACAAAAATATTTTTTAGTAATAATTATCAACTCTCCGTCTTTTTCTCCTCCAATTTTGTCTTTTATTTCTTTCTTTTTCATTTCATTCGTTTTCTTATAAAACAATGATGTCTACCTTCCGACGAGGGAGATTGAGCAGTCATCTCCTTTCCACTAGAAAGAGATATATAGTGAAGGCCCATTGGAATGCCTCTCTCTGTCTCTCCAATCTACGTTAACAATATTTAATCTAGGTTTGAGGGTGGTGTGATGGGATGAATTAAGTGTGTGGTTGTTTATTAATTGATTGATGTGTGGTGAATTGCGTGTGTTTGATCTAGGTTGATTGGCATATTCGGTTGTTTTAAGGTTCAATAAAAGCTTTTTCAGGGCGTGAATTTTACGAAGAAGTAGATTTTGATCTGGTGTTTCGATGAAGAAGAAAATTTTCATCTATGTTTAATCTAGTTTTTTCATATTATATATATATTGCTTTCTTATATTTTAATTTTTGTATTATTAGTTTACAAAATTTTGAGATTAGAGATGGTGTCATGTATGGAGGAGAGCAGATCTCCTTCATCCATTTCTTGGAAAATCAATTTAATTAATTAAGTATTATATTTTAATACTTAATTATTTTATCTTAATTTAATTTAATTTTTTATATTTCTAATATTATTTGAGAAATATTGTGAGGGCAAGGGAGTATTTTTCTGATTACTAAAAAGGTAAAATGCACTTTTTATGACTCAATTTACACAAAATTGGATGGAAGGGAAAATGGCGAAAAACGAAACCAAAGGGATCAATTACGTGAATATATCAAACTAGAGGGATTTTTTTTTTAATAATTTTCCTACATTCAAATAAGCAAAAGAGAAAGATGCATTTTTTCCCAAGTACAAACAACAATATAAATTTATTACTGTTATTACTAAAAAAAAATAATACATAAATTCATTTCTACTTTCCTCCCCTCGTCCAACCGAGGTTGAAATCTTATGGAACCGTAATCATTAATACACACACCACAACTTAACAATTAACCATTATTTATTACACATAGTCTTAGAAAAATGAAAAAGTAAAAATCATTTGAGTCTTTAAATTAAGAAAAATTATTAAATTTTTAATTATATTTTAAAAACATATCAAATCATTTTTAAAATTTAAAAAAAATGTTAAATTAATCTTTTTTATCAGTCAATTAACGATCAAACTAACATTGATTATGATTGTTAAAGATATTCAGGACATCATGTGATTTGATTAACAGATAAAAATTTTAAATAAAAAAGAAGACAGATATCAATCAATTAATAGTGAAATAATAAAAATATAAAATAAACAAAAAATTAAAAGTAAATAAAATTTGATAAAGTAAAAAAATTAATAAAAAATAAAAAGTAAAAGTTCAAACCAAGACAAGACTGGGTTGGTTTGAAGCAGATAAACCCAGTTGCTTGGATTCGTTTGTCTTCTTTAAACAAACCCAGGTTATCTGATTTGATTAACAGATAAAAATTTTAAATAAAAAAGAAGATAGATATTAACCAATAAATGGTGAAATAATAAAAATATAAAGTAAACAAAAAATTAAAAATAAATAAAATTTAATAAAGTAAAAAAAAAATAAATGAAAAATAAAAGTTCAAACCAACACAAGACTGGGTTCGTTCGAAGAAGATAAACCCAGTTGCTTGGATTCGTTTGTCTTCTTCAAACAAATCCAGGTGCGACCTGGGTTTGGTCATCTTTGAACGAACCTCGCCTGGGTTCGTTTTTCTTCTTGTGACATTTGGTTCTCACTGAGGTTGCAGCTTAAGGTTGGTGATGTTTTGGTTCTCGATGGTGATGTTTTGGTTCCTCTTTGAACGAACTCAAATTTGCGGCTTGAGGTTAAAGATGAACCCAGTGTGATGTTCTGGTTCTTGCTGTGGTGGAGGTGGTGACGATTTCAGTCAGCATAACCGTAGACCAATTGAGGCTTTCATTGGTTGCCCACCTGTGAGTGAGCTGTTGACACTCGTTGGGTTCGATGATTTGGACAACAAAGCTCTGTTTTCATATGATGAGAATGCTACTAATAATAGTGAAAATTATAACTTAATTTGTTGATGGTGATGCTGATGGGTTCTCAGAGTTTTTTGATCGGGAGTCTCATGATTTTGTGAGTCTTGATAATTTGATAATTCCTAATGACGCGTCTCATAATTATCAGACGTTTTTTTTTTTTTTTAGGACATAATTATCAGACTTTGGGTGTACCTCCACTGCCTGAGGCAAGTTTTTGGTTCTGGTTTTTGGCTTTTTAGATTGCTTAATGTTTCAAAGTTGTAAATTTTGTAGGTAACACTTGTGATTTCTGTTTCTACTTTCTAGGATTTTAATTAGTGCGAAGTAATGATTTTGTCTTTTAATTTCTTGATTCATTGCTTGTCTTGTTTGTTTTTCTTTCCAATAGACCATTAGAGAGCTAAGTTTATTGGAGTTGAGGTTGAAGACAAACTTTTTTTTTTTTCCCTTTTTTGTAAAAAATATATACATTTATGTTTACATTTTTAAGTTTATTTATGTTTAATCTTTATCGTCCATCTATGAGATTGATAGAGATGGACGATGAAGATTTTTTACCTTTTTAAATTTTAAATATTATTTTAGTTTTAGTTTTTTAGATATTTTTATTTTTCTTTTTTTGTATTTGAGATTTTTTTTTTTTTTTGATATTATATGTTGCGGGTGTTATTTGATTAAAGATGAAGATTGATTTTCATTTTGTTAATTTTAACTTTTATTCTATTAATTTTTAACTAATTGTAATTTTTAGTTTTATTAAACATAAAATGGTCATTGTATACGTTGTAAATAAAGTGAGGGACAAAAGAGTCTTTTCATATTTTCTATTAGGTTTGACTGTCAATCAATCGATAAGAGAACTAATTTAATATTTTTTTGAAAAACTAGAGTTGATTTGATCATTTTTCAAAATATAATTAAAAATTTGATTATTTCTTAAAATTTATGGAGCAAAATAATTTAAAAAATAAAATAAAATAAGACAAAAGATGTCAAAAACTAAACGCTTCCTGTACAACATTTCCTCGACACAGCAAATTAAACTTACAAACTATAAGCATAAGAATATTGTTATACATCCCACTATCTTGATTTTGTTCTCAACTCATATGTGTTAATTAATGAGTAAGTATTTATTAATGATTATTTATTTTATTTTAAAAATATATTTAATCATCAATTAACATATCATAAGTTGGGACTAAGTTGAGATAGAAAGGTGGGATGTATTGCACTATTGTGAGCAAAAACACAAATAGTAAACACACATAATTTGAAGCCAATTTAGATTTCTAAAAAAAAAAAAGGGATAAGTTTGATTTTAATCCCTATGTTTTTTCAAAAAAAAAAAAATCACTTTTTTAACTACAAAACCATTTATGACTAACGTTGTAGCTCATATTTTGAGAATACATCATTTTAGTCCCCTGACCGTAATTTTAACAATAAGAAGGATACACAATGACCATTTTGTCCTAAAAATAAAATTATCAATGTACCCATATAAATATTAATTAAATTCAAAAAATTCTTTAAATCTCCATCATTCATCAAATTATAATGGATAGTGAAGATTTGATTATAAAAATAAAATTTAAAAACATTAAAAATTTTAAATTTAATTATAAATTGAAGAAGTATAAAGTAAAAAATAGTTTAAAATATCTATCGTCCATTATAGTTATGGACAATGAATATTTTTGTATTAAAGAAATTAACAAGAAAAATAAAATTAAAAAAAAAAAAAAAACAAACAAACAAACAAATAAAACAAAACAAAACAAGATAAACAAACAAACAAACAAACTAAATATCAACATACAAAGAGATCTCCATCTCCCATGTATCATCTAATTATAGCAAAATCTAGATAATGGGAAAAAAAAAAAAAAACTAGAAAACTTTTAAAAATTTTGAATTGATCTTGACTGTTCATCTCATGATGGATAATTAGGCTCTCCCATCACTTGATTTTTAGGTGATGAAAATCCACCGTCTGGCTTTCAAAAGATGAGATCCCATTACTTGGATTTCTAGGCAATAGTTTTCACCTAGAAAAAGAGATCCAAGGCAACAAGATCTCCATCGAAGGAGATTTCGTCACCTAGGATCTTCATCTCTACCTAGAATTTCCATAAGAGATGGAGGTTCAATCTGGGTAGAGATGCCTTCTATCCCTTGATATGGAGGACATAGATGGAGGTTCGAAGGAGGTTTGAACCTCCATGCATATCAACATACAAAGAGATCTCCATCTCTTGTCGGGATAGAGACCTCCATCTCTGCGATCAGACAAAAGCAGATTGAGGTCTCCATTTTTTTCCGACAAAAATGGCAGAGATGGAGACCATAAAAATTATAGAGATGAAAACCTTCGTCTACTCAGACTGTTGCCATTAGCTTCCCCCTTGACCGTATCCTTTTAGATTTGGGAGAATTTGGTTTGAAATATAGATTTTTTTTTTTCAAAATCCAGATTTTTGAACCCATATTGCAATTCACTTTTTTCTTATATTTCAATTTATGACTTTTTATTTAAGTTTTTGACTATAGATTTAATAATATTATGTTTTATTACAAAATCTTTACCGTCTTTCACATAGTTTTTATTATTTTTTTTTTAATTTTTAATATCTAGCATTTTTATTTTCATTATTTTAAAATCTATTGATAATTTATTTTATTCTATTGAAATGACGAGAATAACCATTGCTCTATTATAATTAAACAATGTTTGACTAATTGTAGAGATACAAATGATGTATTTTCAAAATACGAGGGACCCCACAAGCTATAAATGGATTCACAATTCAAAACCTGATTTTTTTGACAAAAGTATTGGGATTAAAATGAAATTTATCTTAAAAAATGAAAAAAAAAAACAAAACAAAAAGGAAAAAAGGACAGACAGGAAGCAGAAGAAAAAAAAAGATTCTCACGTACAAAATACCGACAAAAAAAAAAAAAAAAATTCTCGCATACAACATACTACACAACAAAAACCTCTCCTCTACCCCATCGGAGTTCTGAAACTCCGGCTTTTCACGTACACCACCAAAGACCATTTTCAATCTCATACCAATTGAACAACCTCCAATACTCATATCAAAAATCCAAACACATGCATACACATACACTTACACTTCTAATAACAACATCGAACCATCAAATTCATAGCATACAAACTACACAGTAAACACCACAATCATGAAAACAAAAACAACCCTTTTGATGGAAAAAGAGAAAGAGAGAGAGAGGGGCCTACCTGGCTCGACTACATGGCGATTGGTGAGGATGATCCCTAGGCGTTTGTCGACAACAAACCCAGTAGCGTGGCTGGCGCCAGCCAACTCGGTGTCAAAAGCACGGGTGGTAGTGGTGCGGAGGACGACAACGGCGGGGACAACCTTGTAGAGGGCCCGGCGCCAGTCCTCGGCGGTGGCGACGTTTTCTTTGTTAGTGGAGGCAGGTGCGTGTACGTCCATGCAGAAGTCGTCGGCGGTGGTAGACTTGATTGGTGATTCGAGACCCCCCACCATCGGAGCAGCTTCCAACGAGTCCCCCATGAAGTGGTGACGATGAGAACACAGAGAGAGAGAGAGAGAGGGCAGGCAAAGCGAAAGAGAGACAGAGATCGAGATCGAGATGAATCGGCTGTGGAGTTACTTGGTTGCTGTGTAATGGGACATCAGTGTTGCCTAATCAATTGGTTTAGCTAGTCAATTTGTAATGCAATGCTGAGAATATTTTAAAATGTATTAGGTAGTGTAACACAAGTCTTTGGCTAGTCAATTGGTATTGCAATGGTCCAGCATTATATTTTATCTTTATTTGGTAGAGAAAGAGACGGAAAGTGATTGGAGTTTTGTTTGACGTTAAAAGTCAATAATTTTTTTCTTTTTGTTAAAAATTTATCCTTTTTATTTGGGTTAACATTGAATTTGTCCTAAGAAAATATGTATCTAAGTCCATAAAATCTTTGAGTGAGTACTGTATCCTTTACACTAGTAGGGAATGACTCGAGTACCATCACATGTGTAGAGATATCTCTTTAATATTGCGAAAGTAGATTTTCGTGTTATTATGTGCCTAAGACACAAAATCATTACTATGTGAGTACATTTTGACAAGTACAAACAAATCCTAAACAAAATCACGTGTAGAGAGATTTTTCTTTAATATTATGAGAATAGATTCTTCATCTTATTATGAGCTTGGAAAACTGAATTGATAAATTATATACCACTATTGTGTAATAACATCTTGACAACTCGTAACAAATCCATACATATTACAATATATTTACAAAATATTGGTAAACAATAAATAAATATCTAAAAATTAGGATTTTGATTTCCCTCTTAGAAGAATTTATCTCAACTGATTTTGAGATTATATATTTATTTTCAATATTTAATCATATAATGAGTTAACGGATCGTAAAGGCTTCAACTCAAACACGAATTTATCAACTTAATAAGTTTAACGTGTTAACATGTTAGTGATTAGAACCAAATAATATTTAATCCAAAACAGTTAATATCATATTGTATTCGTATACATATCGACAATTGTCATCTTAGTTTTGTGATATAAATCTAGTTAATATATGTATTCATTTAGCAGTACGTTTAGGATGGTTTGATCAATATGTCCCGGATAGTATTGTTAGATTTTCTTCTTAAGGTATCATGTGCATAAGTAGATTTTTCTCATTTGTGAGAATTAGATTTAGATCACGCTAGAATCCTTTTAACATCGTGAATATCAATTTGTCTTTTTCATCCAAAAAAAAAATCATTTTTTATCACTTTTTTTAAAAAAGTATGTCATGTCATTTTTATATTAATAACGCTGTGCTGGGTTGGCAAACACGAATAGCAGTGGGTGGGCCTCATGGATAATTAATCCATAGGCTACTTGACGTATCATGAATAAAATAAAATTCATATGAGAAAAATCTTATTTTAGCCTCTAATATTTGATAAAATATTATTTTTTTAATATTTATTATCTCCGACATTCTAATAATTTATCAAATTAATCCTGTTATCAATTGGTCCTTAATCAAATTTAATCTATTTTGATTTTTGTGTTTCACTATCCCTTTGGAATCAATAAAAAAAATTTAAATCTTTACCTTTTAAAGTTGTGATTAATGATGAAGATTTAATAAAAAATATTAAATATAAAATTAAAATTAAAAATAAAATGAATAATATAAATTGAAAATTGAAAGTACATGGAGATGAAAATTATATAACCAAAAACCAAACAAAAAACAATAAAATAAATAAATAAAGAACATGAAGAACAAGGTTTCCAGATGGAAGATCCGGAAACATTGAAGATCTTCAATTATAGTTATTAAAGGAAGAAAAAAACAAAACATCATATGCCCGTGAGTCATCATCAACCATTAATCTATTTCCAGATGAAGAACATGAAGAACAAGGTTTCTAGATGGAAGATCTGGAAACCTTGAAGAGATTCAAATAAATTATTAAAGCAAAAAAGAAAAAAAAGCAAAACATATATTAAAACAAAAACACAGGAACCATTAATCTGCAAAACACACAGGAACCAAAACATCAACAACAAACACCGTGAGTCATGGTAAGTGCTCGACTTTTCTTTTTTTTTTTTTTTTTTGTTTAAAGTAGATGCTCGACATTTTTTTAATTCCAATTTACTAGGCAATTTGAATCTCAAAATACGTATTTTATTAGGATTATACATATTACGCCATAAAGCATTCAACGTTCGAAACCATAGTTTTCATTTGTTATAAATTAAAATTGGATTGTAAATACTAAACCATTAACAATTAGATCGAATTTCAAATTCATTGTTTTTAATTATTATAAATTAGAATTTTATGAAAAATGACAGAATTTAAATTTACGATGAGTTAAATTTACAAGGTTATCTCTCACTATAAATATTAAAATCTCTATATATAAATTCCACACTAAATCATACATGACATATTGGAAATCATGCATTTGCCACATTCTTTACAACATTACAATGACTTGCATAGAGCACATCCCCTGCAAAAACATAGTCAAAATCTCACTAAATTTGCTAAAATTAAGCACTCTAATGTGATGGAATGAAGAATTTAATAAAACGTATTATGATCAAAATTAAACATTGCTAACGTAACTTGATAAATGGTAACTATATACCCGAATTCAAAATTTGACAAAATTGATCTTTAACTATATACCCGAATTCAAAATTTGACAAAATTGATCTTTTCTATTTTTCACTATTGGGCGTAAAATCCTCTCAAAATGAATTGAAAAAATAGATATAATTGAACCAAAATTTTTGTGTAGATCGTAAGTTTAAATTAATTTATTTGGATCCGATCGCTAAAATAATTCATCACTAAGGGGTCGTTTGTTTTTATCACTTTTCACTTAATAGATTTGAATTACACATTTTAAGTGATTTTTGTTTTTTTTTTTTTAAGTAATCAAACAACTTAAAACTACCCAAAAATCACTGAATATAAAAAGCTACAATTTTTTATTTTTCACTTAATGATAAATCACTTAATGATATTTTATATATATTCTTCCAAACCTATCCTTTCAAAAATAATATATTTTCAAATTAGTTCTAATTTTACATTATACAGATTTATTTTAAATATAATCAATAAAATATTGTAATGACTAAAATATATATTACTTTATGGTTTCAACTTTGGTTGCAATAGTTCTTTAATTTAAAAATATTTTGTTTATTTTTATTTAAATATATAAATTTAATTTACTTTACTATAATAATTTATTTTTGTATATATAATTTAAAAAAATTACTTTACTATAATAATTAATTATATTTTAATTATGAATAAAAAATGTTATTAATATATACATAAAAGTGTTTTAGTATTTTTTAAATAATTTATTATAATTGTTTGTATTATATTAAATGAAGTTTTAAAACAACTAATAGTAAAATGATATAAATGTTAAATTACTAGTTTTCAAACAATTTTAACTTTAAAAAACAAACGAGATTATTATACATTCAGAGGTAAAAGAAAAAAAAAAACCAAACAAACATATCATTCAGATTTTAGGTTTCAGTCACTATTCAGTTTTCAGTATTCAATAATAGTGTTCAGTTTTCAGATAAAAATACAAACGACCTCTAATATTCAATTACAAATTTTCAAACATGACACGACATAACATTGCCTTAAACCTCTTATTGGTACAAACAATTAGTTTGCCAAATACAAAAAATATTTAGCTAGAGAACGAGCCAATTTACCATCTTTTGGGAGACCAATGAACCTTAAAATCACCCAAAATTTAATTTGATATTTTCCATCATCGGTCAATAAAGCGAAAGACCGTAAATATATTTTAAGTGTTTTTAAAAATAGACAATGGTTAACAGATTATAATATGTTTGCTTGCTGTCATTAATTCCGCAGTAGCAATTTGGTAATTTCAAAACGATGAAATCCGGATTCAAACTCGGCTGCGGGAACAAATAATTTTTTTTTTTCTCCTACCACGTGATTACTTTCGTATAAAATCTCTTGGGAGATACCCATTGAATATTGGTCTGCTTTAGGAAAATATGAACTTATTGAAAAGAAGAGATTATTTTATTTTCCTAGGAGCTGATGTTGTTACGGATCTGAAATATGTTGAGAGCTACCATAATCAAACATTACTAATACAATCAGACAACTATTCAAAGATCTCATTGCACTACTTTATGAGCAAGAAGTGACTCAAACCTTATCATAAAAATATAAAAAGTACACAATCATTCAACTAAAAGTTGATATACATTAATAATACAATAAATAAAAGTAGAAATTCTATAAACCTATATCTTATCCTTTGTAGAATACAATGCATATTTATATGAGATTTCCACTTTTTTATTATAGGAACATGACTAGATTTGGACTTTTTAAGCGGTCGTTTGTTTTTTTCACTTAAAATTACATAACAACATATAGTTAAAAGGTATAAATGTTAAATTATTAGTTTTTAGACAATTTTAATTTTAAAAAATAAACAAGTTTACAATATATTCAAAGGTAAGAAAAAAAAAACAAACAAACATGTTATTCAAATTTCAGGTTTCAATCACTTTTCAATTTTCAGTCTTCAGTAACATTGTTCAATTTTCAGATAAAAAAACAAACGACCCGTAAGTGTAACCAAGCCTTTGACCATGAGTACGCATTGAGACATGCCAACATTAATGCGAACATTGATGTCAAATCACTAACAATGGAATAATATAATGACAAGCATGACACAAGTGTGACAATGTCAAGTACTCAAAACCCAATAATCAAATTACAAGCAAATCTTCATTTAAAAAAAAAAAAGAAAAAGAAAATTATAATCCTACCATCCATTCTGCTAACATAGGAATTGAAATCCTAATCAAAATGGTAGGGTTTCGTTTCCTACCTTGATAGAAGCGGGTCTGCCACTCTTTCTCACTCCATACCACCACCACCAGTCACCGTCACTTTCTCCCACCAGTACTACCATAAACCACCTTAAACAACAACCAAAACATCACAATCAACCATTGTTTACCTTGTAAACGAAAAAAACTCAAATCAACTAACTCATTGACATCCATCACAAGAAAGAGGGGGAAAGAATAAGTGAGAGAGAATAGGTGATAGATCGGGGTCGGAGACAAAGACAATGATGAAGACAGAGATGAAGATGATGGCGGCGGTAGGTGATTGGTTAGAAAAGAGGAAAAGAGAAAGAAGAAAGAGAGTGTGTGAGATTTTTTTTGATAAGATGAATGAGAGAGAGAATATGAATTTTTTCTAATAAGGTGAAATGAGGCGAGAGTGTATGATATTTTTTAATATTAATATAATAAATATTTTAATTTTAATATTAATATAAAATTTTTTCTGTAATACAATCTCGAGTTCCATCAAACATAATACGATAATTTTTTATTCAAATATATTTCAATCTAATATATTTTATTTAGTTCCAATCTCGTATACCAGACATAATTTTAATGACCCCTGCGTTATTAACATGGAATCAATATACAGGGGATCCACTTCCACGTGATTGCCTGTTGGCATGTGACCGGTAACAAACTGTCCATACCTAGAATTCAGTAGTGAGTGCCAATTGACTTCAAACCTGTAGAAACAATAGCTTGGAAGAATGGCAGGCAGCAAGAGTTGAAAACTTGTTAAACAACTCTGTTTTAAAAGCTTTGAATCCTCTTAAACCCAATTGAAGAAGAACACATAATTCTTGAGGTTGGTTGGATCTCAACTTTCAAGGTTCTGTTAATTATTTGATTTAATAATTTTCCAGTGCAATTGTGTGCTTAATTTTGCTCTTCCTCTTCCCCTTTCTGTGGTATTAATTGAATGTACGTATATGTTGTTCAGGGTATATATATCAGTCAGTCATGTTTGGAGTAGCAGTGACAGTGTTGGTTGCAGCGTTTGTGGTGTATGCATATAGGAGCATAACGCCTCCACCTCCAAAGATTTGTGGATCAGCAAATGGACCAGCTGTTGAATCTCCAAGAATAAAGCTGAGTGATGGAAGGCACTTGTCCTACAGAGAAAGGGGTGTTTCCAAGGAGAAAGCTAAGTTCAAAGTCATACTTGTTCATGGCTTTGACAGCTCCAAGGACATCTATTTGCCTTTAACTCAGGTACATTACTTATACTCTCTACCCTAAAACTCAGATTGTTACTCGTCTCTTGTTGGCTTTTGGAGTATTAATTGTTGGCAACCTGGGAAATCATCAATTTAGTCCTAAATTGTATGACATATAGAATTAATTGAGAGATAGGCATGGTAATGTTATTAAATACAAAGAAATGGTATTGGAATGATGCAGGAGGTGATGGAGGAATTAGGTGTGTACATTTTGACATTTGACAGAGCTGGGTATGGAGAGAGTGACCCAAACCCTAAGCGGACCGTGAAGAGCGAAGCGTTTGACATCCAAGAATTGGCTGATCAGCTAAATGTAGGACCCAAGTTTTATGTGATTGGAATCTCCATTGGATCACACTCCACTTGGGCTTGTCTCAAATACATACCACACAGGCATGTTTTCCTCTTGCCATTGTAGCTGTTTGATTTACTGTGTCTTTAGATTGTCTAATTCTCTATAGTAATAACCAATTATGAAAATTATTTGTACATACTATTTAGGAGCCAGCTTGTTTCCTCATATCTCAGATTACTTAATTCTCAAGATTTGAGATAGGATTAGTTGATTAGTTATAAACTTAATTCACCAACTTGTCTGAAATCAATCATGCAGGCTGGCTGGTGCAACTCTAGTAGTTCCAGTGATTAACTTCTGGTGGCCTTCGTTTCCTCCGAAACTGACCAAACAAGTGTTCAGGCAGCAGCTCAAGAGGGACCAAGTAAAACTTACAATTGCACACCATTTCCCTGCATTAATATACTGGTGGCTGACCCAGAAGTGGTTTCCCTATTCTTCAATCATGGAAAGACATCCAATTCTATTCAATAAACGCGATCTAGAAACCATTCAGCAAATGCCACAAACACCAAATCCTGATGAGGTAACTTCTCGTCTAATTCTTAAACAATTTCATTGCCAACAAGCCACTCATATATTCTCTAATAAAAATTGTGACAAGATTACTTTTGGTCGAAATACAGCATAAGGTACGACAACAAGGCATTTATGAATCTTTGCATCGAGACGTAATGGTGCATTTTGGTAATTGGGAATTCGATCCAATGGAGCTGAAGAATCCATTTCCCAACAATGAGGCCTCTGTTTACTTATGGGAAGGACATAATGACAAGCTTGTGCCATTCGAACTGCAACGCTACGTTGCTAAAAAACTTCCTTGGATTCGGTATTATGAAGTCGCCGATGGAGGTCATTTGTTGATTCATGAAAGAGCTGCATGTGAAGCTATTTTCAGGCAACTTTTGCTTGGAGAAGAACCCTCTATCTAATAAATTGAGTTCAGCCAGAGCGACAACTAAATATATGCCCCTGATTTTCAAACATCATAAACTCCGGTTCGTTTGTTGTCCGGTTCCTAAGACATTGTTCTTTGAGTATCTAGTCAATGTCTTGTTTCTAGTTACAACTATCAACTGTTTGTCGTTCTCTATAATATGTTTTTGCAATTTTCTGAAAAGCCATTGTGAATCAGAGAGTTTAGCTAGCTAGTTTACACAAGTGGCCACAATACTAAAAGATCTTCATGACAAATCATGTTAGCATTTCCTTCTTTATATATTTATTTTTCGTTAATGTTGTATTATATAAAAGAAATCAATCATAATGCGACTCAAACAAGTAAACAACTTGGAATAGAACACTGAATCAATACGGGATGGAAGATTTTTCCTATTCTCGCTGAAATATTAAGCATTATGTGACATACAAATAATATTAATGAGAGATGGTCATCCTATTCTCGCTGAAATATTAAGCATTATGTGACATACAAATAATATTAATGAGAGATGGTTACGATTTATTTTCTTTACATTTATAGTTCTATCTAACAACTTATTACAAAAAATTTAGAAAAACTCTGGTAAGTTTTAGATGAAGAGTATCATTATCCCTTAAAAAGCATTTTCAGATTTTGATGCAAAAGATGCTTCAAGCATGCTAATGTAATTGAAGAGTAATTAAACCCATGCTACTCAGGTAGAACACCAACCAAACATGTCAAATGGTGATGAAGATTATAATGGATGTGTTGGAAGAACTGGAGTAAGTGTACGTTGGTTTTGGTGTCATTGTTCAGTATTTTTTTTTTAAAAATATTTAAATAAAATCAAGATAAAACGAAAACACCCTTTAAAAAATAAGCAAAGACTATCAAAATTTCAAGGGAAAATCCTAAAAAACCCACTGACTTTTGATGGATTATCAATTTCCCCTCATAGAGTTTCGTTTTTATCTGAAATCACTCTTCTATTATAAAGATATCAGAACAATTTAAAAACAAATAAAAAGACGTTTTTACCCCTCAGATTTTTATTCAAAAAAATAAAATACTTATGAATGATATTTGAAAATAAAAAATTATAAACTAATAAAATAAAAGATAGAAAAAAATTAAATAATATTTTAAAATTAAAAAATTATATACTAATTAAAATTATCTCCACTATTCATCTCATTGATGGACGATAGAGATCACCCCATCAAATTTAAAAAATAAAAATGTTAATAAATATATATATGTATTTTTAAAAAAGTGGAGATCCAATCTAGATCTCCACCAGCTATTACTCCACTAGCATCATCATTAACCTTTAATATCTATCAACCAAGATTTCCTATCATCAGTCTCTCACAATCATCAGCACAAACCATCAAAACAAAAACCCTAATCAACAGCAATCAATAGCCTGAAAAATAACTATCAAACAGCAAAAAAATTACATCACACCAATCAATAACTCAAAAATAAAAAATCAAACAATAAAATGGAGTAATTCGGGTCTCTATGGTAGAGACCCGAATTGGGTCTTCGGCGTGGAGACCTAGTTCGGGTCTCCACATCTTGGAGACTCGAACTGAGTCTCCAATAGTGGAGACCCAATTTGGGTCTCCAACTACTTCATCGTTGTTGAACTCACCATGTCGCCACCATTAATTTACCTGCAAATCCAATTGGAAATGGACAGAAAGAAGGGGAAAAGAAGAGAGAGAGCAAGAGAGAGAAAAGAGCAAGAAAGATGAGTTGAGTGGAAGAATTTTTATTTTAGTCTTATATATATTTTATTTTTAAATAGAAATATTTTTTTATAATTTTATATTTAATATTATTTATTTTGATTTTTTATATTTTAATTAATATTTTCATTGAATTTTCGTTTTTACCCTTAGAGTTAAACGGTCAATTATATTAACCTAACGAAATCTGTGATCATCAGGGGCATTATTGTTATTTCATATGTTTCTGGGGAGTATTTTAGATGTTTATTCAAAAATAAGACGGTATTTTGGATAAAAACAAAACCATATGGGAAAAAATGGATAATCTAGCAAAGGATAGGGTTTTTAAGATTTTTTCAAATTTCGATGGTTGGGACTAGAGGAACAACATGGTCTTGACTCTTGTAGGAATGAAAACCCTATTGCCACCAAATCCAATGAAACTAGAAATGTGATTCAGTTGAAAGAGTAGCACACTTCTTCCGAATTGGGCTAGTTTCAGCATACATTTTAGTTTTTGCCTATGGAGTTAAATTTGAAACCAGCAGTATCTAATCTTCAATATTTTGTAATTGACCAATATTATGCATAGATTCTGTGTTTGGATTAGTGTCATTGTCCTTGAAAGTGGTTGCTTTTTCCATGATTTTACTGTTTTTAAGGGTGAACACCTCAAGCTTTTTTAGTGATTGGTGTCATGCTGAAGTGAACATATAATATATAAAGGAAAAACTTCATTTTAGTCTTTAGGATATTGGAAACTATTAGGTTTTTAAAAGTCTTTTAGAAACAACTCATTTCATCTTAAATTTTGAAAATTCTTCAAAAAAATTTAAATTGTCGATCAACTAACTATCAAACCAAACAGAAAAATAAAAAATACTCAATTGCCCCTTATCACCAATGATAATTTTACCCCTTATGAAATCAAAATATTACATATTATTCAACCAATACAAATTTGATATGTGTATAATAATATGATTTTTTTAAATATATATATTTTTAAAAATTAAACAGTAATTAAAAAAATCATTTTTTTTTTGTAAAAAATCTGGTTAGATCATTTAAACGATTTGGAACCAGATGCATCCATATCATTTGAACGATGCAGTGGTTTGGTGGAGATAACCATCTCCATTTCTATCGACAGAGATGGGTCTCCATCTATCACTCCATCTCTCTCTCCCTCTAACAGATGTGGTGTTTAGGGTTTGGAAGTGACAGATTGGATTTGATTGGGTATAAGTAGGTTGGCAAATAGGGTTTGGAAGTGGCAAATTGGATTGGTTTGACGGAAGTAGTAGATTGGATTTGTGCCAACGGAAGTTGATCCTATTGTTTTTTATGACTATTACGGAGAATGGGGTTGAAAATGAGGGGATGAGAGAGAGTTGGATTAAAGCCGATTTGGTTGTTTTGGTTGTTGTATTGCTACGTCAATGATGAATCTAGGTTGTTATGTTGTTTTGGTTGAATCTAGGTTTGAACCTAGATAAAGATCTGAGTTTGAACTCATATATTCAACAACTCAGATTTTCGTTTATGTTCAAACTTAGATTTTAATTTTTTTTTTAAATTTTTTTTCAAGATATGGGTTAGACCAGATCGTCATCTTGATGATCTGGCCTCACTCAAATCTTGAAAACAAATTTAAAATAATAATAATAATAATAAACTAAAATCTGGGTTCAAACCCAGATCATAAAGATTTGGATTGCAACCTAGATCCTTATTTTGGTTTAAACCCAATTTTTTTTTTTTTTGGAAAAAAAATTATGTTCATGATTTGGGTAAAATCAAATGATCTGGTTTCATCTTCGTTTGGGTTTGAATCTACATAAGCTTTTTTTTTTTTTTTAACTTTTTTTTAAAATCTTAATTAATTTTAATCTCACCGTCCATCTTAAAGATGAACAGTGAGAGATCTTTCATTTTTTTAAATTTTAATTAATTAATTAGCTCATTATTATTATTAATTAATTGCTTATTTTTTTAAAATTTATTTTAATAAATTTATATATATATATGTTCATTTAATTTTGACCTTACAGAGGTCGTAATCTCAACTTTATTTATTTAATTTTTTTTTTTTGTGAAATGTCAAAAATACTTTTTTTATTCAAACTTTTCATCTTCTTTAACCGTTAGTTGACTGACGTTTTAAACTTTTTTGAAGAGTTTTTAAAATTTTAAGGATGAAATAAGTTGTTTCCGAAATGCCTTTAAAAACTTGATAGTTTTCGATATTTCGGAGATTAAAGTGAAGATTTTCCTATAGTTAATATAATATAAAAGGAGTCCCAACTCCCGATAACAATGTTCTTTAGATAATTGGATTCTTATAAGTAGGCCTTATGGCCCATATTGATCCCTTAAAAGCTCCAAGTCATTAGAAGGAGGCCCCTTACAGCAAGGGTAAAGTTGTCATTTGACATCCAATAGGTTCCTTTTTTTTAAAAAGAAAATATGGTATCCAATGGTTAAACAATTCATCGATTCAACAAACCTAATAAAAATTCCTTTTAAGAAATGAAACTAATAATGCTTCCAAAAAAAAACGAAACTAATAGAAAAAGACAAACTAATAAAAATATGCTATGGGGAGTTGTGTAGATCTGTCAGGCCACATGAATGTATGTCTAGTCATTTGACTTTTCCTCAGGGTTTTTATACCAAAGCAAATGTACAAAATATTTGGGATTTCTTGTATTATTATTATATTTAAGATTGAACAAATAAAATAATTCAAACATACAATTTTTATAATATAAAAATTTTAAGATTATTATCTTTTGATTATAAGAGTACTTATACAATCCGTACTATTAGTTATCTCGACAATTCTCTAAGGGTATGTTTGGCACATGGAATGAGATTGAATTTGAGATTCAGAAATCCTAAACTTCTTAAATGTCATATTTGAAAACCAATTGAGAAATAATGAGATTAGGATTCTTTGAATCTCAAACCCCCTTATTTTTCATTCTTTTGGGATTCCTCATTCTTATCCAAAACCACGACTTTAAGTAGGAATAGACTCTTCATTTCTCATGTTTTTTCTCTTCTCTCCATCTATCTCTCTTTTTCTCACTTTCCCTCATTCTCTCATTACACATCCATAAAAGTTGTAGCACTCTTTACCCTTTTTTTTTTTCCTGAATTGGCATCAAGTTTTGGGTTTGAGAACTTAGAACCATCTGGTTTTGAGTTCAATCAGAACCCTTGTTTTGAGTTTTTTTTTTTTATTTTTATTTTTTTGTTAATATTATGATGTTTTGCTATTGTTGATGATGTTGTTGTTGTAGGAGATGATGATGTTGATAAATTGAATTGATAATATTGATGAATCGTGGGTTGATGATGTTGAATTATGGGAGATGATGTTTAGTTTTTTATTTTTTTAGATTTTTTATAAAATTAATTTTATATAATAAAACATTAAATTAATTTTATTCCAATTCAATTCCAACTCATACCAAACATGATATTATATAATTTTTAATCTAATTTCAAATTATACTAAATATGAGATAATAATTTTTTATTACAATTCAATTTATTTTAATGCCGTTTGGCAAACGAAGCCTAATAACCATTTTGGTTGCTACTTGCAAGTTGCAGGTGGTTTGGCAAAGGCAAATAAATTGTGTGTAATTTGTAAATATTAAAAGAAGAAAAGTCCCTCAAAAGGAGTTCACAAACGTTATACAAAAACCCTCAAAAGTGGGTCCCTTTCTTGCAAGAGTGCAAGACCGCTCTTCCTTTTCGTTTTTTGGGTAAAAAAAAACAAAAAACAAACAAACAAAAAGAACAGTCTTGCACTCTTGCAAGAAAAGGACCCACTTAAATATCAAATTTATAAAATTTTGGGTTATTATGAAAAACCCCCTAAAAAGAAAAATAATCGAAATTTACCCCCCATTTTCATTTTATTAGGTAAACTACCCCCTGCCGTTAATTTTCCGTCCAAAATGTTAGCATTTTCCATCCGAAATAGTGAAATGACCAAAATACCCTTACCATATCCTATAAAATTCCTCTTATACCCTTCAAACTTATGAAAGGACTAAAATATCCTTTAAATTATTAATTAATTAAAATATTAAATAAAAAATAAAAAATTTAAAAAAAACAATTTCTTTCACACAAATCCCTCTCTCTCTCCACTCTCTCTTCTTCTTCTTCCGCGCTTGCTTCTGCTCTTCTTCTTCTTTTTCTTCTTCTTTTGCTCATCTTCTTCTTCTTCTTCTTCTGCTCGTCTTCTTCTTCTTCTGCTCTTCTTCTTCTTCTTCTTCTTCGCTCTTCTACTTCCCTGGGTTCGAAGGAACCCAGGGTTCGAACGAACCAAGATCTGGGTTCGAACGAACCCAGAAACTGGGTTCGAACGAACCCAGATCTGGGCTCCAATACGAACCCAGATCTGGGCTCCAATATGAACCCAGATCTGGGCTCCAATACGAACCCAGTTCTGGGTTCCAACGAACCCAGAACTGGGTTCGAATTGGAACCCAGAATCTGGGTTCCTTCGAACCCAGAAACTGGGTTCCTTCGAACCCAGTTTCTGGGTTCGAATTGGTTGGTTCATTGTGATTTTTTTTTTTTTTGAGTTATTTTTGGTTGTTGAATTTTGATGTTTTTAGTTTGTTTTGGTATTTTGGGATTGCTGTTTGTGATGTTAGTTTTATCAGTTTTTGGTGATGTTGTTAATGTGTTTTTAGGATTTTGGATTGATAGGTTGAGTTGGTTAATTAGGATGATGATAAGATTTTTTTTTTTTTAATTTTAAAATTTTTTATAATTTTTTTCATTTTAAAATTTTAATTATTTTATTAAATTACCATTTTGCCCTTGAATATTAACGTCGGTTGGTTTTTTTAAACAGCAGGGGGTGATTTACCTAATAAAATAAAAATGGGGGGTAAATTTTGATTATTTTACTTTTCAGGGGGGTTTTTCATAATAACCCTAAAATTTTTCCTATAATTTAAGCTTGCCAGAACAGTCCAGCAAGGAAGTATAAGAATATTCTCACACTTGGGTATAAACCAAAAACCCATTTGTGTCATTCTGCCCTCCCTTACCATCATTGATTGTAACATACCCAAAATTGCAATATTTTGTAGAAATTTTCTAATGCTTTGAAGACAAACAAATTTTACAAATTTCATAGCTGAACATCAAAAAGACCAGAGACATTAATAATTCTCAATGTAAAATTTCAATTTTATTCAGTGCAGAGAACACAATGAAGTAAAATTATTTTCTTTCAAAAAAAAAAAAAGAAGTAAAATAATTTATTAAAAAAAAAAAAAAAAACATGAAGTGTGATTAATTGGGGCACGTGATTGTAAGTGGAATCAAAGAAGAAGATCCATATAATCATGCCTGATGCCTCTGACACCACAATGCCGTCAACCTTTTTATATGTCAGGAGAGACTACAAATGGACTTACCAAACTTGGCCCATTATTGGACTACCACATGGACATCTTCGTTTACAAGTTCGACTTCTTGCAATTACTCTAAAGCTAACCACCTTTCAGAGTCAGAGGGTCTAAGATAGATTCAGTTATCTTCACTTTTGAAGTCCCCTGATCAGGTTTAGTCAGGTCAGCTCAATTTTACCATTTTATTTTTATGCAATCTTTGGTGAGTGTTGAATGGGAACATTTTCTGGGTAGATCTCATCAATCCATTTAGATTGTTTCAGGAGTGATGGTTTCAAAAACAGCAGTAGTTTTGATGATTGGCTTTCTGGGAATGGTTTATCAGGCCACTCAACTTCCTCCTCCTCCTCCACCACCACAGAGTCTTGAATTGTTGAATGAGGCTCCTGTTTCTTCACCAAGAATCAGACTAAGTGATGGAAGATATCTTGCTTACAGAGAGAAAGGTGTTCCTAGAGACAAATCCAGCCACACCATCGTTATTGTTCACGGCTTTGGAAGCTCCAAGGACATGAACTTTCTGGCTCCCCAAGTAAATACACCGCTCTTTTTCTCTACCTTTATTTGATTTCAAGCTCTAGACATTAATTTCAGATATTATTGTTATTATTATTATTTATTTTACATGAATAGGAGTTGCTGATCTGAGTGAACACTGACAAATTGATAGGTATTTGAAACAAGACATATGCAAACCTTGAATATTGCATGTTACAGGACTTGTCTAATTCTCTGTATAGGTAGACCCTTTTGAATTTTTTATTGTGATTTGAATTAGAGGTGTTGTTTCAGGACTGCTTCACTGATGCTAATTGTTGTATTTCAAGAAGGAAGCAGTGAAATTATCAGTTTCAAATTGGAAAAGGTCCATAGAGTGATTTTCACAGTGTTTAGTTTTCAGGAACTAGTAGAAGACTTGGGGCTATACTTTCTGCTATATGATAGAGCTGGCTATGGAGAAAGTGACCTGAACCCAAGAAGGACAGTAAAGAGCGAAGCAAACGACATTCGTGAACTTGCTGATCAGTTGCAAATAGGATCAAAGTTTTATTTGATTGGAGTCTCAATGGGATCATATCCAACTTGGAGTTGCCTCAAATATATACCGGACAGGCAAGACTTGCAAGATTTGCAGCTATAAGTTCTCTAATTAAATTTTGTCATAAATTTGTGTTCACTAAAGTGAGTATCATTTGTGCAGGCTAGCAGGGGTGGCTTTTATAGTCCCTGTTATCAATTATCAATGGCCTTCTCTTCCTGAGAATTTGATAAGTGTGGATTATAGGAGAAAAGTTGTGCAGTGGTCACTATGGATTGCAAAGTATGCTCCTGGATTGCTATATTGGTGGGCTACTCAAAAATGGTTCCCTTCAACTAATGTCATGGAAAGAAACCCTTTCTTATTTAACAACAAAGACCTAGAAATCTTGGAGAAGACAAAAGGCTTCCCAATGCTCACAAAGGTAATTACAAACACAACGCCAAAGTTTATGAGTTTTGTTTTGGTTCAACTTCGGACGTGTTTACCAATTCAAAATCCTTATGCAGGAAAATGAACTTAAATCCTGATTTATAATTTTCCTGTTTTTCAAAAACGGCTGTGGATCAAATTATGATTCAGTACTCAATCAAGAATTAAGTTCCTCTAGAACTTAAGTCCGCCTACCACCTAAGAATCAAATTCCCTTTCCTGATTTTCTTTCCAATGAAATTTGATTCCTTTCTATTTTCATTTTTGTGATTTGTAAACGCCCCTGAATATCTAAAGCATGTAACATATATGTTTATACCAACAGGATAGATTACGCAATCGATGTGTTTTTGAAATTCTCCGGAATGATTTTCTGGTGGGTTTTGGTGATTGGGAGTTTGATCCTATGGAGCTAAGTAACCCATTCCCTCAAAATGAAAGCTCAGTTCACATCTGGCAAGGTTATGAAGATAAGGTGGTGCCATTTCAACTTCAAAGATATATTTCAAGAAAGCTTCCCTGGATAAAATATCATGAAGTTGCTGATGGTGGACATTTGATTGTGCATTACAATGGCTTGTGTGAGTCTGTTTTAAGGGCACTTTTGGTTGGAGAAGATCCCTCTGCATAAAAACACCAAGTAGAGCCATGATTGTACCTTAAAATCTGTCAAACATTCGTTTCATCATAGATAATGTTGATTCTGTAAGTAGATTCATTTCTACAGGGTGATAATTGTGTGTGAATAGGCTGTTATTTGGAACAATGAAGCAACACAGTACTATGTTTTTTTTTTCTTTTGGGGTGGCGTAAATGCACAAACTTTCCCTGATATTAGGCATATTGCACCCGTATGAAACTTTTGCTCTTAATTGCACAAAACTCCCCTACCATTAGTGGTCAATGGTCTAAGCTAACTGTTGACTGTTAATTCCTTTATGAAAATTCAAAATTGGCCCAACTTTTATTTAATATATTATTTTATTAGTAAATATTTTTTAATGATGGATATATTATTGCATGGAAGAGAACAAGTCTCATCCATTCATTAGTTTCAAAAAAAAATTCTCACCCATTCATTTATTTTTATATAAAAATTAATTAATTAAATAGAGATATTCAAAGGGTAATTTGAACATTAAATTGGATTTAACGGTCAACTGTTAATGTTACTTTTGACAACTAACGGCAAGGGTATTTTGTGTAATTAAGAGCAAAAATTCCATATTGGTGTAATATCACCTAACGTGAGGAGCTATACGCAATTTATCCTTTTGGGTAAAGAATAGAAATTAAACACTAGCATGTATTATAATATGCAAGATTTTTTCGTTGTTTAATATTTATTGGAAAAAGTCCCTCAAATTCTAGAATATACCTATTTAGTCCTCCATATACAATTCCGCCAATCAAGTTAAAAGTCAATGATTAAAGAATATTTTGTCCTTGTGTATGAATAATGAATGTGAAAAATTAAGGGCTTAGATGAACTTACCTTCAAATATAGTGAAAAGGCAAAATATTCAACTTTTACCTTTAATTACCAAAATATAACCCATACTAAATGGTCAAACTAGGGAGTTAACGGTTGACCAAAGATTTGAGGGCAATATGGTCATTTTACCAATAATGTAAAATAGAATATACTAAATTATCTCTAAAGTTTTCATAATTATAAATTTACCTCAAATTTAATTGTAAAATACCTGCATAATTTTCAATAATTATATTTCCAACCTAAACTAAAAACAATAAAAGAAAATTTGAAGTCAATTGTTGGTAGACTCATTCCATAGTTTTTCATTTATTCATTATCTATATAACAATTAAATATTTATTTATTATTTTTAATCAATATATTAAAAGGTGGTAATGTTGTCATTTCAAGATCGATTATTAAAGTTAATTGTACTAATAACTGAAAAAATATTTATGTAATTAATAGTAAAAATTGAATATTTACCTTTTCACGATACTTAAGTGTATGTTTATGCAATTTTGATTTAAATAAAATGTAAATAGTCAAAGCATATTTTTGTACTCATGTATAGTATGAAAAAGTAATATAAGTAGAGCAAATTACACTTGACTCCTTGAGGTTTGCTCTTTTATACACAAACAATTTATTAATAATTTTACACTCACCTCGTCTACTAGTATGTTTGAGTATTAGATTTGACAACTGATCATAGATTAAAAGGGTATCTAGGTCATTTTGGCCATTTGTAATTTTTTAAGAAAATAAAAATTTAAAAACAAGGTATAAATCTTCATCTTTTATCTTAAATAATGAATGGTGAAAATTTATTTTGAAAATAAGTAAAAAATAAATAAATAAAATAGGTGAATATCTAATATGAATCTCCTCCATTCAAAATCTTGCATGAGCCCACCCCATCGCCAATAGAGGAGGCACAGTCTCCATTCTTTCATGAGACAAAGAATGGATCTCGTTTTCATAAAACAAGAGAAGCTCATGCCTCTCCATTGATAGCAAGGTGATGCTCAATCTTTCCTAATCGTAGTTCAAAGAAGCATGAGCCTTTATTTAGCAAGATTGATCTAGCCGAATTGAGAGGCTCACATCTCATCTAATGGTGATAAGGTAGGCTCGTGCCTCCCTGATGGTGATGGGAGAGGCTCGAGCCTTCCTTTAAACATTCATTGATGGATCTCCAATAGATCCATCAATCGATGAATCTTCGTGGAGATCTATCAATAGATTTCTTATCTTAATGATAGAGATCCAAACTAAACCTCCACTTATTTATTATTTTCTTTTTTTTTTCTTTTTTTTTAAAAAAAAAATTGAAAATTAAATCTCCACCATTCTTCTCAATCGTTTAAAATTTTTAAAATCTGTGCATCTTTTTTCTTTTTAATTTTTAATTTTTAATTAAGGGTATTTTTTTTTATCATTTTAGCCACTTTATATTTTTAAAGAAAACAAAAATTAAAAAATGAAGCTTAAATCTCCATCATGCATCTCAAAAGATGAATGATGGATATTTATTTATAAAAAATAAATAATTAATTATAAAAATAAATATAAGTAGAGATCCAATCTAAATTATTACCATTCAGATAAGAGAGCCATCGACGGATAGATCTTCAAAGGGAGGCTCAAGCCTCCCTCACCACCATTGGGGGAGGCACGAGCCTAACCCATTACTATCGAGGAAGGTGAGAGCCTCTCTTATTTTGTGAGATTGTGATTATAGCTTGGTTTCACAAGATAGGGAAGGCTAGCACCTCCCCTATTGGAGTTGTAGGGAAGCTCATGCCTCATCCTTGAGACTAAGGGGACATTTGAGCTTTCTAGTTGATAGAGGGATGCTCGAGCTTTCGCCATTACCATTTGAGGAAATGGAAGCCTTTGTTTGGCTAGATCGGTCTTGTTGTTGAGAGAGGTGCAAAACAAAAGAAGAATATATCTAAATAAATTATTTTATATAGTGAAATAGAATTAGAATATTTAATTTTTTGTAATGCACCTCAATAGTATTAAAATTTATTAAAAAATGAAAAAACTTTAATTTAGTCCATAATTTTTGAGATTATCTCCACTTTTTAAACCTGATTGCTTAAATGCTCATGTGGTCCCTCAATTATCAGAAACCCTTCATTTTAATCCTTGACGTTAAATTTCTATTAGTTGACTGTGATGGAAAGGGCAAAATGAAATTATTACCCTTTTAAATAAAAAAATTACTTGAAAAAAAAACTTTAATTGTTGTTTACCCATATAAGTTGTATAACCTTAATCCATCAACCAATAGAGATTAAACATGTGTCATCCAAATTTTAAAACAAAAAAAAAATAAAAAATTGAAAATTTTAATAAAAATTAAAAAATATAATAAAAAATTAATTCATTTTGGTTAGATTATGGGTGTTTTGATTTCTAATTTTTAATTTTTTTCCTAAAAATATGTGTTATTATTTTGATTATGGTGTTTTTTTTTTAAATTTCTTAATTTGTATTATATTTTAAAATTTAATTTATTTTTTATTTTTCCCATTTTAATTATTTTTTAAATGTATTTTTTTCTTAATTTTTTGGTGTTAACACATAGCGTATAAATGTCAAGAGACAAAATTACCCCTAAAACATTAAGTTTGACTAATAGTTGACCAATGTTAGGGACTAAATTAATGAATTTTTTTATGACTTGAGGACCATGGGAGCATTTAAGCAAACATATTTAAAAAGTAGAGATAATGTCAAAACTTAGGGACTAATTGAAGTTCTCCCTAAAAAAAATTAAACAAAAAAATGGAAGAGTTGAAAAAATTTGTGGATCCAAATTCTAGTCTAAATCTGAATTTGAACATGAAATTTTCAAGTTCAAATTCGCTCTGTATTATCTAATCAAGTAGGATTTTTTTTTTTAATTGAAAAAAAATCGATCTAAACAATATCTTAACCAAATCTATTTTGGATACAAAAATTCAAAAAAAAAAAAAGAATCAAGACCAATTGCTATTCTCATATATTATATTAATTTGAGTACGATGAATGAAGATAATATCAATGAGAGGTCTATGATTTTATACCTTTATCTATGTTGGTTAATTTATGACAAAAGATTCCTTTGCTTGTATATATCTTGGTACCAAAAGTGGTTTTTGGCTAATAACAACTTGATGATATATGCTTATTTGCCTAACAAGTTTTGTGAGATTATTAGGAAAAAAACTTGTTGGATAGATTAAGTGAAATAATTTAAAAGAAGTGATTTTTTATTCATCAACCTTCAGGAGTATTAGTTTGCCAACTAGTGGATTTCCTTAGAGCATCTCTAATGCTCTTATAAATTGCATTTTAAAAAACAGTGTTATGTCATTAATGTTAAAGAATTTACTTCATATATGATATAAATATCATTTGATAAACAATCAAATTAAAAATTATTCTGCAATGCTTTCATATGTTTCTATTTAATGTTTCAATGTATTTCTATTTAATGTTTCAATATGTTTTCATTTAATGTTTCCATGACTTTTGATTTTTAATTAAATTTAAAAAATTAGAATTAAATAGTTATTGACTTTTGATATGGTTATCTAACAGACCATCTGAAAATATATGAAAATCTTCCATTGAGTGCTTAGTCCGCGTATCATGTTGATGTTAGTATGATCTTTCAATGATAACGTGACACCTGATATTTCTCTTTCATAAAAAATTAATGTTGGTGTCTTTCCTCATTTACGAGGAAATTTTCACTTAATATAGCTTTTTAAATGAAAATTTTCTTGTAAATGAGGAAAGACACCAACATTAATTTTTTATAAAAGAGAAATGTCACGTGTCACGTTATTATTGAAAAATCATACAAATATCAGTATAACATGTCAAACAAGCGCTCCATGAAATATTTTCTCTTGAAAATAGATGGTTATATTGACAATGTCTAGGTTTTTTTACCACTCAAGCTTGACATTGATGAGTGATAATTGCATTAAAAAAATTTATTTTAATTCAATATCTATTTATTCTAAATGGTATGTAATTATTTCATAATTCATGAGAGCATTAAAAATATTCTCACTTGGTTAAGTGTGATACACGATTTTTTTTCCCCCTTTTTGCATTATAATTTCCATGTATAAATTCTCGTGTCATTTTTACTATGACTCTTCTCATTCTTATATCGTGTTTGTTTATTGATCTCACTTAGTATATTTTACATATATGTGTATACAAGCTTTTATTGTGCTTGCTTGACTTAGAATTTACTTATGAATCTAAATTTCATTACTTGTGATTTGTTTTGAATTTAATTTCATATTGATTATATTCCAAATCATGTCTTTAATTTTTTGTGTTCCTAACAAACTATTTGACAACTAGATTGCTCATTATGGTTAAGATTTGTGTACTTTTATTAACTTGATTGAATTTGCATTTTAATATCCCATTCACAAAAATTTTTAGTTTTTTTTTTTATAAATATATTCACTTGTTTTTTTTTTAATTATTTTATCTCATATTTGTCCCATTCTCATTCCTATATGCCTTGGACCACTTTTGCATGTATCTCCTGCGGTGAACCTTTATCAAAGCGCGTTGACCTCATCCTTTAACCAAATCAAACGGTTTTACTTTCATGACTCTAAAACTATAAAAGCCCTCACAAAAGCAGACCAGAAGCAATTGAATCTGACAGAAAGAGAGAGGCATCTGTCACAAACGTGTCGAAATTGAAACCACTAAGGGGTCCACAAAAGTAAAATATAGACCATGTTATAAGGTGGTGGCCATGGCAGTTACACTCTCGATTTCTACAGTCCATTGAAAAGTGAAAACAACTCCTCTCTTCTACATTCACTTCCTCATTAAACACATCAAAATCAACCAGATTTTGACACCATTCTCTCTTCTTTCACTAGCTTCCTCCAGTAGATCAGACTCAAGGTATTTCTTTTTAACTTACATTATTATTATTATAATTTTTTTGAGAAACATTATTATTATTATTTTTAAAAAAGGTAGTTTTTGGTAGATTGTTTGTTTGAAGTTTGATTAGTTTCAATTTTTCTTTTTCCTTTCATAATTGAATTCCTGGTGATGAATCATCTTGAATGTACTTGATGTTTGATTTTTTAGTCTCTTCTGTTGTTACAGGTTGTGTAGGACCAAGCCCTTAACTTGCATGTTTGTTTTCTTTTTAATATATAAATTGTTTGCAAAATTACAATTATCCATCTATGGAAATTACAATTCTCATTTTGTTGTAAATCCCTATTTCATCTTTTATTTATTTTTTTCTTTTGTGTTCCATTACAAAATTCTTAGTTTTATGATACCAACTCTATCTTGCTATCATGTCGACATTGCTATTACTATCGGGATTAGTGATAACTAGCCTTCATTTAATACTTAAATATCCAATCAATGTTCAAGATCGAGTTGTCTAACCGTATATGGTATTTAGTTATTTATTAATTGCTGATCTATCAACTTAAATAACCTAATCACACAAAGACAATCTTATGGGGTTGCATTAATTCATGATTTTTCATGGTGTTATATTCGAGTCGGCCTAAAACCAAGTTGAGTTCATCCGAAGTGTGTGTGTGGCTATTTTAATTCAATAGTTATAAGCTAAGGTTACCTAAATAGTAAGATAGTTAAATTCTTAGCGAAAATCAAGTTGCTTCAGTTAAACGCGTACAATACTTTAATAAAGATGTGTATAATTATTAATTGCATTAAACTCACAAATCCAAATATTAAATTGGTTTCCAATTTGTATGGTATTTATGTATTGTCAAATTCATCCTTAAAAATCGTGTTTGAATAGTAGTTTAATAAATCGAGTCAAAATGCACTATCTTTTTTCTTCTTTCTTTTTTCCCATTAAAACTCACAATTTTAATCAGTGACATTTATTTTGCTACTACATTAATGTAGTTTGTCTACATCCAGACTAAAATTTTCAGTTATCAGATTATTCATTTAGAAGTAAGATTATAATTTTAAAAATAGATTGCATAAAAAAAAAAAAAAAAGATTATTTTATCGGTATAGTATGTTTCAAGTGGAGTACAGGCTATAAGTCGAGTGATGCAAGTAATGCAGGAGCTAGTCTAGTTTGTCCTTTTCCAACCTAGTTAAGTGAAAATATTGAGCAGATAGTGAAGCGGTGCTCTGTTCTTTTTGGTTTGGATCAAGCAGGTATGGGCCTAGCCCAGTAGATTTATCAAACGTGACATGCACGTGGTATCCAATTGTCACCTTGAGCTTTTGTTACTCTAAATACTTGAATGAATTCCTTGTCTGTTTTTGACAGGAGCATAGTATTATAATCACTTGGTGCTAGATATGATGGCTCTTTCTGAATCAGCATATGTTGGTGCACGATCACAATCGCCACATCAACCACCAACGCAATCACAATGTGAAGAACAAACTCATAGGGATGATTATGTGTCCTCATTGAACAAACCGAACTCCATTTTCTCACTTACCCTCGATGAAATTCAACTCAAGAGTGGGAAGCCTTTCGGTTCAATGAACATGGATGAGTTCCTCACCAACTTGTGGAGTAGTGTTGATGATAATTTAGTTCCCTCGCGACCTGATCCTCACATTGAACCTATCAACAATAACGTCATTGAATGCCAACAACCACCCGCTACTACTCTGAGGAGACAAAACTCATTTTCGATCCCTATCCAGATATGCAAGAAAACCGTTGAGGAAGTATGGTCCGATATCCAAAAAGATCAACCACAAAAACTTGACAACATTAGCGATCGTGAACCACCTCAGTGCCAACCAACGTTTGGGGAGATCACATTGGAAGATTTTCTTATCAAAGCTGGGGTCGTCCAAGAACCGTCCAAGCCTTCTCAGCCGAAAATTGTACCACCACCTCCTATTCAAAACAACAACACATGTTTGGATGCAAGTTTTGGGATGGGGCCTATAATGGGGTTAGGATTTGCTACTCATCCCAACATGGGGAACAACTTTTTGGTCAATGGTTATGCAACATACCCAATATATGCACCAACTAAGAGGAGTGCTGGGGCAGAAATATTACTTAGTAATGCTGAAAGTGCTGAGAGGACTGGTCTAGGCACGGTCGAGGTAGGTGGTCTCAAGAACAATAAGAAGAGGATAATTGATGGTCCACCAGAGGTGGTCGTGGAGCGGAGGCAGCGCAGAATGATAAAGAATCGCGAGTCAGCAGCACGTTCTCGTGCTAGGAAACAGGTGAATGAACGAAAAGCTTTGCAGTTTCAATTAAGTTATCATGCTCTACCAATACTTCTGATTTTGTCTCCCATATGTCATTTTCAATTTGCCTTTACTTTCTGTAGGCATACACGGTAGAATTGGAAGTGGAGTTGAATCAGCTTAGAGAGGAGAATGAAAAGTTGAAACAAATTGTGGTAGACATACTGCATACATATAAGTTATTTATTTATTTATTTTTTGATAATCATATAAGTTATTTATTTATTTGAATTTTTGTTATAAATTATGTTGCGGGCACTAATTAAACTCATTTTAACTTGATAACAGAAGGAATTTGAGCAAAAGGGAGCACATGAGGTATATATTTATTTCCATTTTAACTTAATTAATTCTCTATAACATATGTAATCGTCCATATCATGATTTTTGTGTCTATTTGGTTTGCAAAATATATAAAGGTACATTAGATATTAAATTGGAAAAATACACTTGACTCATCATTTTAATTTTTTTTTTTCCTTTTAAGAGAAATAACAAATCTTTGTTTTAGATATCATTCTCTTCTAACAAAAAAAATCACGTATTTTATTTTATTTTTTTAATAAAAAGCATAAACTGTTATTTCTATAGAATGATATTTATTTCATTGCAGCTGTGTATAAAAACACCTGTGATTTATCATCAATTTTGTGTATTTGTGTTATGATAATATTGCTAATGTTATTGGTATTAGTATTGGACCATATTCTGATAATAGATTTTGAAAAGGATCAAAACAAGAATGGGACTGATCAAGAAGGATGAGGAGGACAGCTAGCTTAATTGGCATCGTGTACCTGATCGAATGAGCTGGACCATAAGCTGCTGTTCATCAACAGCATATATCAAAAATAAGTATATTACATATATTTATATACAAAGTCTGTTATCTAATATATGTTTGTATATCTATATATATATTCGTGAGCTATGATGTATCATACATAAATAAGTGAGAGTTTTTAAATAAGTCGTTAGTTATAGTTAATTTGTTCAGGATATATACCCCTATTTCTTGTACTTTATAAAATAATATATGTGACTGTGTGTTCTTAATATATTTTTTATTTGTGTTATATTACAACTTTGTTACACCTTAGTTTCTTTCAAATGGTTAGTTAATGATTATTGAAATATATGTGTTTGTCTTGGGGCAGATCTTATGGTTGAATATCATCAATTTGTTTTACTATAGAAGTAAGTTCATATATATTTCATGGATTATGCTAATGGTTGGATAAAGTAGTTAATTTTTTTTTTTGTTAATTAACAAACAATATTTGTTTTTTTTCAAAATTTTATTGGACGTATTTTGAAAATGATATTCCAAAATGAAAAATGGGAGTAAAGTGTTTGATTATATGTTTTGTAAAATGTGCTTTTGAAAATGAAAAACATCTATTTGAAAATTATAATTAAAAAGTAAAAGATCTTTTTTTAATTTTTTTTTATAATTTCCAAAATATGTTTTCAAACACAAATCATTACTTTTCCATTCAAACAATTATTTCTTCATTTTTGAAAACAATATCAAATATATTTATATTATTTTCTGTTTTTGAAAATAACTTTTAACAAATCTTATCAAACACATTATATTTTCAAAAATATTTTTTTTAAATATATTTTTTATTTTTAAAAATAATTTTCGAAAATACCATTTAAAAACGAATCCAAGTACACCCTATTTACTGTTTTAAACCCCTTTATATGTCGTTTTCCCGATCTCATCATTAAAAGCAGGTTTTTTTTTTTTTTTCCTCCGAGTATCATTGAAAGAGTTTCTAAAATTCACAAGTGTTTAAAACAATCTACCAACTGAAAAAACTTTTTGATAAGTAGTGAAACAACTAAAAATTTTTCTTTAAAAGCTTTAATCATAAAAGTTTTATTTTTAAAAGATTTTTCTTTATCTATTTTTTAAAAACTCTACTTGAAGAAGAAGTTATACCAATCGAGCTTTGAATTGATTAAAGATTGAATAATACTTGAAAATTGAAAACTAAATAATATACATATTGTTTTAACTTTAAATTGAATATAAGTAATAAGTTGTTTTTTTTTTTTTTTTTTTTGGGGTTTTTCAAAACAAAAATATTTGAAGCGAAATATTTATAGTTTGGGCATAGGTTGTTGAGGAGTAGCTCGGTCTAGATGTCCTGAAATGGATCAAGATGTGGATTAAGTCTGGACAAGGTGGTGGATTGGAGTGGATCTTGTAGAGAAAGAAATAGAGCAAAAAGTGATTGTTTCCTCCAAAAAGTGAATATGATTGTTGAAGCTTGAAAGGATGCTCAATGAAGGATGTCACCACTCATTAGACTATGTTTGGTGTATGAAATTTGAGGTAGGTTTGAGATTCAAAATATCTCAAACTCTCAAATTCATGTTTGGAATGACTAACTTGGGAATGAAATCTCAATCTCATCTTCATTTCAATCATATTCTCATAGAAATATTGAATTTCAAGCTCCACTATAGGATTCAATGAGAATGAGATTCAATAGGAATGAATTTTTCTCTATTCTTATTAATTGTTTTTTCTATTAATCCCATTTATTTTTCTCTCTCTCCATTTATTTTGTGTGTAATGGAAAGCATAGAAATGTAAATATGTAATAATATAATTCTAAAAAAAAATCAATATAACTTTTTACAAAAATGATTTATAGGGTTTATTTTATTTAAAACATTATTAACTTTATATACAATATAAACTAGGTTATATAATAATATATTTAAATTAATTTTATTACAATCCAAACTCAACCTACAATTTACTATTTAAAATTAATCCTTGTATTTAAATTAATAAAATATATTTTTCTCTTTTTTAAGATTTTTTATAAAATTAATTTTAAGTATATAATAAAATATTTAAATTAATTTTATTTTAATTCAATCCCAACCGACACCAAATATAATATGAGATATTTTTAATTCAATCCCAAGTTCTACCAAACATAGGATATTGATTTTTCATTTTAATCCAATCTAATCTAATTCAATTCATTTAATTCTATTTTAATCCCGCGTGTCAAACGAAACCTAATAAATAGGCTTCTTTCCCTCTTTAATAGAGGAGTTGTCGCCTCCTTAATTGACAAAGGAGGTGGTGTGAGTGTGACCCTTTTTTATAAGGTAGGCCATTGTCATCCATTCTTGGAGGAGTTGCCGATTAAGAACATGAGATGTCCTCAATCGCGATTGTCAACCTTCTCCTCAATTGGAGGAGGGGGCAGCTAGTCTGCTTGAAGGAGGTTAGCTAGTCATTAGCATCAAACTTTTCTACCCTATTTTTGTAATTTTTTAGTTTTAAAAATTTTATCAAATTTAATACAATTAAAATATATGTTCTAAAATATTATTATGTCTAATACGATTGAGGAACACCTATCATGACTGTATAACTAAATAATTTACATTGTAAAAACTCAACACACCATACAATAATAAATTAGTATCGTACTAAAAAATGAATAATTCTATCCAGTATACCGTACAAGCTCAATCTTTCGTTTAAAGAAGAACCTATCAATTCTGGGTCAACACTTTTTAACATAGATAAAGATTTTTTTTTTTTCAAAAAAATGAAAGTTAAATAGATATTCAAAATTTCAAATGGAGTAATAATTGATGTCATATATTCTTTTTTAAAAAAAGACTTACTAATATTTGTACAGTTGGATTTCTTAAACAAGCTATAAAATGAATATTTGGAATGGATAATTATATACCTGATAATGTTGTTGACTAACAGCATGTTTAATATATAATTGACGTCAAATATACGTGATACTACCATTGAAACTATAGTATCGGCATAATGACACAATTGTACCTTATGACATTTTAACTAAGGGTTATTATGAAAAACCCCCTGAAAAGCAAAATAATCGAAATTTACCCCCCCATTTTCATTTTATTAGGTAAATCACCCCCTGCTGTTTAAAAAAAACCAACGGACGTTAATATTCAAGGGCAAAATGGTAATTTAATAAAATAATTAAAATTTTAAAAATGAAAAAAATTATAAAAAAAATTAAAATTAAAAAAAAAAAAAAAATCTTATCATCATCCTAATTAACCAACTCAACCTATCAATCCAAAATCCTAAAAACACATTAACAACATCACCAAAAAACTGATAAAACTAACATCACAAACAACAATCCCAAAATACCAAAACAAACTAAAAACATCAAAATTCAACAACCAAAAATAACTCAAAAAAAAAAAAAATCACAATGAACCAACCAATTCGAACCCAGAAACTGGGTTCCAACGAACCCAGATTCTGGGTTCGATTCGAACCCAGATCTGGGTTCCTTCGAACTCAGGGAAGCAGAAGAGCGAAGAAGAAGAAGAAGAAGAAGAGCAGAAGAAGAAGAAGACGAGCAGAAGAAGAAGAAGAAGAAGATGAGCAAAAGAAGAAGAAAAAGAAGAAGAAGAGCAGAAGCAAGCGCGGAAGAAGAAGAAGAGAGAGTGGAGAGAGAGAGGGATTTTGTGTGAAGAAATTGTTTTTTTTAAATCTTTTATTTTTTATTTAATATTTTAATTAATTAATAATTTAAAGGATATTTTAGTCCTTTCATAAGTTTGAAGGGTATAAGAGGAATTTTATAAGATATGGTAAAGGTATTTTGGTCATTTCACTATTTCGGATGGAAAATGCTAACATTTTGGACGGAAAATTAACGGTAGGGGGGCGGTTTACCTAATAAAATGAAAATGGGGGGTAAATTTCGATTATTTTGCTTTTTAGGGGGGTTTTTCATAATAACCCTTTTAACTAATGGTGATCGCAGTTAGTTTGTGAGGGAACAACAGGAGTATTCAAGGTGAGGGTACTACGTTCCTTTGTTTTACTTGGTTTTCTCTAGTCTCCCATCCTCTTTGATATTATTTGAACCAAAACACAAACATAATTATATATAAATAAAAAATTACTTTAATTATATAATAAGATTAATTATTCACAACATAATTCAATCAAAATAAATAATATCAACATTTACAAAATATCTCATCAACATGCTAATTCCATAAAATTTAACAAAATATTTAAAATGATGATAATTCTATGAGAGTAAGAAGAACAATGAGATGATCATGATTCGTGAAAGGGAGACAAAAAAATAAGGGTTTGGGACTAAGCGTAAAAGACAGGTACAAGTGAAAATTAAAAAGTGTTAGTGCAAATGTGGAAAGTGCACAAGTATTGACATTTTATGACACTAAGGCAGTCAAGCTCAATTCAGCAAATTCATAAACTACAAGTTTTTAGTATTGTAACGTTAAAAATGCATATCATAACGTCTGATTTAGTGTTGCAACATTAGAGATGATGTTACAACAAATTTTTGTTCACATGACAATACAAAACCCAAAGGTTTTATAAAGTTTGACTTGATTTGTGATTAATGAGAATTAACTGATCTAAAGATTATTTTTGTGTTTAAATAACAAGATTTTTGTCAAAATATGTGATTATTTTCCTTATATATTTTAGGAATTATGATGATATTTTTCATAAGGAAATATAATGATGGTTTGACTTTTTTTGGGGTAATAATCTTGGTAAGGAAATTTTACTTCTTCTGGAAATTTGTTTTGGTTAACTAAGGAACTTAATTGCAGTATGAGTTAAAGATATTCCTTGGACTAGATTCAGACAAGTAAGGATCTTGGAATTCAAGAAAATCAATCAACACTAAAATGTAGGAAATTGCCTTACTATTTTTTGGTTGGTTTTAATTATTGATCTTTTTTGGAAAACTTTATTCTTTGTTTATTTATTTTAGGCAATTGGATTTTGGTGTATCCTTTGCCAAATGTTTGCTGCACATTTCTTGAATGAAAAAGAAATCAATTCATATAGTGAAGAGCAAGCAAGCAGTGCATGTAGATTGAGTTTTGGAGTGAATACTTGTAAAAACTTAGAGAACTTGTTTTCTAAGTAATTTTGAGACTTAGAAAATAGTTTACTGTAATGACCAAAGATCCAGGCGTAATAATCATAGGCCAACGAACTAATTGGGCGTTGGCCCAATATATTGATCGACATAAGCTTATAGTTCAATTTGTTGGTCGACATAGTTTTATATATTTTCATATGGATTGATCGACGAGTCATACAACTCAGTCTACTCGACTTAGAGTGAATATAGCCTTGGTAAAACGACTTGTTGAGTCGATCAAACATATTCAAGATAACGATGTATTGTCCATCCAGGTCATTCTACATGACACCAGCCTAAGGTTTATAATCTGATTTAAACTCTTCCACCTTAAGTCCAATTACATCAGAACTCAATCATCTACGAGATAAGACATAATTTGATTAAGATTAATCCTCATTGTTGTTGATATCTTAGGAATGACTATGACCATCCTATATTTTACTAGAATTCTAAAATTAAACTTTTTCTGACTTAGTAGGACAACACGCCTATAAAAGAATCCTCATACCCTTAAATTCGGGATTCCATCTCACATTTCACGTTGTCGGATTGTCTTCATACCTCTCCAAAATCCAACTCCGACCACCTTTAACGATGGAATTCTCACAATACCGTCTACATACTTTTCCAGTACATTCCCTCATTCGACAAGCTCAATCGGATTCACCAACGCAATGATCTTAGTCTCTTGGTGTGATCAATCCAGTGTTGGACCACCACCGTCTTGAAGCCATATTAACATTGTTCTAACTAACAACCTTGATCTATTTTACCGTCGTTGCCTTCCATCTACACTGCTATACAGCTTGATCATTTGGTCTACACTGTTCGACATTACAGATCACCCCTATTTTTCATTCTAATGCAGCTAGGACGACACTTTATTGCTTTTCATTACTTTTTACATTCAAAATATTGACTTGAGCATCAGAGGGTCTTTGGCCGACACCACACCGGTGTCAAGATCATCCGCATTCTTTCTTGTTTGATTTGTGTAGGACATAGGTTACTGGATATTAGAAAGTCGATTGACGAGGCCTATTTTTAGTTAACATACTATAGTTCACAAGGTCTAGATTTTTGTCTAGAGGCTTGTTGGGATAACAAGTCATTAAGTCTTTAAGAGAAGATAGATTTGTAGGAGCTGCAGAAAGTTTAAGATACTCTCAATCATTGAATGTAAAGGGAACTTACTACAACTTATTAGGTGAACGTATACTCATCTTACATCAATTCTAGGAGTGAGTCTTAGATTGGACAAGTCAAGAGTAGGATGTACTTGTTTTATGTTCATAAATAAGTTGATTACTTTAGACAAAACCTCGTGAATCTAAGGTAAAACTGAATCACATTAAAAATATTCTTACGTTCATTTTTACTTTCTGTGATAATTATGTTGCAACATATCAATTGTATGTAATGATATGTTCATTTTGTTGCAACATTTAGTTCAGTGTCATAACATTGCTTAATATACAACATTATTTAAGAAGAATTAGGTAGTCTATAGTAAATATGTTATTTCAAAAAGAAAAAAAAAAAGTGTGCAAAAACAAAGAAAAATTGAATTATTTTATTAAAAAAATTATAAAATTAAATTAGATTAAATGAATTAAATATAATAAACTGGGAGTGGAGCTATGGAGAAAATACCGAATCCCGTTCCCATCCCCGTTTATATTTTAGGAGTGAATTTCACCCCTTTTTGATATTCAGAAAATTTAGTATTCATTTTCAGCGTTTCATAAAAGATCTTTTCTAACTAAATAAGGTCGGAGGGAGTTGCATAGGAATCCTCCACAAAAGTGATTGTGATACCCGGGAATCACAGGAACCAAAATGAAATTGGCGCTATGACCAATTGAGGATTGTTGAAAGTGTAGGGGATAATTTTATAGTTTCCACGAAGATAAAGAGCATTAATGCACAACAAATGCTGACGTGTCACCGTGAATTGATTTTGTTTATTTTTTTATTTTTTATTTAAGATTAAGAGAATACTTTCTTTCCTCAATGGGTTTTTTATTCAACATTCCATTCCTTAATGTTACACGACCAGGATTTCTGTCCTCTCCTCCGATATTAAATTTGGAGGTTTGATTTTCGATTTTGGATTTCAAATCCGCTTCGCAAGTGAGGTAGTTTCTTGATTCAACCAATTTCATGTCAATTTTTTTCGCTTTTAACTTGTATACTTATCTACTCGATCTTCACTTGGGGTTTTGAATCCATTTCTGTCTTTATTTTTATTTATTTTTTAATACTTGGTTGATTCATTCGGTTTAATTGAATTTTATATTTTATTTTTTGATTTTATGCTGTTTATGTCGGAATTGAAATTGTATAAAAAATAAGTGAGGTTTTTAAGTTATGGTGGATGATTATTGTCTGTTAATTGTTAACTTCTTTTTTTTTTTTTAATTGAGTTTTGGGATTCCGGTTGGGTAGCTTGTTTTGGTGAAGTAGTTTTATAGTTTGACTTTATAATTGATTATGGTTGTTTGATGATCAGATATCTAGATTTATTGGTGTATACGTTTTTCTAAAGTTTTGAGGTTTTAGATTTGATGAATCTTCGTGATGTTTGATGTGCAATTGTTTAATGATGTTGATGTGTGATGAAACGAGTTTGTTGTTTGGTTCGTTGAGATAATTCGAGATGCGATTGGCTATAGAAATGAAAAATTGAAAGAATTAGCGTGGATTTGGTATAGGAAATGGTTAGTGAATATGGAAATTGAAAAAATTAGTTGACTTAACCAAGCCAAAATATTTGTATTATGCTTGAGTGATTAATGTCGGTAAAAGCATACTGTTCGTCTTTAGTTATGTACTCCAGTGCCTGTTTAGACTGTGGCTTTCAATATTATGGTTTTTAGCCACATTGTTAGATGTTAATTGATAAGAAGCTGCTTTAATGTGTGATACTTTGATGATGGTGGCGGCTAAGAAGATAAAAGAATACTCCACTTTTGATTAAGCTGTACTTTTTGTTTATTTTGTATTTCTTGGAGACAGGTTTTAACAGCTTGAGTGAGGAAAAGGAAGTGGAATGCTGGGTTCTGGAAATGCTTTGAGCAGGGGGAGTGCAACGCCGTCACCAGATGTGCCTCCCCTGCCCCAGTACTTGCCGCTGGACCCGATTACATTAGGAAATCAGAAATATACCCGTTCGGGAGAGCTAAGGAGAGTTCTGGGTGTTTCAGTTGGAAGTACATCAGAAGACCATTCTTTGGGGTTAATCATCAGAAACCTCCTCCTCCAGTGGCGACAGAGGAGCTAAAGCACTATAAAGAAAGTGTGCAAGGTACCGTTAGAATGGCCCGGTATGTTTTTCTCATTCTACTGCACCTTCTTCCCTTCCTTTTCTGAATTGTCGTTGTTGATTGTGGCTTGATTTACATTTCTATACGGTCAATAGTTCATCATAACTTGATTTACATGTCATGGAAAATGGGATTTTCGATGACTGAAGTGTATTGAATAGAGGATCATGATTGTGAGTGGAGAAATTGTTCCATGGAATTCCTTGTCATAACCCGTTACAAAAAGACAAAAGAATTTGTGATTCTCTGGTGGCTAAAGTATTTGTTTCCTATCAAAAAAAAAAAATGATTTTGCTTTGATTGGAAGTCATCGCTAATCACGATGCATGGATTACTCGTGCTTTATGGTGTACATTGTCTGGTCATTTCCCTCTAATAACTATTCTGGCCACTTGAATGTGTCCATTTATATTAGAGAACAGTCATGAGCCCTCATGCTATGATATGATTCTCTTATACACCTTCTTTCTGCCTCTGCCTGTTGCTGTTTGGATTTTGTTTGATTAATCTTTTTACAAGTCATTAGACCTTTGAGTGGTCTAGTAGTGAAGACTTGTCTCTCTTGCAGGGATCGAGTTTAAAAAGTTACGTGATTCCATAACCAAATTGGACAAGTATAAGGAAGCCTTGAACTCAAAAAAGAGACAACGGAGTGATGTTTCATCAATTGAGAGGCAAGGGGGAGCAAACTTTGTCAAGACAGGAAGCCAGAATCTTAGAAACCCTCAACCTCAAGACGTAGTAAATCAAAGATTGGAGGATAGAACCAGGACTGTTGGGCTAAATAAGCGCGTTCGTACATCAGTGGCGGATGTGCCGGTATTTCACTATTACTGTTGGACGCGATATATTTGTATATTTAGGGCTTCTTGAGGTTTGCAAAGATGCTTTGTTGTTAATGGCGGGCCATAAATTTCTTAAAATTTTCTTCACCACTTCTATAATGATAATGGATCTAAAGTTATCATATTCTTAAAACTAATAGAGTTTCTGTTAAATTTTTCTTTTGGTATCATGGGAAAGAAAATAAACTTTTCAGTGTAAATCTTTGTTGTAGTTCTTGCACACTCATACTTATCAAACTGAATGATCATTCAAGCACTCTTTAGTTTATGGACTGGAAATTTAAAATTAGTCAAATCTTTCTTTCCTTCTAATTTTAATTTTTTATTTATTTTAAATTATTTAAGGGTCTGGAAGTTATTGTGGGGATGTAATCTAGAGTTTCTTATGAGCCTTTAATAAAAAAATTTTCTTTCTTGTTCTTTCCATTTTCACATGTCATTTCTTCATGCTCCCTGATGTGAATATGGATATCGTCTCCTCTTTTTTTTAAATTTTTTCCTTTTTTTTTTTTTTTTCTTTTTTTCCCTTTCATGACGCTCAGGCAGATGGTAGGGCTGCTGCCACTTCGAAGCAGATGGTTGGAGAAAAGGACGGAGATGTGCTTCCGGCTGTTAGTGGGGCCACTGCTCGAATTGAAGAGAAGATCCGCAGGTTGCCAGTTGGAGGTGAAGGATGGGATAGAAAGATGAAAAAGAAACGTTCTGTAGGAGCTGTGGGCAATAGAGTTATCAAGGGTGATCGAGATATAAAACGATCTATGCAGTTGAAGCTGGGTGCTGATTCAAAGTTGCGATCATGTGATGTTCAGGCTTTCAGGTATTTTTTTTTTTAAAATCTATAGGACTTGGTTTCTAAATTTTGTTGCATTTTGTGGTTGGAAAATTTCTTGTTGTCTAATGTAACTGGAGAGTGACTAGATGGTTCTCTGATCCTGCTATTCTTAGTTTGGGTAAACTACTTGTTTTTCTTTTCTATATTAGTAGGGGTTAGTTCCCTATTGGTATCCTAAATTGGAAATGAATTCACCAGTATAAACCAATTAAGTTTTTGCATTTTAGGAAGATTAGTTAATTGAATGCGCCTATTTGTTTGATGATCAGATTTTTTTATTTTTGTGGCAAACTGCAATGGTATCGTGAAGAGTTAATAGAACATATATATATCCAATTAATTTTTTGCAGTTTAGGAAGATTAGTTAATTGAATGCACATATTTGTTTGATCATCAGATTTGTTATTTTTTTGGCAAACTGCAAATGGTAGCAGGTAGAGTTAAGAGAAGAAACACACACCCACACACACACAAATTTTCAACATAGAATTTGAAATTGAAAGAAATTATATATTTCATTGGGAAAAAATTTTACATAAAAGAAGCCATACTTCAAATTGTGATGCAGCATTTGTTTAACAAAAGCCTTGAATCCAAGTTTTAATTCTTCATTCAAACTCAGAGTCCCTTGAACTAAACTCAGAGTTAGGACATCTACGTTTCAATCCAGAATTTGTTCATTTCTACAGTCACAATCTAGGATCGAAGCAGCAGTCTTCACCCATGTCTTCATTTTCTTCTTCTCGGTCATCCTTATGATAATATATATACATATATATATATATATATATTTGATAGGAAACAAAGACTTTATTTCATAATGAAGAAATTAGATACAGATGTGAACTAGAGGTCCACCAAAACATCAATAAAAACAAGAACAAAACACTAATGGAAAAAGCACTTAACGAACTACAGACTTCCGATCAAGCGAAATGAAAAGTAAAAAAGAATCTTTAAAATTATACTTGTGATAATATTGGCTGCTATGTATTTAGGCCTTAATGCTGGTTAGGATTCAATCTATTGAAAATTAAGATCTCTATATGGGTGGACGGATAGCTATGAGTGGAAAATAAGAGAGGACATGATGTGGAAGAATAGGTTCTAACAACTTCCCTGATATAAATATGCAATTGATGCTTGATTGTGCATCCTAAAATGTTGCTTTCTTAATTCATAAGCTGATACATGAACTAAAGAGAATATAATGTATAGATAATGCTGTACATAACTAGTTTTACTCTTAATTTTGGTTTGGTTTCTGGGAGCTCTAACTGCAAACCATACTCTTTTGGTTTTTTTTCCTAATAAGAAAACAACTCAAATCAGAAGCAAATTCAACCTATTAACATCGAATTAAATTGGACCAAAGAGGGTGGGTTGGTTTCTTTCATGGATATGTTTTTAGATTTAAATCAAGATTGATGTGATAATGAACATGCATTGTATGACTTATGGTTAGCAAACTACATACAGCCCAGATATAATTGCTTGGTCCAGTCTCAATCACCCTCCACCTCTTACCAAATTGGAAAAAGAAAAAAGAAAAAGAAAAAACAAACAATGTGATAATAATGTTCTTATCATTATCTTCAAGCTTATACTTCTCACGTAGTGGAATATTAAGCTGTCTATGTCAGTTACATATAATAGTATGATATTACATATTCACTGACATTGGGGATCGCATTATGTTGCATCTTGCTCAGTGTCTGTGTATGTGCTTTTAGCAATAACGGTGCTAGTAAGCAATTGCATGATGAATTGTGTCACATATATATATTTTTTTGATAGGAAACAAAGACTATTTAAAAGCAATAGTGAAGTTACAAATGTTAACCAGAAGTCCACCAACAACAAAAACGAAAACGAAATACTAAAAAGGAACCAAGAAAGAAACAAAATACAATTAATCAATAGACAGTCGCCTCCCAATCAAGCATAATGAAAAATAAAGAAAGATTTTTAAAATCTTTACTAGAAGAAGCCCAGAGAGAAGACAAATAATACACTTTATCTTCTAAAAGTTCTCTTCTTTAACTTCATCAAAGATTATTTTGTTTTTTTTTTTTCCTAAATAACCTATAAAACGGTGAAAACTCTGCAATACCAGATAATGCTGGTTTTCTTTCCGCCTCTAAGAACTTTAAAATCTTCCAAAAAGAAAAGACTTAAATATTTAGGAGCTGCCCACTTCAAACCAACTCAAGGAAACAATATTGAATTGGAGAGTCCTTTATATGGTCACATATTGAATCAAGATTATAAGAACATATGGTTCAAATCAAATATGACTCCTTTATATGGTCTTGTGACTCTTGTTAAAGGTAAAAAATAACACAACTATTTTCTCAAATAGTAAAATGACATGGTATGACCTGTAATCTGTTTAATAAATGGCTAAATGGGTGTCTAATCATATGACACAAGAGGACCAATGCAATTCGTTTATACAAATTCATCCTGCTGTAACTTTATTGCATAACAAAAATACATCAACAAAGTAAAGGAGTGTTCTAAAAGATGATAACCATTAAAATTGTATATGTATATCATGGCTGTTCCCAAAGCAATAACTGAACAGGTCATAAAGAAGTTTATTTTACAAATAAAATAGTTTTTTTTTTTTTTTATAATTTTTTTTTCTTTCGTTTTTACAAATTTATCCATTTTTAAATGGGTCATAACCTTGACACAAAATGATTAAGTTTTTGTCTCGATTTCTGGTAAGCAGGTTGAGGATGGTCAATTTGAACCCGACCAAATTATTTGGTGGGTTAAGAGGGTTGACATTAATTTTACGCGAACATGATTAAACCCAGCTTAACTTCAATAACTTAATACTGCATTCGGCTTGTTGTGTTGAAAATTGCAATTACAACTTTGGATTACTATACCAGAACTATATATGTGCGAAAGTGAAGAGGTTGGTTCTGCCCACTTAAATTGAAAAGTTTTTATTATTGTTTCATTGGATAGTTAGCTTACTGATGTCTTATGATCTGGGAAAAAATTTTGATTTCTTTAGATATGAATTTTCTATATATACAATTCTTATCCTGTACGGATAAAATGCTTCAATTACTAAAATAGTGCAATTTAATTGTGTTCTTGGGCTTTGTATGTATTTAGATCTAAATCCTCTCCCGGAGCTAATAGAATCAAGTTGGATGGTCCTTTCGAGCTTTCTAGTTCTGATGCCTGTGCGCTTCTCAGGAATGAGTTGGAGAGTCCCCCTCCTCCAAGGGAACGCATGGCTGTTATGGAGCAGAGAGTTGTGGCAAAAGGAAACAATAAGTATGTCTTTTCACCTTCACATTTCAGTTCCATCAGAAGTCTGCCAATTTGTAGACTTGGTAGATCTCATATAATGAAGTGTCACATTTGGTTGTATAAACATAATGTTTTTTTTTTTTCCCTTTATTCCTCTCTGATTGTTATGGTAGGTTATTGATTTGTTTTTGATCCTGTTTGACAGGTCAAGTATTCAGGGTGATGACTCAGGAAGTGGCCCAAGTACAAATATAAAAGTAAAAGCATCTAGAGCACCACGGACGAGTTCCATCATGGTCTTAGACTCATCTTCTAAAGTTCATCCACCATCTGGAGCTTTTCAGGGTTGGGAACAGCTGACAGGTGTAAATAAAGTCTCGGTTGTAGGTGTGACCAATAATCAAAAGCGTCCAGTGTCTGCAACTTCATCTTCACATCCCATGGCTCAGTGGGTTGGTCAAAGACCACATAAAATTTCACGCACAAGGAGAGCAAATTTAGTTTCTCCTGTCTCAAACAATGAAGCTCAGGTTCCATCTCAAGGTTTTGCAACATCTGACTTTAGTGCTAGAACATCTTCTTTTGGAACCAATGGATCTCTGCTTGCCAGTAGCATAGATAATGATACACCAAAATCAAAGAGGGAGTTTGAGAATGTTTCATCTCCATTTGGGTTATCTGAAAGTGAAGAATCTGGAGCTGGTGAGAACAAGTTGAAAGAGAAACTAATAGACGGTGGTGATGGTGCTTTGACTGTGACTCAGAAAGGTGGGTCATTCACATTACCAACAAGGAAGAATAAGATACCAACCAATGAAATTGGAGACGGTGTTCGACGTCAAGGAAGGAGTGGAAATGTTTCTTCTTTGACGAGGCCAAGCATTCCTCTGATGAGAGAGAAGTTAGAGAGTCTGCCGTCAGCCAAGCCACTTCAGACTAATAGACCTGCTTCTGATAAGAATAAAAGGTGTGTAGTTACTCTTGTTTCTTTCCTATGTATTCTATTCACAATTAATTGCAATTTATGTTGGGAATATGTGTAATAATTCGTCTACGTTTACTTTGGTCAGTAAAACAGGCCGTCCACTTACCAAAAAGTTGAAAGATCGCAAAGCCTCAATTCGTGTTGGGTCAGTGCAGAATAATGTAACATCAGATTTTACAGGTAGTGATTATAATATCAAGATCATTTGTTTGTGTTTGTTTGTAGGTATCTGTAATTCCCCTAAGATTTTTCTGACAGTGAGATATATATGATAAAGGTTTTCTTTTACTAATCTTGGAGCTGTGTGACAAGGACATAATATATTGCCTCTTTGCTCTGATGGACATGGTTTTGCCCCCTTCTAGTTATTTACATTTCAGTGTTAAATCCCATCTTGTATACCATATTCCTGGTTTAGAACATATTTGTTTTCACTTGTGAATTTGAGAAGTGGAAACTACTCCCACTTATACATGCATGTGTGACTGAATACATGTAGGACTTTGTGCACGCATCAGAATAGTTGAAATACTATAGAGTAACTTGTATAATTCTCTATGGTGTAATTGCTTGACAATCATTTTTAACATGCATTGAAATATAACTTTTCAGGTGAATCAGACGATGACCATGAAGAATTATCTGCAGCTGCCCGTTCTGCTCTTAATGCTAGCAGTATGCGTCTTTACTATGTTTAAATTTTATTTTCGCATATGTATCTCAATAAACCAACTCCTCTCATATGTATCTCAATAACTAATATGCTAGCTTCTTTCTTCAGATCTTGCCTGTTCTAGTCCATTTTGGAAGCAAATGGAATCTATTTTTACTTCTCTTAGCTCAGAGGATACATCTTTCTTGAAGCAGCAGGTAATGATTGGCACAGATGGATATCTTAATGATTTTTCAAATATCCATGAGACTGACAATTCCTTTTTCTTGCTTCTGATTGGTTGCCTGAATCAGTTAGCGTCTGCAGAGGAGCTTGACCAGAGATTGTCTCAGATATCTGGAGTTGAATATAATCTTTTGGTATTAATTTAGCTGTATAATTTTATCTATATTATTTTATTTTCTTTCTACATTTTACTTTCTCTCTTCCACCCTTCAAGCCCCAAGAGCGAACATTGAAAAAAAAAACGATAAGCACTGCAAAACCAAAATATTCTATAATAAGCTAAGATTATGAACCTGCAACTGCCAAATTTTAGTTATGTTCTACTGTTGATATGTTTAATCTTCAATTCCTTCAGGGTCTTTTGGTGCATAAAGAAGTTCCTGACCGTTCTGGTGAAAGTCTAGAAAGCCATCCAATTCAAGAAACAGCCAAGACTGAAGCTATATGCGGAAGGTTTGACAGGGGAGGGTTGGACAAGGTTACTCCATTGTACCAGAGAGTTCTTTCTGCATTAATTGAAGAAGATGAGGGTGAAGAATTATACCATGCCTGTGAAGGGAAAAATCTCTCCCTTCACTATGCAAGTGATGATTCTCACTGTGGTTCATGCAATCAGATTGATGTTGAACCCAAAGATAGGGACAGAATGGAATCTGAAGTTGAGTCAGAAGCAGATTTTTGGAGTCATAAGAGTTACTTTTCGGACAGAATTTCTTGCGATAAGAGTGCTGCATCCAACACATGCAAGAACCCAAGCATGTCCAGTTCATTTTATAGCAATGAACCGTGGTTGGGAGAAGATGATTTTTCACATTTAGATGTCAGGCTTGTCAGTGAAATAAGTTCAAATGATATGGCTCAGCAGCAACCTCGGGAAATAAATGTTCCGCTTTTTTCCTCCTCCAATTGCGAATATAAGCTGATGTGTCTGGATGAAAGGCTCATATTGGAGTTACAGAGTATTGGTTTATATCCAGAGACATTGGTAGTTTTTTGTTTCTTATGCTTCCTATCTGAGTACAACTTGTTATAATTATATGAGTTCAACTTATAGGCGCCCAACTTGTTATAATTATATCGTGGTTATGTTTCCTCCTTTTTCTCTCATTTTCTTTTGTCTTATTGCAGCCTGGTCTGGCTGAGGGAGAAGAAGCAATAAGGCAGGAAGTTATGGAACTTCAGGAAGGGCTTTTCCAACAGGTTGTGAACTTGTGATAGCACATTATTCTGTTTCACTTGCGTATACGATTTAGAGTATTTAAGCATGAGTGCTGCTATAATGATTTGCTTCATATGGTTGCCCTTTCTTCTTCTTCTTTTTTTTTTTTATCAAACCTCTTTGTTTTCATCTCAAATGATGTGCAACTTTTTCTTACTTTTGCTTCTATATTTCCTTGGATCTCATGTCTCTCATCTCTGATCACACTTATGATTAATTGATAGATTGGGAAAAAGAAGAAGAGCTTGAGGAAAATTGATAAGGCCATTCAGAAAGGGAGAGACATTGAAACGAGGTATAATTCCTATGATTTTTGGATGTGTTTTTTATATTGAACCTGATAAGTTTTAGATTAGAATGATGTGCGAATATTTGCAGGAACATCGAGCACGGTGCAATGGACCAACTTATTGAGATTGCTTACCGGAAAAGACTGGTAATGTTTATGTTCCTCGACTATGGTTGTAAATTAGTTTAAGATAATTGATCTGTGGTTCTTTTTCTTTTTCTGCAAGTCTTATGAAATGTAGATGTTTCTTCTTGATTCTTGTTAATTCTGTTTATAATTTCCTATTTGTTGATTGGACTACACATTCAAATCCTCGTCAGCTTTTTTTATGAAAATGAAATTAACATTTCTAGACCTTAAATAAAATTTGTTCGAGTACTTGAATACTATTATTGGGCTATTGCCTTGTTAAACTTTTGGCTTTGTTGGTTACTAAAAAAATCTTTCTTTTTGGACAAACACATGAGTATTTCACTTTCAATTTTGTCAAAGATCGTGTGGGAGATGAAGGGAACAAATTCCACTCCCTTAAAGGGGAAAAAGAAGGGTTTATATAATAATTGGACCTACAATCCAATAAGCTAGTTTATTAGTTTAGATTGATTGATTATGTATGTATGCATTAAATCATTTATAAAATTTTAGGTTCTGTCATGGTATTAGAATCTGATTTGATGTAATCAACCTTCGTGTGTGACTGTGTGTATATACATATATATATATATTACTGAAAAGAGCTATCGATTCTTTGATGAAAAGTCAAGAAGAAACATAATTCTGACCAAAGAAAGCCAATCCAAAAGGTCTGGCTGCCCCTTTGCCCTCCTCCCATTGAAGGAAAGAAAAGCGACTTGAAAACTCAGCACAGCGAGAAGCTGGCACATGAGAGGAGTGTTGAAATCTCATGTCAGATAGAAGGGAGCGAAAAAGGGGTTTTATATGGTAGGATTCGGGGGTGTACATTAAAAAATACTGAAACATTAAAATATGTTTATGACAGGATAACATTAAAAAATGTAAAATATGTTTATGACAGGATAACATTAAAAAATGCACTTTAGCATGACCAGGCATTCAGTAAGTTATTGTAGCTCGGTAGTGAAATTTTCGTAGGTCTTGGAAAGGGAAGGCCTTTTGTTAGACAGATGTTATCTTAGTCCATATTAATAATGGTAATGAAAAATGGAAAACAAATGTAATGGAGTCTTTTGCTTTATTGTTGTTACTGTCCTTGTAACTTAAAGGGGTCTATTTTTCTTTGTTTTTTTCTCCTTAAGGTGTGGTTCTTATGTAAGGCTGTTATTTCTAGTATGATGTGAAGAAACAACTAATAGAAGGGTGAACTTGTGTTGATTTAAAATTATGGTATGATAGTGGGTTTCATTAAAAAAAAAAAATGATGGTATGATAGTGTTAGATATCAGTAAATAGTTAATTTTCATAGTGCATCAAGGTTAGTGTAAATTTGTTGATTATCAGATGATGAAATCGAAGGAGCTATCAACGTTAAGGTGAATGAATTAGCTAATGTTTGTGTAGGATATACATATGTCATAGATATGATCTTTATTATTCAATGTTGAATGTAGTATTGTTGCTTGACTTTTACTCATTCCTTTGCTGCTGTTTGTTTTGGTGTTGTTTATTGGTGGTTTGTTCTTATCATGTACAAAATACCTTTCTTTAGTGTGATTGTGGGTGTGCACTCTTGTTTTATGCATACCAATCTGGTTTATTGGTAAATTGTGAGTCTCTCTTGATAGATTTAGAAGAAGGGCAAATAATTGTTTGAGAGAGCTTGTCATTATTTAGGTAGTATTAGATAATATGAGCATTAAACTGAGGTACTTCATTTATTATGGAAAGTTAAATTTCTGTCAAACGAATTGTTCAGGCAAGCCGTGGGACTCATACATCTAAAGGTGCTGTCCGTAAGGTCTCTAAACATGTGGCATTGGCTTTCATCAAACGAACTCTTGCTAGATGTCAGAACTTTGAAGAGATAGGCAGAAGTTGCTTTAGAGAGCCTGTGTTGCAGGATGTCTTGTTTTCTACACCTCCAGGCAGCATTGATGCAAAATCAATCGACTGTGTTGGCTCAGGAACTGCTAGCAATACATGCAATGAAGCTTCTAACCATCAAATGGAAGCCAGGGGATCAGGTAAAGTTGTTAATTTTACTATTATTGCAATAAATGCTTTTGTTGGGTAACTAGTAGAACTAAAAGCTTAAGCTTTCTTAAGCCCAAATAATGATAAGCCCTCTAACGGTTTTCATCGCGATTATGTCCACCAAGGGTATCTGAGAGAGGATCTCTGTAATAAACGGTGTCATGTTCATCTCACAATAGCATATTCTTTTGCTGCTACAGGTGCTGTCTCTAGCAGTTTTGATCGATACAATACAGAAGGTGATACTCTTGACAGAGGTTCTTCAGATGCTTCCAAAGCTCGTTTTCACTCATTTGAAAATACTTTTCCCAAGAATGGGGTCACTTTGAACAAGGTGGAGAGGGAAGCACCAATTGATGATGTTGTCGGCAGTGCTTCCTCTAGGGTGACATCAACTCTTGACAATGTTGTTGGTGCCGCAAGGGGAAAGAGAAGTGAGAGGGATGATTTTAAGAGTAATGCATCAATGGATGGCTTAAAGAGTGAACGGAAAACAAAAGCCAAATCCAAGCACAAAAATAATCATACATCAACTTCAGGAAATGGAGTTCATGGCAGATTTAGTGGTAATGATAGCAACACAACAGGCAGGGAAGTGGGATCATCATCTCCTGATGACATTCATCCGAAATCATCTAAAGAAGCAGAGACTCCCGTTGATTTTGCAAATGTACAACTGCCTGAACTGGATTCGGTGGGACTAGACCAAAACAATGACATTGAGTTCAACGGACAACAAGATTTCGATTCGTGGTTAAACATTGAGGTGGATGCCTTGCAAGACCATGACTTTAGTGATGATATTTTCGATATTCCAATGGACGATTTGTCATTTATGCAAATGTAAAGAAACTGGATTGTTCATTCTTGCATGGTTTTAATTTGTAATTTAAAATTTACTCCGCTGTACATAACTAAGTCTAGAATTTTGATTTTTGGAATGTTTGCAAGAAATATGATTATTTGCTACTCGCTAGATCTGCAGCCCTCAGTTTTCCAACTAGCTGGGTTGGAGCCTGGTGGACATTAGATTGACATTTTATTAGGATACTTCCACAAATACAATGTTACCCAGTAATTTGACATTAATGCACAATTATGGATTCAATTTTATTGTTGATGGATTAATCTTTTTCCATCCGTGCAGAAAGTGAAAAGAAAAAACTGATGTTTTTAGGTTATTGGTTTTGATTAATATGTCCGAAGTGATATAGAAAAAATGGTACCATTTTTAACCGCTCTTGTCAAAATGATTTGTATGGGATTGTTTCTATTTATTAAATAATCACTTATAGTTTATGTTATGAAATAATCCACTTGAAAGAAAAGTAGGTAGGTGTTTGATGAACTAACTTTTTTAATAATCAACTTACTAAAAAAGCAAATAAAATGTGTTTGGTAAGTTTTAAGTGATTATGTAGAATTATCAAAGTGGTCATGATTGATAAAAACACATTTTCAAATTACAATTGTAAAAATAACATTTGATGAGTAGGTTCTGATAACGATGCCAATTTAATCATGGATGTCTTCGAAGTAGGAATCAATCTCCTCTGACATTGATCAAGTTGATTGATTGATCTCACATCCTCCATTGTCGAAGGAGGCTCCAGCGATGGAGTAGGCCTCCATCACTGCAGACACAATGGTGGCCACCACGGTGGCCATTACTATTATATTTCTTTAATTATTATTTTATTATAATTAATTAAAATAAAAAATCATTTAAATCAAAAATTAATAATTCATTTTACATTTGAATTTTTCGGTTTTTAAAATTATTATTAAAGTAAAAACATTATTGACTTTTCATTAAAACTAGGTTTGGCCGCACGTGCAAGGCACGTGCTTAAATTTATATTCATTTTATTTATTTAATAAGTTTAAAGATTAAAAGAATTAAATATTATTATTTATAATTTATATTGAATGGATATTTAAATTTAACAACTGAATTAATAGTATTATTTTGTTTAAATTATTATCATTTATATAATATTATTTGCAACAAATCAAAATGATTTTGTATACTTTATCAGAAAAAAAAAATAAAAAAGATTTTGTATACCATCTTTTCGCAGTACTTGATAACAACAATTTCATATATCCACTTGCAAAATTTATTAATTATTTCCTCAGTTTCACAAGCCCAACAGCGTTTGGATATGCAAGATAAGCAAATTATAAAGCAAGCAATCTCAGAAAAACGAAATTTCCTCGGACCATGTCTCTTCATCCATTTATAACAACTGCTGACCATTTTTGTCAACGCACTTCGTACATGAATCCAACACTATTTCAGCAGCACCTTTCCAGTGTATGTGAACTTCTGAGTTAGGCTGCATTTTGGAGCAAGAGACAAAATAAGTGTAAGCAAATAGCAATTCATTTCTGGCCCCAAAGTTATGCCCATCGAAATTAAATAAATAACAATATGTAACAGATGATGTAACATAAGTAAGACCAATATGATTTCTGCAAATAATTTTAGCAATACTTGTTTATCTTCAAAACTCATTTTAGATATGAATAGGAGAGACAGAGGAGAACAAAAGTACAGATTTATATATAATAAAGTTAAGAACAATCAAAGATTTATTTATTATAATGTCTTAAAGACCATTTTCTATAACATAGTTCAATTTAACTTTCTGCATATTATTTCTTCATAACCACGTAATAACACCATCAGATAAACTGTAGAATATCTGTTTCTCTATTTATTCCATCAGTAATGACAAATATACATTTCAAATAAAAGGCAATCCAAGATTTTAACATCTCAAGAACAAAAAAACTAACAGCCAGAAGCAACAATTGAAAATGTCATACTGTGGTTATGCAATCCAAAGCAGACACAGAAACAATACACATTATATGCCCCATTATGTGCAGAGAGCAATATCAAACATTTAAGTCCAGCCGATAATAATTTGACCCATATAAGTTCTTGGAAAATATCAGATACAAACCCAAAGAAAGAGGGAAAAATGTGCAGAAACATTCCTTGAGAGATTAAACTATTGATAATTAAGTGATAGATACACGTAATAGCTGAATTGAAGTTTTTGAACATAAGTCAATTCACCTTTTTCAGAGAATTCATCAAAGGAAAATATGTGCAAAATTAATAACATGTTTTATCAACAACGTTAACTGCACAATCACATTACCAGTTGTACAGCAACTCCTCGTTTTTTCAGTGAGTTGAACGGGAAGACATAAATAATAGATGATTAAGATCTAACAGCTTCAAAATTCATCCCCAGCTGCAAAGGAATCAATAAGTTAGATTTGATTTCTAATCACATACTCAACAGGAATACCAATCAAGTTAACTTAAAATGCACCTGGATTCCCCAATTAAGAACGACTTTTTCTGTTGGTAATCCAGAGACCTCTACATCTCCACCACCTCGATGAAATATAGAGAAAACTCGATTATATGTTCCCCTCAATTAGCTCACATATGGAAACAACAATAACAACAATATTAAACTTACTGGAGGGACATAGACACTGCCATTTGCATTTTGTGCAGTGCCTTCAATAAGTAATGAGGACAACATAAGAGCAAACTGTAAATTGCTATCTGGATAAATCTTTTTCCCACCAGCATAAGCCTCAATCACTGTCATCTGTTGATGGAGAATATTACTTTCATCAAATTTTCAAGAACAAAACACCACTCCTTTCACGCAACAACAGATTACTTCGAGTAGTTTCGCTTACACCTTCACGGGTAATTCAGAAGAGGGATGACCAGGTGAAGGTGTAGGTAGATGATAGGCACAGAAACCAAAAACAGGGGCCCTAGGACGACTGTGAAATCCTGAATCCCACCCTATTTACATAAACCAAAAATCATAGCTTATCATAATTGGTATATACCTGAGAATTGATTTTCTTGAGCAAATCATAGCCTGTCATGTCAGGCATACAATATAGTCTGTAATAAAAAGGTCTACTTTCACTTCCTGTCACAAAAAAAAAAAAAAAAAAAAAAAAATCAAGAATTGACAGGTTATCATGTCTGAGACATTGAGCAAAGCCAAAAAGAAAAGGTGAAAACATACCTGGTGGTTTTGTTTAGAGACACAGAAGGGAGCCTGTGCATTGGTTTGGTCATCTTCATGTAAACCTAGCAATTGTAAAAAAAAGATAATTTCACCAATGAAACCACCTGACTTGTCATCTCAACAGCACTGCAAAAGAACACATACATTAAAGGACCTTTCTAATTAGATTCAAATAGCAAGTTCTGCAAGGTGAATTTAGGGATTGGGGGAAGATTTACCCCTAAAATGTACTCCAACATCCAAAGAATACTCCGCTCAAAAGGCATTTCATTTTCAATCAAAACAACAAGTGTTTTTTCTTTAAAAGAAAAATATTAACAAATAGAAAAGGTCTTTTAATCTTGAAGAAAAGCCTTCATGCTTAGAAGTCTGAACTCCTAAAGAACTCCCTCGATAGACGAACATGAAAATATCACTCTTCTCTTCTATCATTTTTGTGAGAAAAACTCTCACAAATAAACAGTTAACCGGTAAATAAATAATTTTACCTCTAATCAAATTTTCTGGACTTGATAAACAAAATACTGTTGAAATATGCCTGGAACAATTAAATTTGAGATTAAGTTCACTCGAAGTAAAGCAGCATGTACAACACCAATCTAAGCTATAAGAAATTATGACAGGTTAAAAAAAAAAAAAACTGAACTTACGATGTCAAACTGACAAAAAAAAAAAAAAACGATAAAGGACTATTAATTTTAAGTATATCATGTTATCAAAACTCAATTCCACAAAGTTACAGCAGATAGACAACGCCTCTCATGCACTTCACAGGTTTGCCGATGCAACACCGGTGTCATCACATAAACCAACAATTAGTACAAAACTCTATAATCAAACACAACCGAACTGACAAGTAAAGAAGAAACATCATCTTTTTTTTTCCTTCTTTTTCAAGTTCATAATCCACACTTTCACGTTTTGGTTCCATATTTTCTTTCGGTCAATAGCCATCAACCCCATACATGGACAGCTGCAACTGCATTTCAAAAGCATAACACTAAATCGTAAATTAACATAAACAGTCAAAGCATTTGCAACAAATTCACGACAAGAAGACATCATACAAACATATATTCACTTAAAAACATTTACATCCATTCTAATCAGAATAGCACAATCAACAAATAAGAAGATCAAGAATCCACAGAGATACAGGTGATGTAAGCAGAGGTGCCTACCATATCTTGAGCAGGTGGGGCAGAGTGGTGCCATAGAGAGGCCATTTTTTCTTTGATTCCCTTTTAAGATTTGCTTCCCATGCATGTCCATCACCCATCACCACATTCATCCTTATTATACTGATACAATAGTGAGGATAAAAGTGTAGTTTTCTGTTCAAACAAAAAGAAAGGGTGTCGAATTTGATACTATTAACCCTTCCTCATCCCCTTTTTTTTTTTTATACAAGTTGATACACTTTGACCATGGAAGATGTAAGATTAAAAGCCAACACACAGCACAATCACCTGTCCTGGCAAAATATGGCATGAATGATCAACAACAGAATCAACTCTAAAACCTATATGCAAAACACATGTTTACCATGCTTCAACTCTAAAACCTGACAAGAACAAGATTACCCGAGACTCGAAATTCTCAATACATCTTAACAACCACACGTTTGATAAAAACAAAATAGGAAAATACCCATCAATGTAAACAAATTACCTTCTTTCCTGACATTACAAGCCTCAAGGCAACTTCAGCGACAGAATTTGCCGCAGCAATAACATCAGCTGCCCTGCCTGTAATAGGCCCATCCTGGATAACATGTGTATGTGCAACAACAGCAATAAACCCATCAATGTGACACACACCCCATGTCGCTGAATCAATTAAAAACCCAACAACCAATTATCCTCCAAACACAAATTTCCCCAAATGAAAAAATTACAAGCTAATCAAGTAAACAAAACGCTTACATCTTCACTACATCACCTTCTTGCAACACGGTCTCATCGCTTCCAAGTGGCAAAAAATGACACAGTATTGTTTACAGACAGGCAAGTCAGGAACGCAACACCCGTCTCAATATTCTTCTTCACATTCTTATACATATTCCTTGTTTGCCTTTTTTAACACAAACAAACAAATAAACAAAAACAAAAAACCACATCAGAAAACAAACAAATGCTTAAATCAAAACAGCACAACACAACACACATTACACTATCAAACTCACTCTCTGACAAACGAATTTCCATTTTCGCATAAGTCCACAATCTTAGCTCACAGCTTGCACGCTGACACTACAAGCTGCAATGCCTCTGCAAAGTTTTCACATTCACATCACAAACAGGTACCAAATAAAAACAAAACAATCTTTGAACATAAACACAACAAATAAATATTAAAAATTTGGACTCTTGATAAGAGAGTGTGAGCGTGTATTAACTGTTGACGATCTCAGCAGCGCTCTTGTATTTGGAGACGACCTCAGGCTAAGTGAGGATCCAACTCCTTCTCCTCCCTCTCATCGTCCGACAACATCGTTTTCGTGTCGCAACTTTTCAACAATCAATCGATAAACTCTACTAAAAAAAATCGAATCTTTATTAGGGTTTTTTGAAGTTAAAGACAAAATTAGAATCAGCAAGAGGTAGAAAGAAAATAAGAGAAACTCGAGAGTGACTCACTGAGTGCGATAAATTGACGGCCTCCCCTATCCCCGCCGCCACCAAAACGGCCTCCTCTCCCGCGGCCTCCATCTCTGCCGCCTCTAAAGCCGTCGACGCCGCCAAACCCATCTTCATGTTCATCTTCAATTCACCTTCAAAGTATATATATATTAAAAAAAAAAAAAAACCCTAACAATTAATCACAACATCAACCCAAACTGTCATCCACTTCAATCAAAATCAATACATATCCCACAAATTATATCATCAAAAAAATCCACAAATTACAAAGAAAAAGAAGAAAAAAAATCCACAAATTATATCTTCACCTTCTGCCTCTCCGTCAAGGTCTCATCCGCCTCGATGGCCCGTAGGCGGCGACCGGATCTCTGCCTCCAGCATTGCTGTCGGACGGAGCCGGCTCCACTGTTAAGCCGAAGCAGTCAAGGTAGGAGAGAGTGAAGGCCAGCGAGATGGTGAAGTCTGGTTTCGATGGTTGACGGGCGAGTTAGTGATGGTGATGGTGATGGTGCAGTTTGGTTTTGATGGGTGAGTGAGAATAAAATTGTAATTTGACTTTCAAACAAACGTCGGGGTGTGGAATTTTGCACTGTTCACGCCTCTCTTCCCATTTTTATATATAGTTAATAGACAAGGAGGGTAGTATGAAAATTTTAAAGGTTAAGAATTAGCTTCTCCAATAATTAACTTCCAAAAGTAACCCCCAATCAACTTCTCAAAAATTAATTATAGGAGAAGTAGATTATATAATAACTGGATTATAGAAAATTTATCAGATACATTAATGCTCAAAACTTATGAAATAAGAGTTTATTTTATAAATAGAAACAATCCCGTAAACTTAATGATTTTATATTTTATGCTACTAAAATATATTTTACAATATTAAAGTAAGTGAACCTTTTGTTAATGAGAAAAAAATACCTTTCTATTTCTTTTATTCTCTTTCTCTCATCATTTCCTCTCATCCAACTTTCACTTTCTCTTTACAAATGATATTTTTCGAGGAAAAAAGATTCTTTGATGTCAAAAATTGTGCTTCGATTTATTGGTTGTAATAAAAATGTTATATGTTGTTGATTATAGTAAAAATTCCCTTCAAGCTTGTATTTTAATTACTTTCATGCATGAATTTTTAAGACTGTTTATGTTTTCTAATTTGAAATTTGAAAGGAAGGAAAAACATAACAAAGATAAAAACACGTAACAAATTTAAAACAGAATAAAAAGAGCAAGTGAATTGTGAAATTAAGGTGAACATAAATTTCAATGGACAGAGACTAAGCCCTGGAAGGAAGGCAACTTTTTGACTCTTTTGAAACTCATTATTTCTAATTAGCTCTCAAAAAGAAGGAAAGAAAACTCCTTTATTATTATTTTGTTTTTGGTTTTCTCTTTATTTTTTAGTACACCAAATCTCTTTTCTTCTTCTTTTTAGAAATTTATTCTCTCTCCCATTTCTCTCTCTCTCTCTCTTTTTTTTTAATCCCTTTTACCTTTTTCTACTTCTTGATTTTCAAATTTATGTCAAAGAGATTTTTGCAAGGTTATTTCTGTCTAAAATACCTTTTAGATGTTATAAAAATTAAGATGCTAAAAATGGATATTAGTCCCGCAAAATGAAAGTGAAATAGTGTTGAAAATTCTAGAAGTTCTATATATGTCAAAGCGAAAAAATAATAATAATAATAATAATAATAATAAATTACTAGAACAAAACACTTTATTGTAAGTTGTAACACCCCAATTAACATGCAGATTGGTATTTTCCATGCCTGAATCAATTTGTGTTGCGATGACTATTCCCATCCCATGTAACACATGTACGAGACAAGCCATTTGGCGATCCAATAATGGTTTGTCGAGTTGAGATTAGGATGTAATAAATATAAAAAACTTTGGTTGCATTCTTTATATATTTAGTATTCACAATCGTATTCGAATGGTTTTGTACTATAAAACTATTTTTCTTTTTCTTTTTCTTTTTTTTTTTCTGAAAAAATCACATTAAGTACGTTCATTTTGCTTTTGAATGCTTTCATTTTGTTTTTCAATGCTTACTTTAATTTACTTTAAAAAAAAAAAAAAAGTTCTTACTTTTAACTATTGGATTGTCTCCAAGATAGGTTCTTATAGACAATCGTAAAATTTCGATTAACACGCATTTTTTTAGAAAAAATAAATGTATCATTGAAAGAAAAAAAGAAAAGAAAAGAAAAGAAATGTATCATTTGTTCTCAAAAACAATGAATTGTAACTGGATCGTGTATATGTCAAATGCCCCTCGGACTTGAACAAATGTGCTAATTCAGTTAATTATAAAAGAGAGGTTGTTGAAAGAATTAATTGAAGGTCCATAAGAGAGAGACAGAGAGGAGTGAATCCTGGAAACGGTAGATAGTATATAGTCAAAGATTGCTAAAATTTATGTAACAAGCATGCATGAATATTGTTACAACCCCAACTTGGCAAGAGCTACCTAAAATGGGAAATAGGTTTTGTTGATGAATTTATTATTGATGATGCAAATGACTCCACTCAAGTTTCTGCTTTCTGCACATTTTTTGTCTTCTTCTTCCAATATTCAAAACCATCGTTATGTCAACACAACAATTATCCAATTCATCATTTATTCATGACTAGATTTCATCGTGATCCAACACTCTTCCTTTTATACAATTAAGTGACAGCACTCACAAGCGTCATGCATGTTTTGATTGATAATGATAAAACAATGATGCTACTAAAAGTGCCTTTGAAAATAACAGTTTGTTTTTATTTTTTTAGAATATTTTTTAATTGCTTCTCTAAAATGATGCTTCCAATCCTTCTCTAATTAAATCTGTTCTTTCTTATATGAACTTCATCCCCCAAATTTTAATAGAAGTGAAATTGAATATAAATCTCTTCCATAGTGTTTGGGGGGAAATTAGCTTCCCAAAATCAAATTGGAACCCGAGCTATTGATTGGAATCAACCTAAATAATAGAACCCCAAGAATTAAATTCTAAAGGTTAGTTTAGAAGGAAACCATGGCCCAAGCCCAATTATCCAATAAAGGAGACATAGAAAAGACAAGAATACCCTTGCATAGGGGTGGGAAAAGAATTGAAGGATAACCCATGTTAGGAATTTAAAATGAGATTTTCTGTGCTTGTAGGTTCCCTATCCCGTCATGTGGACAAGGAGATTAGACTTAATAGTAGGCCTAAGATTGATAAGCAATTAGAAGTAACAGGCATCGGATTGCAGGAGAAAAGGAAGGACCACAATTAGCCACAGAATTCTATGATAGGAAGGACGAATGAGAATGAACTATGTGTCTCCCGAACCTGCCTACGTTGGACAAAGAGTAGGGAACAAGAAAAGAGTAAAAGCGATAAGATGATGGGGAGTCAGACGACAAGAAGCAGGTGTGAAAGTGAAGGGACATAAAAGGGTAGTTGACCATTAGCAAAGGATGAAGTGGGAAACCCAAAAAGGTGAGAAGGAGTATATAAAGATGTCCACTATTCAAAGGAATATAGGTCATTCTTTCTAAACTAAGAACAAACTAATATGCGAGAGAACACCATTAGGTGCTGCTCTTGGGTCTTATTAATTGAAGCAACTTGGGTTTCTTCCCCTTTCCTGCCTTTTAGCCTCATTACAAATGGACTTTTCCACGAAAATCCCACTGACTTGAGCATCGAAGGGTTTTTGCTTGTGAGCTACCGGCGACCATTGACCTCTCTTACTCTAGTTGACAGGTAGCTAAGGGGAAAGCGGTTCACCCAAGAGCGAGCATCCTTTTATCCAAAGGGGACCCTAATGTCAAATGGGAACATCAATGGAATTCCCAATCCGCTAGATTGTATTTATTTTCAATCCAATATTTCAAGTGCTAGTGTAACCAATTTTTGTATCAACACATGGTAATGAAAGGGTAAGCTAAACTATCTAGTACTCGCAAAAACTAATGAGACTTTCCTGATTATAAAGTAAATGCGTTTTTGTTTATTATTAATCAAAACACTGTAAAATAAAATAGAGCTAAAAAGGTTTTTGGCATGTTTTAAAATAACTATGTATTGTATAATGATAAAGCCCTACCCATAACTGCACTACGAAGTTGCAATGGAAAACATCATGCTTACTTACTCATGATTCTGACCATACATGTGAGGCTAGAGTTATAAAAGTACGTTGCCTAAAATAGTGATGCTGATGATGCTCTACTGCTTTCGATCCTAGCTTGTGTCCTCATATTTAATTTTCCTTTTAAAAGAAACATATTTTTATCATAAATTTACGAGCAAATTGTTTGTCTTTTGAATGACTAAGTGTAAGAGAATGTTATCCTTAATTATTTATAATTTTGCTGAGCAGATTAGGGTCGTACATGTCTTTTGCCCAACCTGACATTGTTTTTTATTTGACTTTTATATTATGCATATTTTCAACAACTTATCCTCCCACAGCAGCCCATTTCCAGAGAGCAATTAAGAAAAAACTGCTTTAATACGCCTTTTGCATTTTGTAACACATTTCGAATACAAATTTTCTCTTTGCATGACTGTCTGTAAGACTTCTGTTCGAACACGTTGCATGTAAGTGTAACTTACTGACTAGGAGAGTTATTGGATTCTTGGTCTAAATAAAAATAAACTGATCTTATAACCTAGACAATTGACATCACAACCTAGTTAATATCTGATTTTCTCTTGTTTTTGTTAGATTCAGATGGACTTTAAAAGTCAAGAAATCCTAATTAACATGTATTGATATAGAATTTCATGCAACATTAGTATCAATCAACTTTTAGGTATAATGTTATACAATAAATTAAAATGCACGCTTCTACTAAATTAAATAAACCACTTAGATTTTTCATATAGAAGATGAAATGCGATTACTCATTTTAATTATAAAATATTTATTATCCTAACATTATAAAATAATTGAGTTTTCTGATAAATATTAAGATTTTGATAAAAACTTTCAAACTCTTGAAGTATACCTTGATCAAGACCTTCATACTGACTAAATAAGAATCCTTAAGAAAAGAACTTCGAAGCCAAGGAAGAATTCTAAGGATGAGTATGATATAAGAGAAACTAATTAAGAAATTAACAATGTACACCTTGAACAATAATCAAACACAAATATTCTGACAGGACAAGCTTTGAAACAGTGTTTTTTTTTTTTTTTTTTTTGGTTCGTTATAAAATTTATTATTAATTGAAAACCTTCCTATCTAAAAGCTGGCATTGATAAATGAATATTATCACTAGCTTATATGCGCCAAGGAGGATGGACAGGTACCACTTCTTCATATATTAATAAATTTCTAATAATTAAACGGTTGACCATAGTTGTTATATGTCTTAATAGTATGTTGATTTTAAAAGATAATATCGTAAATCTGTTGAAGATAATTTATTATTATTTTGGTTTGTGTTTTATTTAATTGCCGCTTAATTGCTATATATATATTTCTTTAATTTGTGAAGGACGATGATCAAGTGAGCTTTAGCAATCGTGCAAGTCAATGCCAAACTAACTGTAATTAATTTAGATATTCTTAATTTTGATTAGTACCAAATTAATGAATGGTTCAAAAGATTTCGGTGCTGAGAACTGAAAGTATTTGACAATTTTGTGGTCAACCAATCAGATTCCTCTCATGGATAGCGATCAATATTCATGAATTGCATTCAACAAATAAAGTTCATGTTGATCAGAATTTAATTAGATCATTTGCTTATTTGAATTTACCTCAAAATTAAAATATCTTGTCAATATCATCATGATATCAATTGTTAAAATCTACTCAACATTGGTCTTTTATCAAATTTAAAGGGTAGTTCATTTAGTTAGATCTTTAATTTATGGGATATTTAACTTAATTATGTTTGTACATGAAGTGAGATTGGGCGGATTCTATTATTGTAAAAATAATTGTTATATAAACTTAAATTAACCTCTAGATTAGTAGATAATCCTTTTAGTTACAACCAAAATAATTAAGTAGCTAGAGTGCACATTTTAACATAATCATTTGTTTTGGTGATGATATTAATTTACACAAAAAATGAAAAGAAACCTAAAGGAGTATGATCAGTTAAATAATCTTAATTAAAAAGTAAGGTAAACTAGTATAAGCATTTAAAAAAATGAAAAAAAAGGGCGCATTTAGAAAGAAAACCTAACCTAAAAAGACATATCATACGTGCATTAAAATATAGGGAGATAATGTCATCTTTAATTAATTAAGAAACCCAATAATCTATATCTCATGCGCGAGACGGCGAGAGATTAAAAAAAGGCACTGATAATGATGGATATTTTATTGTTTATATTCCTCTTAATGGATCCAAAAGTAGAGAAAAAACATAAAAAGCAATAATAGTTAATTAATTGATCAATCGAATTGATTAACAGATCCATGCATAATATTGAAAAGTTAATTAATCAAAGTAAATATCTTATGTGAGGAGATACAGGAGCATGTCGCGTCGTCTACGTTGATTAGTTCGATCTTCTATCAAAAGATATTTTGCAAAATCTTGATAGGAGAATGAAAAACAAGTATGTCGGAAGCTGTTGATCTGCTGGAAATCTTTAAAGATATGTTCATATTAAATTAAGATTAATTTTTACTAAGTCAACATGAACCTTTACGTAGACCAATTATATATTTGTCCAGAGAGAAGTTTAAATTTTTGTTTGGTTCAGTTTTAAGTTTTCCATTTTTTTGTTAATATAGGTAGTTGTGTTTGTTTACACTTTATATTTTGTACCTACCGAAATTTTCATGTTAATTGATTATGATAATTGATATTATTAATATATATGTATTTTTTATTTTTCTAAGCAGTGTGCATAATTGATGTGAGATTTACATTGTACAAAATTACGAATAACCGCATTTATAAAAAGATTTTAAGACTGAGCATCTAATTCATCAAGTGATCATTTCAAAGCTTTATATATATATATATATATATACATATATATATATATATATATAAGTCACGGAGTAACAATTTATAATCTTACTACATCACTATATATTGACTTTTTTGTTATCATGTCTTTTTTTTCTTTTTCTTTTTCTTTTTTTTTTTTTTGTCTGAACCAATTTTTGCTTTGGCTTTTGTTATATTATGTAAGGAAGCAAATGGACAAAAGAAAAAGTTTGAAAGCATATAATTCTATAATTAAGTATTACTTGTTAAAATTCCAAATTCTCATGCATGTACCTTAGCACTATGTTTTAGTTAGTTAGCTATTTTGTACTACTTATTAATAGACAAGCTTCTAGCTATATGATTGTTTTCGTCCTAAAATTTGGATTTGGTGTGAACATAATTCGATCTATATATTCCGTCAAAACTCAGTTATTAGAGAGCATGTACAACAACTAAGAATTTGAGGTCCAAAAGATTTTAAAATAAGAGATGTGGCCTCTCATGGCCTCTATAATTCTTACAGGTGTTTAGCTACTATTAGAATTTTGTCTTACGAAAAAGCTTTTTCACTTGTTGAGATATATATATATATATAGAGTCAAAGATTTTCTTTATGTTATGAGTCAGACACATGCACACTGCATGCTGATTTTTGCCGGCTGACTAAACACATATCTCTTGTCTTTTCAGGTAAAATTCAATTTTTATTTCGATAAACAATCTTCACCAGGACATAACTATCTGATGAACAACTAGTTAATTGTTTTTTTTTCCCATTTTTTTTTCTTACATAACAACAATATTTATTGTTATATGTATGGCCATTTTTATTTACCATATAATTAAATTGATCATCATACTTCCAAAAAGTTTATTAATTAATTTGTATTCGAATATATCAATATTCAAATACATATACTTATGATATCTCTAATATTTAGCTGAGATATATATATATATTTTAAATTAGACATAGTGGTATATATATTTATATATGTTAATGTGAATAAAAAAGTACACCTAATAAAGAATATAAACAGCTTTATACTAAAAATATGCGTGAAACCATCGAAAGAAATTCAAAAGATAACAAAAGACATGAAAAGTGCATGAAAAAATTATTTAGTAGTTAGTACTATGTATCATGTGAGACACTAAATGATCTGTGACTAATTGTTTTCGGCTTAGAATTAATAGAGTAATATTTTACAAGTATGTACAATCACTTGGTGTAAATGAGAGCTATATATAACCTACATATCACCAACTTTTCTCTCTCTTCTACCCTTTGAAGAAAAGACAACGTATACGATCTCTTTAATCTTTATATGTATTCTATAATATATCTCTTCTTGTCTCTTTTGCACACTACAATACTCCTCACAACCACTTCACATAAATGAACACCAACAAACCCACTTCACCCATTTTTCTTTTGTTTTTTCCCCCCTTTTTTGTAATTCTTTTTATTATTCTTGGCTAAGAGAACAGACAAAGCACCTAATTAATGTCAGGGTATCGTCCCTCTCTCTCTCTCTCTCTCTCTCTCTCCAGTCTTTGGCAGTGTTCAAGAGCCATTGACTGCTTGATGGAAGAAGACAACCTACTGAATTATATATATACGATTATATATATATATGTATACCTCATCCTTTTAATTTTCCATATTCATCTTTTAATTTCTTGAAGCAAGTAGAAGCTTCCTCATTCCACATAATATATAAAATTGATATACATTTACAAGGATAACATAACCATATTAAGATATTCAAAAGCAGGAAAAAAAAAAAGAGTAGAAAAAGAAAAATATTCCTATTATCTCATCTAAAGTGATAACATGATATGCCACAGCTATAGCATTGACATTACATCATTGATAAGTGGAGGATTTGATCACTGAAGCAATTATGTTAACTATATATCTAGTGGGTTCAATCGATCAATGTCGCTCTCAAAAGTTTACGAAATGATGATTCTGTGAGGTCTGAACCATTTGCAAATCCGTGGTTGTTTGGCATGAGTTATCCTCACTCATCAAGGTCCTGTCAATGTTTATCAATAGATGTTAGATAATTATATTAATCAATAATATATATATATATATTATTTGTAAAAACCAAATTTGAGAGTGGAGGTCCCGCCAAACCCTATTCAGAAGGCAAGAAACTATGACTTTTGGCCATATAGATACGCATGAGGATTTTAACCTTAGATCATGTGGAAACAAACCACTAACCTAAACTGTTCTACTAACCCCTCATGGGTTAATTAATTAAATATTAAAGTAACAAAATTACAAATTTTTAAAATGCCTTTTCTTGTAGGCAAAGTTATATTAGGCATTTTTGTGGTCCATGCAACAATTGACATAATGCTATTATTAATTTCTTGAAATGATCCTACTATTGGCAATGCAGCATGGGCTTTTTTTTTATTTTTTAATTTGCATTGAATTAGGACTATTTATGTGTTTATATCAAATGTTTGTAAAGATCAAAGCCCTAAGATGGTAAGAGAACAAATTCAAAGCAAGAGATCTTACTCTCGTGGACGAGATGCCCAAAGAGAACTTAGTGCTCGTAATCGACCATAATACTCTCCGATCACCAGAAAACACCGTGCAGCTTGCCGGACCGTTAATATCCGTCGCAATTGGTGAAGTGTTTGCTGTCTTAAATTATCAGCCTACATATAACAAAATTATTTCACAAAACCATGCATAACAAAAGAAGACAACTTATATTTCATTAATGAGAACAAATAAATAAAAAATATATAGTAACCCACAAGCCACAACAACATGGGTCCCTAATGGAAGGGCATTTTGACACGAACTCTAAACATTTCAGAAGGGTTGAAACTCAAGAAGTTGTCATAATCATGAACATGGACCACTCCAATCATACATTTAAAAAACTATAATTAAAGAGTATTAATTTCAATAAATTATTTTATTGAAATAATATTGTAATAATATTTTTTTGGATAGGTCCAGCTAGGGTTTTCATTTCAACATATATCGTTTTCAACCCACCACACTGATGGAAACTCATTTAGATGAAAAACACACATCAAAGGCCTCTGAGTTCAACTTCAACCCTAGTAATAGACTTCTTAGCACCAACGCAATATATATTTCGCCACGAAATTGCACCAATATTTTGGAAAGGGACTATCAACCGTACACGTGTCAAACACGTAGTGGAGATCATCTACAATGTTGAATAATTTGAACTAAAATCATGTCTCAACGTTGACCAAGACATGGAAAGTGACTGTCCATCTTAAAAACATTGGGTGGTCAAACAAAAAATTCATGATCATCAAAGATCCTTAAGGGCAAATATTTATCCTCAATCAAAATCATAAAAAAAAAGCCAGATATTAATCGGAGGGTTAGGAATGAAATTAAAAATTTTATTGACTAAATAATTAGAAAATTAATTAAGACACAAAAGTCAAATAACATGTTTAAATCAACGTGATGTAAGAAGGTGTAAGCCAATGGGACCCTTGCCTTCCATTTGTCATATAGAATTGCGGCGCAAAACAAGAAGCAATTTGTGGAGAATATATCGAAATAGACTTGAAAATAATAATAGTTTATGCTATGCTTTTAACTTATTCATATATATATATATTTAATTGATGTGACAAGTAGCTTATAAACGAATAAATTAAATAGACAATGGTAGTGTGAAATATTACTCACAAAAAGTATTCGGACTTTAAAATACTAGTCAATCAATAAAGTGTCGGATTTGAAAAGAATAGTATATAACTATAGAATTAACCCACAGATTTTACTTTTTACTTAAAATCTAGTGTGAAATGCATGTAAGAAATAGAAAAATGAAACGAGAAGAGATGAGGAAATCCTAATCAGCCAACAACTAGAAAGATTAATAGTTTTGACGACAAGTGAATATGTATATAGGTCAAAATACAATCTAGAATTTTGAATAATTAGAAGGTCTAACATTGACAATTGACATTAATGTAATGAAAAGGCATACCTAACCTACAATACCAAGCATGCAATGAATTAGAACAAAAGAAATTATACCCTACGCTGCTTTTTGATAAATCACCTGATTGAGGCAGACACCTATGTGTCACCTGAGCCCTCATTGCCAGACTTATCAATAGATCATTTTCAAACACTAGCTACAAAATAAACGCCTTAACTTGAAAATGGAGTAGTGCTCTATTCTTACATGTCTAGTACCTACAAATATCCAGTTGAAATTTTTTCCTAACCTTATTTTTTTGCTTTGACTTTTTATAAAAGTAGTTTGAGTTTGAGTGATGTATTAGAGAAAAAATAATTAACAATCCTAATCATCTATTAATTTTTATGTATCATTGGATTAAAAAAAGGTTTTTTTTGTAAGGGAAAAAAAAAAAAACGATGAGAGGACTCTTTGCTCATAAATATCACTATGCATACAATTAAACACTCCTTGATTGCTTACTATTAAAGGATTATTATCATTTCATTTATTTCCTTCACCAGTACTACTTATAATATTGTATCATCGTATTACTGAGTTTAATCTTTTGTTCTAAAATCGCCTAAACATTAAAAGATTATGGGTGTGAGATGAAAAAACCAAACCAGGGTTTTTTGTCATAGCACTAAATTAGTGCGAATTTTGAAAATAGCAAGTTCGCGTCTCTCATACGAATTACTGCGTTTGTTTGCAAACTATAATTTATGGGCACTAATAGTATTAAAAGAACTCATTTCAATAGGTTAATACTATTTTTAAAACTCATATTAATTTTAGTGCTATCTAACCGAATTTTCTCTCCTAAACTATTATCGAAGGGAAAATTGATACCTGGCGAACAAAGCCCTCAAGATTGGCAAGCTTGCCTAAAGCAACAGCCATTTGTTGCATGCCATCAAGGACTGGACCAGCAGCAATGGTTTCGACGAGAGACTGTTGGAGTTGTTCAAGGCCTTGGCTCAGTGCCTCTTCTGCCTGCTGTGATGAATGTTGCAGGCTGCATATACCCATCACTTGCTGCTCCGTCAATGGGTCTAACTGCGTTATCAACATCTGTTTAACAAAAAAAAAAAAAAAAAAAATCACTACAAAATGTCATAACATGCCAAATAATAACTCTTAACACAAGCTAACACTAACATTATTATAGTGACATATAAATTTAGTATATAGACCTTGATAAGGTCAGAGGGCCTGAAACCACCCATCCAAAGGAAGCAACGTTCGGTGGCAGTAGTCCACATGCCAGTGATAAGGTGGAAAACATCTGATTTTGCTGCCACAACCTTGAGCCGGAAAATCTCATCATAATGTGAAATGTAGCCGTCCACGATAATCCTGAGATCACTGTCCGGTAAATGAGCATTTACTCCTGTCCGGAGCTCTGACATGTGTCGATGATCATCTTCTAACCATCTTGCATATTCCATGTCAAATATTGCAGCCCCTAGGATTACAGTGGCAATGTAACAAACAATAGTCGGAAGATTAATTAGGATCGCATATTAAAAAAATGATATGGGTTGTGTCACAACTTGGTCTAGGAAAAATTGGACCTCATGAGCCATGCTGACCAAGTGTCACTCTAATTTCACTTTATGTGATATCATATGGGATGATGATGGATCACAAAATTAAGTACATTCTTTTAAGAGAATGTACATTTAGCTTAAAGTGGAAAAGTTGGTACAGTGGATCAATAATGCACCGTTTTTACCACATTGAATTATTGCTTCTTTGTATGGAAACTGCCAAACAGTTCATTTCATGATACGTGATGTTAAGCTCTTCATAAATTACAAAAGAATCTTGGTTATTTGAATTATTCTTGTTCTTTAGACAAACTACGTCTGGATTGAGAAATTGAGGCAAGAATTAAAATTGGTCAAATCAGGAAAAGTTGGCCAAATTAATGATATCGATACCCTATAATGAACGCCAAACTTGACTAAACATTTCAATAATTTGAAAACTTTTATTACAAAAACAAAAACTCGGGTCAGTATTCAGCATGGAAAATAGGCCAGCAAGCAATCACTCACTTTTTATGAGGATAAACTAGTTAAAATGGCTTCATAAAAGGGAGGGTATTGTGGTAAATAAGTAAAAAAATTTGTAAGAGGAAAGAGAAAACATACCAGAGCTGATGTTACCACCTGCACCACCACAGCCTCCTAAGAATAGTCCCTATTAATAAAAAGACAAAACAACCCCCGGAATCAGAAACCACATGTAATAATTAATTAATTAAAGAACGAAATTGTAACTTTCATAGATAATTATATATCACTTGATTTAAAAAGATGAAGAGATGAGTTATAACCTGAGAGCGTGCTCGTTGTAGCTCTTGTTCTAACTGAGAAAGCTTTATTCTACTAGATTCCAACTGCTGCACGTAAGCCTGTTTATGAACAGACAAACAATCATTGATAAAGTTGTTGACCACACCCAATATAACAAAAGTTAAAACACAGATACACATATATACATATACATACATATATTTCTTCAAAATTTTACCTTTTTTCTTAGACGGCTCTTTCTTGCAGCTTCTCTGTTTTGAGCTAAACGTCTCAATGTCTGAAAATATATATAATCAACTCAAAATATTTGAGTCCAAACAATGCCAAAATTTATGAAACAGTAAATGGGGAATTTTTAGACCTTAGCATCAAGTTGTTTCTCTGAAGTTGAACCAGTTCCTTTTCTCTGCAACATTAAAAAAAATATATGTACATAAAGTTAGATAATTTATGTGTGAAGAAAATAATCAAGTAAAGTAGGAGTTAGAAAATGTGGTAGAGAATTTAAAAAAAAAAAAAAAAAGAAAGAAAGAAAGAAAGAAAAGAAAATGTGGTAGAGAGAAAGAAATATGATAATCATTGCGAGCATTTTAAAGGGGTTGTTTTGTTTTTATTTGTGTAATTTAAAAAGCACAAAATAGAATGATTAGAAATATCTCAAACCATTAAACATTTCTGAGGCAGATGTGTGTGATGTCGTTGGAACAAGCAATCATGGAGATGATATGGAGAGGCAAAAGCATCATCATTTTGTGGCATGGTGGCTTGTGTACTTCCAAAACTGATTTTCAAGGCTTAAAAACGAGAAGTTTATCTGGTTGTTATAGGGATTGAGTAAAGGAGGGTCTTTTATTTTGAAATAAAAGGAGGATCTTTTATTTTAATGAAAATCACACACAAACACATATAAAAGTACTAAAGGGTCTGTCTATCTTCGCTTTCTAATGTGTGTACATCCTTGTCTCTCTCTCTTCATGTCAGATATTTGATGAGAAAATCCTTCAATATCAGAAAAACTGAGAGAGGTTTGATTTTGTGGATTGTTGGGATCCGTGCTTTTGTATTTTTGAAGATATGCAAAGTGGGACACATAGAGAGAGAGAGAGAGAGAGGAGAGAGAGATCAAAAGCGTGATAATAACAATAAAGATACCAACTTTTCCTGAGTTGTTGGATTACTGGGAGACTAATTATTGAGCAAAAGAGCAGTTTAAGGACCTTTATTTCTTGGGGTGGTTTGGCTTGATTTTGTGATGGACCTGTTGTTGAGTTATCAATGTTAGCCATCTCTATGTGTTGTTGATTCTGCTGGAGCTGGAAGTGTTTCTGGTCAAAAGCAGCCTGATGATCTGATGAAGATGCCTTTTTACTTATAGGAGATTCTGGCTCTAGTTGTTGCCCTTCAACTTTGCTTGAAAGTGTGTTCAGAGCTGATCCTGAGTCTGTACTTTCCCCTCCTGACTTTGAACTTCCCTGAATAAAAATAAAAACCCCATCAAAGATTTTCAAATGGGTATCTAGAATCATCTCAGGAATAATCAAAATCAAATTAATAAACACATTTTCAAAAGTGAAAGAACAAAAAAAATGTGTATCACTTTAGAAATTGAGAGTTCGTACTTGTTAAGCAATGTTTTTCTTTTTTGTGGTTTGTCCATCTAGTACTAAAAAGAAGTGGTCAAACAAAGAGAAAGAAAGGTAAAAAAAAACAAGAAAACTACTCCTGGGGTGTGATGGAATCTCATTGGCCAAGAAGGGAACATGTCCAGAGTTGCTGCTGGTCTGCCTGCTACTGCTGCTGCTGCTGTAAATAAAGCTGCCCAGAATCACAAAAGTAAAATCTCAGACTCAGAGAAAGGCTCAACCAAAAAATGTAGATATAGAAGAAAAAGACTTTCTTACAAAACAAATCTCGAAAGGAGAAGAACCTAATCTCTCTTTTTTTCTCTAAGCGGTTATGGAGTCAGTAAATCGTATCATGTGACAGCTCAGGTTTTCTAAGTTTGTATCCTCACACCATTCAAGTCTCTTGCCTCAGAATCATTACTCTATTCGAAATGGAAACTCTCCTCACTGTACGCCCCTCTCTCTCTCTCTCTCTCTCTCTCTCTTTCCCAGAGGGAGTGGTTAATTGTTATTCTTATCAAACGTCACAAAAGCTGGAATGGTTATAGAGAAAGGGAACATACATGCTTTTGCTTCATCATTCCTAAGCTTAACTCCTTGCAGCGCAATTGCTTCTTCCAGCTCTCCAAAATCAAAAGCAGATCCTCCTTGATTGCTGTGACAGAAGGTTTTCATGATTCCCATGTCAGTTTTCATTTTTTTTTTTTTTTTTTTTCTTTTAACATAACATTCAATACAAAACAAAACAAAAATCACAAAAGGGAACTGAAGTCAAGTCACAATCCATCTTGAAAAATTAAATATTAATTGACTTGATCAAAACTAAAAATCTATGACTATGAGGAGGCTATGGCTTGCATACATGAAACTTGCATGTGTGTTGATCCCATGAAGAGCTGCATATGCAACATGGTGATGGTGATTTGCAGGAGCTGAGTCTGAAAAACCAGTCTCTCCAATTCTGTGGTTCGCCATGCAGGACCCCCTCTTTAGACCATTCTCATCATCTCTCTCCAACAAACAAAAACATACAAGTAAAAATCAAGCTTGTATTTTTACTTGAAAGGATTCACTAGTGTGTGTCCATATATATATATTTACCTGTGTTAACTTCGGAAGAAGCTAAGATGTATGGAGCAAACAAAACACAAATGAAAGAGAAAAGAGAGACAAGAAGTCACAAAGGTAGAGGGACAAAAGAAGATCAAAGCTTTCTTGTCAAAGTAATATCTAAGTAGAAAGAAGAGGGACAAGTCTTTTTCTCAGATATATATCCTCTTTCTCTTTCTCTTCTACCGGACCTGCTAGTGGTGTGGTGGTGGCAACTTTAATTTTGATCTTTCCTGGGTGTCTCTATCTCTTGCTTTCTCCTCCTGTCCTAACTACTTCTCTATGAAGAAACCTGTTTCTTTTTAACACTTGGCTTTATTTATCACACTCAACTCATCGCTCATATCTCATCTCTCTACTTGGCTACTGAATTCCTTTTTCAAACTAATAAGATAAACTCATGCTACATAACATACAACACAACTTGTCCTGTTTCAGGCCCTCCGGGTTATGTGTCCTCTGTGGGTTTGAAAAATTATAAATTAAAATATTGAAAATTAGATATTATATATAAAAAATAAAAATAAAAATAAAAAAAGAGGTGGGGTCTTTGGCAGGAACCCACTAGAATCACTAACTCCTACTCCACACTCTCTCTCTATCTCTAGTAACCGCCTGTGCTTTCTCATTGGTCCTTGCTATGGAGATGCAGGTACCTATTACAGAAGAAAATAAATTAATACAATAAACTCAACATTGAATATTAGAAGAGACCAGGTTATCTTTCTTAAAAAGAGTGTAAATTGCTTTTTTGTGTTTGTTTTTTAAAAGAGAGAGATAGAAAAGTTGGAGAGGATTTTGTTTGTTCTTTATTTACCATACCCCAGTATAAACCCAAAGGGAAGGATTGAGTTTACTTTTTTTTTTTTTTATATAATTTTTAATTTTGAAGTTTTAATTTAATTGCTCATTCATATACCATTTGGTCCATTTCAACCATAACATTATGCAATATAATAATAATCCACAAGCCAAAAAACCCCCCCACTTGTATATTTAATCCATGGTTTTGAGATGGCTTTGTTTGGTATTATCCCCTTTGTTGATGGGTCAACATCCATTCCCTGTCATCACCTAAAACCATGCCACATCAAGATTCCTTTCCTTTAATAGAAATTTGTTTCTTTCAATTCTCAGGTTATATGTTCATTGCAGAATCATTTTCACTGAGTATTCTCATTAAGATCTTAATTTCCCAGATTAGCTTTTGCTTTATTTGTTGTCAATCTTCCCAACCCTTGTTTCTTTTAGTACATATATGGTCCAATCCCAATTACTGCTCTTAATTATTGCCTCTAATTACCCTATAATCTTAAATTATATCAAGCATTTTATGTAGTCATTTACATATGCAACGTCGTAATGTTTGTTTTTTTTTTTTATAGGTTGCTTGAATTTTATCTGTTAGCATTTTTTTATGCACAAAATTAAATTTTATACAAAAATTCAAATTTTTATTCTCTTTTCTATTCATATTAGAAAAAAAAATCCAGTAAAAGATATCACTCCATACAAATAAGGTCCCCACCTAAAAAAAGATTATTGTTTTTATATATGTCCAAGAACACATTATTGAGAATATATGTACTATATTTTACATGTATGTGTGTGTGTATATATATATATAGGGAGAGACTTTTAGGTAATGGACCCATAATTTTTTGTTATACAAATATTTAATGTTAGATTCATCTACTACTTTTTGTAGGTAATATGCTTTCTACCAATTATTCCTTTATGATGGGCAATGATTGGTCTAAAAATAGGGTTTAGCTCAAATAGAGAAGCAGGATCGGTTCATGGATTAGGTAAATAGGTATTGTATTCCATTCGACATATGCTTTGGTTCCCAATGACTCTTACAGCATGTTCTTCATATGGAAGATTTTAATTTTTTGGAAGCCTTTTTAGGTTATAGATATTCTATAGATCTTTCAATATTTCCTCCAAAATCTACTATTGTTTATGGTTATTTTTTTACTTATGTCTCTACAGAAAGGTGATTGGTCTGAATCAAATCCTTGTATTAATTATGCATTTGCCAGATTTTGTTAAACTAGATTAAGTCATTGCTTGTCATTTAAGCATGAAACTACATTACATTTCATTTTCTTAAAGTCATAGATATAATATTATTCCACACCTTTTTTTTTTATAAGGTACAAATTATATATATTGTTGGCTGAGACAACCTAAAAATCAGTCGGAATTAAACGAAATTTGATTCGGAGACGTGATCCGAATAATAACTTCATGTAGTAGAGATCAACCCCCACATATAGAAAAAGAGAAGGGCCCACACAAGAAAGGTTTATTGCTTTGGGGAGAGTTAAGACATGAACCATAGGGGAGAGTTGAGACATGAACCATAGGTGAGAGTTGAAAACATGAACCCATAGACATCAAGTCAGTGACATTACCACCATGCCACTGACCAACTCTTCAGTACAAATTGTATTGATCAATAAAAAAATTGAAAAATTCTGGATATGAGTTGTTCTACACACACCAACAACAAAAGAAAAAAAAAATGCAAATGCAATTGCCTGATAAGTAAGAGGATTATTAAGCCGCCATTAAGATTAGACATGATCTTGGACCCCTTGATCAATTAGGAAGATGCTGGCGAATCATTAGCAATGGACCCCGTATCATAATTTGCAGTTTATGATTAATCAAAGCTCTGCAGAATCAATTTCATCTTAATAAGTTATTGATAATTTAACTTGGTGCTTTAAGTTTTTCAGTTACACACATTCATATCATACTCAAAAATCATGAGATAAACTAGTTTGAAAAAAAATCATGAAATACACTGCCAAGTTCCAAATGATTCTCAAAATCTGGTGCTTGTCTGTGATTTATTTGATTATGGATACTGAGGAATTCCAACCAAAAATTAGTTGTTAAATTTGGTAGACAAAGGTGAAGCCAGCTATATAAATTGAAGTAGGTGGTGATTTTAAGAGATGTTCATGCACATAGATCAACTTCTTTCCCGACCACCCTTTGAAAGTAAGATAGTTGTTTCCATTTCAACATAATTAGATTCTTAGTTGAACTATCCTAAAATCCATGTCTTAAAAACAAAAATAATTCATTTAAAAAAAAAAACAAAAATAATTTTAAAAACACACACAAATTAAAATTATAATACTTTTTCACATAAGGGGTGAATAGAAGATTAGAGGTCATTAAAATATGTATAACTATCTCATTGCTTTCTTACTCATACTTTGATACTACTTTAAATTAGGACAAGTTCCGATAAAGAGCAAATTGCTCCTAACCCAATAACGGAGAAGAAGAAAAATGAGGATGAGAAAAAGGTGGAGGATGAGAAGAGAGATGATAGATGTCAAATGGAGAATAGAGAGAATTAGCGAAGACGATCAAAGGTGGAAGAAAAGAAAAAATTACCTTTTTTAAAGGGTAATTTTGTTCAAAACTATATCCCTTGGAACAAAAATAATAAAAACATTAAAACGAGACATAAGTAATACCCCTGCTAAAAATTATGAGAACTAATGGATATAAACTATGAGAAATGGATAAATGGATGAGTATCTTGGTTTTGTATCATTTCATCACCAGCTATATAACATTGCAACAATAACAACAAACGATTAGTTTTATAACAGTACATAATTAAATTTGTAATGCTATAAAATCAATAAATCTTTATTTTTCAGGACATCCTAATCTACTACTAATTATATACTTTATCTTTTTGAAGCGTATTAAACCTGACAAAGTCGGTGCATGGCCTGCAGATCATCAATAAATATATAAGATTATTAATATGCTTTTATATAACTCGCTGAATTCTACTGGAAAATGCTGCTTACAAAAGCACTCCCAAACAGAGTTGGCATTAGCTATAATTTATAAAAATAACAACCTGTTAATAATATGCCAGAAGCTATTCGATACACAATCTGCAGGATACCATGTGAAAGAGGAAATAGGAAACTAAATGAAGAGTGATACTGAATGCATTGCATGTGATGAATAAATACCAACTCTGCACTGATACATGACCCTGGAAAGGCACCCAACAAAGCCAAGAAGCGTAATATAGCCGGGCAGTGTTTTAGCTTCAGTGTTAGTTTAACAGTATATCAGTGGGATCAGGTACTGGAAAAATTTAACTGCCACAGGCCACAGCAAATGCAACAGTAGAGTTTCTCTCTCAGGACATTAATTCCATCCAGAAACACTAAAATTGAGAATCCCGACACAATCTAAGCTTGAGCGAGAAGTTCAAAATTAGTGTTCTAAATTGGGATGAAAATAAAATCTTATATGATGGAAAAGCACATATTCAGTGCCAGACCAAGAAATAAATCAACATGCTGAGTGGAGATAGTCCCATATTCATGCTGTATTATTCTAACCATATAGAAAAAATAAAAAAGAACAGACTAGCCAGTCACTAATTAGCCCCAGTAATCATATAAATTTCAAGCAATAATATGCTAGAAATGCTAACTTCAGACTAATTGAATGGGGAACATTAGCAAAACTCCTAAGTACCTTCCCTCCAGAAACACTTACTTCACTGGACCAAATACTAACCACCTTCTCATAATACTTACCTCCGATAGGACCAACAGTTTGCAAACTGTTAAGCATACTTCCTTCTGTTCTTCCTCACGGCCAAACACCCACAAACAATTCATTATAATTAAAACAATAGAATTACATTACAATCACAGTGAATGGGCATGACAAAAATAAGGATCTTTTAGGTATTAATTCCAACACAAGAGATGTACTACAGCCAATGTAAAAAGCTTCTGTTGATAACAGAAGTAATCATATCTACAGAACAATCTAGCCTCTTGATCAAAATAATAGAAGGTGTTACATATAAAGTATGCAGGGTCCTTGCACGTTTAGTGATTCCAAATACCAATGCATTCTGTAGACAATGCTGACTAATCATCAGTGCAAAACTAGTAAAACAGGTATTGCTGCTGTTTAATGTGATTAGTTCTTCATTCATACTCCTGCTATCCGATGGAAATTCATCCCTAGACAATTGGATATAGAAATAATAAACAGAGCCTGAAACTGGTGAACAAATATGGAGAAATAGTAAACTAATTTCTTTACAAATCCCGATGTGAATAGCCATATTCCAATGTAATTCCTTGTATTATCTCCAAGGAATACACATCATTGTGGTTATTAAATGATGCGAAAGCTAACTTAGAGAGAAAAAGTGAAAAACAATAGTCGCATAGCTGCTTAGAGTTCATATCTTCAGAACCCTAGAATCAAGATTTGTGAACATATAAAGACTTATATTTGAACTCATAATTTCATAACAGAAACAAAAGTTCAAATTTTCTTCACCATTGCTCATCATTTGGGCAACCAACTGAAGAATATAGAAACAAATTCCCATTTATGAAGTACTTGTCTCAGTGCAATAAAATTTATGAGCTTCAGGCATCATCAAGAGAGCATGAAGTGCCAAAAAAATTACCATGAATTGGATCCAGAATGTAAGCATTCTATACCTTATCTAGAATAGATATCACTTCAATATAAATGAACCAAAAACTAAATAAGGATGATTTTCCTTTTTTCTTTTTGATAGGAAACAAAACTTTTATTCAATAAAAGAAAAAAAAATACAAACATGAATCGGAAGTCCACCAAATCAACAAACAAAAACAAAAGCAAGAACAAGAAACTAAAACAGAAAGAACACTCAATGGACAACAGACTTCTAATCTAGCAAAATGAAAAATAAAGAAAAACCTTTAAAGTCTTCGCTAGTAGAAACCCAAAGAGAAGCCAAATAAATAGTTTTGTCCCAAAGAAAGTTCTCTTTTTCAAAATCTTCAAAAATTCTTTCGTTTCTCTCTTCCCAAATAACACATAAGATGGCAAAAATACCACAATACCAGAGAATGTTTGCTTGCTTTCTTTCCTCTACCAAAAATTTTAAAATTTTCCAAAAAGAAGGAAAATAATGATTCAAGAGCAGCTCACTTCAACTCGACCAAAAAAAATGACTTACACCAAAATTTAACTGTCGTTGGACAATGAAGAAAAAGATGACTCATATTTTCCCTCTAACCTCTTGCACATGACACACGAAGAGGGAAAAAGATAAAAACTAGGAAATCTTTTCTGAAGAGTCTCCCAAGTATTTAATTTCCCATGAATGATAAGTCAAACTAAGAACTTAACCTTATTCAGAACCTTTAACTTCCAAATAAGATTAGTAAGATCAAACCTTGGATGAGAATCATCTTAAATCAACCAATAAAAAAAGGATTTGCAAGAAAAAGAACCATTAGCATTCAACTTCCAAACCCTCTTATCTTCCAATCCTATATTGAGAGAAACACCATCAATTAAAGAGATAAGAGAAGAAAATTCTTCAATCTTCAAATCATTCAATTTCTCCTGAAATCGAAAGACCATCCTAAAGATTGAGAAGAAAAATCCATTCTATTTAAAATTGAAGCACTTGGAGAGGAAGCCAATTTATATAACCTAGAGAACTTCGAACATAAAGGCATAGAATCCAACCAACAATCCTCCCAAAAACAAATCCGAGCACCGTTGCCCACCACAAACTTCAAATTATAAGAAAAGACTTGGAAACCGTAGCATAATAGCTTTCCAAGGACAATGACTAAAATCAGTAAAAACCATAAGGATGATTATCCTTTATCTCTATATTATTTATAATTTGTTTTTCCTGATCTTCTCATTCCTTAAAATTAAAGTTCAACTATGCTTTAGGATTTGAGTCTCATTCAAATTTTATTAAAGTTAGGATCTTTTTCACCATAGATAAGCTAGTAAACTACACCTTTCATCATTCATAAATGTCGCAAACATTCAATCCTTTTAATAAAATTTAGAATTCCTTGGAAACTTAATGTTTCATTCTTCTCATTAAATTTAGGAAGTTGTCTACCCTTGAAACGATTCAAGGAGGAAGTTCATATGATACCTATAATTAATGATGGCGTAACTACACATCTTCAGCTAACGGTTTGTCTTTTGCTCTCTAAGTAATTAACAATCCCACAAATGCCAACAATTATGTTGCAAGAGGACCAAGAAGAAATCACCCACCGTAGTTATTACTGGACAAAGCTAATTCTATCATCCTTTGATGGACAATTAAAGTAACAAAACTTCCTTAGCGGCTAACTCGGTTTAACAATTTTGTATCTATATGGGAATTATGATAGAGAAGAAAGTCAAGTTGGTAGCATATAAACTAAAAGATGGCACCTCAACCTGGCGAGAATAGTTGCAGCTATCTCAGGTTTGAGCAAATACAAACAAACCAGAATGTTGGATGTAACAAAGCAATTCATGAGAGCAGAGTTCTCCTTAATTTGACCAAACCTTATTCCAACCATATCTAGAAAAATTGTCAGGCGCTCAATCTATCCAAGAATATGTTGAATACTAACATTACTCAATGTGTTATAATATACGTGACACTAGTTAGTTGCAAGGTTCATGAGAAGATTGCACTAACAAACAAGATCAAGGTGCTTTATAGACACTAGAAAATAGGTTGGGTTGTAATTGATAGAAAAAGGACTTCAAGGGCCTACACAGTCATTTAGTTCCTCTGCTACCTCTTTATTAAAGCTAGATATTAGTTCTAGCAAATGAGTCACCAGATTCCGCTGGACAAATTAAGTTTCCAAGGAACTCATAATTCCTTCAATCATTTTTTATTCTTCAATACAATTCAGAGCTTCTTGGGAATTTCAGTTGCTTTCTCTTAGATCTGGAAACTTATCTAATAGAAGAATATTAAGTCTTGTGACCACTGCACATATATCTTGGTTATCTATGATTCTAGATTTGTAGCAAAGCAATTGAAAATTGCATTTGATTGCTATGATCTGATATGATTTGCCTTCAACAACAAAATGTAGAACAAAGGACAATAGTAGCTGTAGTTTTTCAAGATGTTTCTTCCAGCGAAAAAGAAAAAAGATATAGTAAAGTTGTGTGTGCGACATTTTGACTTCGAAACAAAAGCGTATTGGATTAAAGGAATAATACCACTACTTCAAAACAAAAGATCACCATAACAACTAATGGCATCTCAACACTAAACGAGCATCATTCTGCTTTGCCCATGTAGGAATCAATAATGAGATTCAAAAGTATTTGTAAGACACAAATACCAAATTCGACCACAGGCAGTGTCTCCAACTTTATCAGCTAAGCACTTGACATATGAATAAATGTAGAGATAAGAACATGGGGAAAGGGAGCAAGAACAAAGAAAGAGAAAGACGTGCATTTGTAAATTGTGGTGGTGATGAGAATGCTAGCAGACGGTCTGGGAGGCTAAAGATGAAAGCCACGCAACTTACGTCATGAGATGCAAGTCACACAAAATGGCCTGAGAATGACGTGACATACCCTGTAATGCAAGGTGCGTTTGTTAACCCAACAGTCACATGACTTACGTTGCAAGATGCAACTCATGGCATAAATTGCATCTGACGAGCTGAGTTGTGTTTGAAGGCTGATAGATTCTAGATTTGTCTGGATTTCCTAATCCTATTTAAGATATTTTTTCTTTATTTTAGGCTTAAATATTATTTCCTTGTTATTTGATATTAATTCTTTTTACGTTGTTATTTCCTAACGAAGTCTTATTTCCTAGAAAAGTTAAAAGTTGTTTTATTATAAATAGAAGTTTAAACTTACGGTTTTTATTTAGGACTATCATATTGCAAATATTAATAAAATCTTGTGGTTTACGAGACAAAGCTCTTTATAATTTGTTTCGGCTTTTCTGAGTATTCTTGCTTGAAAGTGCTTGGGCTAAGATTATGTCAGTTCTGTAATATAATTTTAGAGGATCAATCTATCCATTTTGTGGGTTTGTTGGTTCGTTTTGCTACTAGCATGCGGCGCAAGTCAAGGTGGCTAGGGCTTGTTGTTAGATCTATAGTTAGGTTCTCAACAGAATGGTTTAGCAGGATGTCCAGCAACTAAGACAAAATTTTAACATGGCTAGTTTTTCATGCCAAAAACAGTCCTAAATATGTATAAAAGAACCTAAAATTGAACAGCCATACTTAATCCAGATGCCTCACCATAGATATTGTTTATCTGAGACTAAAACATCATGGGAAGAGGAAAAAAACTGTACCCGGTAGCTTCGGATGCCTTGTCTTATTCCATCTGTAGCAGAGTATCACAATTTACTTTTAGCCTTCGCCATAAATTGTTTTCCAAAAGCATAAAATAGAATGATTTCGAAAAACCCTAATTTTTCTAACAAATTACTTCTAGTATGAACCAAGAGCATTTTATGGGCAAGAGTGTATTACACTAACTTCAATTTCAAATATCAATATTTGACCAATCAAAGTTCGAAAAAAGTGGGAAAACAAGGGAAAACAATATTGGAGACAATGAAACGATTAGTCAATATTATTTCATGTTGGTGAAGATCGTACTGCAGCAGTTCATGAGTAAAGCCTAAAAAACATTACAATGATGACATTGTCATCCTCCACCAAGATACGAGCATCAAGATTTTAAATCATGAACTTCATATATTCTAATGTGGAATTATATGAAAATTAGCAAATGCAGAATAAAAATTGTCGAAGTATGCTAAACTTAGCAATCAAGTATCACTAGCGAAGACAGGCAAGGCCTTCACTATGAAGAAAGTATTAGAAAAACTATGTTTAGGGTGGCAGTTCTTTTGGCAGTTGTTATCTTATTTTAGCATGTTTTATTTATTTTAAAATTTATTAGCTTATAAGTTTTTTGGGTAGACTTAGAACTCTTTTGTTTGCCTATGAATCGGCTTTAAGTTATGTTGTATTGCCAGAGTAGAGTTATATCAATTGATATCTTGCAAAATCCTAATATCTGTCTTCTTTTTCGTCGATTTCCTCCCATTTATGCTCATACTTCTCTCTTCTAACTCCACTTTCTCACCCCCAATTTCTCCTATCCTATTCTTTTCTTCCCTGTCTAACATCACTCACTGCCTTTGAGCTTAATTTCATTCAGAAACAAAGTCTGTCAGAACAATGACCAACCTAAGCAAAGAAGACATGTGTGTAGGCATGCACATCCCTGCGAACAAAAATGAGATATTTTGCCATTATCTACAACTGCTAAAATTGTGCGAAGCGAGGCCTGACTACTAACACAATGTTTAGAGTTGTTATGCTAGTCAAGAATGATAAAACCAAATATTAAACCCCATAAACATACATCATGCTAATCTAAAATTCTTCAATTTTGCAAAAGAGGAATCAAGTCTCTAAAATCATACATGACAAGGTGAGGCTTAAATCCTGCCAAGTATGTGGTGCCCTAAAATGTTAATCGTGGCATATTAAAAAATATCTAACAAGACATTTGATTTATAGCATAGTTGCTTTTTTTTTCACAATCCTGGGCGGTATGAGGAAATTCATCGCCATTATTCATTTGCTTTTTTTATCACATCTTTGCGAGCAAACTAAAATTTCTGGAGTAAGGTTCTCAAATAATTCCAAAGTTACTGTTGTAGTTATGCTGAATGGAATTAGACAATGGTTCCCTCACCCTTTTATAAGTAGCCATAACACAGAAGCATAAACATTCAATTTCCCATTCTTTTGTAGTCTAAAAGTACAAATCCACTATCAAGACAGCATAGCTACTCAATTTTCTCTCGCAGCAAATTATATTTAATTCAGAAAAAAGATTCAGTAAATCACAACAAAAACTTACATGATTTAATTCATTTATAAAAGTAATCTGTCACCTAATACATTATCTTATCTTCATTTTATTCAGTCCCTGCTTTCCATTGGCTGAACCAATAGTTAAGATCTCAACTGGGTCAGAAAGGTACCAACATGAACTAAGTTAGGTCATCTTGGTGAATGCTATGGCCTTCTGGCGAAACTGACACAAAGAAAACCCAAGATAGAGTCATTGATCAAAAAGTTTTCCTCAGTTCACTAACATGGTAATCCTATAGAGAAACTATTCAAATTTTAGAATTTGATAATATCCTCAAGAAGAATAATGAGCCTGATTATAGGCACATATTACAACCCCAGTCAAGGTCAAAAAACATTCATTGAGAAGAACATCTCTGAATCATAATGATTTTCCATCTTAACATCGTACGCTTAGTATAGAAAGGCCAAATGTTTCCAACACTCTACAAGAACTCACATGGTTATCATAACCATAACCTAGCTAAACCAAAAATGCAGCTACTTAAAGTCATAAGATCAGAAATTTCCAATCAATTCCTAAATAAATAAGTTTGGTTCAGACATAGCAAACAGGTGACATTATGGAAGACAACATACGAAGCAATATCTTTCACAATCCAAGTCAACCTCAAAATCCCAGACATCGTCCAGGACAACCACAAATCCTCACAAAGGCATGGAACGGAAACTATATTAGCCAAGAGAGAGAATCTTACAGAGAAGGAAGGAAGGGAGAGAGTGAAGAAAATAATTCCATAGTTTGAGTAAAGAAGAAGCTAGCATATGCCAATTACGCAAAACATCATAATGAGCATAAAACATCCTTCAATAAAAACAAGAATTTTAACAGGAGGAAAGAGATTTCTACTATCATTTATGGGCACAAAAAAGGATGCTCAGGCAATGTTACCTGCAGATGTGCTTCATACAATTCAAACTTAACCAAAATTTGAAATATTTTGACCAAAAAAATTCAGATATTTCACTCGTACTCAAACTGCACCTCTACATGCAAATATTTCCTCATGAGATGTACAATGGACGAAGTAAATTGGGCCAACATCTGACATTCTTCATGGGTCTTTATCTCAGAAACAACTCCAGAAATGACCAATTTCTTGAGTTTTGGGCATCGTTTGAGCAGCCCCTCAACCCAATGTGAGAAAAGATCATTAATGACAGCCCATCCAAGCTCCAGCACAACCAGATTCTCCAGATTGGTAGATCCTTGGAAGCTATAGTGAAACACTCCTTCTCTCAAGTCATAACTCAATGAAAGATGGGTCAGCTGCGGGAAACAATCAGCAATTGTTTCCATATCCACAGTCTCATCCTCATCAAACACCACATCCCAAAGCCGCAGCTTCTTCAATTTTGATGATCTTGAGATCATCTGGTAGAATTTCGGCCATATAATTGTGAAGTTGCTGACATCTACACTCTCAAGATTGTCAACTGTCTCACCAAGATCAAGATGTATAACACTAACATCATCAATTTTGAAATGCTTCAAAGTCCCCTTGCCCACAAGTTCAAAAAGTTCAAGAGCACAATCTTTCAGGTGTAAACGCTCAATACAGTCCGCCTCCAGTATAAACTTGTCCAAACTGATGGCTTCAACATAAATACTATTCAGTGTCAAACTACTAAGTTCAACTGTCACCTGTGCATCTGACATTGCAATCTCCGGATTGACGAGTTCCAAGACCTCAATCTTCTGGCATGCAGTAAGCAAAAGATTCAAGTCCAAAGCTGAAATGCTAACATAACTCAACGAAAGAGACTTCAAGCAAGGAAACCGTTGAAAATTAGGTTCAACTCCAGTGATTGAATTATGGGCCAACACCAATGTCTCCAGCTTCTGTCTCCCACAAATATCAAGAATATTAACATTCGGAGTGGTCCGGACATTATAAAATAACCTGCGCAAAGTTTCCCTAGTATACATCAACCAAGCAATAACTGTAGATGCGGAGAATTCATCAACATCATCCATCAAAATCGACAGTCCTTGCAGTCCACTGGTTTGGAATATCGTCTGAGTTATCAATATTTCTAGTCGACTAGTCGTCAAATCACGATAAAGCGGCCAATCATTGGAATTAAAAGAAAGGGTATGAAGATGTCTCCGATGAGCATCACGCCACTTGCGACATGTTGCAGAGGCTATAACCACATCACGGGCACCTCCAAGCCGGGACAATATGTTACCAATGACCTCAACAGGAAGGTTCTCCATACCCAAAAAAGCATCTGACAAGTCCTAAAGCCACCAAACAAATCCCCCACAATCTTGCAAAAAGTGAACTAAACAACGATATGAAATTCTCAAACCATACTCCCTATCTTCATGCTCATCAATCAGAAAACGAACCCTCCAATCCACAAAGAATACAGCTATTGAACAAACAAAACAAACCAAATGACAAACAAAAACACAATCAGATCTCCAAAAACAAATCTCAATCAAAACCAACAGAATTTACCCACATGAAAGCAATGAAACACACTAAAAAAGCAAACCAATGATCAAACAATCTCATGACATAAAACATTCTACTAAGATTCAATCCAAATGAATAAACTGAAAATCCAACATCTGGGTATTTTACAAAAACAGTGTAATCAACAAACAAGTGAAAAAAAAAAAAAGAGAAAGGGGATTGAAGATCTCACCATGAGTGACTCAACAAGCGAAGGTTGATCGCAGAGAAAGATCCGCCACCCTAGAAACTAACACAGATTCGATGGACTAATGGGTCCCAATTTGAAAAAAGAGATATTGGAATTGAAAAACCATCATTTTATTCTTTCACGATTTTAATTCAATACCAACCCGGCAATTCTCCACCGGCCCTCTGTACTTTTTGCCTAGACCGTTAATGTTGGTAATTACTCTCCTAACAGGAGCCCATTTTGTCATTTTACTACACTAATTTTCATTTTTAACTATTCACTACACTAATTTTTATGCTTGCATTACATGTATCGTAAGTATCTTGCTCTGGCTATGACAACGGGAAGGGCTGAGGGCAGGGTGGCCCTTCTCACACCTCATCCTAATTATTTTTTGAAACTCTGTACCATATTAAATTTCCACGTTGGAAAGGGTGGGATAGATAGGATATGTTCTCTCCACCCGCCCCATTCATCCATTTATTATTTTCTCTTATATTATAATATATAAAGTAATTTAATAAAAATGTTGAAAATCATCTCATTGATATTAAAATCTAATAATTGTAGGGGTGAAACTAAATAGTTTTTCTTTAATTAATCTTTAAGGAAAAATTCAGCAATAAAAAGATAGAAATTATATTATATTTTATCTCCGATAGGTGTAGGGTGGGGAGTATAAGACCTTGCCCCACGGTTATTGCTGAGTTTTACCATGTACCCCCATCGTCATTTGAAAAAATGTGGGTCTCCACCGATTATGTTACCATCGATCACCCTTTTAAAACCATCTAAATTACTCTCACAGCAATCATTTTATTAATTATTTTAATAATTTTATTTTGAATTGTATTAAAAAAATTAAAAATCTTCTTTAATGGAGATCTCAAATTCCATTAGAGGAGATTAGATCCTTCATGGAGATCAGGACCTCCTAATCTCTAACAAAGGATAGCAGCATCTCTTTTAGAGGAGATAAATGATATCTCTAAATGAAGACAATCTCCATCTAAGGAGAGCCAATTCTCCTCCAAAAATGGAATAGAACCAAACTTCTATTAATTGAGAAATCTTCATTAATAGGATAGGATTGAGATCCGATTCGCTTCCAAGTGGAGAACCAAATCTCTTTAATGGAATCGCCTATCTTGGAACAAGATCTCTAAGAAAAGAAGTTCAAGAATAATTTTTAGAAAATCTATGGCTAAACAATGATGATTTGGATTAGGAGGTGTTGCATTTTGTGGTGAATGGAGATGATTTTGATTGGAAGTTGAACAAGAGATCTAGAGATGAGAACCAGAGTTCTGACATTGTTCTCTTGATTTTTTTTTTCCTAATATTTTTTATTTTTATTTTCATTTTCTTTTATAGGCAAAATCATTGTATTACCTTTCCCACATCTTCGAAGATGTCAACTTTATTTGGTTAAGGGTACTTTTTGAAGGGAAAAAAAAAAGGTTATTTAAATCAAATAAAATTTTTGTATGAGTTTGAGTGTAGGTTTTCATAAAATATGTATGTAAAAGCAAATCTTATGATGTCTGATTCACGCAATATTCATTCAACTTAGGGAGGCATACATATTTGTCATGATCACATCTTTAAATACACTACTAGTTCATGCAATATTCATTCAAACTCAGTGACATACATGTCACTAAGTTTATAAATTCTGACACAAGCAAAGGTTTAACAAATTTTGACAATTAAAATTAAAATTTAATTCACAACATCAATTTTTCTTAGCAAGAAAAAGCATATCATTACATTAAAACAACATTTTCCCATAGATATTATTTAGATGCTTATGTGACTCAATTTTGAAATATTATAAGGTTGAATATCAATTTAGAATTATTGTAAGGTTAAATGTCGTTGAGATTGACACAACATCAAATTTTATTTTATGATTTGAAAACACCATCAAAAAATTAGACATTATAATTAAGAATATTACACAAATATATAAGGCCTTTTAATTTTTTTCAAAGTTCTGACAAAATCTCATTTCTTATATTAATATTTAATTTTTCTAATACTTTTTTACTTAATTTTATTTAACTGATAGTTTTCAACATAAATAATATATATTTAAAAATATATATAAAAAATAATTTTTATCTCAAATTGCTTTATGTAATTAGGTTTTATTGTTAGAATTATATTGGCTGTGAAGAATATATTTGACTTTAAATAAATTGGAAAAAATAGTCCTTTTGTAGAAAAAGAATAAATTTCAACTTAAAATAGGGGCATTAAAAATAAAACTTTTGTTAGAGTCAACTTTTTAAACCTTTTTAGATATCATTTCTGATTAACAACTTAAACTTAAATCATTATTAGGTTGAATGAAAATATTTTATTATCAAATTACATTCGTAAGGACAATGAATCTTTTAAATTAATATATTATAAAAGTTATACAACAAAAAACAGTAAATTAAATAATTTATAATATAAATTATAAAATAATATAGCGAACGATACAATAAAGACAATTATGTCATACATATGGTCTAATGAGAATGATATGATATATTATAATATAATATGTGATTTATTTTGGATTACTGTTTTTGAGTTGTTTATTATTATTATTAAAATTAATTTGGTCACTTTTTCATGTGAATCTGAAGAGGGTGCGGATTGACGGGAGGAGTTGATGGGTAAGTCGAAAGTAAAGGGGGAGTTTTAAGTGATGAAAGCAAGCACCCAAACAAAACAAATCAATGGCTTCAAAACTAGTTCTGGTTCCAAATAGTTGTTGCGTGTTGGTCTTCTTGCTGACATCTTGTTGGATTCCCACCTCCGCTGGTTCAATCATCGCCGTCCGATCACCGTTACAATGTGGGAGATGAAGTCCCCATTGTTCGTCAACAAAGTGGGACCCCTCAACAACCCCAGGTAGGTACCACTCTATTTCTTTGTTTTTGATGAATTTTGATCCAACAACATGTCTCCCAATGAGTCAGGTTGGGATTTGTATTTCATGTGTTTATTTGGTGGTTGTTATTGTGTGGCAGTGAGACATACCAATACTATGACTTGCCTTTCTGCACTCCAGGTTAGGCTACTACATGCCAAATGATTCATTGTTAGCTCTACTACATTTACTACTTACATGTAAACTTGACAACCCATCAATGGATAGATTTCAATCAGCTTTTTGATACATGGTGTGATGCTTGTTTAGTTCTTAAGTTTTGCTCTCTTCATTTGAAAGTTTTATTTGATAGTTATGTGTGTATTTAGGAATTGCAAATAAATATGGAAATTGTTGGGACCTCAGCTCAATCCTTTACTTATTTGTCTCCCTAGGGTTTTAGGTTTTTTGCCCTGTAGGTAGGTAGCGTTTTAAGGTTTGATCCCGAGACTTTAAGTGTTTTTTAGGTGCAAACCTCCTACCACCAAGACAAGACGTCAGGCCAATCGAAATGATACGCTGTTAGTGATCGATACTGAAAATATCTTTGAATATTCCTGATATTCCCATCAATATTTTCGTCTTGGTATTTTCATTGAATTTGATATTTACTTCCTTGCCTAGGATGAGAGTTGTTTTCATTTAAATGGTTGGTTTTTTTTTTTTGGGCTGTCTTTGGAAAAGTTGGAGAGGTTGAGTCCTTATGATTGTAAATGCAGATCCTATAAGGTGGAAGAAGGAGTCTCTCGGGGAAGTTTTGAATGGTGACCGTTTGACTAGTTCTTTATACGAGTTAAAATTCATAGAAGACAAAAAGGGGGGTACATTATGCCAGAGGAAGCTTAAGGAAGATGAAGTGGCAAAGTTCAGACAGGCTGTTGCCGATGACTTTTATTTCCAGATGTACTATGATGATCTTCCGTTATGGGGTTATGTTGGTAAAGTTGAAGATGAGAGTTGGGTGCTGAGTGAGAAGGAAAAAAGATACTATTTATTCACACATGTGCAGTTTGATGTATTTTATAATGGCAACCAGGTCATAGAAGTACGTGCTTTTAGTGACCCAAATCATGTCATGGATATAACGGAAGATGTGGAAATCGATGTTAAGTTCACCTACTCAGTCTTCTGGAATGTAACCTCAATTCAGTTTGAGAACAGAATGGAAAAGTATTCGAGAGCTTCATTACTTGCAGTCCACCGCCAGATTCATTGGTTCTCTGTTATCAACTCAGTTGTCATCATTGTGCTCCTGATGGGACTGCTTATTCTACTTTTTATGCGGCGTCTCATGAACGATCTGAAAAAGTAATATATTACAGCTTGTTATTGATTTTATTACTATAAAGACTTCAGTCAGTTGGCCTAACACTCTTCATCTATATTGCAGATGTGCTACTGGAGATGAAGAAGAAGATAAGGAAGTGGGTTGGAAATTTATTCATGGTGATGTATTCAGGTATCCTCAGAATATGTCCTTGTTCTCTGCTGTCCTGGGTGCGGGTAATCAACTACTGACTATGTAAGCTACTTGAAAACATTACTCTCCTATCTGCTTTATGCTTCATTTTTTACTGTATAGCTCTGTATATTCTTTTTCAGTCTCATCAACCATGTCAATACTTTTCCTACCTATCGGAAATTTTATATAGAAATTTTGTGCTTAGTAAATTAGTAATTGATTTAGAATGGATCCTTTTTTCGTTTAAACTCTACAAGTATAAAATTTGACATGTTTTGACTAAATTACACAGGGTTTGCATCTTATTTGTGCTAGCATTTCTTGGTTTCTTATATCCCTACAATCGCGGACTGCTGTGCACTTCTCTTGTCTTTATTTTCACTCTATCATCAGTGGTCGGTGGTTATAGTGCTGCTTCTTTCCACAGTCAGTTTTCCAATTCTGGATGGGTAGTCCTTTACTCTAATTCTTGAGTAATATATTATGCAGCCATCTTATGCGTTAATTTTTAATCCCTTATTCAACATTATAAGTGCTATAAATTTGCAGGAAAAGAGCGTACTTCTGGCTGGGATTCTTTACCTGGGTCCGTTGTTTGTGACGGTGCTAATCCTTAACACAGTTGCTGTATCTTATGGGGCCACAGCTGCACTTCCATTTGGCACTATGATAGTTATTCTTTTAATCTATACATTTCTCTGTGTCCCATTGCTTGCTTTGGGAGGGGTGATTGGGTACCGGTATAGGTCAGAATTTCAAGCGCCTTGCGCTACAAAAAAAATCCCTAGAGAGATTCCATCATTGCCTTGGTATCAGAAAACACTTTGTCACATGTTTCTTGGGGGTCTCTTATCTTTTAGTGCAATTGCCCTTGAGTTACACCATTTGTATGCAAGCTTGTGGGGCTACAAAATATGTACTCTACCCAGCATTTTGTTTGTCATGTTCATCATCCTTATCTTGCTTACTGCTATGTTGAGTGTTGGTTTGACGTACATTCAGCTCTCTGCAGAGGACCATGAATGGTGGTGGAGGTATGTCTCTTTTATGAATGTATATTGACACACCCTACAAACTTTTACTTGTAGATAGGTATAACTTTCTGTTTGTTCCAGATGCTCTTTACTTGTATATTTAGCTTCTTAGTGGTGATTGTAGCATTGACAGCTATGACCTTCAATGTGGAAATTTCAAGGGACTGAATTGTCATTTACTTTCTTCCCATTTTTTTATCAAACCGTCAATCTCACAGGTTGATGAAACAGAAAATAGTAAAAGTATATTTCTGAGGACAGGATCAATGTTCAACAAATTGGCTACATTTTGAAAATGAAGTATTTTCCCTAATTAACTTTTGCAGATCACAATATAATAGAAATTAAAAATGCTTAAAATGTTTCTTGATGCTTTCTTTATTTAGAGGTCATTTCCTTGATGTTATTACTTCTAGAAGAGTCAATGGTTGCCCAACTCTGGACCCTATGAAGAAATGTGTTCTTGACCATGAACTGGACTATAATGATATAAATGGAGTGCACATGATTAACCCATTAATAAGAAGCCACTGCCTAGACATAAAGGAAATGACAAAACTCGTTTTGCCCCTGACCTGGGTGCTAGAAAATTTTGCCATTTGAATTTGGTTGATGATGAACGATATCTATCAGCTGTTTAAAATTAGTGTGTACATAGTATGCTTGCATGATGTTGTGTGTTATTATGATGATGTTGTGACTTGTGTGTCATTGGATTATTTACTTTATTGAGTCAGAGAGTTCCTCTGTAGTAGAGGGTACCCTCTACAGTATCTTGGTTTCATTCAACTGTAGCACAGGCAGATAAATCTTTACAGTACAGATTTTTGGAGGGTATTTTAGTAGACTAGAGAATTAGTAGTTGATTAAAATAATTGCATTCCTCTTTCTTTGCCTTTTCATATAATTTAGTACTACTGATAATTTAATTTGTCTTTTTGATGCAGATCTATCTTTTGTGGGGGCTCGAACGGCTATTTTCATGTTTTGCTATAGCATCATCTTCTATGTTAGGTCAAATATGAGTGGCTTTATGCAGCTATCTTTCTTTCTTGGCTATAATGCTGCCATGTGCTATGCATTCTTTTTGATTTTTGGTGCAATCAGTTTTCGTACTTCATTGATGTTTGTTCGCCACATTTACCAAGCTGTTAAGAGTGAATAGGGATGCTCTTGCATGTCATTAGTAATGGTCTATCTTTTCCAGTTCCCTTTCCCATATCCTCCTGTAACACCAAAAAGGATGGATTGGGGTGTGTCGTCTGAGACTGATGCCATCAATTTGCCCTTCCTCTGAAGAAACTGAAATCAACAAGGCTCTATTGAAATACTGCCTTGAAAAGATGATCTTTGTGTTACTAAGAAGTTGAACCTCACGCTGCCTGTTAACAATTATGCAACATGCCTATATGCACATACAACACGTATTCATATCATTTGTCTCCAGAGATGAAATGAATGCAGCACAAAGTGAATTTATAGAAATGTGTATGCAGGTGTGTATGAGTGATATGCATTTTGTATTATGTTATCTTGTTAGGGACAAAGCTTTCATTTTTGTTTTGCTCATTTGTCTGGTTTATGCAAAGGCCACCACAAAATTCAAGACAAAGCAAACTGATAAATTGTTGTATATTTTTCAAGAAGGCAGTTCATAAATTCCCAATTATGTGTTGCTTGATTGCTTTATGATTCTTTTTACTTCTTTGGATGTTTTTTGTTATTTTTACTCAGTATTAAACCCTGAAAGGATGACTACAAATGTAGACATTGAGATGCCACCGATGCTGTTTTAGAATGCAACCTAGTGGTAGGACCTGCTCAATGATCAAGTCCGAAGTGATTGTTGTTTGTTAGTGGAAAACCTCGACAATTTTGACAGACTACAAGCACTTTTGATGAGATGTTAACATGCGATGTCATTGAACTTCATTTCTAATCATTGGACTTATCACCATCATTGACAGTGCTTCCTTCTTACTATCTTTTTTAATCTGTGCATTGCATTGTATTGATTTTTTTTTTTAAATAAAAAAAACAACGATAAATAATGGATGCTTAGGTCTTGCTAACATCAATAAAGTATTATTAACAAAACCAACCACCCAATAATGTATGTTAGAGATTATATAATACTTTATTTAATTGTATGAATATAATTTTTGAAGCGATATTTTTTTTTTTGAGGAAATTTTTGAAGGGATTTTTAGGTAGCTAAATAAATTGGTAGTGCAGAAAATTGAGTTAGCAGGGTTCTCAAATTTCTAAAAGGAAAATAAAAAATTAAAATAACTTAATAGATTTGGTGCATTTTTATGACAAAAATTCGAGTTCTATTAATGCATAAACGTATTTTAAAAATATATATATTACAACAAATTTTCATTGCACGTCAAGGCAAGGGCGGACGCACACGGTGGAGCACGTGCTCTACCTCAAAGGTTAAAAAAATAATAATAATATATTATATTTATATTTAAAATTAAAAATTTAATGTTTTTACCTTTTTTAATAATTTTTTATGTATATATTATATTTTTATTATCCACTTTTTCTATACAATAACATATTTATACAAATTAGTGAATTCTTATTTTTTTATATTAAATTATCACACTATATTGTAATTAACTTAATTTTTTTTAGTTTTTAATTTTGTAAATTTTAATATTTTTTAATTTAACCAACTTCTAACTTATTAACTTTTCTCGCCTAAATTTAAACATTAAAATTGTCATATTCGAATGTTCAATTATTTTTTATTTCTCATTTTTTTTGTACCAAAGTATTAATTTCATTATTTTATTGATTTATTTTTTAAAAATATTTTAATTCCAATATAAATGTAATATTATCGAAGTTTATAGATCAGGTGTATTATTTTGATTTAATATAAACTTTCTTTATTTAATAATTTTTTAAATAAAATCATGTATACTATGCTATGATAATAGTTTTTCAATATTATAGTTATTATTTGAAATAAACAGTAATACTATGAAACTCAATTATGAGATAATTGATTGATTAATTCACTATAAATTCACATCCACTAATAGTTTAAGTGATTAATATATTTATCATTCATGTATATTTCGAGTATGTGTGGAGAGTTTTCTCCTTTTATCATGAGAGTCTTATATTACTATGGATTTTAATTTTCAAATCATACATATAACGTTTAAGCTTGATATGTTTTAACAGACTATTGGTATATTTAACTTATATATATATATATGTATGTATATATAAAAGTTTAATATGTATTGATATTTCAAATTGTTGAGTTATTAGGTTGTTGGATCGTGATGGAAACCAAGATAGTAATCATGGAGGACAATGAGATAATTGGACAATAAGACAATTAAAGGCAATTAAAGATAATTTGGCTTAATTTTGAAGGTTTTGGACACCCCTTTAATTGTCTTGTTGTCCAATTGTCTCATTGTCCTCCATGATTGCTATCTTGGTTTCCATTAGATCGAGCCCACTTAAGATGATCTTATAAAATGAATTTGGATAGGAACAAGTAACCTCTGGCAGTTATTAGCGGTTATTGAAAAATAAGTGGTTACTGGCGGTTATTGAAAAATAATCATCACCCTTATAAATATATGATATTGTTTTGCTTTTAAGATTTATCCAAAAACAATTTTCCACACCATATGTACAAAATACACACAATGAGTAAACATAGAAAGTATATAGAGAGAACAAATGACATAAGTTCACAAATGACATAAGTTCTTACACTGTGACTTGAGAGTTTGATCCTCTAATTGGTGATCAAACTCCGATCAGTTGAATAATTCGGAGAATTTAGAGCAATTTCCCCTGCGTATAAACGAATATATTTTTTTATTACATTTTAGTGGTTTTTATAGGACTTATATATTATAATGAATTCTTTCACAAATAATAATAGTTATATCATAATTGGATCTTAATATTATTGGATTATATTTTATTAATATAAATATCCGAATTTACCACGGAAATTGTAATTGACATGCTAACAGCTTTGAAGTATGGAGCGAGAGTAATGGACGCAGTCAAACGTGGTGGCTAGACAGTTACTACGTCAAACAGTTATAAACTCCGTAAAAGATCTAGCCAGATTTTGCTGCTGGAAATGAATGACAAACCTCACCAACCTTCATTTTCTGCCTCTTCAAAAATTAACTCTTGTTGAAAAATTAACCAAACTCACTTCACTTGTCTGACTACTCTAACCAATCTTGTTCCTTTGTGTCACAGCTTGTGCCTTTTGGATGCCTGTGTTACGCTATACCAGATATTAAATCGAATTAGATTGAAATGAATATCATAAAATCTTTTAATTGGACATTCGTCGCATAAAATTAGATTTTTATATATTAAAATGTTCATGAATAAACTAAAAGAATAAAAAAGTAAACAAAACCTGTCAAATAAAGAAACGATAAAAAAAAAAGAAAAAAAGAAGGCAATAGTAAATGAGAGAGAGAGTATTTGTCAATAAATGCATGAGAAAAATAGAAGATAAATTTAAACCTTTTGAAGTAGAAAATATCACCTGCATTATGTCCAATCCGACTCCATAAACGGTGCTCCAAACGCACCCGTTTATGTTTATGTCTATTTACACACAATATTTGGTGACACATTGTAATTAGCTAAAATGGTTAATGTCTATTTTCACACTTTAGCTGAGGAATCAATTGAAACTTTTTCCTCCAAGTTTAAAAAATAAATAAATAAAGCAGGTGGCCAAATTTTCCGGGACACCAAGCCTTTTTCTACTATAGCAATTTCAGTGGTTTTAGCATCTTCTACTGCTCCCCAGAGGTAGTTTATTGATTTTTGACATCATTAATTATATAGTATGTTTCCATTACTGATTTTGTATCATTCTGAGATGCCACTGTCTTCTTTTTGTTTGTTCCTATTAGATGGTATTATTAGTCACTTGTTTATTTAATGCATGTTGCAAATTCATGTGGGGTAGACTTTGATTTCAAAATGTGAAGCTTTTTGTTTTCTTCTTAGTGATTTTGATGTCTTCGTCTTGCATGAATAATTTGGTAGACCCTTTTTATATCTTAAATTTGTCAACATTTCTGTGTAATTCTAATTGCTGGTGGCTTTCATGGCTATTTACAGGAACAATGATGGGTATTCTTGAATCTTGGTTGCTAAATCGCCCTGATGTGATTGAATTATAAATTACAAGAATCGGGGTTTTACCTTTCTAGTATGGCAAGTTGTATCTCATCATGTTTTGCTTGGAGTTGGAGAATATCAGAGGAGAGTCGAATTAGTAAAGATGACCCTTTTAAGGTTTTTGACAACAGAAGTTTGTGGGGATTTTGCCCAAGGAATGTCAAAAGCTTTTCGTCTCTGAAGTGTTCCTTGAACTCTCACAATGTTAGTCCAAGTCAAAGTAAAGAGCCCAAAGAAGACCCTTTTTCTGGATCTACATCCTGAGGTTTCATTGCTCAGAGGTGATGAGAATGGCATGTTTTTAAGACCAAAGGAGGAGGAATCTGATGTCGCGGACAGCCTGAGGATGTCCTCTTTTTTAAGTAACTACAGTCAAGCCAAGATCAAGGTTGTTGGTGTTGGGGGTGGTGGGTCTAATGCTGTTAATAGAATGATTGAGAGTTCAATGAAGGGCGTGGAGTTTTGGATAGTTAACACTGATGTTCAAGCCATGAAGATCTCACCTGTATTCCTGGAGAATCGTTTGCAAATTGGCCAGGAGCTAACTAGGGGGCTTGGTGCTGGTGGGAAACCGGATGTAGGCATGAATGCTGCCAATGAGAGCAAAACGGCTATAGAGGAGGCACTTTATGGTGCAGACATGGTCTTCGTGACGGTAAATTCAAGCTATATTTTCTCATGTTTATTGCCAGGAAGATTTACTATAAGAATCATGGAATACGCTAATATTTTGTGGGCATGCTTTGAGTTGGTTGATTGACTGGTAGACTAAATTGATAATGTTACTAGCCAAGCAGACTATATTGCATAAAGACTAAAGTTTCAAATGTGTCTTAAGTGCAACTGTCTAGTAAATTTTAAAATTTTACCGACAAGCATGAGTACGATAGCTTCAACACTGGGTTCCCATGAAAGCCTAAAACTCAAAAATGTGGTTAATTCTTTCTTCTATTTTTATGTGTTTGTCTTTTGCTTTGCTGAATTTTCTAACACCAATTGGTTATGATTCAATGGATAAAGTTCACCGCTTACACCTATCAAGCTTGGTCTGTAATGTTTTACATCTATATATTCCTTCAAGTCCTGAACACAAATTGCAATTTTTATAAGGGGAGGAAGAATGTTTTAGTTTTTCTGTGCATTGTCTTACCTAAGAAAAAAGTTGCATCGCTTGAGCAGCAGGAAGTACATTTTATGTTTTTAGTACATTGTCTTTACCTATTACATCAAATCAACAGGCTGGGATGGGTGGAGGCACTGGCACTGGTGCGGCTCCTGTAATTGCAGGCATTGCAAAGTCCATGGGTATATTGACAGTTGGTATTGCTACAACTCCATTTTCTTTTGAGGGAAGAAGGCGGACTGTTCAAGCTCAAGAAGGAATTGCAGCTCTGAGAGATAATGTTGACACGCTGATTGTCATCCCAAATGACAAATTGTTGACAGCAGTTTCACAGTCCACCCCAGTAATGGAGGCGTTTAATTTGGCTGACGATACACTTCGTCAAGGTGTTTGCGGTATCTCAAATATAATTACGGTATGCAATGCAGAAGAAATTTATTGAATAATTGTTGACAATTATTTTTAGACTGCCTAGTGATGTGCTAACTCGAACATCAATCAATTTTATATTATCTAAAGTGACATAATTTGAATGGATTCAAGGTAAAAATTTTTTGTTTCTTGCTTCTAGGTCTTCTATTATTATTATTTTAATAGTTTGAAGTTGTATGAGATACTGTCAGCTCTATTGAATTGGTGCATGTGTTACTTAGCCCTCTTGAGGTAGGCATGATCTTTAAAATTCTAGTAATTTTAGGGAGAGGCTATTAGTATTGCGTAAAGCTGTAGACTTCATTGTCAGCGAAGTTAGTTTAGGTCCTAGGTCTTTTTTCGTTCCTGCATATAGTGTGCCATAATCTTCATGCTCAAGAGTTCAAAATGGTAGCATAGGCATTTGTCTTTTCTTATTAGGGACTTTAAATTTTTAAGGTCTTTGTGAGACCAAAGAACATCATTTTTTGTGTAATGTTGTCACACTGATCATGCTTTTTTCTGAAATACTTAGAATTGTCATGTCCAGTTATATCAATGATGCACCATAATGCATGCATACAAATGAGCTTAACTCAATATGTCTGATCTTATCATTCCACAGCAAATGGAAAAAATAATGTATATTAGGGTCAGCACTGGATCTGATCATGCTAATATGTTTTGAGTTACACATCCTTGGTTGTGAGACCTAGTATTATAATATATGTTGCAATATTCTTATAATGTCCATTTAAGGAATTAAGATTATCTTGTGTTTCTCCAAGTCTTCTTTATGTTAGGTTCCTTGTACTCATATGCGACTTATTTACCCTTAGTCTGATTGTGATGGAACTGACTGCAGGTTCCAGGTCTTGTTAATGTTGATTTTGCAGATGTGCGAGCTATTATGAAGGATGCTGGTTCTTCTCTTATGGGAATAGGAACTGCAACTGGTGAGCTTAAAAGGCCCCATTTCCTTATTGTTATAGGCGTAAATAAATTTTTATCACAGAAATTATATTGTAACAAAGTAATACAAAAAAGAATAGAAAAACAAGATCACCCAGAAGTTACAGCTCTCTGCAAGTTTATCTCCTACAGCTCTTTGAACTTTGGTTCTTGTGCCATGGTGCCACCTTATGGTTGATAAAGAGACAAACTGTTGCTGCATTAGCTAATATAGTTTAGCGGTAGATTTTCATTTTATTTTCCCCCCAATTTGGCTTATGTTTGATGTAAATGACCTTACTATAAATTTTACAATTTCTTCGTTTCTTCTCTATTTGAGCATAATTTTTATGATGTGTGAATTATTTTGTTGCTTATGAATTATTCTTACAATTATAAAATCAATGATCCTAATGTTAGAGAAGGGTTATACTTTATCATAACATAGTAGAAACATGTAAATGATTATGAAACTCAACCTGATTATGCTTTTATAATTTTATTCTATTGTTCCTCATGATTCCAGAAAGTTGTAGGGGATATCATAACTTGAAAAAAAATTTAAGATAGAGGCATTCCAGCAGTGTGTCCTAAGATTCCAACTCTCATTTCTGTCTTCATGAAAACAAATGAACACACTGGAATAATAAGGCAAATGACAGCTAGTAAAACATCGAGAATTTCTATTGCATGTTAAAACCTTTTTCCTTTCACATTGTTATCTTAGTATGGATGGATAATAAACTTCCAATTTTTTTAAATTAACCATTTCAGAAATTTATATTTTATAGTGTTGTGGAGAAAATTTGTACCTCTGGAATTTATTATATGGGTTACATGAAGAAATTTTTTTTCAGAATGCTGAATTTGGTAACCTAGAAATGCAGATATTCGTTTTCCTTTTCTTTTTCTACTTTTATGCAGGAGAACATATATACTATTGGTTTAATTGGAAAATTCGATCCGTAAAGTACAATATACTTGTCTTGGGGCTGATAAGATATGCAGGGGCCAAAGCACGGCAATGGATAAATGTGTATCAGAAACTGTAGACTTTTTAATTTCAAATGATTGGCTTCAGTTATAGTGGAGTGTAGTCTATATATGTTTCCTTTTTCTTCCATATCTTGATGTCCTAGCTTGTTTCAGTTGCCTTCTAAGTTTTCATTGTACTCTATTGTATGTAGTTGGGAGGCAACAGACTATTGATTACATGTCTACTTTAGCTTTTCCTTTTGGTGTCTGGCTCTTTCTTCCCATATTGTTTGAGAAAGTAACTTATTGCTAATTTATTCTGACCTGAGGTAAAAAAAAAAAAAAAGCATCTGGTTCAAAGGGTTCAAGCATTCAATTTACTTGGTATTTTATTGAACTTATGTTGATGTACAGGAAAGAATAGGGCAAGAGATGCTGCGCTGAATGCCATCCAATCTCCATTACTGGATATTGGTATTGAGAGAGCTACTGGAATTGTGTGGAATATAACTGGTGGAACTGATTTAACTTTATTTGAGGTTGGCCTTCCCTAATTGTATCTCTTTTTCGCCTCATGGCTTGTATCTACATTCTTAGAAAACGTTTTTTGCCTCATGGCTTCTATCATGTTGAGTTTTAAGTCTATGGACACCCTTTTTAGAGTTCACTTAATATCATCTTTGGTTGTTTCAGAGCCACTTAATGCTTTCTTCTACTTGAGCGGCTATAAAAATTCCTCAACAACAATGAATATATGATTTATTTCCTCTCTTTTGTGGCTGTTAAGCCTGTTATTGCTCTCTAATTGTCCTCAGATCGTCAGATCACTTCTTGTATACTGATTAAAAATGTCTTCACCGCTGTTGCTTGTATTTCATATGATCTAATACTTCTACTTTGAATTGACATGTCAACTTTCTTTCAGGTGAATGCTGCAGCAGAGGTTCTATATGACCTTGTAGATCCTGGTGCAAATTTAATATTTGGGGCAGTGATAGATCAATCACTATGTAATCAGGTAAGTTCAAGAGCTAAATATGATACAAGCATAATCACTCATGATTATCCTGTACTATTCATTCCAGACAGAAGCTTTCAAAGAAAATCTATAAGTATTATGAATGGAAGTACAATGCCTATAGGTATGTCCCTATTTTGAACTGGCTTTGTTTGAACTGTCAATTTACGAAATTGATAAATAAATACGGGCTGCACTGTGTGCTTAACAATCTGAATTTCAAATCCTCCCAACTAATCTGGGACACAGTAAAAATTTTTGATAAATTTGCGAACGACTGTCACACGGTCTAATTCCGCATAGAAATTTTTTGCAACCATGTTGGCGCCAGGGCACCAACCTTAGCCAGCCAACACACACCAAGTTGCCTAGGAAGCATGCCTACAATGCTATGATCCAACAGCCTACCATTGCTGCCCAATGCACAAGTGCTGCCTACAACCCACTTTATCTAGTACAAGTAAAATGCTGCCAAACTTGCACAGAATTCACGCAACACCAAACACAAAGAAAGGTAGAAGTATGAATGAAAAAGCAACACAGCCAATTTACAGGAGCCCAATCCTAATCCAAGCCAATTTTATTAGGGAAGTGTACGCAGTTTTCACTCATGTTGCACTATATAAACACAAGGACAGTGCCAATTGCCTATACAATGTTGGCCACTAATATTACAGCACATCAGCATAGGCAATTAACATCCCTAACTGCCTAGGATAAGACATCTCTTGCTTTGCTTTTCAGGTCAGCATAACTCTGATTGCTACTGGGTTCAAAAGTCAAGATGAAAGCGAAGGAAGGGTAATGTATTCTTGCTCCATCTCCAAGTTGAAACACTACTTGTTTTATATCTTTACGCTACTTGTTTATATCTTTTTGATATGGGAAAATGCAGGGAACTCGGATATCGCATGGCAATGTGTCCCCACGAACCAACAGTCGGTCCTCTTACGTTGAAGGCGGTTCAATGAAGATCCCTCTGTTCTTAAGGAAGAGTTCTTTTCACCCCAAAACCTGAGATTCTTTTTTGAAATGTATATGGCAACTATATTGCATCAGACTTTACCTATATTAATATTATGTGATTTCATGTCTGATTGACAGCTTGTTGCTAACTTGTGTCTCACAGTTGTTGAAGAAATGCTTTTATTTTCACTTGGTTTTATTGAAGATTTAGATTATTTGACAAGACATCACGGTGAAGCTCTCAGGATCCATGATGCTCTTATAGAATTTGAGGTTTGGGAGTGTGTTTGAAAATGTTTTGTTTAATTTTTATTTTTTATTTTTTAAAACAATGATTTGTTTGGAAATTTTTATGTCACTAGCACAAATTTTTGTTTTGAGAATTTTTTTTTTGTTACAATGATATAAACCAAACCAAAAACAATAATTGCTTTTTTTTTTAAACTAACAATATTTGTTTTTGGTTTGTTACAATAAATGTTTTTGGTTTACTTAGCAATCTTTTAAATCTAAAACTAAAATTAAAGAATTCTGTATATTCTTTGTGATAAAGAAAACATTTAAGTAGATTTAGAGAAGTAATTAACTAATAATTTGTTCAAAAATATTGTAGTGGTCGGATCCTAGCGTTGTTGAAACAGATGAGGTCTGTTATCAACTTTTGTGGGCACTAACAATCAGCTAAAAAGATCAAGCAAACTAATTTGAGAGTTGATGATATCTAAAAGGAAAAATGAAGAAGAAAAATTAATTCTTTTCAATACGCTTGGATGGTACTGGAGGCTGAGGAACAGATAGGTTGACTACCTGATTCAATTGAGTTGGTCCGCATACGTACCTGGTTAATACATTGGCTCGGTTTTTTGCCATTTTGCCATTTTGCCACTGCAAATATAAATCTCTTCTTTGTGATAAAGACAACAATTAAGTATTTTTTTAATTAGGAAACAAGCAATCAGTTAATATTCTTCATCTTTTTTTAAAGTGAACACTGATTGTTTACTAAGAGCATCTCCAATGAGGCTGTGGATTGTAGAAAAGTAAAGTGTCATGTAGGATTGTATGAAAAAAATCATCTCCAATGCAAATGTCAACCTTCATTGTTAAGCTGACTTGGCAAAGAAAAAAATCAACACTGTGAGGATGACTGTCTACATGTAGAGGGCCTGTTATACATGCTGACTCAGCAACTCACGTTGAATGCTCTCTTTAATGTTTGGATTTTAAATAGAACCATTGGAGGTCATTTTTTGGTTTGACTGTCTATTAATACCATGTAAGAAGCAATTGTCTTGAAATTGATGACATAGTAATGGATTGTGAAAAACAATTCACAACCTCATTGGAGATGCTCTAAGAGCATCTCTAATGCAAAAATGAATTGTGTTTCAGAAAAAGTTATTATATCATCAATGTTAAGAGAATATACATCCTATATGACATAAATATGATTTGATAGACAATCAAGTTAAAATGTGTTCTCCAATGTTTTTACTTGAAATGCACACTTTAATAAGATGTTGATTTTTTTTTTTTTTTAACTACAAAACTTTCTTAATTATTAATCACAAGCAATAAATGATTGTAGAGGAGGGGTTGGAGAGGAAAAATGCAAGAGATGGTAGGTTGAAATAGAAAATTAATATGATTAGTCAGTAATAAATGACTATCTAACAGACCTTCTGAAAGTAGAAGGTCATGTTGACAGTGTCTACTTTTTTATTTTTTTTTTTGTCACATCAGCTTCACAATGGAGAGTGATAGTTGCATTAGAGAAACTTATTTTAACATAATATCTATTTATCTTATGTGTCATTTCATTTTTTCACAATTCATTTCAACATTGGAGATGCTCTAAGATTTGATAGGAATGACCATATACTTCATTCGAATATTGACATTTTTAAGTGGGAGATATTTATACTCATAAATTGAAGGGAAAAAACTCTTTGCATATGTTGCTGAATACTCATTGTAAGATTTGAAGTCATACTATTAATGTAAGGTAGAGTCTCCATTTGAACTAAGATTGGATGTGCAATTAGCTTATATTCTTTAACAAATATCCTTTTACATGTTTTTGCATAAAGAATTATTTTTGAAAAGAATTTTATAACTCTCCAACAAAATGCACATATTATCATAATTCAAGTTTTTAGTGTATATTTTCTTAATATTTATGATAGGAGTTCAAGTCCTATCATATGTATTTACTAACATGTATGAGAAGTTTTCTTTTTTATCGTGGGAGTGGATTTTTTCTGATATGATAAGAGTAGATCTTCAGGTTGGATAATGTTTTAATTTGTTAGATATTGGCCAACTCATGAACATTAATGTCAATGAATTTTTGATAATTTTGTAATTATATATATATATATGACCTTCCCAACAAAACAATTTAATTATACCCCCCTTCTTTAAAATGAAAAAAAGGGGTCAAAAAGAGAAAGAAAGAAATAAAAAATTTTGGGCCATTGTAGTCCACCTAGTATGGGCTGGGTTGGACCCAGATATGCAAACACCCAAAATATCTATATTCAGTAATTCTGGTTTGGACTTTGTCCACATCTTTACTCCCAAAAGTCAATTCCTGTGTGCTCACTTTCCCACCTCAAAGCCTCCAAAGCCAGATCCACTCCTCCACCAACTCCGTTGGCACCAAACCATCCTATATGCCTCAATAAATAAAAATCACACTTTTCCAAGACCAAATTCATGTCCACCTCAAAACCCTTCAAGACCTAAAAAGCATTCATTACATAAAATCTCTCTTGTAAGAACTAAACCACATGATATTCCAACCCTACGACAAGCATGCTACGTAGGGTCCTCCAAAACCATACAAAACAAAAACCCTTACGTGTATTCGAATTCCCCCACCCATTTGTTTTTCTCTTCTCTCTCTTTGCTTTTTCTCTCCTCCTCCTACACAAATAAATTCTTGGCACAACCCTCACAACCTTGTTATCTAGAGAAGTGAAACCGCCATGAACAATACCCATTTCTCATTGACCACTAAAGAGGATCAAGAAAACATGGCTTCGAGGGGTAGTAGACGAATTCATGCATTTTCAAAGAAAACAAACAAGGCGAACGGGCCAGCTCAACGTGTGATGTTGCATGGCTCAGCTGAAGAAGTACTTAACAGGAAAGAATATGTTTGTGAGGCTGAATTGGTGTCATCAAATGGTACACAACAGAAGGTGGTGGTGGAGAGTGGACGTGAGAGGCTGAAGAGACATAGAGAAGAGATGGGTGGTCAGGTTTCGATACCTGATAAATGGGGTCAAGAGGGGCTGCTTAACGATTGGATTGATTGTTCCTCTTTTGAAGCACTTTTAGTGCCTAATAAAATCGCTTCTGCACGTAAAGCACTTGTAGCGGAGCATGGACGTAGTAGAGCCGCTTCTCATCAACTCAGGATAGAAAGTAGGTGTTAGCTAGCTAGCTAGCTACCTAGAGTTTCTTCTTTCATTTACTTTACTTTTGATTGTATGCATCATAACATCAATTCTACTATTCCATAGCAGTCATTGCACTAAATAAATTAATAATTATCTGGGAAGAACATGAAGATCTCTATAATTTTGTGTACCTTATTGTCTTGGGGGTGGGTCGTTATGGATCAGTTTGATATTGATGAGCATTTTTGTTCTTTGGAAGTGGATTAATATTCTGATCTGTTTTGTTGGTGGAGTATATCACCATTTGTTGAGGTTTTCAACCTCTTAATTAATCAGAAAATTGCTGCCAAAGTCTCTTAGGTAGTATTTGATACAATTTTTTAAAACCATTTTTCATTTTTAAAATTGAAAAACGTTTGAAAATGAGTTTGACAGTTGTTTTTAAAAATATATTTTTGAAAATAAAAAATATGTTTTCAAAAATGTTAATTAAGGTAAAGGTAAAACATAATTTTTTTATTGTTTTTTATCATTTTAAAAAACCATTTTTATTTATACAGTAAAACTCCAAAAGATAAAACCACTCGTCTCTATCAGTCATATCATTTTTAAAAATAGTTTTCATTCAAACACTTTTTCAGTTTTTACTTTTTTATAAAAATGATACTAAACAACTTTTATTATTTTTTTATTTTCGAAATGTATTTTCAAAAATGTTACCAAACGTATTATTATTTTTGAAAACGTCATTTTCAAAATATATTTTTTATTTTTAAAAATACTTTTCATTAATACCATTTTAAAAACATATCCAAACGTACCCTAATTAACTTTTAATTTGCATGATCTATTTATATATTTTTTATTCTTCTTCCATATCTGTTACACAAAACAAATTGAAATCTAGCACTAGCAATTTGTTTTTCTTGTAAGGTTGAATTAATGTTATTATAGTTTTCAAGGTAAGCAAGATTGCATGTCTTGGTAAAATGTAGCCATTAACATATTAATGGAGGAAAAAGGCAAAGTAGCACTAAAATTTAACATATGACCTAATTAATAAACAAAAGGGAAAGCATGATCATTCAACAGTTTCCACCGAATTGGAGTGATTTAATGGATTAGAAGTATCGAAATACAAGGTAATTGCCAATGTTACAGAAATCGTTAACTACTAATCTACCGGTGAGATAGTGGTTAGTAATTTATTGGTTATTCAGCGATTAATTGATAAGTAATGTTTTAGAGAAAACTTATTAATTTTTTAAAATCTAAATTCATAAACTGATATTTTTTAAAATTTTAGGGGATAAAATCAAATTTTTCTGTAATTGTATCAAAGCTTAGAGAAGGTTTGTGTCATTTTCCATGACACATTTATATGTCTAATCACGAAACCCTACCATTCAGCTGCCTCTACCCCCTTTCTTCTCTCTCTCTTTTTCTCTCTCTAACGTTGGCTTCTTTCTTCTTCTTCTTTTCTTGTTTTTCCCTTCTTATTAACAGTGAAAATAATGAATGACGGAGACGGTGATGAACGGCCTCAACCTCATCCTTTCTTCTCCTTATTCTTCTTCCTTCTTGTCTCAAATATATACATATATATATTTTGTGTTTGTGATGGTGGTTGGATTTTTTGATGGTATTTAGGCGTTTTCCAACTAGTTTTGTGGAAGGTTTTTGTCGAGTTAGTTCGATTATTCAGCTAACCGACCGATTACACACTTCTGGCGAGCATGACCCCCGATTTGGAGTTTATCGGACCGGTACCCCATCGGTCAGCAATTCATCGGTGAAAAATCACTGGTAACCAACGATTTTTGCAATAATGGTAATTGCCCATGTATATAGATGGATCAAAATCCTCTCTCTTGATCTAAATGGCATCCAGTACTTCTTTCCAACCATCTATATGTATCACATTTCAAATATTATATGATTGTGTCAAACTAAGGTAGTATCCACAACAAATAATTAGGTGAAATAATCTCGAGATGTATTGTACAATATGATACAAATGATCATTTACTTATGGTCCATTGCCATATAAAAAAATATATATCTCTTAATATCTAATGTGATATTAAATAATAACAGTAGAATATATTGTCTTTGGTAGAATTAGATTGAATTATTTTAAATTGATTATGATTGAGATTGTAGAAGGTCGATTTACAATTGTTGACGTAAAGCTGGTCTCATCGGTTAACTTTTTAGGAATTCAACAACCTTCGCAAGTCAAACAAACAAAGCATGTATGATCTTAATATCGGTGTGATGCCAGCAGAAGACAAGACGCTCCGATGCTCAAGTTAAAAATGAAAATGAAGTAGTCATATAAAAGAAAGAAAATGTAAGATTGTGAATGGTGTGATGTCGTTTGATGTTAATAGAGATTATAAGAATCAGTTGAGTGTCAATTAGCTGCCCTTTTAAGGAAAGACTGCTGTCCTACTTGACAAAGATAGCAGAGGTTGTGACATCTTATGATACAAGTATTTAAGAGTATGGGAACCTTAAAGATGTGAAGACCTTATAATGTATAAACTTGTGAATATATGAATATAGAGATATTTAAGCATACTAACAGTATGGAAAAACTGGATCCCTTTCTTCCTGGTGGCATTCTCCTTTTATAGAGGATGAGAGTGTCGTTGGTGAGTTATGGAGCAGAGGGGATCAAGGGACCATTCCCTTGATATAAGCCACAACCCTTGTAACATTGTTCACGCTCGCCTTAATGGATTTTTTGGTTAGGCATTGTAGCATAGCTAGTTAACACGCCACTAATGATGCAGCTGGCGCACATTACACAGAGCTTAGACCTTCGTCGAAATGTTGGGCTTGAATTTGTCCTACTCATTGGCTTGACTTACAGACTGGGTTATCTTAGAGGCTTCATTAGTTGGGCTTTTGCCATGAGCCCAATCTTTTCCATCTATTGGGCTTGCGTAATTTTTACCATTACAAAGATGAGATTGAGATTGAAAATATGATACATTACATCTCTACACTTGTTTTTTTAATATAATATTGAATAATGATGGTACAATTATTTACCACTTTACACTTTTTTGGTTGCATTTGATGTGTACAATTAGATTGGATTACTTTGAAGGATTAAATATGATTGAAATGAGATTGAGATTAGAAGAGATTGGTTTGAACCAAATTAGCATTATCTATCATGTGTTTGGAAACATGAGACCGAATTAAAGTGCTTGGTTCATATGTTTAATATGATCATCTAGGATCAAATTAGATTTGATTTAATAAATTTCTATTTAAACTAAAATTGATTTAAACAATGTATCACAACACTAAAAATTCTCTCCATATAAATTTCTTATGAAATATAATTATTTTAAATCAATTTCATAAAAAATAGTAGTAAAACCAATTTCGAGATATAAAAATGGAAAAAAATCATAGCATAGCCATAATGAGTTATCTTTATTAATTTCGAAGAAAACCTTGTTTCAAAATAAAAAATAAAAAATAAAAAAATAAAAAATAAAAAGAATAAAACCTACAGCTACTTCTAAATGCAAGCCCACTCAATTATTATAGGTATATACATGTCGTACATTTAAAATCTGTCTTCTAAAATTATCTGGGGTAGTTTTAGAAATGCCAGAAAGAGCATAGATCTATTAAATGGGCTGGGCCCAAAAACATTGTGTACCTATGCCTAGGGTTTATGAGTAGTGCACACAACACGACCTCATCTTGTTCTGATATAAAATGCTTCGTGTGCCGCTCAACACTTGCTAGCTAGGGTTTCTTTTTCTTCTCTTCGGTACTCCCTCTCTCTCTAGCAGCCTCTCATTTCTCCATTTAAACTCTTCTATTAACTACTCGATCGTGTGTGATTCTCAGATCTCTGAACTCCCTTCGTTTTCCGATCAAATATAAAATTAATTCGCGTTGTCGATTTTTGTTTGCAGGTGAATAATCGATAAAGGGCTCGTATTGTTTCAACCATGAGGTATGCTAACTTGTTGCATTTTTTTCGTTTTCTGTTATTATTGATTCTATATTAAGCTTTATTGTTGTTTGTTGGTCTTAGATGTGATGTATTGTAATTGGATTTTGTGTTTTTAAACTTTAAAAATATACTAACATTGTGTTTTATTGAAAAACATATGTGAAGCTGAAAGGGCATATAATTTTGTAACTGTAGTGGTTTTGAAGCTGTTGAGGGTAATTTTACTTATTGGCTTGTGTTGATTAGGTGAATGTATCTTGTTGGTGTTTTCCTGATTACATAGAGCATGAAACAGAGAATTTATTTCATTAAATGATCCTGTTACATATATTCCTTTTGCAGTTTATATATTTTTGGTGTTTTATATGTGTGATTTTAATTTTTTGATTATTTTTATATTAACAAAAGGCAGTGGTATTAGTTCTTTATATATGTGGAATTGTTGTGTTGAATCGGCTACATATTCATGTCATGTGGTTTGAACTTATGAGATTGTGTTAATTTGATGTGGTAATTGTGGATGTTGTTGCTTTGCTCGTTCTCTAAATTTATGGATGTGTGATGTGGCAGTAAGCTTCAAAGTGATGCCCTCAGAGAAGCAATCTCTGCCATTATGCTGTATTCAAAAGAAACCAAAAAGAGGAATTTCACAGAGACCATTGAGCTCCAAATTGGGCTTAAAAACTATGATCCGCAGAAGGACAAACGTTTTAGTGGATCTGTGAAATTGCCACACATTCCTCGTCCTAAGATGAGGGTGTGCATGCTTGGAGATGCCCAACATGTTGAAGAGGTAATTTTACTGTTGTGTTCATTTTTATTATTTCAGGTTTTAGTGCCACTTCATGTTGTATCTTTCTGTTACTTATATAAACTGAGTAATGTGTTTTAGTGTTGTGTTCATTTCTATTATTTCAGGTTTTAGTGCCACTTCATGTTGTATCTTTCTGTTACTTGTATAAACCCAGTAATGTGTTTTTACATTTGTTGTATGTATTCGGACCGTCTTACCTACATTGATGTGATTTCTTTTCTTTTAACTTGCAGGCTGAGAAAATTGGCCTCGATTACATGGATGTTGAAGCTTTGAAGAAGCTGAACAAAAACAAGAAATTGGTTAAAAAGCTTGCCAAGAAGTACCATGCCTTTTTGGCTTCAGAATCTGTCATCAAGCAGATCCCTCGTCTCTTAGGCCCTGGTCTTAACAAGGCAGGCAAGTATAGTATTTTGTTTAACGTCTGTGTTTGACCAATTTAACATCATATTAATATTTCCAAATTTTTTGTCAGTGCAATGCATGCAATGTTTTATAGCTGGAAGACAATTAAGCATAAAAATGAACTTCAAACTGGTTAATGGTGTTGCATATGTGCCATTTTTTACTTGTATGCCTCTGATGATTAACAAGAATCAAGATTTTAAGGATCTTTGTTTCTAATTTTCTTGATGTTGGGTTTAGGTGATATTTATTTTTAAGGTTTTCTGTATCAGTTTATCAACCTAGATCATTGGATTTTTTTATTTTCTCAATGCAATATTATTTGGTCTTTTATGTAATGTGTAATGGTTTAAGAATTTCTGTAACTTCAGTCAGTTGCCTTTTTAATTTGTTGAGTTGCATGCATCTTACTTGCCACAGCTCTTGTGTAATTGCAGGTAAGTTCCCCACCCTTGTGACTCACCAAGAATCCTTGGAGTCTAAAGTCAATGAGACCAAGGCTACAGTGAAGTTCCAATTGAAGAAGGTGCTTTGCATGGGAGTTGCTGTTGGAAACTGTGCCATGGAGGAGAAGCAAATCTTCCAGAACGTGCAAATGAGTGTTAACTTCCTTGTTTCATTGTTGAAGAAGAACTGGCAAAATGTGAGCTACTCTTTTCTTGAATTCAACTGTCATCTAATGTTTTTATATATTACATATGTTGCTTTTCTAATAATCTTGTGCCTTACACCTGCTGCAGTAAGAGGTTTTGTTCTTCCTTGTAGCAATATCCATTAGTCGTGTTTGTTGATTTGTTGATTTTTGTTTTTAACATTAATGTTTGATTATTTAGAATTAATTGATTTTGAACATTGATGTTTGATTATTCAGAATAAAATCTGATGTATATTGTCATTTTTGTTGCAATTATCAGGTGAGGTGTTTGTACCTGAAGAGTACCATGGGCCCATCCAACCGCATATTTTGAAGATTTTTGTTTTTGTTGCCTGTTGGAGCTTTGTAGGGAAAAACTAGTGTCAGCTTAATACAGAGTGTCTCGTTGAATGTTTAATTTTCCTATTTTGACTTGAGAATGCGTAATCATTTTATAATAGCGGACATTGATGAAGTTTTTTGTTGGACAAATGTTGATTTCAATCTTGATTTACATTTGTTTTGCTGTTATTTTCGAAGATTCATTTTCTTGTAAGCATGAATCATTTGTTTTTGGCCCTGTTGAGCTGGATTCACCGTTGGCATCTCATCTATGGTTTTAGTGTAGGAACTCTTGAATGTTTGATTATTTTAACAGGTTCCTAATATTTGCCATCATTTGCTATGTATAGAAAGAGAGACTAATTTTATGATCAGTATTTCAAAATTTAAAAAATTTAAGTTAAGATGAACAATTAAATTTATCAATTGTATTTGAATTAAATGGGAGAGAATTTGTTTTATGAGAGAATATAATAATGAATTGATTTGTTTGTTATATATATATGTATGTATGTATTGTTTTTTTATCATTTATTTTGTCAAAAAATTCTTTCACGCTAGTCCAAAGTAGTTTCAATGAGGTTTTCATGCTTTTCTTCTGGATGACCTTTGACCTGTAATGATTTTCTTAAATGTTCTATCAAATATGTAGTCTGGATATGAGCTGAAGCAATTGAGTTTTTTTTTTTTTTTAATTATCTGAAGTCAATGATACTGGTGGCTATCTAGCATGATTCTCCTCCCTATGTTGTTCTGTTCTGACTCCTGGGACGAAATTTATTTTAGACATCCTTTTTAAGGCTAGTAGTAAACCAATTTGAAAGTAGTATTAAACACTATCAATTTTAAACTTGCATTTTCATAAAAAGAACAGGTGTTGTAAAAGGGTATTCAGTTTTTCTAATAAATGGTGTAACACTAGAGACTTATAGAATGCACCGCCACGGATGCTCGTCTTGAAATTAAGAATCGCAATTTTAGAGATCCCTCTTGTAGATTTCTCACGTTTAACATTGGTTTAGGATGGTAGAGAGGAATGCTGGCAGAGTTACAGCCAGCTTAACGATAACAACATTCCCTATCCTTCAATGGATTGAAATTTGATTGAATTGAGTTGCATTAATCACTGGGTTTGAAATTTGATTGAACAGAGTTGCATTAATCCCACCTGTCATACAACTCTTTTTGCCCCGTTCGTTTATCGCTGCTCTGGTAGGTCCCCATGCAGTTGCAATTGAGGCATTGGTATGTGTATTCTAGTAGCACTAGGTTTATCTATTTGGCTTAAGTTATTCCAATTTTTTGTTCAAGTCTATGCCAAAATGATGCAATATGTAAATTATCAACATTGTAATTTTATTTCATACAACCTTTTTGGGTAAATTGCTGATCTACCAGTTCCATGTAGTTGCAGAGGCTTGCTGATATGGTAGCTCCATGTAGTTGCAACTGAGACATTGGTATGTGTATTCTAGTGGAACTTTTTCCAAATTTCTTATCCAAATCCATGTCTAAATAATGTAATTGTGAATTATCATAATATGATTTTGATAACTCACATGTCATGTTGTTTGGGAATAACTTTGGATAAAAAATTTAGAAACTCTAGTATTTTTCGAATAAAGCTTTGATTAAAATACCAAATCTATCGTTGAATGTTAATAATCATGTCAATTAAAATGTCTTTTTTCCTCCTGCCAAACCTATTTTGTTAGTTAGTCTTTTTTTCTTTTTTCTTTTTTCTTTTTCTTTTTTTTTTTTAAAAAAAAAAAAAAAACTATTTTGTTAGTTTTTATCCCCACATATCTTGAATGGAACCAAACGACCCTAAATCACTCTCTAACAATTGGGATCTTTTCTTTTCCACTCGCTGCGTGCAATACTTGTAGATCGGCAATCCAGATTTCGAACATTTGTTAATGTAAAAAGTATTCATATGTCCATTCAAAAATCTTTTTCATTGAATTTGAAAGCCTCCGGTTTATAGTTTTACAAAAAATAAATAAATAAATAAATTGGTTTATCGTTGATTGGTATTTACGAAAAGATTTAGATTTAGATCCCATCTGGTATTACTTACAAAATGTTAAAAAAATCGGATCATTTAATAATTTTTGCATAGAAAGGTATTTTAAACCGATACATACAAAGTAATTGGTAAAAATATGAAGAGTGATTTTTTTGATAATTTGAGTGGATTTGATAATAATTTTTAGAAGTAGGTTAGGGTAAAATGAATATGAGATAATTTGCTCTAAAATTTAAGGAATCTTTTAAATGGTTAAATCATCCTTATTCATTTTAAGGGAATATAAAAGAAAAATATTTATATCCTCACTTGTTTTGTTTTGTTTTTGGTTATTTGTATTTTTTTTTTTAATTTATGGCGGGAAAAGGAAGATTAAATTGATAGAATACTACCAACACCTTGTATTTTAGGACAACAATAAGACTTAAATCTTTGACTTAGGGAAGTGCTTAGCTAGCAATGTCACCTTTATTTATTGCTTTTATATCTTTGCTACATTATTCGATACTATAATTGCTCCTGTTGTCTCATTAATTCTGTCCAAGTTACATTAGAATAATGTTACACTTTCCAAAAATTTATCCAAAAATTTTATCTAAATGATGTGCGGGTTGATTTGTAACTACTAAATTAATTTTGGGATGCTGTATTAATGATATGGTAATTACATATAAACTTATCACGTCATTTGAACAATAATTTTAGACAAATTTTTGAGTTGTATAGCATTATTCATTACATTGAATCGGATATTGGCTGATTTTATTGGTCAAACAGATATAAATTTGAAAACAACTAAATTGCTACTATTTTGTACATTTTCCATCAACTATTTGTATCTTCTTTTTAAGTGTCAAAGTTTCTTTCAAATGTGTTGTTTCTTTTAGAATATTAGGATTTGTGAAAGAGTTGATGTAGCTGCTTTCTATTATTTCTACATATGGATAAAATTTCTAAATATGTATTTCTAAATATATGCGACATTATATATATATATATTACTTAGGACGGATTGATTTTATTACAATTAGGATGAGAGTTGTAAGCCACAAACTTGGAACTGTTAACATTAACACATTAACCTAACATAATGTTTATATAGAAATTAAAATACTATGATTATACATACCCATTAAACACGAAATGATTTTATTAAAGTTAGGAAGAAATTTGTGAGCCATTGTTATACATTAATTAATAAATTCACTTAACCAATTATGTAAAAGTTAATATATATAGTTAAAGGTAGGCGTTTTCAGATTTAGGTTGGGCTAGATTGGAAATCTCTCATGTTGGTTTGAAAATGTTTCAACTCAACCCAACCTAATAAATTCTTCATAATAATTCAACCCAACTTAATAATAGTCGAGTTGAGTTGAGTTAGGTTGATAAGGTTAAATTTAATCCATCACAAATGCACACAAGGTTTAGTTGATAATTAGCATAGTCTTAACAATTTAATTACAAATAAAACGAATACAAATAAAGATTCAATTATTACAAATAAAATATTCAATCCACCACAAAGGCTATCCATGGTCATCATCTCTAACAAATGTTCTTATAGGGAGAGAAGTAAATCTTGGATGTAGAAATATAATGCCCCAAAAAACTTGAAACCGATACATTAAAGTAACATAATTATTTACATAGAAATTAAAATATTATAATTATACATACTCATTACCCTACGTAGTTTAAGCATTCAGAGAAATAAACGCTTTTTAATATTGTTGTATTGCTAATATGGAATATTTACAAACAAACTCAATCATTTTAATTATAATTTAACATATCTACATAATTTTGATATTAATCAGTTTCGATGTTAACATCTTTTGTTGTTTGTATATATAGAGTAAAACCTAATTGACAGTTTATCTTAATCCATATTTTTAACGTTTCTATTGAAGACCAAAAAAGACTTTATAATCATAATAAGTTGAGACAATAGCATTTGCAATCGAGGAGTAGGTGTATCCATTTGGGATATGAGTATTTCTAATATGATAGTTGAATGTTCATATTTATAAAAGTTTCTCTCTTTCTTTTTTGACAAATTTGTTGTCTCCAAGTTGGGGGTTACACATTTTATAGTATATAAATTTTCTCACCTTTTTTTTTTTTTTCTTTTTTTTTCCTGTTTTTGACAAATTTGTTGTCTCCCAACTGAGGGTATCACATTTCATACTATATAGTATTAGTGTACATACAATGGATGTAGTATTGACTTACTTAGAGATTATTTATTTTTATTACTTTTTACTTAATGAGTCTGAATTACACTTATCAAGTAATTTTTATTGTTTTTAAATTGTCAAATCACTTAAAACCATCAAAAAATCATTAAAAAAAAAAACTATAATTTCTAACTTTTAACTAAATATTAAACACTTAATAATTTTTTAAAATATTATTCCCAAAATAACATATTTCGAAATTTGTTCTATAGTATTTGATTATTCTTGTTTAATTTTAGTAAAAAATATATATTACCTTACAATTTTAACTTTTGTTGCAATAATAATTCAACTTAAAACCATTTTGTTTATTTTTATTTAAATATATAAATTTAATTTACTTTACTATAATAATTTATTTATGTATATATAATTTAAAAATAAAATTACTTGATTATAATAGTTAATCATATTTTAATTATGAATAAAAATATTATTAAAATATATATAAAAGTATTTTAGTATTTGTAAAATAGTTTATTATAATTGTTTGTATTATATTAAATGAAGTTACATAACAACTAATAGTAAAATAATATAAATGTCAAATTACTAGTTTTAAATAATTTTAATTTTAAAAAACAAGTAAGATTATTATATATTCAGAAATAAAATATATATATCATTCAGATTTTAGGTATCAGTCACTATTTAGTCTTCGATAGCACTGTTCAGTATTCAAATAAAAAAATAAATGATCCCTTACATACCTTATTATGTGGAAAAAAAAAAAAAAAAAACGACATGAAACATTTTTGCTAATAACGAGTTTTGTTTAGTATTAGTGTTTGACATATAAATTTTAACATACTTATTTTTTTAATAGTCACCATATTTCAATATGACTTAATGATAGAAAATATTTATTCAACCCAATGATATCTCTTAGGTTCGAATGGTTATACTAATACTAAAAATCACTCATATCATGTAAACTTTTGTACGTTCAACATAAGCTAATTGGCATATAAAAGTCTTTTTCAACATGAGCTAATTAGGAAGGTCTCCAACTACTTATTTGTTTTCAATATGTTTGGTTGTACAACCATATTTATAAAGTTTTTATACTTTTTTATAACAAGCGTTTTGGCATATAAAAGTAAATATAAGCTAATTAGGAACATCTCCAATTGTTTATTTGTTTTCCATATGTTAGTTGTATAACCATATTTACAAAGGTTTTATGCCTTTTTTTTTATAACAAATGTGTCATCATCTTCGAGTCCGGGGTAAGTATTTCTCATACCGTCTATTTTTAGTTTGCTTATTTGTTTTCAATAAGTTGGTTGTATAACCATATTTATAAAGGTTTTATACCTTTTTATGATAAGTGTTTTTGCATATAAAAGTCATTTTCAATATAAGCTAATTAGGAACGTCTCTAACTATTTATTTGTTTTCCATATGTCGGTTGTATAACCATATTTACAATTTTTTTTATACCTTTTTATAACAAATGTGTCATCATCTTCGAGTTGGGGATAAACATTTCCGATGCCATATATTTTTTTTTTGAACTTAAATTATGATTAAATCAACCACAACAAGACAATATACAACTTTCGGCGACATCATGCCACCGTCTACCCTCACACGAGGACAAGGCCGCCGAGGCAAGGTTATGGGCCAAGCGATTTCCAATCCTAGGAACGGCTTGACACTTAACAACCCCTGTCTCAGCACACAAAGCCTTTACATATATTATTAGTATACATAGCGTGTGGCATGTGAAAGAACTAAAAATTATTCATACGAAAGTCTCAAGTAAACTTTTGTGTTTTCAATATAAGCTAATTGACATATAAAATTTTTTTTCAATATAAATTAATTAGGAATAAATTTTGTGCTTTCAATATAAACTAATTGGTGTATAAAAGCCTTTTTCAATGGAAGTTAATTAGATATTATTTGAACTGAAACCTGCACCAGGGTAATGCAGGTAATGCAGACTACACATGACAGCTTTAGCTCTGTCCCAAATATCATGACATGTGCCACCATTCTGCCCTTGCACCTGCGTATTTCTTCTCCACCAAATTGACCATGAAAGAACCACAAAGTACTTGACCTCTTTTCCTTGTATTTAGACCCCATTAAGTGTTGGATTCTATCAAAAAAATCAATGTGATTTACTTGTCTGACGACATTTATTAAAAAGTGAGTTGTGCCTCCACAGCCTTGCAGCATCTGGACAGTGCACCAATCCAGGATCTACTGATTCTTCTGCCAAATTGCAACGCGGTCATAGGCCTGAACCAATAATTCCTCTTCTGGCAAACAATTTCCTAGCGGGCAAAATTTCCTTGCAGGCCTTCCAACATAATATTCTTACTTTGCTTGGCAAATTCAAACTCCAAATTGCTTTCCATAAAGGAGAAGGACCATTAGAACGAGGCCCTCCATCATTCCTAGTCTGTAAATATCTTTTTTTTTTTTTTTTTTTTTTTAACAGAGTATACACTATTAAAAATATAAGAGTTTTTTTTTTTTTTTTTTTTGTAAGTAAAAGATATCAACTCACGCAAATTAATGGATCTACCTTATTGATTGATAAATGCTCAATAATAACAATGAGGTGTAATACAAGATCCAATAATGCACTTTGTTAGTACATCAAGCACAAACTCAAATGTAAATTATAATTCAACTAAAAAATTTAAAACAATAAGTATTAACATTATTAATATTTGACACATCGTTTTTTAAGATTTAAAATGGTCCCAATTTATTTCTCTTTCTTTCTTTCCCTTTAGCAAGGACAACAATATAAATTATTCAAAAAAAAAAAGTACAGCAATATAAAACAACGTCATTGGTCTGCATGTCCCAAACAAAAATATCTCTTCCAGAAACAAAAGAATTCCTTTCTCTTCTTTCTCAATGACAAGCATATGTAAATTCCTGGTCATCAATCATCACGACTCCAATCCAATTACTTGCCGACTCACAGTTTGAAAGCAACATAAACTAGCATTCAACATCCTAATTACATAGATGTCCAAAAACACATCCTAATTACATCAACCGACAAAAAACTAAGTCAAATTTAATTGATAGTCTATCCTAATCAACATATATGCTGGGATAATCACGAAATTGACCAACCCCAGTGATGACCAAGAAGGTAGTGTTAAAGGAAAAGGCCCATGACATCGCTTCTATACAAGAAACTATTCTTTCTCCTTGAATCCTGGGTCGTGGTGAAGCTCCGAGGGCTGATTAGGATGGTTCAAGTCACGTTTCATGTCTTGGTGATCATAGAGAGTGACATGGTAAATCTGTAGCGAGATCTCCATCCTGCTACCCACTTTCATGCTCTAGTTCTTGTTCACTTCTGGTAAATTGTTGATCTGATTGTTTCATTAATCGCAAGATTTGTGAAGTTTCATGGAAGACAAAAGAGACTTAATAAACGTAATAAATTGAGACAATAGTGTTTGCGATTCAGGAGTAGATGTATCCATTTGAGATATGAGTGTTTCTAATATGATGGTTGAACGTTCATATTTATACAAATTTATGTCTTTCTTTTTTGACAAATTTGTTGTCTCCGAGTTGGGGGTTACACATTTCATACCATATTAGTTTTTCTCACCTTTTTTTTTGGGTAACACATTTCATACTATAGAATTTTAGTCTTCATATAATGAATGTAGTATTGACTTACTTATATACCTTATTATATGAAAAAAAACAAAAACAAAAAACAAAAAGACATGGAATATTTTTTTCTAATAACGCGTGAGTTTTGTTTAGTATTAGTGTTTGACATGTTAACATAACATAATTATTTATTTGATAATCACCGTATTTCAATATGATTTGAAAACATTTATTCAACCTATTGATATCTTTGGTTCGAATCTCTATATTAATACGAAAAACTGTTTATACAAAAGTCTCGAGTAAACTTTTATACTTTCAGTATAAGCTAATTGACATATAAAAGTCTTTTTCAATATGAGCAAATTAGGAAGGTCTCCAACTGCTTATTTATTTTTAATATGTTGGTTGTATAACCATACTTGCAAGGTTTTATACCTTTTTAGAACAAGTGTTCTTGGCATATAATTTTTTTTTTTCAATATAAACTAATTAGGAACGTCCCAATTGTTTATTTGTTTTTATATGTTGGTTGTATAACCATATTTATTAAATTTTTATATCTGTTTATAACAAACGTGTCATCATCTTCGAGTTGGGCTTGGGGGTCAACATTTCTCATACCATATATTATTAGTTTACACAGCAGGTGGCATTTCAAAGAACTAAAAATTATTCACACAAAAGTCTCATGTAAACTTTTGTACTGACATCAAAAAGAAGAAAAAAAAAAAAAAAACTTTCGTACTTTCAATAGAAGCTAATTGACATAGAAAAGTTTTTTTTTTTTTTTTAATTATTTCAATATAAGTTAATTAGGAAGTAACTTTTGTGCTTCCAATATAAACTAATTGGTATATAAAAGCCTTTTTCAATAGAAGTTAATTAGGAAGAAAATCTTGTACTTTCAATATAAGCTAATTGGCACATAAGAGTCTTTTTCAATATAAGCTAATTAGGAAGGTCTCCAGCTATTTCTTTGTTTTCAATATGTTGGTTCATTTTCAATATAAGCTAATTAAGAATGTCTCGAGCTGTTTATTTGTTTTCAATATGTTGGTTGTATAACCATATTAACAAAGTTTTTATACCTTTGATAACAAATGTGCTGTCATCTTCAGGTTGAGGGAAAACATTGCTTATGCCATATATCATTAGTATACATACCATGCATATAGTATTAACTTACGTACATATACCTTATAATTACATGGAAAAAAAAAATAGAAAGGAAAGAAGACCTATATGATAAAGTTTAATAAGATTTGTGGTAGTTTTTTTCCTAATAAAAACTTATAGAAGTCTTAAGTAATTTTTTTTTTTTTCGCCAAGAGAATTATATTCAAGCTACTTGATCTTTTCAATATATATATATATATATAGGCAAGCTACTTGAAGTTGAGGTGTAACTTTGTACAAGCAGAACCCACTTTATATTTTACTAACAAATAAACCTCACGCCATTAGTGAAGTCTATTAGATCTAACAATTGACAGCAGTTAGACAAGCAAAAATTTCATTATACCATTATCTAATTAGAAAAATTAATTAAATACCATTATTTAAAAAAATTCTAATAATTAAACAATTATTTAAAAAATAAAAAAGGGAGGTGGATTCTCCACCATCCATCTCATGATGGTGGAAATCTAACAATATTATAACCAAAAAAAAAAAAAATCTAAAAAGAAAAAAAAATTGGGGATTGGATCTCCACCTACCACATGGACATGGAGTTGAACATGATGATGAATGGTGATGAAGTTGATGGAGATCTCAATGATGGGATCTCCATCGACGATTGAGATCGAGATCTCTATCGCATTAGAGATGGAAACCCAGGTCTGGGTCTTTATCTCCATGGTTATGGAAAATAGATTTGGTCTCCATCTCTAACACGATAAAGATCATCTCCATCTTCTCGATCATGCAATGGAGACCCATCCATCTAGGTTTTATAAGGACTCGAGTCTGTCGTTGATGATGGAGATAGGGTTTGATCCATAGCGATCAATAAAAATCCAATCTTTAGAAGATTGGATCTCAATTTTTTTTTTCTTTTTATTTTTTTCAACACAAGTTGATCTTCGTCTTCTATTAAAAATGATGGATGGTGATAATCTACTATTATTTTTAAATTTGAAAAGAAGTTGTATATATTTTTAGTTTTCCTTTTTTTTTATATTAATTTACAAATCTATCTATTTATTTTTAAAATCTTAAAAAAAATTTATGTTTAATTTTTTTCTCCAATTTTCCTTTTTGAAATTTTGTATTAGATGACCAAATTACCCCTCCATCCAGTTAGTTTTGACGGTCAACGAAAGTTAATTCTAATAATGTGGGGTACTTTTGCTTGTTAATAAAAGGTAGAATGGATTCTACTTTCAATAATTATATCTAACGTAGCTATTTTGTAATTTATTTCTATTTTGCATATGAGCTAATTAGGAAAGTTACCTACTTTTTGATGGATATGTTTTCAATAAGGTGGTTGAATAACCAGATTTACAAAGTTTTAAGACCTTCAACAAATGTGTCATCTTCGAGTTCAATACAAAACATCTCATACTGTATATCATTGGTCCACTTACATACTTTATTATATGAAAACTAGAAATCTATGATTATATATATTATTAATAAATAAATTTTATATTGTAATTTGCTTAGAAATAATATAAAACTATAATTTTATTTAAAATAATTTTTATATTAAATATATGTCAATTAGAATAATTATTTGATAAAAAGTTATTGAATAATTTGCATTAAATTTGAAAATATTATCAAATTTAAATTATTATTATTATATTCAGTTTAGTTATAAAATATTTATTTATTCAAGTCTCATGTTATACCTACAAAATGTAAATTTACTTTAGTCTTATAATAGTATTAATTTAGTCAAATCTAATTCAAACTTGTTTAATCAAAATCATATCAATCCAACTATATAATTCAATTCAATCATATTTAATTTATATTCTATCCAATTCCATAAAATACTTCAATCCAATTCTACTTAATTTTAACATGAGTTTCTTCCTATACATAATGGTAACCAGCAAGGTGCTCACAGCATCAGGCCATCAACCCACTTGTCATAGGGTTCAAGAGGGCTAGGAACAACCAAATTCTGTGTCTCAATCTTGGTTTCTTGGCTTTGACCAATCATGTTGTCTCGTACCACACACATCGAAATACATCGAATACTTAAATAATTATTTTTTAAAGTAAGAATATTTGTTATCATTTTTTTTTCCTTTACTAAACTTTTAATAACTTAATAATACATTAGTATTAAAAATAATAGATGACAACAAAAACAAGAGTTTAGCAAGCAAACTTAGCAGTGAATTCTTACTCTGTTATTTGTAAGCAAAATAATTGATACTCTAAATCGATGGTTTGTTATTAGCAAAATCCTTCTTTGAAATAGTAGTAAATCATAAAATTGAATTAGGCATGAAAAATAGATAAAATTTACTTAAATATAACAACAATTCAAAAAAGGAAGTTCCTTTCAACCCCTTGAGATTTGACATTTCTTTTTTATTCAATTTTTAATTTAGATTAATATCCTCTTATTATATACCAATAACACTTTACATAGTTTCAAATTGTAATAGAAAAACCCCTTGAATAAGTATCAAAAATAGAATTTTTATCTAGATTTAAAAATAGCGTTGGTTTAAAAAATAATCGAACTTCAAATGAGTTTTGTTGGGTTGTCTCTTCATGATACACAAGGTTCATGAATTCATCAGCCCATGAAATAGCCTATGGTGGGAAATAAGAGCCGCGTACTTGTTTTGTCACGTTAATTGGCTTCCAATTTTCGGGCTATTGTTTAAACAACTTTAGCTTTGGTCAGCACTTCCCTTGTCGGGGTCTCTCTCGTCCACCAAAGGACAGTTGGATTAAATTAATTTGTAAGTGAAGCCAATCATCTCGACTATTGTTGCACATTTTTGTATTTTTGTAATGATTGTTAGGTCATTGTATCCTCCATTCCAAATTTTTTATGCTGCTAGACTGTACTTCCTGGATTCAAGCTGAACGTCAACCTGGAATCGTTGACCTTGTTTGAATGTCAAGTTTGCACTATTCTTCCCTTGTCTTCCTTTTGCATATGGAAATTTGGTTGTTATTTGTTAACATAGTTGAATAGGTAGATGAGGTAAATTTAATATGAAAATATTGATTTAAATTATTATATTCAAAATTTATTAAAAATCGACTATTAATTCAGAAGTCAAATGAAAATTTAATACAAAACTAACAAGAAGGGTATTTAATTATTGATTAGAATTGTTTGAAATTATTGAACCCAAAAACTTAAATTTCTTTGGCAGTTATATTTAAATTTCCAACATAAAATACATGACATTTTGAAAAAGAGTTGTACCACTTATATTTGAATTGTTTTTTAAAAATAAGGATAGTTTCTTGAAATTAAATCAAAATTTTTAATCAAATGAACCTACCGATTGCTCAATATGATGAGAATTATTTTACCCATTTTTTTGGTGACTGTGTGTTCAAAATATTTAGTAAATTTCAATTTTACATCTTCATTTTCAAAAATAATTTTAAAATTTTGAGTCAAGTATATATGTGTGTGTATCATCTTATTAATTTACAAAAATGTAATGTGAAAATGATTTTTACTATTGAGACTTACATTTTCAAAAAATATGCGGAATAAGATAAGATGAGGTTGATTTGGTAATAAACTTTTCTTACTTACAAACTTTAATGGTTTAGAGTTGGTACCGTGTTTCTCTCTCTAAGCTCAAACTAATTGTAATAACTAAAAAAATAATAATACTAATGATAAAAAAATATATGTACTTTTTTTAAAGAAAAAAATTAATGTACTTGAATAGTAAAAAATATATAAACGATCATATTTTCATCATACTTATTTAATTTTTGTTTATATGATAAAACACAATCACCAACATAAAATGTTAAAGTAGATTTAATTTTACTATGAAATTGAATCAATTAAAATTTGCAACTTGACATCTTGTGAGAAAATTGATGTCACTCGAGTCCACCTAATAGTATTTCACTTTTCATTTGTCGATATATTTATATATATATATATATTTATAATGGTGGTGTTATATGCAACAAACAAGCAAAGAGCAGTAAGCAGTTCCTCCAAATGAGCTTGGGTTGGTGGTAGAAGATAGAGAGAGGATATTTTCACCCAATTAAATTTCTTGTACACTCTATTTCAAAAAAAAAAAAAAAAAAAATTCTTGTACACTCCAGTTTTAAGTATACCCGATTAATTAATATTTCAAAAATTATAATAAATGTTTAGAATTTATTTAATATAAAAATACTTTATTTAAAATTTATTATATTATTTATTTATAAATAAATTTTACTGAAATTATTTTTTAAATAAATTAGAATTTGTTTAAGAATATATATGATAATATGTACTTACTATATGGTGTACATACAATTCCGAGAAAAAAAAAATGGTGTATATAAAAATTTAGAATGATGTGAATATTCAAATATTGTAGCCCATGATTTAGCAATACTTACTTATTAGTGTTTATACTTTAACATTAATAGAAGATATTCCTTTCAGCCCTGTTCAATAGGTTGTTGAGGATTTTTCATTTAGTTATAATTTCAATTTGGAGAAATGTATTTTTCAAGTTCTTCTAAAAAAAAGAACGAATTGCATAAACAATTTCAATGTTTGAAGTAATTGCATTCAGTGTGCAATTTTTTTGTGTTTATTGCATGAATATTTGCCTACCATTAGTGGTCTACAATTAGAGTTAACCATTGACAACATTATGTACATACAAAATTGAAAATACCCCTGATATTTGTTTAGGTATTTATTTAATTACTTTTTCAGTATTTTATTCAATAAATAAAAGATTCATTTTTAATTAAAAAAAAAAGAAAAAGAAATTTATATATAATCTCTTAAACATTACTTTTCTTCAAATAAAATCAACCAATTAAACACTGCTTTTCTTCAACCAAAATACATTCACAATCAACTTATTTAGAAAAAAAAAAAAACTAATCAATTAAAAATCAAAAAATAAATAAATAAACTCCTTTAGAGATAGGTTTTTGCTCCATATTTGATAAAGAACCCTCTATCAAAGATGGAACTTCTCTATTATAAACGAAGCATGTTCTATCATAGATAGATATGCTTTATCGGAGATGGAGCACACGAATATATCCATTAGAGTAAATGTATTGCTCTAACTCCACTCTTTAAATATTTATTTGATTTGTGTTTTTCCATATAAGAAAAGAGGACAATTTTTAGTTTTAGAAATATATATTATTTTCTTAATATAATTTTTAACCATGAGAGATGGATAGAGAAAATTAGATCTCCTCCATCCATCATTTATTATTTTTAACTTAATAGAAAGTAAATAACCCACCAATGGCAGGAGATATCCATACCATATACCAAAAAGTTGCATGTGAATGTAGTTATATCAAACCTCATATATGTTTTCATATGAAAGGCCAAAAACATACATAAGAAAAGAGCGAATTGAAGTTCGAAAAAGCTAAAAAAAAAAAAAAGAGAGAGTAATTTTAGGTTTTTTAAAACTTTTATCAAACTTTATGTTCAAATAACGTAATATATGAGTTATCAATATCTTATAAATTATAAGATGATATAATAATTAATAAATTGATAATTTATGTATCAAATCATTCGGATATATATTTTTATAAAATTTTTAAAATTTATAATATTATTTTTTTAAAAAGGGGTGAGCGGGGTGGTAGGTGGGTTATTTGGCCCACGGTACTTAATTTAGGGCATCTCTCAAAATTGCCAAAAGCCAACTCTCTGCGTCTACAAAGAGTGGCGTGAGACCAGACTGCACCACCTTGTTTTCTCCGCTGTTATTTTACTTAAATCAAATAATTGATCAGACCTCCCTTCTCCTCTCCTCCCTAGGTATCTCTCTCTTCCTCTTTCTCTTAATATCGTTATTATTACTAGTATATGTTTGCACAATCCCTTCTTGCTTTTCTTTCATGCCGCTTGCACTTGCATATCATCTTTTCTTTATTTATTTTTTATTTTTTTATAATCTACGTGTACAGTCCATTGTTCATCTTGGAAACCATTAAGGAAATCACTGGTGACGATCTGAACGTGGGTTTGATTTTTTTGGTTTAGTTTTTGTATCTGAAAATTTATCATTTAAAGAGGGTGGCGCATGTTGTATAATCTTCTATAACCTCGATTTTTCATGTGCTGAAATGTTTGATTAATAATGACTAAAGAATAAGTATAGTAATACCAAATTGATCATCCAGTTGTATATTAGTTGTTTTTCATGTGCTGAAATGTTTGATTATTAATGTTTGAATTTCTTTTATCTGATCATCTAATGAATCTTGAATCATGTGTTCTGTATATTGTCAGTCCACATCGAAAGGCTATTCATCATTTGTGGAAGGCAATTTATGGGCACTTTTTTTTTGTTGTCATTGTTTTCTCGAGATTGGACTGATTTATAAAGTTGGTATGTCTTGGAAGTCTAGGCTTTGTAGTAATCTGAAGTTGCTTGGTGTTGGATGATGAAAAGGTTACTCTTTCAATAGATGGCATATTGCTGGTCTTTGATCTCCTTTTTGCGGCCTTTTTTTTAAAAAAAAAAAAAAAATACTGTAAACCTTAATCAATCATTTGTTTTCTTTTGGACCCAGCCTTTTTCTATATTGTACAAGTCCTAATGTCGTGTTGTGAAATTTCTTTGATCAATTCACTTCACTTGTGGGACTAGACTTCATGTTGCTCATGCACAATACTAATATACATTGGTTGTGGTGATCTTTCTGTGCGCACAATTATGATCTAGATTGTTTTGATTTTTTATGCCTTTTCATTGTTGTCGCATACTATGCCTGTTTATGCTATTCGTCATGCTATTTTCCAGATTATCATTAAAAAAAAAAGCTGGTTTATCAAGCTTTTACCAGATCTTGCTGTCATATTAACTAACATTTAAGCTACTCCTTGGTTATGAATAATTTTGGATTGGGGGTAAATTATTGGGTTGTGGAGTCAGCTTTCTCAAAGTTCCTGCATTTGGGATTTCATGGGTAGTTCTTCATTGAAGATGTTCACCTCTGAATCTTCTATTTAGACAATTTTTAGGTATTAATAACCAAGGCTATTAATGTAAGATGGAGTGATGGATGGACTCCTGGAGCCTCGAGTGAAGAGCAGAGAGGCACTAGCTTGCTCTTCTCATTGTGCTCCGGACATCAAATTGCCATGTTGTAATCGGAAATGGATGGTTTGGTTCCATTTTTTTGTGAGTTTCAACAAGGTGGACAAACGACACTCTATCGGCTTAAGGATGATAAATCAGGGCTTAGGGTGTTTGAAAGAGTCTAGGTTGCTCTACTCATTGTACTCCAGACAATTATCCACATTGTTACAGAAATGAAAGGTTTAATTCCACTTATTTCTAATTTTCTCAATTAGGTGTACAATGCCAGTAATTCAGCTATTAGGATGTTATATATCAGTGCTTAGGGTATTTTGAAGAGTCTTTTTGTGTTTATTTGAAACAAAATCTGTGTTATGAACCTTGTTTAGAAGGTCTTGTCCAGATGGCTGGAATAGAAACAGTATTGGATTGTAGGATTTATTTATGCAAATGCCTCTATCAAGTCTATAAATCAGTCTACTTCCTTTCTTCATTCTGCATAGTGTAGTGATGTTATTTTGCTAGATAGCCTTGTCCCATATATTCAGGACTTATTTCACCTGTCCACGCTCCACATGATTAGATAAAAGTTGATTTTATACCCTACCAGCCATTCATTGAACCATATTAGCTTCTCGTATTATACCCAATATCACCAATCTCTTTATTTAATATTATAACAAAGAAAAGAATGTACTAAATTGGTGAATTTGTCATAAGCATTTTAACCGTTCTATCTTTCTATCTGTGCCCTTGGTGAGCAGTTCTCAATTTTCCAAGAACTTCAAGCAAAATGCATACTTATCTTGCTGACTGGATGAATCATAAATTTCTGTCAATCTCCCCCACCAAATGAGTATGTAGGTGATGCTGATCTTGCTTTGTCTACTATGTCTGTTAATCTTCGTTTCTTGCTTTCATGTTTTCCTTTTTAAATATTACAATTTGGGGTATAGAGGGAGGAGGATATGACTAGAATTCACAACCACATTGTGTGGGTGTGAGGGCTTACCAATTGGCCTAACTTCATCTCTTCCTTTTCTGCTGTTAATGTTTGTACTGTTATGATGTACTTATTATCATACTGAGCTTATTGCCTAAAAATGACTTTGGTAGAACAATTTTGGAGGAAGCTTGCAATGTTGGTATATTATGAAACTCTAGTATTTTCCAATTAGTGTGTAAATTTTCTGTGTTGAAATTCATAGATTGCATTAATATTTTTCTGCTGTGTTATAGTAATACTCTTTATGCTGTTGTGAATGTATGAATTATCTATTTGAGTTCATTGCATAGGATTTCTACATTGATAAAGTGAAAGAATTTTTGTAAGATTTAAATTCCACATAAATCGAAATGTTTATTATTCATGAGACTTATTTATAAATTAAATTGTTTATTATTCATCAGACTTCTGCAAGCACTGTCATTAAAACAATTTATGATTGCATTTTTAGCGCAGGCTAAAGATGGCTACTGTGACACTTAGCTCACCTTGCATAGTTATAGCTGCACCCAGGAAATTCTCTAGCAGCTTCATCAAGACCCCATCTGTTCTTGGATCTGTTAAAAGCATCTCCAAGTCTTATGGCCTGAAATGTTCGCCTAATTACCGAGCATCGATGGCTGTATACAAAGTTAAGCTGATTGGACCTGATGGGACTGAGAATGAGTTTGAAGCTCCTGATGACACATACATCCTAGATGCAGCTGAAAATGCAGGACTTGAGCTGCCCTATTCATGTCGGGCTGGTGCTTGTTCAACCTGTGCTGGGAAGATAGCGTCTGGGACAGTTGACCAATCTGATAATTCCTATCTCGATGAAAATCAAATGAATGATGGCTTTTTGCTGACTTGCGTTTCGTATCCAATGAGTGACTGCGTCATTCATACTCACAAGGAAGGCGAACTTTACTGAGGGTCTTTTGCTGTCAGAAAGGATTAGGGTTTTAAGTTTCATTGTCTGGAATTATGCCAGTATTGTAGGGGCGCTTGTGGACTTTATGCGCTCGGTTGTCCTGTATGTTGTCAAATGAATTGCAATCTTTTTTAGTTTTTGACATTGTTGTGCCTTATAGGACGGTCTAGCAAATAAATTCAAATTCAATTCGGAAGGCCTAGAGAGTTGGTTTTCAGTGATTGTGAGCATGGAAACGTGCATTATTTGTGTCATGGAGTCATAATAATATAAAACTTTTATGGGAGTACTACAGATTTTACATAACTAACAAATTTCAACGAAAGCAGTGTAAATAGGATTATTATTTACACGTACTAGAGTTTTTTAAGTTTTTGGTTTTAAAATGACAAAAAGGATCCCCCAACAATATTTTTGGGTAAAAAAAATGAAAAACATGAAGAATGACAAAAATCAGAATGACCCATAAAAAAGACTTGGTTTTGGTATTTCGATTGCTATTTTTTCTTTCATTCATAGACTATATTACGGTGGGCTTGTTATTGCGGAAATGTCAAGTTAATCAAATAAATGTTTATATAATTATTATCTAAAACTGCTATAAGATTGAAACACAATATGCAGAGACTAGGCGACGACAAACTAGAGGAGGAGGCCACTATCCCTCTTAGGATGAAGAGGTTGGCCTCCTGTTAGTCCTGACTTGGTTTTTCGTTTTTTCTTTTTTAATTTACATTTAATTTCTTGTAAAAAAAAAATTACTTTTATAATTTTATTGAAAATATAACCTCTTAGTCTTGCTTAATGGGAGAAAACCAAACCACCCCTAACTTGCAGCATACTTTCGATGTTAATTATTTAAACAACTCACGAACTATTCCAAAATGGAGCAATCAAGACGAGACAAAGCACTGCATTAGGAAGACAAACAGAGACGGACACAAGACAAGATTGAAGCTAGTCATTGTATGTGTTTGGGGATTTGGCCCTTTTTCAAGAGGGAAAGAGAGTACTCAGCTGCGTCGATGAGGTCTTCAATGTTGTGAAGGGATCGCTCGTCGGATCCCAGCATGAATATAGCACGAGCCTCTGCTTTCTTAGCAAGTCTTGCTGCTAAACTCAGTTCTAGTTTCGGAGAGTTGAGGCTTCGCAATATCTGCCGATACAGAGACAGAACTCGTGCCCGATGCTCGGCCGAGAACGTTGTGCCCCATATCAGACCCTTCATTTCTGCATCAAAGTCGAGAGGCTTTATTTTAGTAAGCAGAAACCCAATTCAAAAAGAAAACATAGTCATAGATATAAAATACAAGGTCTCTGTGCGGCATTTTCTCGAACAAGTTATGGGTTTGTTGAAAAAGACCATATTTGTTACATACCGATGAGGGTGATGGGTAATAAATACAGATGGAATTAGGTCAAGTTATAATACCTCCGATTTCGCTGCAAATTTGTAGACTACAACGTGGTTTGATTGGAAGAAGTTAGTATTGATTAGGATATAAGTGTTTATAAAAAAGGCACTAACTGGATTTTTGATGAGATGATTAAAGTGCCAATGCATTTGTGGGCCCCGGCCCATAAGTCCATAGGGCTCAAAATAAAAATGACTAGTTTTTGACAAAAGAAAGAACACCTATATTCTTTAAAAAAAGAAAAAAAAAAAAAAACCTATATGGATTTTTTTTTTTTTAAGTAAACACCTATACGAAATTTAAAGGACACCTCAATAGCTAATGTGTAATCATTCTTAAATTAATTCACCTATACGAAATTTATAGGACATCTATCACAAAATTCTAGAGCATAAGGAACACTGTAAATGAATTTTAAAACCATCTTAGATATGTTTATGTTTAACTCAAAACTTAAAAGAGATCATTGCTCATAGGTGACTATGCACCCACCATCCATTATAAAGGTATTAGTGGTGAGAGTTCAAAAGTTTCACAACATCGATTTTAGAAGTAGTTATGGGAAGCTTTTTCTATTATAAGAGACGATATTTATATATATACACACTCTATAGATCGCAATAGTGTTTTTATGCTTATTTATTTATTTTTTAAATGTCAAAGATTCATTAAAACAATTCCAAATTTGGGAACTTCAAGCATATAAACACCAGTAGCCCAACCAAATTACGGATGCAAGAAAACACTCATAAACTGCCAGAACACTTCCTTAAAAGAGGATCCAACATGGATGACCAAATGAAAAGCCAAGCGAAATCCAAACACGGAAATGGCTTGACCACATTGTTATCCAGCCAACCACAAAGCATCTAAATACATAATAACTTATAAGACAATAAAACATAAAAAAAATAAAAAATAAATAAAAAGAGCAGCCTTCACATTAAATAAACCAGAAATTTGCCTCCTTGTACCAAAAACGATTCCATCGTCATCAACTTCATCTTGGAACCCAATAAAGCAGCGAACTAAAGAAAATCTTCCAAAAGCAATCAAATATGATGAAAATACCTTTCAAGGATTTAGAGAAACTCACTAAAATCATCTTTTTGTAAAGCTGATTGCTCTACTATATCCTTAAAAGACCACTCTAGAAGTCACTGAAACTTTTGGCCATCAAGGAAGCTTAGAGTGACTACTGCTCTCTACTCAAAAACACAAGTCATCGCCCTCCAATAAGGAACAAAAGAGAGGTTGAAATGGAGACGAACTCCGACCGAGATTGCATAAGACCCGACCTATACACCAAATCGGTTTTTAAGGGAACGATCCAGAAAACCTCTGGATCCAACCCTTAAAAATCCCAGAACAACCAAAAGGCGCTGTAAAAAGGAAGAAGATAAAGAGGAATCGTTAAGAACTCACTTCCCTGAACGAAATCTACGCAGAGAGAAGCTTCCACTGACTTTCTCCCCTCCAGCGCTCTCTAGAGTCATCTCTCTAATTTTTTTATGCATTTTGATGTTAGCTTGTATGTTAAAAAAAGTAAAATATATAGGTTGTATACAGAGAAGCACACACGTTACGCCCCATCCACTTGTATCATGCATCCCATGCACATGTATAACATAATTTTAAACGGTGGGACATTAATAGCATCCACATCCTACATACTAGTATGGGTGGATGTTTGTCGGTTTAGGTTAGGTTAGGTTGAAAATCTTCTAATCCGAGGTAAATCGAGTTGAAAATTTTTCAACTTGGGTTGGATTGATCAGATTTGATATTAGTAAAAATATTGAAATCCCCAATGATTATAAATAACATTCATAGTATTATATTATTATATATAAATTCAAACATTATAAATAACAATTACAAATAAAAGTTTAATTTATAAAACAAGTATAAATAAAGATAATTCATAAAGAGATTACAATTAAAGTTTAATCCATTAAATATTTCAAACAAAAGGTTAATACATGAACTACAACGATATAAAAAACAAAAACAAAAAAAAAAGAACATGCAGTTTTCCTTGATCCTCATATCTAACAAGTGTTCTTTTAAAGAGAAGAGAAAATCTTAAAAATTTAGAAGGGTGGCTATTTATCATGTTGAATTGAAAATTTTTCAACCTTACCCAACCCAATATAATTTTCAACTCAATTTAACTCAACTCGTCCCAACTTATTTTAAGAATCCAATCTAATACAATTTTCAATTTAACACAACTCATTCCATTTCAACTCAACCCAATCAAAAATGGTTGGGCTGATTGGCTCGTGGGGTTCGGTTGTAGATGACCATCCTTAGATGTTAGGTGGATATATAAATAAATACATCCAAATCCAATCTTAACGTACTGTCCATTAATACAGAATCACAAATCAAGGACCTATCTTAAGCTAGTGTCTAGACTCCGTTACCAATACGATATACATTACAAAAGATATTTACTAAAAGATTATTTGTGATGATGAAAAGCATAATATTTAAGTTATAAACAAATAGCATAATATATAATAATTAAACAATACAATTTATTCTAATAAGATTCAGATGAGAAGAGTGTCTAAAGTCATGAGAAGAAAAAAAAAAAAAACTAAATGGAAAAAAAAAAAAAAAAAAAGTTCTTAAAATCACAAAAGAATTTGCATTTCGAGATTGAACAAATGGGCCTGAGTTCCTGGTGACTGGCCTTGAAAGTGTTAAAGGAGCCCATTTCGTGCACTGTCACTGGACATTGTCGAGCAGATCCATATAGATTGGATCTGGATCCACTTGCTACTGGTGGAAAACGCGGTCCAATACAGAACCACCACGTCAGGTGCTTGTTATTTAAATCTTTTGACGGCGACAGAAGCCTCTGTGTAATTCACAAGGGCTTTAAAGTTCAATTTTCAAAAATTAAAAAGAGATTCTCCACACGAGGCACCGAAACAATTGAAACAATAACAGGGTTACATTAATCTTGCAACTGCCCCTTAGATCTTTGATAATTTATACATTTATTGTCTAAGATTTATTGTCTAGGATATATAAACATCAATACCTTACATGGGGCGCTACATTTATACCACATGGTATACATGCAACGAAAGGGCGATTGCACGTGTACGATGTACGGGTTCCACGTTTTTCTCATTGGATAAACATGTCCCCACTTACCAGAAAAGCAGAAGAAAGCACTTGCTATTTATGGAGGACAATGAGAACAGCTATGAAAGCAAAGCGCAACGATTAATATTGACCAAAAAGGTCCGGGATTTCTGCAGGTGGGCCGGCAATCTTCTTCAAAGTTTTCAACAAGAAGACACCCTTGAGAGGACAATGGAAGATATATGAAAGCACGCTTCAACCTTGTCATTGCTCACTTCAAAGAACACATGAAAGACTAGTGTCTAGTGCATTTATTTATATTGTTCAGGATGCGTACATGACCTCTTCAACTTTTCTCTTTATATGCATAACGGATTAAAAACGACACAAGACAATACCTGGAAATCAAATTCCTCTTATTTAGATAATGTTTTGCCTTCAACACAGTGCCAATCAATTGTTAGTATATATGCATGCCCTTTGACCTTAGAACCAATGTTGTTTAGCTGTTTCGATTTTAAATCTCATCCATCCAATTCTCATAAAATTTTTCTTTTTTTTTTCTATTTTTAAAATTACACTGTCTATATACACATGTATGAGAACATATAACACTTGTTGGATTCTCTGGATTGGATCTTTGAAACATAGTTCGGAATGATAGCTCTCATTATTAAGGGAGGTAAGCTCCCAAAAAGAAGGAAAAAAATCACCATATACTACGATGTGGATTGAATGAGTTGAACTCTGTCCAAATAAGGATAGAGTGGGCGTCTTACCACTGCAGCAACACTCATTTGCTCCACTTCTCATAAGAATTATTTAACTGTTCAAAACTAATTTTCTGTCACTAAAAAAGAAATAGGTAATACAATTTGATTTATGGTTCATTAACACAACTGTTTCTAATTAGTGAATAAGCATTTTTTTTTTTTTGGTTGAATACAATCTTAAAAATTAGTTGAAGATCTAAACTAAGAAAATGCTGCTCTTTTGCTTGATCTGTTGTGGGATTCTACATTCCAATGATCAATTATGAAATTTTGATATCATATAATGGATTTATAGAACCATCGTAGACAAGTCCGTCTGTGGCCCTCTGGGGGGTCGACATTATAGTTGCTTAATACAGCCTCAAAAATGTCCAATCAATTCCAAAAATCGATCTTATAATGTGGCTATAATTGAGCACTTTCTTGTAGTTTTCATTTGCAACTAACGCAATCATTTCTTGGAAACTTGTGTCACAAACAAAGTTAACTAACTTTTTTGAAAAATTACTATATAATGGGGATATTATGAAAAAAACCTTTCTAACGAAAACTAATGGAGATTTATCCCCGATTTTTTTTATTAGGTAAATTACCCCTACTGTTAACTTTTCATCTAAAATGTTAACACTTTCCGTCCAAAATTATGCAATAACCAAAATACCGATTATTTAAAATCCCTCTTACACCCTTCAAAATTATGTAGTGACTAAACTACCCTTTAAATTATTAATTAATAATATTATTAAATTAAAAAAATAGCACAAGACTAAAAAAATAATAATAATAATTAACAAAAAAATTTTGGTTCCAGGTTGAAACCCAATAAAAACCCAAAAAAGATTTGAGTCCTAGAAAAACCAAAATCAAATTCGAAATTAAAAGTAAATCTAGGAACCCAAATCAACCACTATTATCATCAAAACATCAACAACATTCAACTCACCATTATTAATATCAACCCACGACATTAACAACATCCTCATCAACCATTTGAAAAAAAAAAAAAAAGCCAAGACCTAATAGAGACCCATCATACCCAAACCCACCCACCAGGAGCCTCATCTCCACCTACCACCACCATCACAAACCATCAAGAACAACCCTAAACCACCCACCCACCTACCATCCAGAACAACCCTAAATCAACCACCCACCACCACCACCACAAATCACAAACCACCCATCATCACACCTCACTTAGAATTGTCTAGTTTTGGGTTTTGAAACCTAAAACCAGACTGGTTCTAGGTTCGAATCAATCTAGAACCGCATGGTTTTGAGTTCGAATCGATCTAGAAGCAGATAATTCTGGGTCAATTTGAACCCAAAACCAGTCTAGTTTTGAGTTTCGAAACCCAGAACCAAATAACCAAAAAAAAAAAAAAAAGATGGAGGAGAAGGGTGTGGGTTGGTCCCGGCGATGGAGGAGGACGCGGGTGGCAAGAGAAAAAGAGTGATGAAGGAGTGAGAGAGAGAAGAAAATGGTGAAGTGAGAGAGAGAGAATGGTAGAGAGAGAGATGAAAAATCTGTGGTATTTTATTTTTGTATTTTTTTCAATTTTTATTTAATTTTATTAAAATAAATAAAATTACTCATTCAATTATCATTATGCATTTCAAATCTAACACCATTGAGTCTTTTTAATCGATAGGAGACGGTTCACCTAATAAAATAAAAATCATGATAAATCTCTATTGGTTTTCATTTTAGGGGGATTTTTCATAATATCTGTTGTCTAATGTATATATTTTTTCTTTTCGTTTTTAATTATTTCTTTTAAGAGTAGCCTCGCCTCCAAGTCGACAAAAACATTTTTAGGAGGACATGCATGCATGATGCCGGATAGATGCCTCACCTTATGTCCACGTACTTGATCTTGATGTGTATTTGAGCAATGCCAGTTTGATAATATATATTGTCGTAAATATTATTCTGTAAACATTTGCAATATGTATTACTTCTACTTGTAGCCTTTTGGAATTAATTTGTAGAATACAATATTGGCAGAAGTGCACCATGTTTAATTTTCGGTCCTTTCCACCCACTATCCTTGTCCTTTCCTTTTCTACATTATTGATCCAACTGCAATTGATTTGGTATTTCCACTATCTATTTGTTATTTTATTGGGCGGAACATCCAAAATTTGTTGATATGTACAAGAAACAAGCAGATATTACACCACATTCGAATATTATCTCAACAACGATGACGTCTCTTTTCGGCAAAATGGGCATAAAGAAGAAATTATATCGGCTTTTCTCGTTTTTGCAAATAATGAATGTTTTAAAGCCTAACCTTTGGCAATGTGCATCTTGTTGGTTCAACTATGATTCTTAGTTTTACTTTCAAAAGGAAACATAAAGATGAAAGGATGATAAACCAGCAGTAACATTGGAGAAATCATGAATACAATCTATAACTTGTAAGAATTTTCTTATGATGAATTATATTATATCATAATGAATTATAAGGATTACCAACCCAAAATAATTAGTTCAGTTGTGTTCTTAGGACGAAATATTGTTTTAATGAGACTATACATTTAATTATATTAGTTTATGAGTGAGTATAACTTTTTATTTATTAATGTAAATTACATTAACTTTTTTATTTATCAGTATGTAGATGTCTTTTTTTTTTTTTTTTTTTGAAAGAATATTATATATTAGTACAATATTTATCCATTTATATATGATTTTCATGATATAGAATACATGAGTGGCCAGACCCAATTGTCTCATAACCCACACATAACCCGTATAGATTTTAGTCTTGGTAAACCACATATTATAATTATTGGACTGACATAATCAATTAGTAAATTAATTATAAAAATCATTGAGAATTTTAAAATCTCCCTCAAAATTTAACTAGAATCGAAAAATGATATTATTATTTTTAATCAGATTAAATGTTCTCGCTAGAAAATAGTTCTTACCTAATTTCAAGACCACATGATTAATTTTTTTTTATTTGATCAAACTCTAAGAGGTTTTTGAATATTTTTTGAAGTAATAATTATTTACTAATTTACTTGGAAACTAAAAGTTAAATCAACTATATATTAATAATATTTTTATGTGAATTATTACTTGTTGACTACATATTTGAACTTCCAGACATGGTTTTAGGCCAAACTCTCCATTATTTTTCTTGAAACAATATGATGGCGTTCACAAGTAGCCTCATCCTCCTACCTCGTGTGAAACATATTCAGATGATCAGATCCAGTTGAGTCTTATAATCACTTCCACACCATTCCATGTAAACCTTCCATCTTCATTTTATTTAATAAATAATTAAATATAATATATCATTTTAATATTTGATTAAATATTTCTTCATCTTTTGGCAAAAAATTCATTATAGTCATAAGTCAGCTTCTAACACAAATAATTGGAATTCCCTTATATCTTAATGATGGGATTTCAATCACCAACATTGTTGTTTGAGTTTTATGTTGGTATTTTTGTCTTTCTATACTAAGTGATTGTTTCTAGGACGGCAATGGGTTGGGTTCGGATGGATTTGCCCAAATCTGTATCCGCACCTGCAGGAGATTTTTACACCTTCTCCTGTATCCGTATCCACAAATTTTTTGCATGCAAAAGTTAAAAAAATAATAATAATAATAATAATAATAAATAAAATAAAATAAAAATAAACAAATCTAGAAGTTAAAAGAGAAACATACAACTCCTAAAACATTAAAGAGACTAACAACAGCCACGACAAAAGGTTTCCCAATAGCCGTTTGTATATTTGTATGTAAGAATGACCTCTTAAATAATTGGTCAATCAAGGCTTAGTTTTTTATATTAATTAAATATAAATAAAAAACTAAACTTAAATTTTTAATTTTCTCAAAAAAACTTAAATTTTTAATATGTCAAAAAAATTAAATCTCTAATATTAATTTAATAATTTATTTATTGTCAGTCTAAAAATTATGCATTATGAAATTATTAAGTTGACACTTTTACTTTGAATTAATGTACGATTTTTAATATATATATATATAAGGCTCTCTTGGCATGATAAGACAAGTAAACAAGACACGCGCAAATGGTGAGGTGTTAGCCGACTTTTGCTGATGGTGAGAGAGGATGCCGACTGATGGACGGTGGCTAACACGTGCAATCTACGAATGTTCGAGTCAGCACATTCATTATTTTATTAATTTTGAAAATTAATTAATTAGTTGATTGATTGATGTGTTTTTCAAATCATCGATTTTTGACCCTGGGAAAAGTCGCTTTTTCAGTTTCAATTTCCACCGTTTTCTTTCAACCCAATTACAGATTAGCTGACTAACATTGGTTAGTGGTTGCCACGTGGCCGGATCATAGGGGATGCATCTTGTTTGGTGGACAATATAAGCTCACGATTCATCAATTGCCATGATTTATAGTTGGGCTCAGGGAATACGTTTGACGTACCAACAGGCAACAGATTAAGGTTATCATCTTCTCTCAAATAAAAAAGAAAAAATTAACTTATCATCTTTCAAGATTATGATCACCTCTTTCATATGTCAATACTATTTAGGCTTTAGATATTTCTCTTTTTATTATTGTTATTTTTTTTCCCTTTTCAAATTCGCTGTGGGTATAATATTTTATTATTATTATTATTATTATTATTTTGTTAAAAGTAGATTAGTCTAATAGTTTAAAGGTTGCATAGAATCATCATCATGTAATTATACATCTAAATGTAAATATTTTGCTTTTTCTTTTTAAGCAACTTAAATCTACAACTCTATAGATGTAGATATGATGGACTTACCACTTAACCAATAGTATCTTACAATAAATATTTGTGATTGCATCAGTAGTAATTGGATTTTTAAATTAAAGTATGTTATGAAATTATTATAATGGGAATATGTTTAATTGGTCTTTTTTTTTTTTTTTTTGATAATCGATACTTAACCTAGGAAAATCTCGAACCAACAGAGACATAGCACTGAGGTATGGCTCGAGAAACAACTCCCAAATTGGAGGAAGCAACCTACATCGAGTAAGGATGCAAGTAACATCTATGAGAGAAAGAAAACTCACATATTGTAAGGGAAGAGGGGAGAGTGGGGTGAAGAACCCATAATCTCTAAGTGAGAGAGGTTGTAAGGGGTAGCATTTACCATTATGCCCCTGCCCCATTTACAAAAGTCTCTTTTCATTATATAAAATATTTTAAGTTAAATTTATTTAACTTATAGTTTTTTTTTTTCCCAAAAGAAAGTCTTAATTGTTTGGATTTAGATTTCCTTTAAATATAAAGGGGTAAATATAACGTAAGGACTGTAGAGCCAATTCCTAATGTTATTTAAAAAAGTGGCAGTTCACTAGAGTTTGGTGACTTTTCCTTAGTCCCCATAATATTTGATTTTTTCAAAATTAAATTTCTGAAAACCTCTTTTATTGTATAGTTCTCTCTAGAGCAACCAAAAGATGGAGCTCTTAGAAGCCTTTGTCTCTGGTGAGGCCCTTCTTTCTCTCCGATTTTCTTCTTGTTTTCTTATAGTTTCCTATATACTCTTAGTTGCTTCTCTCAATCTGAGGTTTTAAGGGTTAGATCCAAAGATTTATAGATCCATCCTTTAAAACCTAAAACCATGTACAATTTGAGTCTTTCTTGAAGTTTCGTTGGCCTATTTCTCTTCGTTCTTGCCTTTTCATCTTTGATTCTTGAGGATATTTTGAGGTTTTTGTTAGGTGGATCCAAGTGACTTATGAATTCAACTTCTAAATACCTTTTGGTTTGGTTAGGGTTAGAAATTGGTGCTCAAGTCTAAGAGAAGATCATCAGAGCTCATACCTCCTTGATGTCCATAGCTTCTAGTGTCCACATTGCAATTTTGTTGAAGATTTCATTTATGATGGAATGTGGTTGTTGAAGTAAATTACTTTTATAATAATGCTGATGTTCTCTTCGTTTTAATGTTGTTGTTTGTATTAGTGTGTTGATTGTAATTTGTTAGTTTAGTTTCTATGGATAGATTGGATTTCGCATTATTAGGCTTTTCCTTGTTTTGGAAAACGTTTGATCTTCCACATTTGGTCATCTAAGTTTCCTCATATTTGAGGTTTAATTTGGTAATAGTGGAGTGTTCTGCTATTGTCTCAAATTTGATTGGGTCTTTAATGTTTGTATCTTTGTTGTTCTAAAATTTGGGATTGTTAATGAATTTTCAGATTTAAAAAAAAAAAAAAACTTATATTAAAAATACTTCATATTCTCTTGAAAAAAATTATATTTTATAATTTAAAATTTCATTAATATATTCTTTAGTTGCGTATAAAATCCCTTATTTTTATATAAATTATAAAATAGATATTTTTTAAAAGGTAAAAAGTCATGAGACTTGAAAACCTCTTTAAAATTGATTGTATTTAGAAGTATATATACGATTTAAATAGTACAATCATCATGAATCGAATTGATGTTGAGAAATCAAAATAGAATTAAAATGGTAAAAGTTGGATTGGTATAACAATAAACCCCTTACACCTACATTTCAAATAAAGGTAATGAAAGAATTTTTAATTTTTATAGTTGAAATTAACAAAAATAACATCCTAAAATAATTTGAACTTGTTTTTAAACTACAATTGGAACTTCAGTCATTATTAACGATATTGAACAATTTATTTTCACTCATGACCAACAATTACCAAAATGCCGATCAACACTCGAGTCAATTAACATCTTCGATTCTTCATTCTTTATTTCTCCTTTATTTTCTTCTTTTGCCTGAGTTAATGCAACTGTTCTCCATCATCTCCTTTCTCCCTTAGCATATACACGTTGCAAATTAATGTAGCACATTACTAAAAAAGCAAATTCATTTTTGAAAAAATATTGAAGTTTGTGACAAAGAATGTTTAGGGACAAAACCTAGATTTGTAAAGAATATTTGTTAAGCCATGTTATTTTCGTAGCTAAATATAATCAAAGTCGTTATAAGATCATATGTTCATGTTTTCTTATTGTTTTTTTCAAATACCTTTTGAGTTGGATGGAAAATTGGCTTGAAATATTTGCGTTTTTCAATTTTTAAGAATATTTCACATTACGAGAAACATGAAAAATATTTGAAAAACGTGAAAAGTATGAAGCATATGAAATATGTAGGAAAAACGTTAAACATGTATGTACTAAAAATGTAGAACATGTAGGGAATATGCAAAACATGTAGGAAAAATTTTAATCATAAATTGAAAAAAAAAAAAAAAACCATAAAACACAAATGAAAAACATGGAACATTTGGAAAAAAAAAAAAAAAAAAAAAAAACCCTCTCGAATAAAGCTGTAAATTGTGAAATTTATTTTTGGTTTATTTGAACAGAAATGGGTACAAACAGGCTGATAATAAACTATAACAAGCAATGAAATAGATTAGAATGTATAAATGGTAACCCATTTTGCAGTGATGAACAGTAGGACATGAAATTTACGGAAATGATGGACTTGATATATGGATTAACATGAAATAACGATAAGCGACGAAATTGATATTAATATAAATAAATATCTACTAACAAAACAACATGTCTATCCCTCAATTCTAAATATACCATAGGGACATGTCTACATATCTCATCTTATCCATTCAAATTTACAAAACACACAATCCCAAAATTAATGTATAAACAAAAACCATCTTGCTGTATAATATGAATATCAAAGAATTAAATGGAACCCAATATCACTAATCCTGTTGTGCATGTTAATTTGAGGATCAGCTTTCACTAGTCAATATTCATTTGTGGTTAATCATTGACCAAATAGAATAAATTTAATTAATTTTAATATATATAGTAATTTTACCATCAGTACTTCCTAACTTTAAAAAGTTAGAACGAATTAATCAAATTCATCCATTACATTAGAATTACACAGGAGAAAATTTGTTTTAGGAGAGAAAATGCAATAGATAAATTTAATTATTTCGTTATAACATTTTTAAAGTTAAAAAGTACTGATGGTAAAATTACTCATATATATATAGTGCTTTAAAAATGAGGACTTTTGATTTTAAAAAGTTAGGGAAACCAATCAAATTTATCTATTGCATTATCTCTCCTAAAACTAATTATCTCTCCTATTTAATTCAAATACAATGGATGAATTTAATTGGTTTAGGGAGTCCTCATTTTAAGCAATATATATATAATGCTTTTATAATAAGATATACCTGATTTTAAAAAGTAAGGACCAATTAATCAAATTCATCCATTACATTCTCTCTTCTAAAATAAATTATCTCTCCTATTTAATTCAAATGTAATAGATGAATTTGATTGGTTGATTCTTACTTTTTAAAATCAGGTATACTTGATTTTAAAAGCCCTCTATATATATAATGTCCTAACTTTATAAAGTTAAGATCAATCAATCAAATTCATCTATTACATTATTTCTCATAAAATAAATTCTCTTTCTTATTTAATTAAAATAGAATGATTGAATTTGATTGATTCGTCCTAACTTTTTAAAATTAGGACGTTCTGATTATAAAAATATTAACTTTTTAAAGCTACAACGAATTAATAAAATTTATCTATTACATTCTCTCCCTTAAAATAAATTATCTCTCCTATTTAATTCAACTGGAATGAGTGAATTTGATTGGTTCGTCTTAACTTTTTAAAGTTAAAACGCTTTGATTATAAAAATATTATATATATACATATATATGTATCTCTCTCTCTCATACTACTGAGGCGGTGCAATTTGGACTTAGTATTACAGTATTATTGATATGAGACAAATCCAACTGCAGTGAAATCACCAGTTTTTGAAGCTAGTTAACTAGGGGAGGAGCTGAATTTTGATATTATTTAGGCTATTAGTAATAAATGAACGTAGTTGGTGTGGTTGAAAAATCTGATTCAAAACGATAATGGTTCAAATTCAGGGTATCCAAATATGTGATGTCAAAAAAGAACCATCCATAATTGATTTAATTAACAAACAAATTAATAATAATGATTATTATCAATAAAAAAAAAAAAATCGCAAGCAATGTCGGTAAATAGCCGGAGGAGAGACAGAACACCTTAATTGACAGTTGACAATCCGTGCAAGAGAAGTGGCGGATTTTCATTTTTTTTTCTTTTATAATAATATAATTAAAAAAAAAAAAAATAGTAGAGACATGAGAACAGCAAAACGAGTACGTAATTATGCATTAGAGAGGAACAGAGCATTTACAGCCTATCTATAAATAGACGTAAAGAGAGACATTGTCTGTTGAGGAAGCGGTTGGTGGCGGTGCCTGAGTTACGAGCGTGTGGTTGTGTTTGCTTGGCCAAGATGGGGTCAGCTATGGGCAGCTGCTCCTTTCTTCTTCTTCTCCTTAGATTATCCATCTTCTTTTTAACTCTCTCAGGTTGGTTTATTGTTCAAATATGTCAACATTTTTGATACAATGTTTAGTTTGTGTAATAACTCTGTTTTGGACTCTGTTTTCAGAATCAGCTGGCCTGGGAATAGAAATAAACTATGGACAAATAGCAAACAATCTGCCATCACCTTCACACGTGGCTGTCCTTCTCAGATCCCTCAACATCAGCAGAGTAAAGCTCTATGATGCAGATCCCAACGTGCTTCTGGCATTCTCCAACACAAACGTAGAGTTCGTTATTGGCCTTGGAAATGAGTACTTGGAAAACATGACTGACCCCATTAAAGCACAGAGCTGGATTCAACAGCGAGTCGAACCCTACATCTCTCAAACCAAAATCACTTGCATAACTGTTGGAAACGAAGTGTTTGTTAGCAATGACACCAGTCTCAGGTCCAACCTCCTCCCGGCAATGCAAACCGTTTATCGAGCTCTTGTCAATCTCGGGCTTGACAAGAAGGTCACCGTCACTACTGCTCATTCTCTCAACATATTAGCCAACTCTTATCCGCCTTCTACTGGATCTTTCAGGCCAGATCTAGCTGAATATCTCCAGCCACTTCTTAATTTCCATGCCCAAATCAAGTCACCTTTCTTGATCAATGCATACCCTTATTTTGCATACAAAGACGACCCTTCTCAGGTTCCATTGGACTATGTCCTTTTCCAGCCTAACCAAGGCATGACTGATCCAAACACCAATCTGAATTACGACAACATGTTGTTTGCTCAAATTGATGCTGTTTACTCGGCCATCAAAGCAATGGGACACACTGATATCCAAGTCAGGATTTCGGAGACGGGATGGCCTTCCAAAGGAGACTCGGATGAGGCTGGTGCTACACCTCAGAATGCAGGATTGTACAATGGGAATTTGTTGACGAAAATACAGGAAAATCAAGGGACTCCTGCAAAACCATCGGTTCCAATTGATATCTATGTTTTTGCACTTTTTAATGAGAATTTAAAGCCAGGTCCGGCTTCCGAGAGGAACTATGGACTCTACTATCCTGATGGTACCCCAGTTTATGACATTGGATTACAAGGTTATCTCCCAGTATTAGAAATTAATTCAGCTTCTAAGATTCATGTAAGTTGATTACATTTATACCTTTTATGGTCTTTCTATCTCTTAATTCACTATTTTGGAGAAATAAATTTCCGATTGAGTTCTTAAATTTGTTTTGCAGATTTTGCCTGTCTTCTTCAGTATTGTGATCTACGTCGTAGCATGCTTGATCCGTGCATAGAAGCTTGTGAATGTGTCAGTGGATGGAGATGAAATTGCCAAAAAAGAACAAATTTCCATGTGATCAACTCATATTCCCGAGGAGATCTTCTAGGTGAGGTATCTGTTTCTTTTATCAAAAAATGTATGGTCTATATAATTCATTTTTTATCATTTATTTTTGTAGAGAAAACCGAGTAATATCGTTTCCTCGTCATTGATTGGAAGCGCTTTACTAGAAAAAGCTTTTGTTCGATGAAAAAAAAAAAAAAAAAAACCTGGAAGCACCTTTTAGAAGGAACAATCTTTCTAGTACTTTTTGGGGTACTCAAAAGACATTTTTATCTATTTTGAAGCAAACCCCTTCAAGTATAAGCTTGAGTAAAAACACTTTAGAACAGTCCTGATTCCTGAAACACCACATAGACAATTAGACAAATTGCATTTGAAATTCCATGCAACAAGCTGGAACCAGCTCCATCAGATCCTGACTGACTTTATTTGATTTTTGAAGAACCCTTTAGAAAAGCCTTGAAAAAATGAGACGGTTGAGATGTTGGAATCATATTGCCTGGAAGAGTTTCTTTCCAGCAGGGTATCAAATAGGTAGAACCTGTCAAATCTTGTACACTTCATACATGCATATCAAGTGGATGCTTAACGCATAAAAAGTCCTTTGTGTTAATAAACAATAGGATATTTATGCATAAAATCTTGCTTTCCACACTGTAATTCAAAGAGATGATAAAAAGTCTCAATTTCTTTTTCGTGTCTTTTGCAATATTGCATGTGAATCTTTCCTCGCAACAAAATTCCTCTTGTCTTCAGCTTGACGAAAGTCCAAATTGGCTTCCATCACGAAAGCTAGGAGCCCTATTAGACTCCATCCATCTTTCGGCAGCCCCGTTCATTTCACACATTCTGTTTTGGCCAAATAATTCCCATTTAATGTTATATGATATGACTGACACCTTATCAATTTTTGTCTTGGCCTCTCCCCTTGTGCGAAATCTATCGAGATATCTCTAATGATGCTTCCATCTCTGTTTCTATCTTCTTTTCTCTTTCCCCTTAAGAGAATTTGTAGCATTAGCTTGAATTTCTGGGAATTACCCCTTGTTTAAATTAAACAGTCTGATAAAACAATGAAGTCTTGTACTTTGTGATCCAAAAATTAGAATTTTTTGACCTTTTCTATGTTATATCCGTTGAAATCAAATAAGATAGTATGCTAAAGTATGTTTCAAAATTCTACTCTTAAAAAGTAAGGGAGTACCACCCACACAATTATAAAAAAATTGCACACAAGAAGACGAAACATCTTGTTAAATCGAATACGTGTTTGAAAGATAAAATTTATTAGCTGTAACATCACTAGTTGGTCATCAGCGATTTTTTTAATGTAAATCATGTTTTGAAATATTAAAGTTTTAACATCGTAAGGTGATGGTAGAAGCATAAAGTGGGAGTAGTGGCTTTCAACATTTTGGAGTCTTGTCTTTGTGGTATTCCTGGCTAGGTACGTCATCGGCATGGGCCCAGCAGAGAGAGGATAAGATTGACAGATGGACGGACGAATCCAAATGACTATGCAACTTAGTGACGTTCTAGCGACCTCTGTTTTACATAATTATACATTAATTGCAGTTTCTTTTCTATGGTCCGTAAGTCATCAGACTAACGAATCCCAACTGTGTTACAAATATCTAACCTGCATTTTGCATTAGTGTGTTTGCATGGCTTTTTAAGTCATAATAAATTAAATAAATTTAGCCACTTACTGATTGAATAATATATTAAAATAGTTAAATCCTAAGTTAAAACATCACATTCAGAAACCAATTAAGATATGAATCTTGTTAACATATGATTCTAGTCACATGTTAAGAAAGATTTTTTCTTAAGATTTCGACAAAGATTAAATTTTGTTCATTTGAGATACAGAGATATATTTATATTCAAACATAATCAATTGTAGAGTATTTAATTCATGATTCTAAAATAGTTGTGTATACAATTTTGAGTTTGAAAGTTGATTTGGATCAAATTGTTGAACGGAAATATTCTTTATTTGTAGGTTTTGAACTGATTTTAAGATTATATTTAAAATAGTCATTAGATACAACCCACCAACAAATGTATGTTTTAAAAAATAAATGGTATCTCTTGTTTTCATAGCACAAAACCTTTTTATCATAAATCATTTGTGTTCTTATATTCTTGTACTTTGATGCCTGACGGAGTTTTTAATAACAATTCTAACTTTTGAAATATCTAGGGTGGTTTAATGGTTTATTTCCTGATCATGTGATTGGAAAATTGCTATATTTATATGCAGGGGGACAGCGAGATCGGAGCATCATGTGCACCAAATTATTATTGGAGCAGTTTCTGTTTATCAACTTTGCCAGCTCACAAGCAACAATTAATATCACCAAACTTATTCACTAACACATCGAGAAGCTGTATCCTAGCTAGATGGATGTGGTTCATCTAAATACATTTATAAGTAATAATAACAATAAGAACAACTGGGGGAAAAATAATTAATGCAGGCTGTTTGTTATAAGGAGTATAATAGAATGTGATTCTTTAACAAATTAGAAGTCTAATAAATCAGCAACTTGGTATTCTTGCTATCCTCTTATACAGTTTGTAGACTCATTAATTCAGTGTAAGAGCAGGATTAAGCACCCTAATGAGAACACTTTAGTTTAAATCATGTTTTTACCCTTCTTATTAGTTGATTTCTTATTAGAGTTACTATCATTTTTCATCTCGACGATTCATTAATCGTCATTTTTTGTTCTATTGATTTAAGAAATATCATTTTGCATTTTCTTTTAACTTAAATTAATACTATTTCATGGCGATTTTTAATATTTTAAAATTATTAATCGAGAAAATAATGATTTATTAATCGTAAAGGAGGAGAGAAATGATAATAACTCTTTATGTTTATTAATTATTAACTTTTTGTGTTGATTATTATTTCGGTCTTTACTTCACCTAGATTGCTGAATTGTTTATGTTCTTTTAAGGTCTTATGGCTCTCTTTTCTTGTAAGAGAACATGATTTTTTTTTTCCTTATGGAAAAAAAATTTCATTAAACAATAATATAATTTCAATTGAAAAGTAGTTTACAAATTCATATGGGAAAGACTTATTACTCAACACGCTCAAACTATCAAAATTAAAAATCATTTTGGCTAAATTGTGAGCTATTTTAGTTTATATTACAAGTTATAGTATCTGAATATATTTAGAGCGTCTCTTATGTGAAACAAGAATTCATTAAAAACATAAGAATCAAAAGAATAATACATATCTATTATAAGTATAGAAATTTAATATGCACAATCTCGTTTTGTGGAATAGGTTGACGTCCCATCAATAGTTGTCCAAAAGTTACAAGGATGAAAATTGAACAAACACAACCTCCTTTGTGGAGAAGGCCGATGCCCCTATGATGGCTGCCTTTTGTTGATCTACACAGTCATTAGTCTACGTACTTCAAATATTTAGGGGAACACTTTTTAATATCATTGTATTCCTAATATGGAATATTTAAAAATAAACTCAATAATTATAATTATATTTAACATATCCACGTAATTTTGATATTAGAACCTGGCATGTTGTTGAAATTATTGCTGCAATTTTGATTTAAATCCAAGCTGCTGCCCTTTTTTTCGTCTCCTTGTGCTTCAGCTACTGCTGCCTTTGATTTTTGTTTCAGCGGCACCTATTTTTGCCTCCAATTGCTAAGGTTGGCAAAATGCGGGTCTGGACCCGCACCAGGCCCAGACCCGCATTGGATCCTCTCATTTTTTTGAGGGTCTAGACCCTGCCCATACCCTCAAATATTAATTTGAGGGTATGGTTCCAGACCCTACCCTCATATTTTGCGGGTCTCTTCAGACCCTCCTCAGACCCGCAACAACACCCAAATCCCATAAATCAAAATTAAACAACAAATAAAATTTAATCCCAAAAATCAAAATTCCCAAAACTACCCTCCACCCGCTTCTCTTTCTCCATTCTCACCTCCTCCACCGCCTCCTCCATCCACCCACCACCTCTATTCTTCATCGACACAAGACGCTGCTCGAGCCCGTCAAGCCTCTCAGCCGTCTCGAACCTCAAGTGATGAACGTCAGCCAATACATGCGCCTGCAAAGGACCGTTCAACCACAGGCAGAGAAAGAGAGAGAGAGGGAAAGGGAAGGGAAGAGAGAGCACCTTAGAGCAGAGGAACGGCGGCGATGGAGAGAGAGAGAGAGAGACGGGGATGTTCTGGTGGCCGGCGATAACGCGGCGGCGATGGATCGCGCTTGATGAGGAATGGCGGCGATGGAGATTGGAGAGAGACCTGGTTTTTTTGGTCGACGATGGAGAGAGAGAAACAGAGATCTGGGTTTTGTTGGTCGGCGATGGACAGAGAGAGAGACGGGGATGTTCTGGTGGCCGGCGATAACGCGGCGGCGATGGATCGCGCTCGATGAGGAATGGCGGCGATGGAGATTGGAGAGAGACCTGGGTTTTGTTGGTCGACGATGGAGATAGAGAAACGAAGATGTTCTGGTGGTCGGCGACAACACGGCGGCGATGGAGACAGAGAGGCGCAGTCGAGCAGCAACAGCGGCAATGGAGATTGGAAAGAGAGAGAGAGAGAGTGGAGAAGGTTGAGAGAGTTAGGTTTTTTTTCAAAAAAGAAAGGGGTCGGGTAGGGGGTATTTACAGAACGGGTTTTTTGCGGGTACGATAGAGACCCGCAGTAGACCCATATCCTACCCGCAATTATACAGGTATTTTCAGATCCGGTTCTTTTAAGGGTCTTTTAGAATGCGGTTCGGGTCTACACCCGAACCGTACCATTGAGGGTAAGGGTAGGGTCTGCAGACCCTGTCCATTTTGCCAAGCCTACCAATTGCTTTGTGTTTTGCTACTCGGCAAGGCTTCCAATTGCTGTCCTCTTGTGTGTTTTCCCTTTTTTTTTTTTCCCCTCTTTTTCTTTTTCCTGCTGTCAGCGGCACACTGAAATTTAATAAAGGCATATTATGAAAAAAAAAAAACCCTTAAAAAGTAAACTAGTGATGGTTAACATCCGAATTTTCATTTTATCACGTAAACCACCTCCTACCTATTAAAAAAATTAATTAGTGTGAAATTTAAATATCATAATAATAATTGAATGGGTAATTTTATTTATTTGAATGAAATTAAATAAAAAAATTTGAAAAAAAGTTAAATTATTAAATAAAAATTTAATTTATCATCTCTACTGTTCATCTTAAGATGACAACATAGATTATTTTTTTAAAAAAAATAATTAATTAAATAAAAAAATTTAAATTTTAAATTTTAGATAAAAATTAAAATGTATGGGGACATCATTTTCTTTTTTTCTTAAGTTACTTTTGAAAATTAAAATATATATATATATATATGATGGATATCCAATTTGAACATCCAATTAATTATCATACTGGTCAGCACCATCACCCTTAAGCCTGTTAGGAAATTAACAAAAATAAAAGTGGAGTCAATCTCATATCGGAAACAAAAGGCAAAAATAAAAGTGGAGTCAATCCCACATCTGAAACAAAACAATAGAGAATGAGTTTTGAAGGCTATAAAATGAGCCCAAAGTTTTGGTTTCAAATCGTCTTAGTCAAAGATACTTTAAGTATTGTTTTTTACTCTACTTAAATTTCTTTCTTATTCTTATTATTTTAGAGTGTAAAAAGATGTGAGTTGATGTATGCTTTAGAGAGTGTTGGTGTATTGAGGTCGTGGGATGTGATAAAATAGTTTATGTGATTGTAACAATTTTTCATATAGTGAATCTTTCTGAGGGCCATAGTTTTTTTTTCCTATTTTGGAGTTTTTCACATAAATTCTTATGTTGTAGTGATTGTTATTATTTTATATTTTATTTCTTTATTATTTCTAATATTCTTACAGGAGGTAGTTTTTTTTTAAGAAGAGGTTTTGGGAGATAAATTTTTCCAACAAATGGTATTAGAGTCTGGTTGTCTCGTTGGTGAGGTATAAGATGTTTTAGAAAATTCTTAGTATGCTCTATGGTTGCAGCATTGTTTGATCTTCCACATCAGAAAATAATTGTTTTTGGTTGCTGGAATAAGTGTGGTGGTGTGAAAGTACATGTCTAAGAAAGGTTCTAGCTAGGAAAAATTTGATATTTAACTGTGTCCATTTTGACTGACCTATCTTTCCTAGGAATTTACCTAGTATATTATTCACGTACTACGAGCGCACTATTCCAGTATACAGTTATGTCAAAGTTTTCAAGTTTTATGAGATTTGATATGGAGAAATTTGATGGAAAGATCAATTTTGACTTGTGGCAAGTATAAGTCAAAGATGTGCTTATACAATCCGGGTTACACAAGGCGTTAGAGAAGAAACCAAACTCTATTCTCAATGAAGATTCCAATGAAGACAAAGATTCTGGCAAGCCTAGTATGAGCAATGAAGATTGGGAAGATCTAGATTTGAGAGCCGCAAGTGCAATTCGCCTGTATTCGGCCAAGAATGTTCTTCCAAACGTGCATGGAATATCAACAGCTAAAGAATTTTGGAAGAAGCTTGAAGAGTTGTATCGAGCAAAGGGCATCTCAAATCAGTTGTACCTAAAGAAACAATTTCATACTCTGCGTATGGATGAATGTATGAAAATCTCAGATCATCTGAGTGTTCTCAATGATATTGTTTCTGAACTGAAGGCTATTGAAGTTAAAATTGAAGATGAGGATAAATCATTAAGGCTCATATTGTCTCTTCCACCTTCCTATGAGTACATGAAACCTATTTTGATTTATGGGAAGGAGACTGTGAAATTTGTAGAGGTTACCGGTAAACTCCTTTCTGAGGAGAGAAGACTGAAAAGTGGAGATCGCACTTCATCATAGACATAATGTTGGTAACTAGAAATGAGAAAAACAAGAAGAATAAGAACTTCAAGAAGAATAAGAACTTCGGGAAGAATATAATTTGTTAGGGTGTGGATAATCTAGGCACGTCAAGAAAAATTGTTAAGGTAAAGTGGGTTCAGTAAAAAGCTTTGAAGTATAAGCTAACAGTGTTTCCCTCATTGGAGAATGAGATTTCCTTTGAGAAGTGAGAAGTACATCCTCATGGTATGTTCGCGTTGCCATGGAAGAGGATGTGTTGTTAACGGATCCACAATTGCACACGGGCATTGGTTTGGCATTGATACAAGGTGTGTGGTGGAACGTATGTCGATGGTTGATGAACTTCCGGTAAAGCCAAATGTGGAAGTTACACAATAAATTTTCAGTAGGTTTTTCGACATGTGCCGAAATGAAAATCTTGGAATGTGGTAATTCTAAGTGAGTATACTCTTTTATGGTGAAGTATGATAGTTTTCTGGGTTGAGAATTATGATTGTTGGTATAGACAATGATTGCACCGTAGTTGTAGCAAATATTTCTTTTATTTTGCCAAGGTGGAGTTTGTTAGGAAATTGACAAAAATAAAAGTAGAGTCAATCCCACGTTGAAAACAAAAGGTAAAAATAAAAGTGGAGCCAATCCCACATCTGAAACAAAACAATGGAGAATGAGTTTTGAAGGCTATAAAAGGAACTCAAAGTTTTGGTTTCAAATCGCCTTGATCAAAGACACTTTAAATATTGTTTTTAACTTTACTTAAATTCCTTTCTTGTTCTTATTATTTTAGAGTGTAGAAAGATGTGAGTTGATGTATACTTTAGAGAGTGTGAGTGTGTTGGGGTCATGGGATATGAAAGACTAGTCTATGTGATTCTAACAATTTTTCACATAGTGAATTTCTTTCTAAGGGCCGTGGTTTTTTCTCTTGTTTTGGAGTTTTCCATGTAAATTCTTGTGTTGTGGTGATTGTTATTATTTTATATTTTATTTTTCTATTAATTCTGATATTTTTATAGGAGACATGTATTTTTTTTTTTTTTAAGAAGAGGTTTTGAGAGGTGAATTTTCCCAACAAAGCCACCATGATCATTACACCATTATCAACGACATTAACCCAAACCCACCATTATCATCATCAAACCATCAATCCACCATCATCAAAGAAGTACCATCAGTAACATCATCTAGGTTTAATCAAACCCAGATGAACATGACCCTTGACAACCTTCAGTCGAACCTAAATCTAGGTTCTAAGCTTCCTTAGAACTCTACCCTTGATAACTCTCGTATCTAACACCACCCACACAACCCTTTTTATAACCCATACATGAGTCTCTGACCCACAAACGACACCATATTCTTCACAACCCCAACACACACACACACACACACACACACACACTCTCTCTCTCTCTCTCTCTCTCTCTCTCTCTCTCTCTTTCTCTCTCTTTCAGCTTTTTATATATCTCATCCACCAATCTCGACAGTGACACCTCACTCTCCTTTAACAACACCACTATCGCCCCATTCAACCACGTTCCTTCTTCTACGCCAGTAGTGACGATTGATTCTTCCAAATCGCTCAACCCCACTTTCATTTCCTTAAAATACCTAATCGCAATCGACGAATCCAAATTCGACCACTGCCCCATCTTATCCACCAATCGTTGTCATTTTGAAGTAGAAAATGTGGTTTATAGTGAGTAAAATAGTGAAGAGAGAGAGAGAACGGTGCAGGAGATGACGAAGGAGTAGATGGGTGTTTGATGAAGATGACCTTACTGTCATTCACCACTATGGGAAACCGGAAGCCATAAATGGTGAAGGTGAGGGTGGAAAAGATAAAGAGAGAATGGTGAGAGGGAAAAATCAAAGATGGTGAGGGTGATAAAGAGAAGGACGGTAAGGGTAAGGGTGAGGGTGGAAGATAGAGAGAGACTAAGGCTGATTAATATATATATTTTTTAATTTGTGTTATTTTTTATTTAATATTGTTAAATAATTTAAAAAATATTTCAGTCATTACATAAATTTAAAGAGTATAATAGGAATTTTGTGTAATCTTGATAAGTGTATTTTGATCATTTTATAGTTTTTGGATGGAGAATGTTAAGTTTTGGATAGAAAATTAATGGTAGGGGACGGTTCAACTATTAAAAAAAAAATGCTAATCACCAATAGTTTACTTTTCAGGGGGGATTTTCATAATTATGGGTGGTAATCTGGGTTGGCAGGTCGAGTTGGATGTAATACGATTATTTTTTATACGACACTATTAATAAACGAGTTGAACCTTTTCGATAAGAACACGACACAATAATAAACAGATCAATACGAAAACGATACAATTAACCTATTTATTTACAGATACTTAGAGATACTGAGACTTAAAGGATTTGTTAGGCTTTATATGCTTGATCTTTTTGGTGCTATTTCCTGGAAGTCAAAACCAGAAAATCTTTTTGAGGAAACACTTGTCCTTGAAAGCCTTAATTTAATTGAACTAGGAAATAAAATCAAATTGAAATAAAATAATAAAATCCCTTGATCTCGCATATAGAATTATGATCGAAGCAGAAGATTTAATTTTAAGATATAACTTGTTTTTGTAAGCAAATTTTTATTACATATATTAAATATATTAACTTAATTTCATTTAGATAAAATATATTTGAAAGAATAAAGCTTAGGGAGTATTTTTTCCCCAAATTTTTGCAATGTTTATCTCTTATTTGTTTTTTCCAAATTTCTCAAAATGTTTCTCTCTTATTTATTTTCCAATTTTTATTATTACCTTTTTTATTTAATATATTTGTTTTGAAATTTTTTAGTTTTAAGAATTAGATATTTTATCCCATATATTACAAACTATTTAAACATAAATATTTATCACTTATTGTATAAACGCGTCTGAACTGACGTAGCATCATGAGTCAGCAATAGGCTGACGTCTGCAAACTGAGTCCGATCATAAGCTGACGCATGTACGCTGAGTCATCAGACTGATGACATGTTTATACTGAGTCAGACACCGTGATGACGTGTTAGCGCTGAGTCAGTGTCGCCCCTTTTCCTCCCGGTCGTCTCTCTTGGCAGCTCCGCCGGTTGACGCTAGCGAGGATGGCGACGTGGTGACGTTGGATGGTGGTTTACGGGGCTGGGCAAGCTGCGGTTAGGCGTTCCAATGGAGCCTCTCGAAAACGCAAGTGAGGCTGGCGCGGATGGTGGCGCTACCGCCTATGGTGGCGACGGGTAATGGTAGCTTTGCTGGTGGTTCGCCGTTGGCAATGGAGGGTGGTTGGTCAGATTTTGAGTGGAGCTCCATTCTTTGTAAGTGCATGCGAAGAGAAAGGAGGCAGATTTTTTAGAAAGAGCTGGAGATCGAGAGAGGGAAAAGGAGCTGGGGGGAGAGAGATCCCGTCTAAGGTTGGCAAAATGCGGGTCTGGACCCGCACCAGGCCCAGACCCGCATTGGACCCTCTTACTTTTCTGAGGGTCCAGACCCTACCCATACCCTCAAATTAATTTGAGGGTATGGTTCCAGACCCTACCCGCATATTTTGCGGGTCGCTTTAGACCCTCATCAGACCCGGATTGACCGGGTCAGATCCGGGGTCAACGGGTCAGATCCAGATTTTAATCGAATTGACCCAGATCAATTCGGGTCGACCCGTTTTTTCAAAAAAAAAAATAAAAAATTTTCAAAAAAAAAACATTTATAGGATATAATACCCAAGATCCCAACATGAATTTTGAAAAAAAAATAATAAATTTTTTTACCAAATCAAATTAACCTAAGTTCATATCACATTATCTATAATAATCATCTTAATTGATTTTACAAAATACATCCGGGTCAACGGGTCGGATCCAGATTTAAACGGGTCGGATCAACCCGTTTCCCAAAAAAATTTATCTAAAATTTTCAAAAAAAGATATTTATTGAATATAATATCCAAGATCCCAACCTGATTTTTGGAAAAAAAAAAAAAAAATACTAAATCAAACTAAAATATTTTCATATCACATAGTCCATTCCATAATCATCTTGTTAGATTTTACAACATACATGCCATAATCAAAATTAAACAACAAATAAAATTCAAAGTTAAAATTTATCCTTAATTTACATACAAAAATAACAAAAAAATATAAATATAAATATAACAAATAAAATCAAGATGATGATGAGTCTTCTTCATCTTGTTTATGATATATTTCTTCTTCCGAAACGCCACCTAATAGAACAAATTAAATGAAAAATTAAAAATTAAATTGATGATTATGAATAATATACATAATATAATTAAATTTATAACTACTTTCATACCTCGAAGTGGAGCCCATATCCAATTTTGTGCACACATCAATGCTTCCAATGTGTCCGGATGCAATCTCCTACGATGTGGGCTCAAGAATCTACCCCCAGTACTAAAAACGGACTCAAACACCACCGTAGACACAGGAATGACCATCCCTCATCCAAACCATCAAAATTATCCTTTTTATCTTGTTTCTTAGACACCACACCACCGTGCATATATAACTTTACTGACCAAATTCAAAAAACAACAATATTTAGGCACTTCAATATACTACATGCGTGAAATTGTGATTCTGTCACAGTAACAACTTCATAGAAATCAGAACAATACCTGTCATCGATGAAAATACAGTCTACTGGCTCAACTTTCAGATGTCTCACAGCCTCCAAATAAAAATCAGGATCAGGTTTCCTTTTTCCTAAAACATTTTAAAAAATAAATAAATAAAAAGAAGAACAAGATCACTGTCCAATGAACCAGGCTGTGACAATGTTCACAGCAGTGTCCTTTATTCCACAACTGACTTTTGCATGAGGAGATACTCCGCAAACAGCTATACATAAACATGAAGTCACTCAAGCAAACAAGAATTTTTAGCGCAGCATCTCCAGGACTCATTCATTCGTGCAGATCATGCACAACATAATTCACTTACCAGCAAATACTTATTTAAAAAGGCTAAAACTTCCATATGAAACCTTTTTTCTCCTCAGTCCTCAATTTCATAAAAAGGAGATTTATTATATATAGTACAACTTAAAATGCATATAAAATGTAACAAACAATAAACACAAGTCACTTTTTTTCTAGTTCAAACTTTACTCGGCAGGAAAGGCATAAAACAGCATTCATGTGAAGTAAAACCAATGTCAGGCATCACTTTCCCAAACCCAAGGCAGACCAGAACAACCAATAGCACTCAGTGGCTTATATAAACCTCACAGAACATAAGAAAAGTGAATAAAAAGAAAAATCTACCAAATGAAAAAGCCTGTAAGCACTTTTATAGCATAATGATAATCCAAACAAAGTTACAGGAATTTCAAATTCATGCAATAAATACTCAAAGACAGAATTCTCCCTCTGCCTATAAAGAGTACAAGAGCTGTTTGACAATCTCAAAATTATGCTTTCATTTCATGACAATCTAGAAATTATGCTTTCATTTCATCTAAATGTTAGGAAGTAATTGATGAACTAAATTCATAGTCGATTCAAAAATTATTTACCTACATTATGGCTATTTAAATCACTAAAAATGATGGTAAATAAAAGATGATAATATTCTACTTAGAAAATACACATAATTTTATGAAACGATTGACACCAGCATTTGTCCCACATTCAAATCCAAAACATAAATACAAATATAATCAAAACCAGAGATCATAACAGTTCCTAGACATTATTTTCATCAAATATAATAATATCAAGCACCCCCACATGGACATTATTTTCATCAAATGAAATATAACAACAAAACAGAGGAAACATACAAAACAAATTAAACAACCAGTGAGAAGAAATCACACAAAACTACACAAGACCAACCCAATACGTCTTGTCTTTTCGTTAACCCAACTGGGTAGTTGTCAGATTTTCCTGTGAATCAACAACACAAGAGTAACCCAGATAATATATCATACAAGATGCGAAAGACACACAACCTAGATGCAAAACAACCCAGATGAATCGAAGCAAAACCCAGAAGCGAAAGACCTAGAAAAATTTAAAAGACTTCGAGTTTTTTGAAAACAGACCTTGGTTTTGTTGGTCGGCGATGGAGAGAGAGAGACGGAGATGTTCTGGTGGTCGGCGATAACATGACGGTGATGGAGAGAGAGAGGCGCAGTCGAGCAGCAACAGCGGCGATGGAGATTGGAAAGAGAGAGAGAGAGTGTGGGGAAGGTTGAGAGAGTTAGGTTTTTTTTCAAAAAAGAAAGGGGTCGGGTAGGGGGTATTTAAAGAACGGGTTTTTTGCGGGTACGATAGAGACCCGCAGTAGACCCATATCCTACCCGCAATTATGCGGGTATTTTCAGATCCGGTTTTTTTAAGGGTCTTTTAGAATGCGGTTCGGGTCTACACCCGAACCGTACCATTGAGGGTAAGGGTAGGGTTGCAGACCCTGTCCATTTTGCCAAGCCTAATCCCGTCAGAGTGAACTGAAAGACAGGGAGAGATCAAACAAAAAATAATTTTAAAATCAAGTAAAATGAAAAAAAAAAAAAAAAAAGAGAAAAAGAAAAAGGGAAACTTTGAAGTGGGCTGGGCCAGTCCGAGCGGAGCAGGCCCAAAAGTAGTGGCGGGAAAAGAAGAGGTAACAAAACCCGAGACGAAGAGGAAGCGTTGAATAGAAAGGTTGAAGATGGAAACAGAGAAAGTAGTATCAGAGACAGAAGAGCTGCCGAAGACTATCGTGCGCCGTGTGGTGAAGGATAAGCTCCATGACTGCTCTCCCGACACCGACATCTCCGTTCACAAAGACGCCCTCCTCGCTTTCTCCGAGAGCGCCCGCATTTTCATCCACTATCTCTCTGCCACGTAAGCAAGCCCCTCCTTTCACTGATTTAGGGTCTCGTTTGGATTGTTTTTGAGATGTGTTTGTTTGTGAGTTGCAGAGCTAATGACATATGCAAGGAGTCCAAGAGGCAAACCATAAATGGTGAAGACGTCTTGAAAGCTATTGAAGAGATCGATTTCCCTGAGTTAATTGGCCCTCTCAAAGCCTCTCTTGATGGTTTGTTGTCAAAATTGTGTGTTTATTTCTGGTTATCTAAATTTATGCAAATATTTTTTATGATATTTGAGAATTGTCCTAAAATGTGATAATGTGTTAGGGTTCTTGACCTAATAGATTGGGAAGCGCAGAACTGTAGATTGCAAATTAGAGTAGAGATTGTAGGAAAGGGAAAGAATAGATCTTGGAATTCTTTTCCTGAAAATAACTGTGTTTAATGGGGGTTTGTGACGTTAGAATTACTATTTTGATAAAGGAGATGTAAGAGATGGAATTTGTTCAATTATTTTTACTGGTTTAGGATAATGGGAAGTGGTTTTTGCTACTGTAGACTGAGAACCAGGCTAGATGTTTGCTTGTTTAGGTATCCTTGTATTTGCTTCCTCCTGAAACCGTGCAAATTCAAAAGCGTGGTAGTTTCAACATTTAGGCACTAGCCCTCATATGTTCATAAAATCTGGAAGAAAACTACCAACTAATAGGGAATGCTCTTGTCCTATTAGCCAAATATTCCAATCGTACCAGATAAGTGCTAATGGATCGTCCTCTTTGGCACAAGATTGCAGAAAACTCTTTCAGCATTAACTTGCTCCAAACTACCAAATCAAGAACACAATGCACCTTTAAATTGGATCCAAGTTAATTCGTCCATGATTGTCTCCAACCAGTGATGTCGTGGAATTGTAGCACCAGCGAGCTGAGCCACAACCACTGTCGTCATCTGTGATCTGTGCACATCTGTTGGAATCAATGTGTTCAAAAAATTCATTAGGTTTGATCTTCCCTGTAAATAACAGATGATCAATCTGTATGATGTGATCTTGAAGTTGTACACCTTCAATACCTGGTTGTTTACAAACTTGAGGTTCAATTTGAACATTAAGAGGTACTTTTGAAATTTAGCGTCTTCTCTCATTCTATGGAAAATATTTGTAATAGTTAGAACCCAAAACTTAAGCTATAAGGAAGGGTCCAACCATAATATTTAAGTGTTCAACCTTTGCCAGTGTTTTTAGGTTACACACATCATTAATCCTTACATAATCTTGTGGGAGACTCAAACTCAAAACGCTTCTGGTTAAATCGATTATGCGATTGTATTGGTAATCGTTGTACCCAAAAGTTTAAGCTATTAGTAAAGGGTCTACATACTCTAATAAAAGGAAAGCCTACTTTATAATGATTTAATATAACCTAAACAAAATAGTAGATTAACTAGCAAATCACGTTCCAAATAAAGTAGGATTCTAACACATATAAAACAGAAAACGTTGATAGTACATACTATATATTGCCAGGATGAAAAGTAAAGGAGCAAGACACTCTAAGAGCAACTTGATAGTCATGTGCGAAGGAGTGGAAGAATTTGAAAATTTTATACAGGTGCTAGAGGAATACAGAAAGTAGACAGTATAGGCAAGCCCAAATAGAAAATACTAAGAAGAGCATGGCAAATACCATTTCATACTCTAGGCACTTTTTTCTTTATTGAAATTATGTTAGGGATAAATACATTACATTTGCATCTCTAGAACTTATTTTTTAGGTTATCTTGAGAAGCTCATTATCTTGTCTATGTGAAATTGTCATGAGTTTTAGTAATTTAGGTCAAGCATTTTCCTTTAGCAGATCACAGGACAATAGTTCATGCTGATTTATGATTTTTGAAGCAGAGAAATGGCATTCCAAATTCCTTGGGAATTAAATAGTATGTGTGCACTATTTACTTGGAACATGGATTTATAAGGAATGGGGAGTAAGAACAGGATTGGGAAAACTATGCAGCAACTCAAGAAAAGAGCATGATATGATGGGGGTAAAGTCCTTTGTACCAATGTGGAGCAATGTAATCATTCATATAACCTTTTGATGTTGTATATGTACGTGTATACTTTTCTTCGGAGTTCTAATAATCTAAGCTTATTGTTATCATATAATTTGAAGTCATTGTTACCTAGACCGTTCATCTAGAACCATTTTTCTTTGATTGTGCTAAATTATTAAATTGACTTAGACAAATTATACTGCAAATTAACCAATTCATTTGTTACTCTGTTGGCATCAAGTCTTTTTTTCTTTCGAAGGATTAATGGTTCCTGGTTTCTTTGCAGAGTTTAGGCAAAAAAATGCTGGGAAGAGAGGGGGAACATCCAAGTCAAAAGAGGAGAAAAAGAAACAGAAAGTAGAAAATGAGCCATCAGAGAAAAGCCGTAAATCCAAAAAAGATAAAGGGAATAAAGAAAATGATGACTAAGATGCTTCTGATGGACATGAATGAGCAAGAACATTGGTATCTTCTGACACGAGGGACTGAATATTATTGCTCAACATGTAGTTGCCTTCGTAGCTTGATTATCTATAGCAAGTGCATTGGTATTTCCCTTCCATTTGCTGCAAAGATATCAAAATTATGTATGTCTAAGTTTAGTGTGGGCCATTCAATTTTGAAGCTTCATTTTGGCATATAGAATTCTTTCTTCAGACAAATTATTAGACTGTTAAAACTATTTATTGTGTGGTTACCCTAGTAAAGGGAATTCTGTTAGATATGATCACGTCTGACTTGTCCATATACAACAGAGTTTAGTGCTTCATGATGTGTTTGATGACTGCCAGAATATAAAACCATAATGCCCAACTGCTTCGGCACGGTATTTAAAATACATGGAAGTAAATGATAGAGACAATCACCTTTACACCTTACTTGTAGAAAACATATTTAACTTTGCTGGCTATAAATACCCTTTCCCGCTAATGCCTTCATAGAAAAGAAAGACCATTGCTCTGGCCAGTATTCTCTTTTTTCAGACAGGCTAAAACAGTTCATGTGCCAAACCAGATGACTGCTTAGTGTCAAAGGAGAAAATGGCGTTGTACGGCAGGCTAATAACATGCTATTATAATAATGTTATGTGCTAGAATTTCGTAACACTCGGTTGATAAATAATACCCTCCACTGTCATCAAATACTGAACTATTTCAGGTTTTCACAGCTACAGCATGAAGCTAATGCAAATACTGTCACCCATCTATAATTTTTAAGCATTAATACACCCAGCTAATACGGTCGATATCTGTGCCCCTGGCCACCATCACTGATGTGCCTTCCCCTGCTTGAACTGCCACCACTCTTGTGGCCACCCCCACCACCACCCCTGCTGCTATTCCTATGATGTGCAGGCAGGCTGTGTTGCTGGGCTCCAGGCTGTTGCCTACAAGGAGAAGATTAAAAAATAAATTGGATGCTTATGACAAATCACAAATGTATGTGTCATATTGTGCTAAAGTTTACCAAGTAAATGTTTTGCTATTACAAGTCATATGGTCTGCTTCAGTCGGCAAAATTTAAGTTTCAAAACTGCAGATTGACTGATTAGCTTAAACTGAAAAATCGAAGAACTACATCCAACAGTTTTAAGTATTCAAAACCTACAATGATCCATGATCCAGCTTGCTAATCTACAGGAGTAGATCAACGTGAAAGTAACTACTCCAGTTATATTCAAATGGCGGCCATGTATCTAGACTTAGAAAGCTGTATTCCATTGGTAAGCCCAATGGTCACATTCTCATTCTCAAACAGGAAGAAAAAAAGCCGATGTAATACTTTTTGCACCAAACAATTCCATATCAACTTAGTAAGTTTAAAAACACAAACCAATAAAGTGACAAGCCAGAATCAGTGAAAGCTACAAGTTTTTCATACACCAACCTGGCAGACCATGTCTAACACCTACCAAGAGTTTAACAATCCAAGCGGACACTATATCTGAGAGGGTGTAAAGAACAATGGTTTTATAAAATCTCTCCTCTGAACTTCAGACGAAATCATAAAAGTATACTTCTTTAACTTTGTTACAGGGGGAAATATAGCGGATAAAAAGACCAAAGACATTAGTATGTGATTATACTTACAGGACATATCCAATACGCCCATCAGGTAGAAGCATTGGCATCATTGCCATGCCAGTTGGAGGTGGACCTCTTCCATAGATCAAGGGCTGAAAAAAAATATATCCATTTAGAGGTCAAAGTCTATAAGATAGAAATTTACGAGTGAACATCTAGAAGTCAATTTGTTACTACCCTAGCTTTAAAAAAAAAGAAAAAGAAATTGTTAACTTAGCATTATACAGCTTTAAAATGGAAATAATGACACTTTCACCACATGTTTAAGCTAATTTAACAAAACTTACACAAAATGCGATAAAAAGAATAAAAATGTAACTAAATAAAAAACATAAGCACTCGACATTTTACAAATTTAACAGCCTTCACATGTATATATGGCTCATTCAATGACCACATTGTTTTGTTTATACTTGTACCCTAAAGCAAATAACATTGTAGCAGAATGTGCTCTGCAAATTAAGAAAGCCAAGAAGCCAAGCAAAGAAACATCCTACTGCACTTTGCCCAAGGTAAAGGCATTTAAATAAGGCGCTTGGATTAACCAACAAGAATTGGTAAAAGTATGATACAGAAGGCCCTACCCAGCAAAAGTGGCTACCAGTTAATCATACTGTAAACTTATTAAATGAAAATTACCAACAAAATGGTTTACAAAATACTTATATTTGAAAACACAGCCCAATCAGAAAATTTGCAGATACAAATAAATATTTTACAAAACTATGGCTGTCCAAAATTACAGCAAGAACAATAACAAATGATAGTGCCAACAACGGTTAAATGCAAACACCGCACAAGGATTGTAACATCTAAATCAAACATTAAGTCACATATGGTAAAAGCATAAATTCAGTCATCTTTTCACCTGTGCAAGGGCTGCAGCACCAAATCCTGCACCCAGAGCCCCCAAGGGCCCTGCAGAGAAACCATAACCGATATGAGGCGGATAACTTTGAAGTAAACTTGGTTTCTGAGATGCTGATCCACCAGCAGACTTCTGATCTGCCTGTGGCTTTGCAAGAGAAGCCTCCAAAACTTGCCCTGATCATCAGCAAAAACCCAATCAACTAAGTCATTTTCTTCACAAGACAAACACATTAGAGTAATAATTTACTAAGTGCTAATTACCATCAAGTTCATATTTTTCAGTGTTCTTCAGTGCCTTCATGGCACTAGACCTTTCAGCAAAATGTACGAAACCTATTCTATTTTTTTCCTGGCCAGACTTCGCCGGTGGAAGAACAACTTTAGTGATTTTTCCATGGTGCTCAAAAAGCTTTTTTAACTGATCTTGGGTTACATTCTTTGGTAGGTTCTTCACGTAGACTGCCTTTACCTACACAAGACAATGTTAAATTTGATTGACCTAATTCATATTTCAGAAAGCAAGTGACCTCATTACAAAAGGCACTGTAAAACAATAAAATTCAGACTTCAAAAAGTTTCAAAAATACGGACAAGAGGGCATGGTGCCACAACCAACACAGGATACAACCTTGTAAAAGTTAACCACTCATATTAGGGATAAATAATAGTTTATACAACATATTAAGGATAAATAAAAGTTTATATAACATAATCAAACAGCATAATATAAGTTCAAACATCATAAACACAAAAGCAATCTAACAAAAAAGTCATCCACCTAAAAAATTAACCTGAGAAGTGCCAGGAGAATCTGCGTTTCTTGGGTCAGCCCAGCTTACAGTTGGAGCATTATCATCTAGTTTGAACTTTGGGTTCATCATCTTCTGCCTTGAATATTCAGCACATGCATGGTTATGGTACTCGATGAAGGCAAAGCCCCTATTGTTGTTTGTGTTCTTCATATCCTGTTATGACCAAAAAAAAAAAAACACAATGAACCCAAACCACTTAAATCCTGGAAGAAAAATAATAATTACCTTCAACAGAAGGTAAATCTTTTAAGTAAATCAACAGACTAAATATAGAGATAAAATAAATAAATAATCTCTAAGTACAAACAACCACAATAAAAAATAAGAGGAAAAAAAAAATCAAACCAACCTTCACCAGTTCCACACCAGTAACTCCAGGTCCAATCTCTGACACAACCTTCCTCAGATCTTCCATTCCCCAGCTTCTAGGAATATTACCAATGAATAGCCGATGCTTTGCTTGAGATGTAGAACATTTAATCTTTTTACCCTGTTAGAGATAGAGATCACAGAAAGCATTCAATGACATGACAACAACATGCTTAAAAGTATTTGACTTGAGAACATGAATACCAGAGACAAATGAAAGCAAAAAGCCAAGGAACAAAAAAAAACTAAAAAATTATTATGTTCCACAATATCTTTGGTTTTTATTTTGAAGATAATAATATAGAACTTTCTCCAATAAGCATATTGTCACATAAAGTAACTGGCTAAGGTGGAGACCGGCAACATAGCCAAGATGCACAAAAAGGTTACGTCACCTTAAATTCCACATTATTCAACTCATCAATGGCTTTAGAGGCCAACTCTACATTTCTAAATGTCACAAATGCATAGCCTTTGTTCTCGCTTGAATCTTTGCCTTTCATGATTCTGACCTGTTCTCACAAACATAATGGAATAAGTGTCCTTTGATAAAGAGTCCAAAACAGTATTATACATATACAAGGATAGAAATTACCTCAGTGACTTCTCCAACAGACTCACAAAAACCTCTCAAATTGACCTCAGAAACATCATGTGGAATGCCACCGATGTATACCTCAGAGCCATGGGGAGGAAGAGCAAGAAGCTCATCATGTTTTCTCTTTTCGTCCTCATCAATTTTCATATCCTCACCACTATTGTTTTTCTGAGCATCAACTTCATTGGCATTATCGCTATCATCCTCCTCTTCTTCTTCCACAACTTCTTCCACCTCCTCTTCTATTTCTTCCTCTTCCTCAACCTCTTCATACTCGTATTCTTCCTCCATTGGCTCCTCAGGATCATTGTCTTCATCAAGATCAACCTTCTCATCAGACTGGACTGGCTTTTCGGATTCCACTTGCTCAGCAGCAACAGATGCATTGGCCTTAGCCCTTGGCATCTTATGTATCTAACTATACAAGTTTGCAAGGCAACTGTGAAGAAGGTACAGAAGCCAGAAGAATTCATGGGAAGAAGTATACACATATTGAAAGGAGGTAACAATATGAATGGCCAAAAGGAGTTCAGAGCATGAATTTCAAATGAAACCGTGTCATGAGATAAGACCAAGGGAGTTCAATGTGAAAGACTTTTTTACTAAAGGAATAATGGTAAAATTAGTAGCAGTGCTAAAAGAGACAGGCAAAAGAGATTTCTGAATGATAATTATGAGGCTTATGAAGTTGGTGTAAAATATCAAGAAATCAATCTCTTGAAAACAGAACAACAAATGCTGCCAAAAACAAAAAATATTGGCAAGTTAAGCTTTAATCAGCTCCACTCTAAGGAGGTGTATTTAACCCTGTAATAGTAATGCAAATGATATGGAAGTGACATGTAAGTTTAAGCAATAATCTACAGGTAATAAATGAAGAATAGGGACAATTAAAATGCTTCAGGGTAATACAAGGAAACACAACAAATAATTCAGACTCATCCAGACACAAAAAGGAACAAGACTGCTGCAACATAAAGGAGAAGCTACAATTTTTGTTCAATCTCAGAGATAAATGTACCAATTCCAAACTAAATATACCAATCTGAGCACCTACCTGAAACAGATTAACATACAATGACTGAGGTAAGGAACTGGGATGGCCTTTACAGGCATGCCCCTCCCATAACCAGCACACAAATTTCTACAATTAGAAAAGGCAGTCCCTACAATTCTGATTATCAAACAAGGATGTATAAGAGATTCAATTATAAAGCGATCATCGTTCTTTATCAAACAAAAACATGAAATACTATATAATAGTGTTTTCTTCTTCATATATTTACTTCTTTATGAGAACATAGTATACTATAATTGAACATTAAACACTTAAAAGTCCATATTAGAAATAGTGTCTCAAAGAATTAATCATTTTATATCAAATTTACTTGGACAGCCACCAATTAGGCAGCACCACACTGATATACATATACAGTTGTTTTTATCAAAGGTATTTTTCCCTCTAAAGAAACGAGATCCATCAATTATCGTTAATAAGAAGAATATTTTTTTGTCGACAAACTGTTTCATCCCAACCACACTTGTACAAATTCTTGTTCTGTATACGTTCATCCTTTGCCTATCCAAAGAATTAACATGTCATCAAACTAGACAATAAACCATAACTGACCATGAGTCGGCCATAATGACTTCAGCAACTGGATGTCAAGTATTAGGCTTTTCTGTAACTAAACACATTATATTCCTAATGTCAAACACTTTGTGCTACAATATGTTAGTAACAAATCCATGCACATAAACCTACTATAGGAGTTGATGACTAAAATCACTTTCATAATAACAATGAGCACCCTATAATGTCCGGTGCCCCTTCACTTGATCAAGCATCTTTTCATGCCTAGTGGTTCATGCAATAAAAGAATCTAGATTTTATTTGAAGAATTGTTGCCATCATCAACTATCTTGAGCCTCACCTCACGTCTACCAAATTCTCATCGAAGCTAAAACCCAACCCCCTTGCCACATGAACCAACCAACACAATAGCAAGTCCAAGGTTTTAAATGGATATAAGTGAAAATACCGCAGGGTCTAAATTTATGGTAATATCAAACTATCCTATCTGGGGCTATCTTTCATTCTAAAATAAGAAAAATATCGTTTCGATAATTAATTCCTTAAGAGAGTATTAGAGTCTCTTCACCCATTCACAACGCAGAAACAAAACAAAAACCAAACCGAATCAAAACAAAACAAAACAAGCAATTTTGGCTCGAAATGGTATGTATAATACTTGAATCACTCACTTTATGATGATTACAAACTTAACACGTAGAATACAAGTACAGGATCTTATAATCTAAAACAACTCGCTAATTCAGACAGCCTTAAAGCTTTAGGAGCTTAAAAAAGCATATCCAAATGAAAATGACAAACTAAACACAATTATTCATGTCTTTACACATACAAACAAAAACCACATTTTTTTGCCGACAAACATGAAAAATAAAATCGGAAATCACGCGAGTGTAGAGAGAGAGAGAGAGAGAGAGAGAATACCGGAGAAACTCGGAGCAGAGGGTTGGAGAGCGAATAAGAGAATGGAAGCGGAATTTGTCAATGTTGCGATTCTAGTTATTATAATTACAATTCTACCTTTCTTTTTTAAGAATAATAATAATAATAATAATAATAATAATAAACAATTAGCAAAGGAAAGAACCTATGAAACCGATGATATGCAGTCTTCTCTCCTTTCTTTTTTTTTTTTTTTAATTTTATTTATTTATTTATTACATATACTATTTCATAAATAAATATATAACCAGACACTCTAGATAAATTCAATGAAGTGTGGCTCAAAAAGAAGACTCCCTAGAGCAAGGAATGGATCCCAAGAGAGGGAAAAAGACCTCATATATTAAGAAGAAAACTAGCCACTACAAGATTGACCGTGATGAGTCAATCTTGACATATTAGTGCACTACGGTGGCCTGCCTTTCCACATAAGCATTGGGCCTCTACTTGCAATCTTCTCCTTTTAATTGCAAGCAAAATTAGTAAATGTAAATACAAGTTTACATGTACGAAAATTCACAACATCCAAACTATGCAAAATATTCATCAATTGTCTTTTAGGAGCAATGATTCTCTGTTAATCTTTTATTGGTGCTAAACTTTTTATGAGAGAGATTTAAATTTAAGTGATTTATGAAAAAAAAAATTTCTAAAAATCTTGATCAATCATTTTTTTAAATGTTGATGTGTCATTAGATCATCAAAAAATTTGTAAAAAATAGAATGGTAGAGAATTTTTGCTCTTTTTTTTTTCTCATATGTAAATAAGAATTTATTATCATTTAGTCACATTAAATCATCATGTAAATTTACTTTTTTTTTTTTTAATCTAATGTGACACTAAATGGGTCCGATACCATTGGGACCTATCAAAATAAAGATTAGTTACACAGTTTGGATAAGTACTCTTACCAATAGAAAACAACTAATCATCAATAAGGATACAAAATTAAACACATAAAATTTAGGTAAACTATTAAACTCCACCTATAGTTTACACTTTTTTCCAAATTCTCCTTTCTCGTTCGAGATATTCTCCATTTACCTTTTTCTATTAACTTCTATTAGATTTATGAAATAAAAGTCTATTTTACCCTTAACGTAAATTTATTTTTTTTGACAAGTTAGCATTTGCATAAAATATATGCTTTTTTTTTTTTTTTTATCTATATAGTTATTGAAATGATTAATACTAATCAGATTTTAGTATAAGATTCATGATTTTAAAAAATTAAAGAATAAATAAAAAGAAAATAAATCTCTCTCATGAGTCATAACAACTTCTCTACTCATACAATTAATATACATGAGATTTTCTCCTTACAATCCAATTTTATTTTTCTGAACTCATTTTTTAAAGACACTTCATCTTTAAAGGTCAATTTTAATAACAACTTTAAAGACAATCCACTTTATTTCAAAAATACTTTATTTATCTTTTGACATTTGTACTATGAAGAAACTCCATTTTACACAAGGGAATTATTTGAGCTATGTGTGAGATCAATTAGAACAACGATAAATTGCTATAAAACGCAAAGAAAAAACATGTTATAAGGTTTGTACACACAAAAGTGGGGAAAAAGATCACATTAGATTTTTCAAGTTCATTTTGTAGTATCCTTGAAATTCTCTTCTTCTTTAATAATTTTATTAAGGTTAAAATTGTCATTAACAAATAAAAAATTAAAACCAAGTGTCAAAAAATTTGTAGCGCGTTGTGAATGGTATCCCTCAATTTTCTTTATATGTATGTGTGTGTACACTCTCGATGTATGATTACCAAATTGGGTCTACATCTACGAAACAAGTTCACTTCAGACAATGTTATTTACTTACAAGATTTTTTTTTATAATAAAGCTACAGACGCATAAACAACATGGCTAGTTGTAAGGGTCCTTACACATTAGATGGAATCCAATCAATGTCAAAAAAACAAAAAGGAATCCAATCACTCAATCCTCTAATTTTTATAAAATTGCTATTTCCAGGTGTAAGACCGACACCAGCGGGCCCTGACTAACAATAAATAAATAAATGCAATCAAAGTGTGAATTCGAATCTTATGTCCTATTCGAATCATATTTCCTTGATGCTTTGGTTGTTTAGCGTTTGACAGCTAATAACTGGAGGAGCATCACGTTCAAAGCTTGATTGCTGAAATTCCAAAATAATAGATTTAAACTCGACTCTTTTAACATGCAATCAAAACTCAATGAACCAATAAACCTTTAAACAAACTTATGACAAATTGAATTTCAAAATACTTAAATTACATTCACCCTTGCATATCTGAGGATAGAAATTCACTTCTTTTAAATTTTAATCAGCAATAACAAAACAGAAAAATTAAAATATCTTGTTGGTAACTTTAATTCCTCAGCTAATGGTTTATTCCTGTTATTAAAAAACAAAACCAAAACTCTCAATAGAAAACTTACCAGTACAGAGACTCACCTGTGATGGATTTTATAACTAAAACAAAAAAGAACAAGAACTGCTCTTCAATTCCTGCTACTCCTTTTACAAAGAGACGACTATCTTCCTGATTGTATTCTCTATATGATTTGTACTCAAAGGGGTTTCCAACTGGAAAAAAGAATGGTACACTAATAACAACAATGGCCAACCCCACATAAGATAGTACTTACTATTCTTGATTTGGCCAAACACTGTTGAATATGCACAAGTAGTTTTGTATAAATATTTAGCCCACTTTTGCATCTCTGATAAATGTCTATGGTGTACCGTTTCCTGTAACATTTCTACTTGCTGCTTCTACTTCAAGTATTCCAACACACTCTGGGTAATGTCTTCCAGGAAGGAAACAAAACCCATGACACTGGTAAGGCCACTTCCATCCACGTCCTGTTCCTCTATTAGATAATTCTCAAAAGCTGTGGCATCATCCTGCCCTCCCCTAATGAATATGAGTTTGGGCGTAATACTCCTGTCTTGTTTCATTTTGTTAATTGTTGTTCGCAACAAACCTGAGACGAAAATTGTTCCATAGAATGACGCAGAAGTACATTCTCTAGTTAGAGAAAAAGAAGACAACATTTAAATATATAGGGGTTCTCGAATAAAATAAGAACTTACAATCCTGAGGTGGAGGAAAAGGAAGTGTAGGGTCCGCTGTAGATGAGTAAAACACAATTATAGTTGTAAATGCATCAAGCAAGAAAATTGGACTGCCACTGGTTATAAGTGCAGCACGACTCAACGAGTGGCGAGGATATGCTTGTTTATCTGGAGTGGAGTATGACATCAGTAGTGGATATACAGCACGGTGCAGAGAACTTGGTTCCAGTGCACTGCGACACAGTTTTTTGCCAGATCATTTACATAATAAGCTACCTCAGTGACGCAAACCAATTCTTAAATGAAAGATATCAAATCACTTACCAGAGAGACAAATATGTGTCGTTTCAAGTACAAAATTTCAACATATATGAAAGAAAATAACAGGAAAAAAAACGAAAGGAGTGTTTCATACATATTCCAAATACAATCTTCAAAAATTGAATTGTATTTTTTAAAATTGCATCATTAGTTATTTCTAGAACCAAAATTGCACTTCATATGGTATTCTAAACTATTTTCAAATTTACAAACTCAAGAGAGAGAGCACGAGAGAGAGACTTGAGAGACTTTACATCGTTTTACAATTCTGACTTGAGTGTTTATCTCCCTTATTTTTAAAACAAAGAATAGTCGTTAGATTTTATAACAAACATACACTAAATGATTAGCCCCACTAGTTCTAGATGGAAAATGAAATAAAGAAGATTAAAGAAGTAAATCAGGTCCGAACAAGACTTAGAAACGCTAGTGACATGTGATGTGTGCAGGTGGAGGAAAGGCCAAACTTCTTCTTGCTTCATTGTTGAGGAATACAACCCAAAACAAATTACTGGATTTGACCCAATTACATCCTTTCCATTTTAGTTGTCATAAATATAGGACCCCAAATTGGAAAAATTCCAATCACTTTCACAACAGTTTGACCCAGAATAAAATAACCAGCATCTCAAGAATGTTGTCAGCATGACATCGTATGAGAGGAAAACCGGCTGAGATTAATGATGCATGTTTACATAACTTTTTCTTCTAATCTCAATTGCTTCATAACTTTTGTTTTATAAACTCCTAAACCGATATGGCCTACTGAATGCATACTTTTACTTGATAAATTAGAAGTGACTCTTCTACTCTTAACAATAACAACATAATAGAATCACCAATACCTGAAAAGGCACTGCAGATATATACGGTAGTCAGGGTGAACACCTTCTTCATGGAAGCGTAGAAGAGGGTTTCTAAGCAAAGCAAAAACTAAACGAGGTAAACGTTGCAGTTGTGGACACTGTAAAAATTCAACATCGATCTGAGAAGTTGCTGAATTTCCATTCTTGTACTGAACAAGTTTACAAGCTTCATTGTACTGAGCCGTAAGGATTACTAGCCAATCATGAAGCAACATCCTGCCCTCACGAACTCCTTGCTCCAGAGAGGCTAATATGACCTATTCAGTAAACATTATACATCAACAGTCATAAACAAAATCTCTGAGAATGTACATTATAAGACAGAATTAAGCCATGAAGTACTATTTTACAACAATCATTATAGTATTTAAATAAACCTACAATATTCCATGAGAAAATTAAACCATAAGCATCCAAAATACACCAAGGCACATCTACATTTTCTTCAATTAGTTTCATACTTCTTTATTCTAGGGACTTAATCTCATAGGAGGAACAGCTTCACCACAACAAGGTAATATTTGTACCAAAAACTACAAACTCAGCTCAGTCAAACATTATGTTAAACGTGTGAAACAAACTAAATAAGTGCTTTGTGATTTACCCATCACAGACTGAGAAAAGGAATTAAATTTAAATTCTATCAAGCTGAAATTTGTCAAGAGAAACTATATTCACGGATCTTTGTGCTTATTTTGTTTTCCCCTCTTGGAATTAAGTTTTTGACAATCTAGAGACATCCTGAAGGCTATGCCTGAAAGAAAACTAAACTCAGCCCAAAAATTCAGATACTACTAATCCCAGAGTACCAGATAAAAGTGTTTTATAATTACTAACAATACCATACCTAATACCTGTATGTATGATAATTAAAAAATGAAAACAAAGAAATAATAATAACAATAATTGAGAGTCCACTTGACAACCAAAGACAACTATTGGACAGACGATTTTTTAATGTGAGATTTTGACCTCCAGAGAGGGTAAGTCTTCTTTATTCTTATGCTAATTGAGGCATCAGAGAGGTAAAGGTAGTAAATCCATGCCAGGATTGAGGGGAATGTCTAATTGTAGGTCATCCGTATGTTTTACAAATTCAAAGATTTTGACAGGATCAGCCCCACAGACATATAATAAAAGCTCAGTTTGCAAACTGAAATTTTTTCTATACCAGCATATATCTCATTGGTTCTAACAATGCCCAAGGAATTTCCTGTTCTTCTGTTTCGATATCTTCAAAATCACTGTAATATTGGTTTAAATGTGTTGTTGCAGATTATGTATATAAAGAATCTTTTGTCTGCTATGATTCAATCTGTGGTCCAATACTTTTTGGTGGTATGTTTTATCAGAGCTTCTAATAACATTATAAAAATGATAACCCATTATACTTATACATGTTATTAAGAATTTCATGGCACAGAACTTCTAGCAATGTTCGAAAATACGTGGTACGGTACGGTACGGGCACCCCGTCGTGGTACGGTACGGTACGGGCACCCCGTCGTGGTATTATACAATACGTCCGATACGGTTGATACGGACGTATCGATCAAAAATAGTTTTAAAAAAATATATATATATTATTATTTTTAAATTTGAGGGCATAACTGATATGTTTTTTAATATCAGGAGTCAAAATACAAATATTAGTTAATTTCATCAAACCTCAGGGCAGTCTATGTAATTTACCTTACTATATATATAATCTAACACCCAACCCTACCACTTTCTGTTCGACCGTGCACTCACCCCCTCCCCCCCTCCCCCTCTCTCTCTCTCTCTCTCTCTCTCTCTCTCTCTTCTTTCTTCTTCCCTTCTTCGCCGCCATCCGTTCTTCTTCTTCACCGGATCTATTCGCCGGATTTCGTCTTCACAATCGCCGGAAAGCTTGTGGCTGTGAGATAAATGGCCGAAAATGAGGCTTTGGTCGCCGATGAGGAGAGAGGAGGGGCGATTCGCGCGAGAGAGAGTAGATCGAGCAGCAAAAATGGATTTTAGGTTTTGTTTTTCATTTTATTGCAATTTTTTTTTGGGTTTCTTACCTTGACCCAACCCGGCCGTATAACTGCATATACGGCCGTATCGGGTAGGGACGGCCATATACGGTCGTCCGGTACGCCAAAAACGGCATTTGGTTGGATCTGTGTCCGATACGGGCGCACCAATATGTTTCACCGCCGGTACAACCGGTACAGCCATACCGGCGTATATACGGTCTTACCGCATCGTATTTTCGAACACTGACTTCTAGTGGATATATTGTCATTTTGACATATGAAGATCTTAACCAAAAAATATCAAAACTCATAACTACATGATTGGATGCAAACAACTTGTTTTTATATATATATATAGATATATATATATTTATAGCAAACAAAAATTTTATTTAAAAAGAAGAAGGATACAAAAGTGAACCAAAAGTCCACCACAAGAACAAACAAAAACAAAAACTAAAACAGAAACCAAAAGACAATATTAGAATAAACAAGTAACTAACAACAGCTTTCCAATTTAGTAAAATGAAAAACAACGATATATCTTTCAAATCACTAGAAGAAGCACAAAGGGAAGCTAAATAAAACGTTTTATCTACAAGAAAATTCTCCTCCTCTTCCACTTCTTCAAAAATTCTCTTATTTCTTTCCTCCCAAATCACCCATAGGGTGACAAAAACTCCACAATTCTAAAGAATACTAGCCCTTTTACCTCCTCCCAGTACTTTAAACTCTTCCAATAAGAAAGAGCATAGAGAAATTGGAGCAACCCGCTTCAGCGCAACCAAAGAAAACATCTTGTTCCATAACAAACTAGCCACCAGACAATGAAGAAATAAGTGATCCTGGGTTTCCCCACTATTCTTACATATAATGCATCGAGAGGGGAAGAGACAAGTACTGGAATATCTTTTTTGAAGAACATCACAAGTACTTAGTTCTCATGCACAATAATCCAATCTAAAAACTTAATCTTACTCGGGACCTTTAACTTCCAAATGAGATTAGCATAGTCAAACCTAGGAAGATAATCAACTTGAACCAATTTCTCAAAAAAGGATTTGCATGAAAAGATACCGTCAGAGCTTAACCTTCACTCCCTACGATCCTCCATCCCGAAATTGACAGAAATACCTTCAAGAAGAGAAATAAGGGAAGAAAATTCCTCAGTCTCCTTTTCATTCAAGTTTTTTCTAAAATTAAAAACCCAACCTCCATGAATAGAAGAGCAATCCCATCTACATAAGACTGAAGCATCTTGAGCAAAAGTAAGCTCAAACAATCTTGGGAATTTTAAGCAAAGGGATTAAAGAGCCAACCAACAATCCTCCCAAAACCGAATTCAAGCACTATTACCAACAATGAACCTCAAATTCCTCGAGAACTCAAGGTAGCCTTGCATAATAACTTTCCATGGACATCGATTGAAACCTTTAAGAACCACATTTGAATCCCAACCATTTCCTTGAATTCCATACTTACTTTTGATCACTTTATGCCATAAAAAATTAGGTTCCAAAGGAAATCTCCACATCCATTTGCCTAGCAAAGCCAAATTCTTCTTCACAATATTCCCAATCCCTAAACCACCTTTATCTCGAGGACGAGAAATAATATCCCAACTAACTAAATGAATCTTCCTGCCTTCACCCATCCCATCTCACAAAAAATTCCTCATGATCTTCTCAATTCTTTTTTTCACCGCAAAAAGAATTCTATCCAAGGAAAATTAATCAACAAGAATGTTGTGCAACACAGCTTAAATCAATACCAATCTGCCACCCATGGATAAGAAAGCGTTTTACCCTCCCTCTAATCTCCTCTTAACTTTCTCTACCATAGGGGCCCAAAACTCAGAAGATCTCAAGTGACCTCCCAAAGGCATCCCTAAATATTTCAATGGCCATCTACCAACCTCACACCCAAAAGCATTGGCCAAGCTAACTAACTTACTTTCATCACAATTAATCCCCGCTACAACATTCTTGGCCAAATTAACCTTAAACCCCGAAATCCGACAAAATAGTCTAATCAACTCAACCAAAGTACCAAACTGCTCTTCATTACTGGAAGAAAAGAAAATGGTATCATCGGTAAATTGTAAATGAGAAACCATAATATTCTCTTTTCCAACGCTAAAACCCTCCACCAGGAGGCACTCCTTAGCTCTATCAATCAATCTTCCCAAACAATCCGCCACGAGAATGAACAAACAAGGGGAGAGAGGATTACCTTGTCTAAGTCCTCTAGAAGCAGTAAAATTTCCTCTAGGTCTCCCATTATCATGATTGAAAAATTTGTGGATTTTAAGCAACCTATAAACCATCTTCTCCATTTGAACCCAAAGTCTTTTGCCTCTAAAATGAAATCCACAAAGTCCCAATCGACATGATCATAAACTTTTTCAAAATCAATTTTGAAAACACCTTCTTTATTCTTCATTCTGAAATCTTCCACTACCTCGTTAGCCACTAAGACAGCATCAAGAATTTGTTTACCTTTAACAAAAGCAGACTGACAAGTAGAGATAGTGCTGTCCAACACCTCTTTCGATCTAAGAGATAACACCTTGGCAACAATTTTATACAAACTAGAGACCAAACTAATTAGTCTAAAATCACCAATCATCAAAGAATTAGATTTTTTTGAAATGAGATAAATGTATATTGCATTGGTGATTCTATTAACTATCCCATTCTCAAAAAATTCCAGCAACACATCCATCAAATCATCTTTAATGATCTCTCAACATGCATGAAAGAAGTCAAAATTAAAACCATTCAGATCAAAAGCTTTTTCTTTGCTAAACTCCGCCACAGCCTTTTTAGTTTCTTCTTCCTCAAAAGGCCTTTCCAATCAAATAGCTTTATCTCTATCAATACAGTCCCAATTTAGACCTTAATATAACTTCTGAAAGAATCTTACAATTTCATGTTCAATGGCCCCCTGCTCTTCAATTATAGACCCATCATCTAACTCAAGCTTATCAAAGCAATTCCTACACATTCTCCCATTAACAACTTTATGGAAAAATTTAGAATTACAATCTGCTTCTTTAACCTATTTAACTTTAACCTTTTACCTCCATAAAATTTCCTCATTCAGCACCAACTTCTCAAGCTTCATCTTCAATTTAGATCTTTCCAATCTCAAGGAATCGCTAAGCAGCCTAACTGCTTCAGATCTATCCAAATCAGAAATTCTTGACTCGATCTCATTCTTCTCCTTGATGATGTCGCCAAACACTTCCTCATTCCAAGTTTTCAATTTCATTTTGATCCATTCAAGCTTTTTCATAAACCTAAACCACTTCCACACCTGAAAGTCTGCTTCACTCCACCACTCGCCACATTTCTAACGAAGGAATGATGTTGTAGCCATATATTCTCAAACTTGAAGGAGAAGAACCCCAATTCCTTTGAGAAGAATCCAACAAGATGAGACAATAATCAGAAATCATTCTCATTAATGCGTTTTGATAAAAACCTGTCGAGTCTACTACAAACAACACTTTGTCTAAAATTAGACCAAGCAAAATCCAAATAGTTCAGAATAGGATCAATCAATTTAGTTTCATGAAAAAAGCAATTAAAGTCCTTCATACTTCTAGTCTCCCTTCCCCTTGTAAAATTCTCTGAAGGAAATCTAACAACATTAAAGTCTCCACCAATACACCATCTCGAAGAACATAACCTAAATAAACCTGCCAACTCCTCCCAAACAACCCCCCTCTCTCTTTTCTTATTTAGGCCACAAACACCTGAGAGCCACCAAACTCTACCATCAACACCAAGAACATTCACGGACACTAAAAACTCCCCCATAACTGAACCTAAAACTTTAACCATCTTGGAGTTCCAAATCATAACAATACCAACGGAACTACCCCCTGAAGGTAAAAAAACTCATTTATTGAATCTTGCTCCCTAAACACCTCTGGTAATACTATGATCCATAACTTGTTTTTTAGACTCAATTAGGATAACTACATCCGGATTGGTCTCCTTAATCATCCTTCTTTTTTCCAACACCCCAACCCCTGTACATTCCAGCTCAAAATCTTCATGATATCGCTTGAGAGCCCTTACTACAACTCATTCCTCCTTTCTCATAATTTAAACCCCACTGAAGATTCAATAGCTCCCTGCTTGCTTTCTTCTTGGAACCCGATTCCATAAGAAAAGAATTCTGAATAGCTTTAACCGGATGAGAAATGGAAAAATTCATCTTCTTTAACAACAACATGAACTTCTCATCATCCTCTGAAAATGAAAGGCCCTTTACTTCTTTACTGTCGAGAGCCTAAAAAGTCAATTCTCCTTCCTTACCATCCTTGATCGTTGACTTCTTCTTTCTTTAGTATTGGAAGAGAATATCATTCGTACCTCCTTTTTTCGCACAGCTTGCTAAGCTAACATTAGCCAAATCCATTTTTTGTTTGTCGAACCGTAAAGACAAGTTAATGACTTTGTCCTTGACAGCCTTATTATGAGAAAAGTCGCATTCTTCTACTCGGCTTTCATCGAAATCAGTATTTGAATCTTCCCGATCATCAAAAGACCCTTGATTCAATTTAAACTCCTTACCCGCACCATCTACAAGCTCTAGAGGAATTTCTGACCCAACCCCTTCTGCTGCAATTCCAGCTTCTGCCCTAGTCTTAAGCAGTTCGAACTGCAACACCTAGTGGAAAGCGAGCTACAAGAGTCCTCCCCGGCGACTGAAACTTCCTCTTCCTCCTTATCAGCACCAACAGACTTCTCTTTATTGGATTCGGAGTCCGCTGACTGCAAAACTGAAGCTCCGCCATTGACGCATCCCGAAACCTTGTCACCGAATTAGAAAACTTGTCTTTTAAATATAAAACCCCATCATTAGGAATAGGACTTTTTCCCTTAATAATACAATAAATGAAGGCTTGAACTTAAATATATTTAATGTAATAGCTTTTTCGTAAGGTTTAGGGGTAATGTTTTTCATGGTTATGAAGACTTCAACCTCAGATGTACAATGGCAAGAAGTAGACTAATCATTTTGATCAATAAGCACAACCAAAAGATGTTTTCCATAGGAATCTATATTAATCCATTAAGAGAGGGGCTTCCCTTGGGTCTTCTAGTCATCTTTAGTTCACAATGATAGGTTTCGCTATGCCACTTGACTAGATTGTTCTATTAGGTGTGTTTATAGGTACTTGTTATTATAGTTGTCCTAGCACATTAACCCCTCCCTCAGAAGGGAAAAGGGACCAAACACCATAGTATTGAAGCTAATAAGTTATCAAAATACATCAGTTATAAATTCATTAAGGCCTTTGCTATCTCCTACGATTCCAGAGCATTTGTAACCAAGTTGAGATAAACCCCAGTGAAAGAAAAGAAACATATCAAGATTTTTTGGGCATTCCATCAACTTCATCCCCATTTATTCCAAGTAACTAGCATGTATTATATGTAGAAACATTGTTGAAGTCAATTAAAAAGCAGAACTTTGCCACTATTTTCTTATCCAAAATCATTTTCACAAAGCTGTGACAAGAAGTTAGTTGGATTGCTTATCAAATAATTCGAAAAAGAATTGCCAATACGTAGTTTGCCCACTCCGCTCATGTCTACCAGTTGATAATATTACAGTAAATAAGACATAAATAAAATTTTTTAAAAAAAAAGATATAGTTAATAAATTACCTTATATACGAGGTGCCATATGAAAGAGCCACAACAAGGGTAAAAAAAAGGAAAATGAAACTAAATGAACCTACTTTCTTCATTTTTTTCCCTCTCTTTTTTGTACGTGTGTTTGTCTTGGTTGAAGGTGTAGGGAGAAAAATACCTTATGTACCAGCACTGATAGAACTGTTTCGGGGTCCACATTGTCATAAAGCTCATTAATGTTTTGAGCGGTTCCAAATTGCAAAGTCCGAATCCTTAGTCGTCGTTTAAGGGAATGCTTGCCTCTGCAACATTATACATTATGTCAGGCTCAGGCTAAAAACTCAGAATACAGTACCAGAATAGCTGAAATTCTTGCAAAGTCTTGTCCAATCAATAGTCTAAATAAATCAAAGTAGTGGCTTATTAAAAAAAAAAAAAAATCAAAGTAGTGGCAAACAGGAGAACACCCCATGGCCACTCAAGGAACCAAAAGTTTCTATTTTTTTGTTCTTTTTTGGGCATATTCTTCCCACCTTTTCTCATGATAATATTGACCCTACCTAGCATCTACATATTTGTTTCTATTGTTCTTAGCATTTATGACTTCTTGCACTTAATCTTTTAAAATTCACGTTTTTTTTTTGCTTTTTTGTGTGTCAAGAAAATTTAGGCAGTTGGAGACTAGTTTCGAAATTTTTTAAGATTGATCTCATTACATGCTTCTTCCATTCAGATAAATGATCACAAAACACTGAAATTGTTACATGACCAGAAACATCTTCATGCTGTTTTTCACTGAAAGACTTCTCCAATGGGGTGATCATGTTTTCAACTTTAACAATTTAATTCAAATGCCTAGGAGAACTTGGGTTTTAGCAAAACATCCAACCATCAAAATGAAAAGGAGAAAATAAAGCCTCTAGATTTTTATATTGCCAGCATTTTCATTTCTCCAATGAATACTGAGAAATCTCTGAACTTAATGATCAATTTCAAGTATATATCATGCAGTTTCCAAGTCTGGTGGTCAATAAGACTTAAAGAGCTTTAATGATCACAGATGTGCAAGATACAAGCTTTAGCTTCAGCATAACCCTTTCATCTATGCAAATACATTAAACCATCCTTCAAAAATATCTCATTAGCATTAGAGAATTTTCAGTCCAATAAGTTATGAAACAGTAAATGGTTGTGCCACGTAGCAATAAGGTGTACTGTCTCATTGAAAATATATATATATATATATATATACACAGACCATAGAATCAAATCACTAACGAGACTTGAGAAATTAGACCTCCCGAAGCATATTGACAACAAAGGGAGCTAAAATAAATCATATGGATGTTGTGTAACTAATTATTTCAAAAGCATAAACTTTAAAGGAAGAGATCAACATGTTTAAACTCTTAACACACCTCTTAATATGTAAGGTTATCAAAATAGGTTGTGTTATCAAGTGGATCAAACACGATTTAAAGATTAGAATGTTGAGTCTTTTAGGACATGAGACTTCTTGGTCAAATGAGCTCCAAGTAATGATAAACTTACAAGTTTATGCTTACATGAATGTTCAAAAAATGATAATTAACCTCGATTAATCAGAAACTAGATACAGAGCAAGTTTACCAACTTACAGAAAGGCAAAGCTACTTATTGAAATTCTCATACCTACTTGTGGAACCCAATCCTGCACTGGAAAGTTCTTCTGGGGGCACAACAACAGAATACTGAAATGCAATCTGAAGCATAGGTTGTTCTGAGGCATGTCTGCAAAAGAATGATAAGTGAACTTTAGGCGTTACAATTTCTAATCCAAATCAATCACTACGGAAAATAAGTTGATCTGACAAATGGCAATTACAGTAGGCCAAAGAAAAACGATAGTAACAACACATATACCTGGAAAATCCAGCAGCATTGGCAAAATCAAAGTCGTAAGCATATGTTGCATAAGAATCACAACAAATAATGTGTTGGACATTTTCATACTGTGGATCTGGGAAGAAATGGCCATACTGCAAAGGAAAATGAATATATAATAAGAAAAAGTACCTCCATTATCACACCCAGAAACTAAATTCAGTGACTTACAAAATGACCAGGCTTGAATTCTGAAGATGTTCTCAACCGCAGTATACAGTTAAAAGCATATGGTCGGCTCAGCATCCGGTACCTGCAATAGAACAATATTTAAATATACTAACACCTTGACAGAAAAATTGCTTGAGAATGGACCATCCTTTAGTCATTTCTTAAGCAATTAGGGGTCTAAACAAACCGTTATGCTTCATATATTTATTTCACAGCATGAAATACAAGTTGTAGTAACTTTAGGGTCCATTTGGTGAGCTGGGATTGGACTGGATTTGACAAATTTTTGTCCAATCCAGCATTTGCTGCATGCTTGAGATTGGACAAAGCCAATCCCAAGCTATCACAATCCTACCACAAGGCACGGGATTTTGTGAAATCCCGTTCTTTGTGCCACTCTTTTTTGTAATCTTTTTAAATTTATTAATTAATATAATTTCATTATTTAGATATGATTTAATATTTAAGATCTAAAATAATATAATTAAAATAACTTTTGAAACATATATCATATTATTTTTTTATATATCATATTATTTTTTTCTTCTGAATCATATATTATATTATTTTTTATAAATATATGTATATATTATTAATTTATAATTAATTTATTTATAACATACAAATACTATTTTATTATAAAAATTTTAATGACGACTTATCATAAATATTTTTATTTAGCATTAATTGTAAGTAATTTTGAATTTTTAATCAATGTTAAAAAAAACTAATTTTTTTATTCAAAAACTTATTTTTATCCAATATTATAGTAATAAATATCAAAATATTAAATATAAATTATAACTATTTTTTTATCCAATCCTATCCTATACCAAACAAAAGATAGTATTATTTTTAGTACAATCCTATCTTTACCAAACATTTTTTAGAACTGATTTAATCCAATTCAGTTCAATTATATTCTATCCAATCCAATCTCATTTTTCAAAATAGTCCAATCCCATCCTGGGCACAAAATGCACCCTTAGTGATTAAAAAATTACTATGCTATACAAATACCATAACAATTGTGTTACTACGCAATATAAATCGCCAGATAACCTTTACCTATGGAATTAATAATACAGAGCCATTTTAGAGGTCAGAAGAATTTTACAACAAGATTTCACTATTATGTTTCATACTCACATGTCCTGAGGTAGCGTTGACTCATCAGTATTTGAATACAAAAACAATGAGCCTCCACTTTCAATACTAAGAAATTTCAAGGAAGCCAAATCTGTATACTCATTTGTAATAGCAAATAGGTCCACACAAACACCTGCTTGAACAGCGACAGCAGCCTGTAGAATAAATGTCAGAAAAAAAGAGCTATTCAACAGTCGAACAAAAGTCAATCGTAACATACCAGATCTTTATAGAATGGTGTTTGCTCAGGAAGTAAGGCACGGTCTGCATCCTCTCCTTTACTAGCATACTGTTCACCATATCTTCTTGTATCCAGTTGCCCAGCTCCATGATCAGGAGGACCAGATAAAAATGCAAACACTCTAGCTGCAGTAAAGTTCCATGGAGACAAATGTTTATCAAGTCCGAGCAAGTACAAGGTGGGAAAAGAAAGTGAAAACATGACTTTATAGCAGGATCTTTCAATATATAAGCTTAGCGAAATCCAGAGTGATATAAGCTAACCTAATGCAAATGTGTTTCCATACTCTGATCCAAGGTAATTGAAAAGGGCTTCCATTGCTGTGCCAAAGCCTCGCCCACCCATCAAGACACCATCTAGGCCTTGACCTGCTCCTGCAGTTCTCTCCCACGAAGTTGTTGGTCTAAGTGTTTCAAGCGCAGAAGCAATATTTTCCTTTAAAGTTTCTACCTGTTATAAAGTTTGGTATTAAATTACACAATATGTATGATTTTGTTCACAAGATTAGAGTACATTGTACACAACAATCTAATCAACGAATAAAAAACAATTACACATCTACCATGTTTTATCTCAACACATGGGGTAAGCTACAATACCCTTTTTTCCATTTAATGGCCACAAACATGTGAGATAAACCCCAGAAAGAGAAAGAAATCGCTGGCTAACATACCGGAGCTAAGAATTGCGAGAGAGGCATCACATCCTCGAGCTCAATTGGCAGGCTACCCTCTGTATCCTGAGGAATAAAAACACTCTTTACAACTGGAATAGCCCCTTGAACATCATACAACCCAATCTTATGGCTAAACGTAGCAAGTCCAAACAGTGCACCAGGCGGAACAGCTGCAGAAAAACAATAGAGAACTTCAGCCTTCTGAACAAAAGCCATGGGGTTAAAAAAAATCTTACTGAATCAGCAATTATGAACCTTCTAAAGCAGCCAGCAAAGCACTTCTAGTAAGTTCCAAAAACTCTTCTGAAGCTGCAAACAAATACAAGAGATCGACAGATGATGCTATCGCGGAAAATTGAAGAATCATATAAACAATAAAACTATAAACATAAATTGTACTACAAGAAAAAGAAAGACTATATCTAACTAAAAAAAAATGAAAGAATAATTCATATTATTCAAGTAAATTCATGCTGACTAAGATTTTTATGCCTTATAACAGCGTCCAATCTTCCTGATGTACACAATCTGCAGCAACTATCTTAACATTAGAGTATCTTAGACTCACATTACAACTTACAAGATCAATGAAACCAATCACAAACCAAACAACATCTTCTATTACTCCACATAATGACCTCACATCAGAAAACCTAACTTAATGAATTCAACGGCAAGTATTCAGCTTCAAATTAGTCAAAACTAATACTGCTTATAATTAAAAAATCTCACATGACAAATCAACGGCTGCAACGTAGACAGGACGAGCTTGCGTCATTTCATCGTCAGATCCGTCTACTGCAATGCAACAACAACAGACCTCAAACACTAAAAAGCCAAAATGAAATGAAAAGAAGACGAAATCGAAATCAACGACGTACAAGGCAATTCGAGATCAATGAAGGAGGACATCATCTCGGGGCAGGACCGAGGATGAGAGTACTTGGAGATGGCCTGAGAAGAGAGGCCGTTGAGAGTTCCACAGAGAGCGCAGCTCCAGGCCCATTGGTCCAGTTCACAGTAAGTGCTGAAGTAGGCGTAGCAGTTCTCGCATCGAGGTAGCAGATGGCCGTCCGATCCGAAGGCCGGGCTTTGGCCGTTCTCGTCCTTCGATGCGAATGGAGTCACCGTCAAGCCCCATGGCAAACCTGACAATTCCTGTGCGTCGGGGTCCGCTGGAAACCGTGACACCGTCGCTCGAACCGCCATGTTTCACACTCTTTTTGTTTTTTCCTTTCTTTTTTGTTTTTTTTTTTAATCGGTTTCTCGGGAAACAAACAGAAGTGCCGGTCGCGGAAAAGAGAGCAGTCAGCAAGGTTTTGGTTGTATGGAGTTGCGTATAATGGACCAGTAATGATTTGCCACGTCAGAACATGGTAGCTGATGATCTGGATTTAATTTGCGACTGGAAGCCCACCATATCTTTTGGCCATTTTTTAAAAGGGATATTTATAATTGTCCTGCAACCTTTGATCATAATGTGAAACGGCTCGCCTTGATTTCGGAATTAGCAGTTTACTCCCCAACCTTTGATTAATTCCCCGTCGTTACGAATTCTGTCCATTGCAGCTGGGGGTGAAAAGGTAAAATGAAAAATAAAGCTGATAAATGAATATCAATTAATAAAAAAATAATAATAAATCAAAAAATAAAAAATAAAAATATAAACTTTCTTTATTTTTTGAAAAACAAAAGGAAAAATTTGATTTTTCCTATTCATCCGGACAGTGGAAATCAAATTAAAAATTAATTTAATTTATTTTATAAATTTTTTATTTTATATTTAAAAATAATAAATAATAAATTTAAATGAAAAAATTTAAAAAAAAAATCTCTCTCCACTTCATCTTCAATCATCCAAAAGTTTTTTCTCTCTCTCTAATCTTCAACGTTGATCTCCCCTCCTTTCTCCACTCTTCACTTAACGTTACCCCATTTGAGTACGATTTGAAACCCATGTTAACCATCATCATCTTCTCTCCTTCCATGCCAATTCCCCTCCCTCCTCCACTCCTTCCTTACTGCTACCCCTTTAGGTTTGATTCAAACATATGGTTCATCTAGGTTTGATTTAAACCGAGATGATGAACCATCATCATCTCCCATTCTCCTCATCTCTCTCTCTCCTCTTTCTTTTCCCTCGACTCACCTGGATATATGGGTCTCCAAATGAATGGGTTCTAGGTAAGTGGGTTTAGGTTGGGTAATGAACTGGGTTTGGTTTCCAGGTGATGAATTGGGTTGGTTAGGTAATGAATTTGGTTGGTTTGGTTTCCAACCAGAAACCTCCCTCCGTTGGTCTCACGCCTTCTCTTCGTCGGTACTCCCTCAATGTCCAGATGATGAACTAGGTTTGGTTTCTAGGTAAGTACCTTTAGGTTGATTTGATTTGAGTTGATTTTATGGATTTTATGGAATATTTATGTTGATTGTGTGGGTTTGATTTTGATTGAAGTTGAAGATGAAGGGGTTGAAGATGCCTTCATCTAAGTTGGTTGCATGATGAATTGCATATTGGTTGGGTAATGATAAATGGCCTAATGAAGATAATTTTTTATTGAAGTTGAGATGTTGGGGTTTTGATTTTGATAAAAGTTGAGATTTTGGTTGAGTGATGAACTGATAGGTGATGATTTTGGAGATGAAAATTAATTTGATTTTTTGAAGAGAATTGATTTTTTTTTTTAATGTTTTTATGCAACAATTTTTTTTCTTTTTTTTTTTTTAATTATTTGATCGTCACTATCGGTCTTAAAGATGGACGATGGAAATCTATTGTCTTTATTTTTAATAAAATTTTAAAAATTAAGTTTTGAAACAAATATAAAGATTAAATTTTATTTTTAAATTAATCCCCACTGTCCACCATGATGGACGGTGGAATCTCTTTTTTTCTAATTATTTATTACTTTTACTTCTTATTTATTTATTTATTATTATTATTAAATTAATTTTGATCTTCCATCATCCATTTTAGGACCGTAGAGATCTTCTTTTGTTAATTTTGTTTTTTAATTTTATTTTGATTTTTCAATTTTATTTTAATTAAATTTAAAGTAGGGACAAATGGGTCATTTAACCCTCTTGCACTGTTAGAATCACCTTTTTTAATGGTCAGACTAATGGTAAGGACAAAACTGCTATTTATGAAATTAGAGGGAGACGTTTTATATTAGGATCAAATGTTTGGGGACCGGGGGGTGGGGGGGCGGGAGGCGGCCGCGACGGGGGAAGGGGGGGTGGGTGGCGCAATTATAAATATCAATATTTAAAATAATCAACTAGTTTTGAATTTAGAAAAACTATCTTGTAGATTTTATAACTCGATTTAAAAATTTTAAAGTGTGTTTTTGAAAGGTTTTATTTTCCAAAATTACTATTAGATTTTTTTTTTTTTTAAAGACATCTCCTGACACTAGATCAAATGTTTACCAAAATTTACTGATAAAATTTGTTTAGTGAACGGTCCAAAAATCTACTTTCAGAATTTGAAGAGAGTCTTCCACAAATAAGTGAAAAAATTATCACATAATAAAACCCGAGGTGAGGATTGAGCCTGTCATCTGATGGACACAAGGGCTTTGCCTTTCTAATAGGTCACCCACTATCCTCACCATTAGAAGGTTGAGGCTTTAAAAATAGTATAGTGGTTGAAGATCATCTTACCATCAAAAATTAGATTATGGAAGTGGGTTATTTTAACACCAAAGTATGTTTTATCAATTATATTCTTCTTCAAAGACGTCAATCACATCAAAAGCTCTTCACTTTTTTAAAATTCTTCATTTCACACCGAAGAAATTAGGTCATCGGCAAAAATTAGTGCTCACAAACAAAGAAAATAGTTAATAAACATAAAAATAGTTATATATGTGTGTATATATATATATATAAACACACTTTAATAATAAAAAACAAAAAAAACAAAAAAAAAAAACTCGGTTTTGACAATCCATTGCTAGTTGTAAAAGTTCAAATAATTTTAGTGTTTTAAGAAAAACTCTAGACATGTATAAGGGTGAGCAAGATGTTAAACATCATATTATCCAATTCGCCTTGTTACCTCATCCCTTAAAGACAAAACACATACAATAAAATTCCCGGAGGTTAAAATTAAATGTTAGAACCACCCTTGTCCTTCAAAGTGTTGTTGGATAGCTTCCTCAAAACCCTCCCGTGAATTTTAACATAGTCAAAATTCCATTAGCTTGAGTCTTGACATTGAAAAAACAGTTATCTCCTTCAAGTAAAAACTTTCTTTTGTTTGAAAAAAAAAAATTATAATTTGAAAAAAAAAAAAAAATCAATCCCCATCTTTTCCCCTTTTACAAAATCATAATCACCATCTCCATTTTTGAAACTTAGTAAGCATGAGCACAAAATCCACCTGCATCACCACACAACACATTTTAAAATATTAACGATGTTAACAAATTATAATATTAACGATGTTAACAAATTATCATTCTAAAATTAAAATAAATTTCATAGACAGCATTTCATAAACAAAAATATGAAAAGTTGAGTACTACTAAAAATAAACCCAAGTATATAATTTATATACGTTCTAGAAGGCAAAAATGCATTTAAACGAAGTCCAACATGAAAAACTGAAAATATGACAAATAAAAATTATTTTATTTAAATTCTTAAGAAAAAGTATAGATATTTAAATTGTCATTGTTAATGCCTAAAAAAACTAAATTTATTAATTAAAATAAAACATTGTATATACTAAATTGTATCATACTATCCAAAACACATTTATGATTTTTATAGTAAAACCTATATTAAAATAATAAAATTGATCATTTTCCATTTATATTTTAAAGAAGTAGTAATATTAGTTACATCATCGCTGCTATGCGCATCAATACTCTCTCTAATAAAAGATCATTAGTGAGGTTCAAAATCTTCAGCTAAACAATGTATGATGTCACTATATCGATAATAAATGGAGGTCTCCAAAATTATATAATTATGTTATAAAAAAATGAAGTAATGTGTCACTTTGACGAGATAAATATTACGACATCACTTCTGGAAGTGTCACAAGAGGGTTTGCTTCTCAAAAGTCTAAGTAGGAAGCATTCTTAGAATGGGCTACATTTAGAATTACCGACTATAGCGTCCAAGACACTACCAAGGTTCATCTTTACCTTTCCAACCTATTAATAGGATGTTGTCGTTACATCTATAATTCAATCTGAATGGATTGTTCCTAGCAGTTAATGGTACTTGTGGAATATATTTTTCATGTTGGTAAAGATTACAGAGGCATTTTGACATTAAGAATGAAAAGCGGATGAAATATACTGATAATTAATCATAGTTAATTTGTAGTAGTTAAAAATATTTAATAATAGAATCTAGTGTCTTCGACAAATTCATGTACTCCCATAAATCTCAGAAAGATTGATGCAGATGTCATGACTGTTCAGAGTGGCAGGTTAGATGACGAGCTGCTGTTGTCAATTAATAAAAATCCATCCGCAACCTACATGTTTCATTAACCAATCTTAGTTTCTTCCACCATCTCAATTAATAAAAATCCTTCCTCAACCTACATATTTCATTAACCAATCTTAACACAAATCCTGTAAACCCACAAACATTTTAAATTTTGTCTCAAATAACCAAAAACACTCTCGATATTATTTTTCTTTTTACAAAAAAGAAAGTCTAGACAATAAACTCCTCTATAGCATTACTCATGAAAGATGCCACAATTCAATAATTAATTTTATATATAGAGTTGTATCACTCTATGGCAGATAAAAGAAGAACAAAAGTTTGTTTGATCTGTTTAGTTGATAAATAAGGTGAAGTTTGTATGATACATGTATATCATGAGTAGCTCATATAATATAAGCAACATGCTTTTCAAATCAGCAGTTTGCACCATTCATTTTTTATATTCAGTTTATATTCGAAAGCAACATGGCATGAATTTACTTACACATATTCAGCATATGAGGATGATACTAAGCATGAATGGAGTCAAAATAATGTATTTAAGGGAGCCAACGACTTAATATACAGTATTTAAAGGGGGACATAATAAAAGTCATATAAGATCGGCATTCGTACACATTATTATTTAGGTGGTCTTTAAAAAAAAAAGAGTTTATTATGGTTAAAAGTAGGCATCGGATTGAGAGAGAAGCTATGTTTGGGAAACCAACATATGATTTCTGGTGAAAATTTTCATTTTGTGGCGTCTATACATCTCAAATATTTAAAATCATACCATACATAACATGCTTTAAACAGTTAAAGTTTCATATCCAATTCTATCCTATCAAATCCTATTCAATTTTACTAATTTCGCATGTCAAACGGGATCTTAAAATATAGTCCGGGACTCCAATACTTAACATGGAGACTTTCAGGAAACACAGGATACAAAATTCAAACCCTTACTTGTACCAATACGGTGTCATGTCCTGTCTTCCCAAAAGGCATTAATGTCCTAGTTAAGTGGATTTCCTATTAACTTAATGCATTTGCAAAACCCACTAGTGCAACAGTAATTCTAGACTGTAAATTCTCGAATTCGACAATAAGACCGTAAATTAAATCAATTTGGATTTGTATAATAAAAGCAGATAATTTAAATATGATTTTGGACCAATAGAGGTTGGAAAACAGTGTCATAAAACGCTGCACATTACTACTCCCCAACATGATAATTACATAATTATAAACCAAACTTAACGCAGTCATACCAAAAAGCTCAAATAAGATATTCTATCAAGGCAATACTTTTGTAATGGGTGGGGAAAAAATTGGCATATTTAATTAGCAATGCTGATTTAATGTATCCACTACTAAAAATATCAAATAACAGGAAAAAATTTGGGTAAAAATACAGTCGCCATGGAGCTGCACTAGTCATCTAAGATGACGGCATGGAAACAACCTATTGCCTCAGAAAGGGTTATAATGAATTCCCCTTGTCTATGTGTTAGTCGCTCTAGTGTAGATCTGTTGGCTAGCATGAGCGGATATTATCCTGATAGAACCTCTTGCCACCAAATCCTTGATTGCCTGTCGTGCCAATGATCCGTTGATCTGATAAAAGTTTAGGTAAACAAATTATATCCACAATCAACAAAGCAATATGTAAATACATATAATATATACAAAGAAAATGTCCTCTTGTTAATCATGAGGAAAATCTTATATGGTTGCCATAGGACATAATGCAAATGAAAATGAACTTGTTTGCATATTCAAAGCAACTATAATGTCATCAGTGAAGAAAAAGAAGATAAAACAAAGGAAATTCAAAACAATCACGCTAATAAAATAATTTGTACAATTTCATAAAACTCGGCAATAAGAAGATGAACAAAGCAACTACAATGTCATCAGTGAAGAAAAAGAAGATGAAACAAAGGAAATTCAAAACAATCATGTTAATAAAATAACTTGTACAATTTCATATTTCATAAAACTCGGCAATAAGGAAAAATTATCGTCAAGAGTTGAATCAACATAAGGAGCATTCAGTTCTGCAACATTCCAATGTGCATCTCGGATCAGCATCAGGCTATCAGCAATGCTTATATGCAATATCAGAACGAACTGCCTGCCTATGTGATCTGCTTACATACAAATGAATATGCAAAAAAAACATATATAGGTTGGTGTAGTAACGGAATTGCCCTCAGATCTCATAGCTTTAAATGGATCATTTATGGTATAATGCTAATGGCATTCATCAAAACCTTTACAAACCACCAAATACACACAAACAAAACACACACACACACACATAGATTAAAAGAGAGAAAGAGAGAGAGAGAGAGAGAGAGAGAGAGGTGGTCTGTAAAGATAATGATGAACAACCACGCAACCATTCAATAATTTTGAGTTGTCCATCATTGGGCAAAAGCGATGCAAAACAGGGGTGCATTGTGCCAAACACAACCAACCACACATGCTTCTAAAACCACTATCTAAAAATATCATATGCAAATTAATAATATATATAGATAGATATATAGACTCCAAAAATTCCTATCTAATCACAACCAGAGCATGCATTTCTGTTGTAAGATTGGATAAGGATGTACCCTTAGCCTGTCGGACAGGACCGAAGGAGTAACAAGCTTGTACTTGGGAACCTCGGAAAGAAGCTTATCGTAAGTTGCCTGATCGAACAAAACCATGTTGTTCACTTTCTCCTTTTGCTTTCCCTTACTCCATTTCTGATCATTATCAACATTTATATCAATGTATCGATATTCATCAGATAACATCCACTAATTCATCAAAAGAAAAACTTAAAATTAGAAAACAAAGAGTTAACCTTCTTCTTCTGCTTGCCTCCACCTGACTTTGCTGGCTTCGACGACGGAGGCGGTGCCTTCTCCTTCTTCGGCGCCTGTCACACCAAATATCATCCAAAACATCACACTGACTTATAATGTCACCTATTTGTCAATTGCAAGATAAAATACGCATGAAAGAGAAACTGTATACATCTTGAAATTTGTGAGGGGTGAAGGTGGCTTACCATTATCGTCGATGGAGATGCAGAGAAGTTGCGAACCGTAGAGGGAAATGCGGCAGCAGGGCTCGGGAGGAAACAGAGAAGCAATGGTATATAAGGGCTTGGTGGTGTACTAGGGTTTTTCAACTGCGTTTACTAACGTGCGCCGTGCGAACTGTGTGCTCATCTGAACTCACGCCAATTACCAAAAATGTCCCCACTTTTTCATCTGTGGATGTTTGATTGTTGGTTTGGAAGGTGAATAGACCCAAAAATTCACTGCAAATTTTGATTAAAGTTTGACACTTAAAACTGGATGATATATTTATTTATTTTATATAACATATAAATTTAGATGTTAATTATTTGTTTGTTTTTATTTTTTTTTCTATTGATTGGGATCAATCTAGATTCAATTGGTATTACTAGCAATAAGTGTTAAGATACAGTCCAAAGATCAATTCTCACGAATGAATGGAGATATATACATATTGTGGGGTGATGGTGTCAAACCTACTACCTTTTAAGAGAGAGAGAATAAGGGGGGCTGTGCTTAACGCTGTGTCATAGCCCTGTTGACGTTAATTATTTTTTTTCTAAAGATATAACCATAAAAACATTTATCTTCAGAAAAAAAAAAAATGAAAACAAAAGCATTGGCAATTGAAGTTTAAAAAAGAAAAATTGGCAATAGAACGATTTAATTATAATGTAATTTTAATTACCATAAACTATTTTAATAAATCCTAAAAACTAATTGTTTTTTATTGATAATAATAAGTAAATATTATTTTGCTTAGTAAAATTTTAGGAAAATATTAATTTTATATAACTCAAAATAAATAATATTCACTTTTAGCATTTTTTTGTGATCAATAGAGATGATAAAAATACTTGATCTAATCCAAACTCGATCTATTCGAGACGGATTTTGGGTAAAAAGTAGTGACCCATTTGGGACATGGGTCAGGTTTAGGGCAACTCTCAAAAGTTCTAGATCGGGTTTGAGGCAAGCTTTCTTATTTCTATGTGATTTGGTAAATCGATCTATATATGAATATATATAAAAAAAAAAAAAAAAAAAAACCCTAAATCTGTAACTGTGTATTAAAGGGAGTTATTACAAGGTGTCTAAGTCTTGCACGATTAATTGTCAAAGTTATTATATGAATTTGGAACTCTTTTAGAAGTATCGTAGATATCATAGTCAATTTATCTATTGTTTTTGTTAGTATATATATATATATATTTTTATATTAATTATATCATTAGTTAAAAACTAAATCGGGTTTGGGACAAGTCCCTTCAATCGGAGTTAGGTTTGGAGAAGAAAATAGCGATTCGTTTTGGATATGAGTCGGGTTTGGAGCACCTCTCAAAATTTTCGGATCGGGTTTGGTAAGGGCCTAACTCGATTTGATCTGATCCATTGCCATCCCTAATGATCGACGAGTAGCATATTTTTAGCATATATTGCCGTCATCTGGGAGGAGATACCAACATTTATTTAACATTAAACTTGAACCAAAAGCCATCACTCTTTAACTAAGATGAACTATTACAAAGAGAAAAATTTAGCTTACTTTTAAGAATAAATGAAACTTCTCAATACAAAAGCTATTTATTAGTACTAAGGGGTCGTTTGTTTTTTTATCTGAAACTAAATAATATTGCTAAATATTGAAACCTGAAAATTGAATAACATGTTTATTGTTTTTTTTTTTTTTTTTACCTCTTTGAATGTATAATAATTTTGTTTGTTTTTTAAAGTTAAAATCATTTGAAAACTAGTAATTTAAAATTTATATTATTTTACTATTAATTATGTTACTTCATTTAATATAATATAAACAACTATAATAAATTATTTAGTAAATACTAATAAATATTAATATATTTTATCATAATTAAAATATGATTAGTTATTATAGTAAAGTATTTTTGTTTCGAAAATTATATATACATAAATAAATTATTATAGTAAAGTAAATTAAATTTATATATTTAAATAAAAATAAGCAAATTACTCTAAAGATGAATTACTATTGTTAAATATTTAAATAAAAATAACATTAAAAGGAATTTGTATAAAATAAAATTAGGAAAAATTTAGAAATATGTTATTTATAAATTTGAAATAATATGTTTAAAAAGGTAATTAAATGATTTGATATTCAGTTAAAAGTAAAAAATTATAACTTTATATTTTCAATGATTTTGGTGATTTTAAGTGATTTAATTATTTAAAAAAATAAACAAAAATCACTTTATAAACGTAATTCAGATTCATTAAGTAAAAGGTGATAAAACAAATAACCCCAACGATGAGTTGTTGAGATGCACGATCATTATTTCCCTAAAATACAATGAATTTTTTAAGGTTTAGTTCAAAGTTAGAGAAATGAAAGCTTATCCATTTGACCCTTTTTTCCACCTTAAAATTTTGAGTGAGGAATAGTAATATAATCTCATAAATGAATGGTGCCATTTAAATTCATCAAAATGTATGGTTTGTAGTGCTTAAAATCATGTTAAATTTGGGGGGTTAAAATTTTCGACCCAGTTTGATAATAAGGCATGATTGTATTAGACACTTGTGACTTGTTCCGTCCTTGTGAATCTACCTAAGTACACTCAACAAAGCAATATCTAAATATATATACAATAATATATACAAAGAAAATGTACTCTTGTTAAGTTAAAAGTTGAAAAAAAAAACAAAAGCATGAGGAAAATCTTAAATGGTTGCCACAAGACATAATGCAAATGAAAATTAACTTGTTTTCATATTCAAAGCAACTATAACGTCTATCAGTGAAGAAAAAGAAGCTGAAACAAAGGAAATTCAAAGCAATCACGTTAATAAAATATTTTGTACAATTTCATAAAACTTGGCAATAAGGAACAATTATTGTCAAGTTTTGAATCAACATAAGGAGCATTCAGTTCTGCAACATTCCAATGTGCATCTCCGATCACCATCAGCCAATTTCTAGTACAGTTTGGGGATATACTTTTGGAGTTTGCTTCATTTGGCTTAAAAGAAAGTTGCCACATTTCAATTGCTCCTCCTGTTCTTTAATGATATCCTAAAACCAACCTGTATACATGTTTCAGTTTCTTCCACCATCTCAATTAATAGAAATCCATCCTAACACAACCTACACATTTCATTAACCATATTAACACAAATCTGTAAACCCAAAAACATTCTAAATTCTCACATGCCACAAAGAAAAACTTAAAATTAGAAAAAACAAAGTTAACCTTCTTCTTCTACTTCCCTCCACCTGACTTTGCTGGCTTCGACGATGGAGGTGGTGCCTTATCCTTCTTCGGCGTCTGTCACAGCAAATATCATCCAAAGCATCACACAGAGTTATAATGTGAACTATTTGTCAATTGCAAGATAACGTTGAATGTTGACAATGCAAAATACGCATGAAAGAGAAACTGTACACATCTCAAAAATTGTCAGTGACTCAGTGGTGAAGGTTGCTTACCATTATCGTAGATGGAGGAGCAGAGAACTTGTGGAGTGGAGAGGGAGATGCGGCAAGGCTCTGGAGGAGACGGAGAAGCAATGTTGTATAAGGGTTGGGTGTACTAGGGTTTTTCAACTGCATATACTAACGTGCGCCGTGCAAGCTGTGGGCTTGGATGACAACATATTTTTTTACCATACCCTTTCATAAATACAGAAAGAAAATTCTCTTTTGTAGATATTTGAGAGTAAAGGGGAACTAGGGATATTCTGTAACACAAAGAAACATGTGACCATACCCCAAGAGTTTCATTTCCATACAAATGAGAGGATTCCTCCACCACCTTCTGATGTTGCTGATTTGTTTGACAAGGTCAAATCACTCTTGTTAAAGGTAGTAGCTGATTCTAGCGTGCTATAGAATTTGTGCAACAAAAGTTATTCACCCTATTCTTTTTCAACTTTTTTGCAGCTTTCTATGAGCTCAGAACCTCAATTTGACAAACCTGTTATTATTTCTTGGAAGCGGTCTGTCAAGTCGAGATACTGAGCTCAAAGAGAGCTGTTATTATTTCTTGGAAAGAAGAGGTTTGTCGAGTCGAGGCTTTGGGCATGGCTGATTTGGGGATATATCCCAAGTTTTTTGCAGTTCAGTCCAAGTGGTTCAACACTCCATGGTTGGGGATACTAATCTCCACATTGATTACACTTGGTGTCTCATTCCTGGACTTCACAGGCATTGTTGCATCAGCAACCTACATATTTCAGTTTCTTCCAACAGTCAACAGAAATCCATCCTAACGCAACCTACATATTTCATTAACCAATATTAAATGTTTGTCATAAGACATAATAATGCAAATGAAAATGAACTTGTTTGCATATTCAAATCAACTGTAATGTCATCAATGAAGAAAGAGAAGATGAAACAAAGGAAATCCAAAACAATCACGTTAATAACATATTTTGTACAATTTTATAAAACTTGGCAATAAGGAAAAATTATCGTCAAGAGTTGAATCAACACAAGGAGCATTCAGTTCTGCAACATTCCAATGTGCATCTCTGATCAGCATCAGCAATGCTTAGAGCATCTCCAATGGGGCAGTGGATTGTTTTTCACAATCCATTGCCATGTCATCAATGTCAAGACAATTGTTTCTTACATAGTATTGATAGACAGTCAAACAAAAAAAATAGTCTCCAATGGTTCTATTTAAAATCCACACATTGCTGAGGTGTATTTTCTTTTAACCATAAAACTTCCTCAATCACTGTATCAATAAATATTCCAAAACTTTTACTTCAAACCATGTAAAGCATACTCCTGCTTTAACAAAAACAATCAACTTCAAGCAAATTACACTTCTTTTAGACTATAAAACAACTAAAAATCAATATAAAGACAAACCCTTTTCTCCAAACTTATTTAAAAATGAAAACAAATACCAACAAACACAAAAACAAGTACACATATAAAAACTAATCCTACAAAAACATCAACTTTCATTAAAAATTTACATTTTTTAAAGCCATGTTAAGTTCACTTCTGCGTTAACACAAACAATCAACTTCAAGCAAATTACAATACTTTCAAGCATTGAAATGCCATTTTCTTCAAATTCAATATAAAATCAAAACAAATATAAACAAACACAAAAAAGCACACATAGCTTTACAAAACAAAAAAAATAAAATGCCAAAATGTAGAAAACAAGTACATGACTGGCTCGGCGAGGAAGGTGGCTATTTAGGCGCTAAGATCTCCCTCCGGAACCCAAATAGTCTCCACCTCCTCCACTGTTTTGATGGCTCATGATGCTGCTTGACTTGGGGTGGATTTAGTGGGAAAGACTAGAGTGGTGGACGATTAAAAAAATCAGCGCTTTGGAGTTGTTTGAAGAAAAAACAATCTGGGTGGGTTGTTGCTTTCTATGTGTTTTGTTAAGTGGGGATTGTGCTGCGTAGCTGCATCACATCATATGCAGGTGATTTTGTAGACTGAGAGAGAGAGACACACACAGAGATGGAGGACACGAAGAGGACAGCGAGTGAATCGCCGTCAGCTTTCGGGTTGGGGCGAGTGAGAAGAGAGAGAAGAGAGAAGAGGAGGTGAGTTGGGAGTTAAGAGAGAGACCAAGTATCTGAGAAGAAGAGAGCATTCAATGTGAGAGTTGCTGAGTCAGCATTCAAGCTCTGTCTATCAGGCCCTCTATATATAGAGGGTCATCCTCACAGTGTTGATTTTTTTTTTTTGCCAAGTCAGCTTGACAGTGAAGGTTGACATTTGCATTGGAGAGAGTTTTTTTCACACAATCCTACATGTCACTTTATTTTTCTACAATCCACAGCCCATTGGAGATGCTCTTATGTGAAACATCAGAAAGAACTGCCTCTTGTGCTATCTGCTTACATAGAATTACAAATACGCACAAAAGGAAAAAAAAAACAAACATTTATAGGTTGGTGTAGTAACAGAACTGCCCTCAGATCTCAGAGCGCTTTTTTTTAATGCATCATTTATGGTATAATGCTAATGGCATTCATCAAAACCTTTACAAACCACCAAATGTATACACGCACGCACACATAGATTAAAAGAGAGAGAGAGAGAGGTAGTCGGTAAAGATAATGATTACCAACCACGCAACCATTCAACAATATAGAGTTGTCCATCATTGGGCAAAACAGGGGTGCATTGTCCCAAACATAACCAACCACACGTGCTTCTAAAACCATGATCTAAAAATATCATATGCAAACTAATATAAAAATATATATAAACTCCAAAAATTCCTATCTAATTACAACTAGAGCATGCATTTCTGTTCTAAGATTCGATAAGGATGGACCCTTAGCCGGTCGGACAGGACCGAAGGAATAACAAGCTTGTACTTGGGAACCTCGGAAAGAAGCTTATCGTAAGTTGCCTGATCGAACAAAACCATGTTGTTCACCTTCTCCTTTTGCTTTCCCTTACTCCATTTCTGACTATTATCAACAGTCATATCAATGTAACAACATTCATCAGATAACATCACTAATTCATCAAAATTTAAAATTAGAAAACAAAGTTAGTTAACCTTCTTCTTCTGCTTACCTCCACCTGACTTTGCTGGCTTCAACGACGGAGGTGGTGCCTTATCCTTCTTCGGCACCTGTCACACCAAATATTATCCAAGACATCTCACTGACTTATAATGTCACCAATTTGTCGATTGCAAGATAAAACACGCATGCAAGAGAAACTGTACACATCTCGAAATTTGTGAGTTGTGAAGGTAGCTTACCATTATCGTCGATGCAGGTGCAGAAAAGTTGCGGACTGGAGAGGGAGATGCGGCGGCAAGGCTCTGGAGGAGTCAGAGAAGCAATGTTATATAGGGGCTTGCACTAGGCTTTTTCAACTGCGTTTACTAACGTGCGCCGTGCGAGCTGTGTGCTTATCTGTACTCACGCCAATTACCAAAAATGTCCCTACTTTTTCATCTAAGCATGTTTGGTATTTTGATTTGAAAGGTGAATAGACCAAAAAATTTGCTGGGAATTTGACCAAAGTTTGACACTTCGAATCAGAACAATATATATTTAGAAAAAAATCTGAATAATATATTTATTTCTTTTGTATAAATGTATCTCCAATGATCTTATAGTTCATGAAAAAATTATATGGTATATAAGATGAATAGACATTAAATTAAAATAAATCTCTTAAATGTAATTATCATTCATTAATATCAAACTGAGTTGACAAAAAAAAAAAAAAATTAGACATCATCAATATGACTATCTAGTTGTAAAGGATGTGTTAGACGACTATATCAGTAAATCAATAATTAATTTTAATTTTCAAATATAATTAAAAGTAAAAAAAAAACATTAAACGAAAAATATGAAAGCATTAAATAGAAATACATGAAAATACTAAATGAAAATATATGGAATGATTAGAAAACAATTGTTCAATTTTATTGTCTATTAAATGATACATATAAATATAGAATGTAAATGTCTTGACATTGATGATATAAATTTTTTTTTTTTTAAATATAATCCATATGAGTATTAAAGATGCTCTAATATACAAATTCAAAAATCCATCGAATCAATTATTTGTTTATTTAGTTCGGTTTTTTGTTTGACATATTATCTACTTTGGTTTATAAAGTTTATGATAGATTAAGAGTATAACTCTTGTATATAAAATTATTATTATTATTTTTGGATGTACTATCTATGAATATAATAATATAAACTCTATCTTACTTAATCACTAATCTTAGGGGTTGTTTGTTTTTTGCACTTAACACTTAATGGTGCTGAATTAGGTCAATTAAATGATTTCTGTTTGTTTTTCTAAGTGGTCAAACCACTTAAAACCACCCCAAAATCACTGAAAATAAAAAGCTACATTTTTTGACTTTTCACTGAATACCAAATCACTTGATAATTTTATAAATTTGTTGTTCCAATTTTATCCTTCCCAAAATAATAAATTTCCTAGTTTTTTTATAGTTTTACATTATAAAAATTTCTTTTAATACTTCAACAAATATATTTCCAATTTTTGCCTAATTTTACATTATATATATTCATCTTAATTATATTTCTTTCAATATTATTTTTATTTAAATATATAACAATAGTAATTCAACTTAATAACGTTTTATTTATTTTTATTTAATTTACTTTACTATAATAATTTATTTATGTATATATAACTTTTTTTTAAAAAAAAAATACTTTACTATAATAATTAATCACATTTTAATTATGAATAAAAATATTATTAATATATGTATAAAAGTGTTTTAGCTTTGCTAAATAATTTATTATAATTGTTTGTATTATATTAAATAAAGTTACATAACAACTAATAGTAAAGGATATAAATGTCAAATTACTAGTTTTCAGATAATTTTAACGTTAAAAAACAAACAAGATTATTATACATTCAGATGTAAAGAAAAAAAAAAAAAACAAACATGTCATTCAGATTTCAGGTTTCAGTCACTATTCAGTCTTCAGTGTTCAGCAGCATTATTCAGTCTTCAGACAAAAAAACAAACGACCCCTTACTCCATCAGTTTGAGCTATTATATTGATTGTAAATGTGACTATTGAAATTAATAAAAGGTTCCAATTGAAGGGTAAATGTTAATGGTTAAATAAGATAGTAAAATCTATTAATTAATTAATTAATTAAAATTTTAATAAAAATATGTCGTATGATGAAATCTTTTTAGATGGTTATAGGCTATAGCCACTAATCTAATGAAGATACTTTTCTCTAATCTCAAGTAAAAATAACTCTTAGAAATAATATTAATAATAATTATATAATGTTCTTTTAAAAAAAAAAAAAAAATCCCTCACTAAAATCAGACGGCAAATAGTGTTTCTCCCGTAAATCAGCCCCAATTTAAAATCCCCCATCAAACCCTATAGAGGACCAGTGACCACCTCACGCTCTTTAATTTCTTCATCTCTTCATTTGCCAAGTAAGCAGTTTCTCTCAATCATCAATTTACTTTTCATTTTCTTTTATCTGATTTTTCTTCACAATTGCTGTTAATGTTATTATTTTCTATCCGTTGAATCTTTGATTCTACGAACCTTGATAATGGCCATTTTTTTTTTCTTTTTTCATTTGTACTCACTCGACATGATACTGTTGATTTTTTTGTTGAATTAGGATTATCCTCTGCTATGTTAGTCTTCTGTTAATGTAATGACCATTGTGCAATATACAGGTTGCTTGTTAATTAATTTATTTTGGAAGTTATGCTATTGTTCATTTGTGGGTGGATTTTTAGAGACTCAGAGATGGGTTAGGGTTTTATTATTTGACTGCTTATTGTATCCTTGATATGCTCCATTTGAGCAACTATTGTGTGTGAATTAACTTTCAACAAGGTCTATTGTAGTTTCCCCAAATACATTATTGAGAGAACAAATTCTAATCAAGTTCTGTGATATGAAACACATTGTTTATGCGGTCTTTGTTGTGCGAATATAAATACGTTGATGGGTGGAAGCTATTTAAATATGATTTGGCATCATTTGGTTTCTGATATATTGACCTTTGAAGGAACCCATGATTTACTTTAACGGACAACACATTAACTGAAGAGAGCTGCGAATCTACATAACGTTATGCACGAGTGCAAAGTGTTTTAGCTCTGTGTTCAATTTAAAAAGTCCAATTTGGAGTTAAGATGTATTTTATTAGTTGACTGTAGGTATGCTGGAAGTTAATTGTCACATTTTATATTTACAGGCGATAAATAGCTGTTATGGCTACAAGGATTGCTGTGAGACATGTTTCTCGAAGGTTTTCGAGCAGTGGCAAGATACTTAGTGAGGAGGAAAAAGCAGCCGAAAATGTTTACATCAAAGTAAGTTCCACATTTTCCCTGTACTAATAATGTCAGACTTGTTTGGTTGTTTTCTGCTGTGAGTTTTGTTAGTTTCATTTGTGCTTATGGATGTTGTAAAGCTTGGGATTTAAACTGTGTTGTTACTATTTTGAGGTTTATAATTTTGTCATTTCATCTTATTCTTTCTTCGTTTCTTTTTGAACACTGTCCTTCTGTCCTTCTGTTTTTCTTGCTTGTTAGGATTGTAGTTCTCCTATTCTCATGTTCTGTCTTTTATTAGTTGCTGGATTGTTAATTGTATGGGCCAACAGTTTTTTAATTATTGTCTAGTGAACTGAGGACTTCAATAAGGTAAAAATTTTTAGCTGAAGCCAACTTTGACTTTTAGTTTTGTGACAGCTGTGGTCAGGGATACAAGTGATAATGTGAGATTTGAGCCTATTAATTATAAAACCTTGCATAAGTTGCTGTTCTTTTGCTATATTGAAGACTGAACCTATTTAGAGACCTTCAAAATCCTTCTTAGCAATTTTTATTCAGTAGATTAGTCAGCATATGTTTATTCGTTAGAGATTTGCTTGAGAAGCAATTTGATGAAAAAAACCCTCATTTGACAGTGAAATTACGTTTGCTAATCTAATTTATTTTATGCTTATTTCCCCCGACTGAGACGTATAATTCCTAGAATTATACGTATAGAATTTTGTTGCACCTCAATTTTTCTGTGTGTTTACTGGGTCATCTTTTAATAAGTACTTATAATGTTGCAGAAAACTGAGCAAGAGAAACTGGAGAAGCTAGCACGAAAGGTATGATCACAGTTTATTTTTCTGTTATAAATTTTGAGGTTTTACTTTTAGTAGGTTGTTTGGCAATTTTTAGAAGTTTAAGCAGTATTTTCAGTTGTAGTTTTTGGTTGTCGACCTTGATCAAGGAATGATGCTATCTGATATTTGAGGAAGTTGCTTAGCATTGGCTGAGGGTTATTGCAGAGAACAAAACTAGATGATAGGTCCTTGATGGATACACCCATGACCAGACAGAATTTATACCATCTTTTGGCTCTTTAGAAGTGTTTTTGGAGTATCTTTGCTGAAATTCAACGCCTCAAGTACAAATGGTTTTGCAGTTGTTTTTCGATGAATATCTCCTGTAGAACATGGTCAATACAACTTGCTCTGCCAAGTGGAGTAGGTGAGAACTAAGTGAATGTTGTGTGAAGCAGGAGTAAGTAACCACTTGTGAGTCCACTTGGAAGGGTATGATGGACCCAATACTTGGAAGCATCTTAAAGTTGCGGCTCTATGAACCTCTCAATCAGTGTAGTAGCTGTAAATCTTATTTGAATATGCCACACAGTGGATTTGGAGAGTGGTGCTGCAGATTGGTGCAGATTAGGGCTTATATAGGGAGCCTTTTGAGCTTTGAGAACCATGTGAGGATGTCAAGTGGAATAACTGGTCTTAGATCCCATCACAATTGAGGTGCTTAGTTATTTCTATTAAGTCTCTCGTGTATGTAAATTTACAATTTAACATCAATGTGGCAACATATTTGTTGTTTTGCAAAACAATCTGATTATTAGGTTTTTCTTTCTGAGTAACTTTATTTGTAAAAATTGAAGTTTAATTTCCAAAATTCATGCCTATTGCTTAATCAACTAAATGTTTTCAGGGGCCCAAGCCAGAAGAGAAACCAGCTGATGCCAAACCAAGTAGCTCAGCCTCTTCAGCTGCTGGAGCATCAACTGAGAAAGTATCTACCGACAAATACCGAAACTATGCAGTTATAGCTGGTGTTGTAACTGGTTTTGGTGCTCTGGGATGGTATCTCAAATCAAGTGGGAAGAAACAAGAAGTACATGACTGAGATGGATGTGCTTCGAACAGACACGACAACCACGAGATAACATCAATGACTACTGCATGTCGCTCAATTCATGTTGTAGTTAGAAATAAAAGATCAAATGGAGCATCTTTATGTTGTTTCACCAGATTGTTGTTGTGTTGGTTTTACTTGTATTGAATCTGGCTATGATTTTCCAGATAACCTTTAAACTTTTACAGATGCCTGAGTAACCTCTGAAGTGTCATTGCATTTATTTTACTCAATAATAATGTTTATTACTTAATTAAACAATTTCTAATTTTCACTATATGGTCATGCCATTGTATACACATGCTTAAAGGTGTGGATGGAATCATGGAAATGTAATGCCCTCACCAAGTGAACGTGGTTTTAAACCACGAAGAATTTAAAATTAAAGAAATTATTTCATCATGTAGCTGTCCATCAATATAGTTCTTGTATTGTGGTTGTACTCTTAACTTCAAATACTTCAATTTGTAGTATTTCCATTCTTATTTTAATAAATTAAGGATTTCAAAAAATCAATGGAGAATTTTTTTTTTTTTTTTTTAAATTCGACTAATTATTTTATGGTTTTGTTTAAAGGTATCTTAATACTATATGTTTAAGATCGAAAACATGAATAAAACGTTCCTGTAAATTGATGGTGGAAATTATTTTGATATTTATGCTTAACTAAAATAAAGATGAACTCTCTTATATTATTTTAATATTAGTGTTTAAATAAAAATAATGATTGAAGTGATTTTGTCAAAAGTTGCTAGTCAAAATAGGTTTCTTGTATTTTTAATAAAAATTCAATTAAAATTTAGGGAGTATGGGTAGACATGCTCTTATGATATTAAATTGCCCAAATGTGATTGTAGTTTTTGTTTTGTTTTTTTGACAAACCTTGAGCATAATGTAGGTACCTTAGTGCAAGTTTTCTTTACAAAAAAAAAAATAATAATAAGGTGTAAGTCACATCTAAATATCTAATTATTATTTGCTATTATTTGCTAGTAATTTAAAGATATTGAATTAACACTCATTCATTTTTGGATAATAAATAAATAAACACTTATGAAATAAAAATAATAATAATTATAATAAATGAATTGGTGGCACAAAACGTGAACAAAAGTAAACAATAGCGCCTAAAAAAACCAAAGTGAAAGTAGCGTTCTATACGACTTTTGAGAAGGAAGACCAAGTGGGGCGGTGCTAGTCCAAAATAGAGTGACACAACTTTCGTCGTTTCAAGGCATAAAACAAGAGCTACAAGAACGGCGGAGACCAAGAACGCAACACCGCTAAAAGGTCTCACTTATTCAAACTTGAAATGGACAACGCAAAGACTCGTCAAGTAGTCGTTTCGGCTCTGCAGTTCGCTTGCTCCGATGATGTCTCCACCAATCTTGCCACCGCTGAAAGGTCTCACCACCTTTCTTTTCTTTTCTTTTTTTTTTTATTCAATAATTGATGAATATTACTATTTGATAAATCTTGGGTTGCTTGCTTTGGTAGATTTGATTAATTTTTAGTTATTAATCAATATAAGAGGTTTCGGTTGGTTCCTGGACACACAAAACCCTTAGGATTGCAAATTTGCTTCTATGTTTCCAGATGGCTGCCTGTTTAATTTGTTCAATAACTCTACATCTTTACAACTTCACTAGGTTGTGTTGTTATTTTTTTGTCACTCATTTCCATGTTTCATTGCTTGTCTTGTACTGCTTCTCATGCTTGTTAGATGGACTTTTTCATGTGTGTCATTGTGGAGTAAATGTGCATGCCTGTAGTTGTATGGGTTCAGTTATATAAGTAAATTATATTAGAGGTCATTGGCTGTGTGAACTTGCGCGAAGCAAGTTTGTGGGATCCACTTGTTAATTTTTTAAAAGATGCCTACATGTTTACTATTTTTGTTAATTACTTGTTTGATTACATAATACCAAGATGAGAATTTTCAGTCTCGAGGCATCTGTCCACTTTAGTGATCCTGTTGTTGGTGTATTTTAATGGTGATTTTGCTATTATTATATTTAATATGCTCTGGTTCCCTTCTCTTATCTGCTTGCTCTCTAGTTCTGATAGACAACTTAACTAACTAATCGTTTACCGATGTTTGGATGCACCATTATGCCTGTATGATTTTCTGAATTTGGTAATTTGGGATACTGGTTCCTGCATTGTATCTGCAGATAATTTCCACTTTATAAACTTGGAAAGAACTTTGGAATTGAATTCTGGTGTACATTTCTTATATTTGAATAGTCATGCTTGTAGAAATGTTGTTGATGTTGTTGTTTTTATATGTTTATTTGATTATACATGATGTTGCAATGTCACGATGCATCCTCAAGTTATTAACATAGAAAATTTGTCAGAATTTATGCCTAGATTATGTATGAATAACTTAATCAACATGGTCCCTTTTTTCTAGAGTATTTAGGTCTCCCTTAAAGCTTTTAGTCTCATCAATGCTACCAAAAATCTGAATGTTTTGCCAGATGCATACGTAGAAGTGCATCAAGTGCTCTACATCTTGAGGGCGTTAATTTGAGTATTTATTTATTTTTTGTTTGCCAATATTTCATTGGAGTTATTTGCCTCTTCCTCTTGGATCAGCTTTCCGAACCATATGGATGAAATGGTAATTACAGATTTCCCTTACTTTTTTTGTTGCTTGCTATGTATTCCAAAGTGACATTCTTATATGCAGGCTGGTTAGAGCTGCTCATGGAAAGGGTGCTAACATCATTCTTGTCCAGGCAAGTGTACTTCAGTGTTAGCTGTTAGCATTTATGTTTCATCACCATCCTGTTTCCTGTAATGCTGGAATGCATTGCATTTAGTATTTTGACAGTAGTTATGCAATTCATGATGCCAGTGTTGCATGTTGTTGCGACGTAATATACAAAGACCTATATCTGCTGCCCTATGATCAATTTATTTATATTTAATGGATAGCCAAAGACTCTTCAGAACCTGCTCCCGAAATAGAAATTTAGTTTTATAATATCAGAAATATCGAGGACTCTTTTGTTCGATTGAGTTTGCAATTACTGTTAATATAATGTAATCGATGGTGGCATCCCCATGTTTAGGTTGTAAAAATGAGGATGTGGCTGTGGCCAACACAATATTTTCTTTAGATTTTATTTCTTAAACTTGCATCGTAAATTTGCCTTACTGATTTTCATATGTCCCTATGTGCGTCTTCAGGAACTCTTTGAGGGCTATTATTTCTGTCAAGCACAAAGGGAGGATTTCTTTCGGCGAGCTAAGCCTTATAAGGGTCATCCAACAATTCTCAAGTAAATTTTGTCTGATTGTGATAGTTTCTTTTAATGCAGTAAAAATTCATAATCAATATGCACTCTGTGCAGAATGCAGATGCTTGCAAAAGAGCTAGGTGTAGTAATACCTGTTAGTTTCTTTGAAGAGGCAAATAATGCCCATTACAATTCCATAGCTATCATTGATGCTGATGGGACTGATCTAGGACTCTATAGGAAGTCACATATCCCAGATGGACCAGGTATTTGAAACAAAAGGGTTGCTTCATTGTTTGAATTGTATATGCATTGTCTTTGATTTCATTAACACATTTAGGGTATTTTCCCCTCCTCTTCAGGCTACCAGGAAAAGTTCTACTTCAATCCAGGTGACACCGGCTTTAAGGTTGGGGCTTAGTTTTCTATTTATGTAGTGCTTTTTAGCTAGTTTGATATTTGGTGGTAACTTGCCGTAATAGTTTAACTCACCAATGGTATTGATGAACAGGTTTTCCAAACTAAATTTGCGAAAATTGGAGTAGGTGAGCATCTTTACTGATTTTAGTATGTCCTTTCAGATATATAATTTGATTGTTTATTCTTATCTTATATTTTGTTGGCCATGCTTGTAATTTTGGATGTAATTAATGTAAACTTGGGAAATCCCAAGATGGTGTATCCCACAAAATGTCTCTTCCAATTTTCACGTCTGCTTCAAATCATGTGTTTTGGACATATGAATATTGGATTTGCCATCATTTTACCCGTAGAAGACGGAAAGTTGGTCAATATCTAATATAAGAGTTATATTTTTAACACCAGCAATATGCTGGGATCAGTGGTTTCCAGAGGCAGCCCGAGCCATGGTTCTGCAAGGTGCTGAGATATTGTTTTACCCTACCGCTATTGGTTCTGAACCTCAAGATGATGGACTTGATTCTCGTGATCACTGGAGACGAGTGATGCAAGGTCATGCTGGAGCTAATGTGGTAAGTCCCTGTACACTGCCAGACCGAAAACTGTATTTTTAGTAGTGAAACTGATCTGTTGATTCTAGGTTTCTTCCTGCATCCTTACCGTAATAATCATGTGCACTCATTAAAGAGTTGATATTTGATATATGTTGGCCCCAATTTAATAAAATTGCGTTGTTTAACCGATTATTATCCTCATAATGATCAGCAATTATATTTTAGCAGTTGAACAATAGTATGATATGTTTTCAAAACAAAGAGTTTTACTTACTGTGCTTCCTCCATTTCCGCTAGGTTATATTTTTCCCCTTATTTTGTCTATTCTGTTTTGTTGTTCACCCTCCCATTTTGCTATACAATGCTATAATATCATGCCATTAAGGTGTTTCATCATTGAACATTATGGCCTTAACATAAAAAACATAACTAAGATAACCTAAGTTGGGTCCGATGTGAGTGCTAGATAACCTAAGTTGGGTCAGATGTGAGTGCCTGTTGTACCTCTAATAATGGGAGTTAGTTTTCAAAAGGGTACAAACTGTACAGATGTTCGCAAAGGGGATTAACCCATTTTTGGCTAATTCAGGTACCTCTAGTGGCTTCAAATCGCATTGGAAAAGAAATAATTGAAACAGAGCATGGAAACAGCGAGATCGCATTCTATGGGAACTCTTTTATAGCAGGCACTTAGTTCTTCTATTTGCTACATGCCATATTGTTGTATAGATGATAAACTTGTATCTGTTGTGAACTTATTAAAATGTCTTTGATGACAGGTCCGACAGGGGAAATTGTTGCTTCCGCTAATGACAAAGAGGAGGCTGTTCTTATTGCACAATTTGATCTTGATAAAATCAAATCTAAGCGATGTAGTTGGGGAGTGTTTCGTGATCGACGTCCGGAATTGTACAAAGTTCTCCTGACACTAGATGGCAGTAATCCGTCTGTGTAATTTTGTGGCCCTTCTACTATTAGGACCTTGTTTAGAGGTAATTAAATAAAATCCTTTTATTAAAAAACAAGAAATGAAAAGTAAATCCCTCCAATAGTGTGTTTTACTTTTTGAGAATGGGGGAATGGAGCTGAATAATTATAGAAGACTTCATTTGTACTAGAGATAAAAGATAATGTAACCAACATTTTTGAGTGTGTTGAAATTGAACCTCAGACCAGGTTATGGTTCATACGCATTGTTCTTCTCTCTCTTTCTCTCTAGGCCAAAATATTGTTTAAGCGGTCACCTTAATGATTCAGTCCATATTCTATTTGCTATCATTTAAGATATGGTTTTTCACTGATAGTTTGTTATCTGATTCTTCTGTTTTTATGTCATTATTATGTGTACAAGCTACTGGTTTTTATACTTTCAACTGTTTGTTGGAATTGTTCAATTCTTTTAGAAAATGAGAGTAGGGATATTGAGATCTCCCTATCTGTAACTGCAAATGTAACATATATAGTTGAAATACTTAATATGGCTGTAGGGGATAGATCTTAGTAACTCATATCACCTAGCTGGCAAACAACAGCAGAGTAGTTAGCAATTATGCAGTTCCAAGTATCAGAACCCCAAAGCCAATGGAAAAGGTATAAGCCAGATGTTTTCTTTTCTTCCTTTCTTTGTTTTTTTTTTTTTGATACATAAGCCAGATGTTTTCTACATAGTGAAAAGTCCACAATAGGGAATTAACAGGACCAAGATAAATATGTTTTGAGCCTTTGGATTAGTCTGGTGGGTAGAATTTTCTGTTTCATCATTACAATATCTCCTCTATTTATGAAATCATTTGTGAAAAAGTCGCAATTCAATGCCATGTACTTTCCATGTAAAACAAGCTTGCTAGATGCTATAATAATCATTTTTGGACCAGGGTTTGAAAGATCTGAGGCCAGAAAGTGTATAATTACATGAGATTTGGGTTGGTTGGATCTGATGTTATATCTCTTGTCTTTTGGCTAGGTGGGCACTCCACCCTTACCTGTCCTTTGGCGTAGGATGTGTCATTTTGCTGACGTAACCATAAAATATTTCTTTCTCTATCATTTCAATGGTGTTAAGTGATTTTTTGAGTGCTCTCTAAGTTTTACTTTGATGTATATCCAAACTGTGGTTCTCAAAAGGTTCTTGAATTGTATTTTAGGGGCAAGTGGACTCAGGACCACTGTGATTATGTGATCCAGGTCATTACGTGTGTAAACAAAATCTAAGTAGGTGCTAGTTTCACATGTCATAATCTAAATTAGGATTAATGTGGGTTTGGTTCACATGAAGTTATACTTTTGGTGTCACTTTTCATAATACGAACTCTTTTAAGTCTTCTTTTACTTACAGTTTTACTTAAGGTTTTCAGCTACATTCACTTGTCGAGGTATAAAATTTTAACTTCATTTCCCCAACTACTGGGAGAAGGTAGGTGATGCTTTGAGAGTGAAACTTCAATTTCATTGCCTCTGTGTATTGTTGCTGATCATTCTTGCATATGCTGGGCCAACTTAACTATGTTTTAGTTATTGTCTGCAAGTGCTCACCATCTTTCACATGGTCTGTGATTTCATTAGTGCTTTGATATCATCCGCGTACTGCTTGGGTTGTCGGAAGTTGGAACTTGAAACATGATTTTAACCATACATAGATGTTATACTTCCATTTTTGTTCATTTGGATTTGACATAATATGGATGTTGTCATACTTTATGTGCCTAGGGCCTTGGCCCTTGGTAGATACATATACATGGGACTTTTATGCACGAGCTCTAGGAAATCTATTGGATAAAAATGAGCTTGTTATAAGTAGAAATTTTTAGTCTATTAATTATCTTTTGATTACTAGACTTCAGGGAAGAAATGTTCTCAGATCGAAACTGTCGTACTCGGATCCAATTATGCTTGCATTGCGTGTAAAGCATTAATTTTACAACACCGCTGATAGCAGCATGAGCTGGACTAATCATCATTTAGATAAGTTAATTTTGATACACTGCCGATGGCCTCCAATAATAAAAATTGAAGTTCTTAATTTGCACATTTGTCACCATTAACGATTGAATGCCTCTTAAGTATTTGCCATATAGTATGATCTATTTTTGTTTTTTTTAGCTTTGGGGTCTGGCATGTGAGAATCATATACGGACAAATGAAACATACCAGAATTTGATTTGACTGAAGTTTTTCAACACGCAAAACTTTTGAGATATGGATAACATTTGCAACCTTTTATGCCCTATGATCCTAAAATGTAAACGAAGACATGTCATAACCTGACAGGCCAACATTGACTTGGCCAATTGGATTGTTACTGTTGTTTTGTTCCCCGTCTTTGTGTGTCTCTCTCTGATTTGGCAAAGTTGACATCATATCTTGTGTTTTCCACTCATTGCCAACTCTTCATCTGCAACATCATGAATCTCTACATCTTCCAACTCGTTGTCTTCGAACTCTTCGTCTTCTTCATTATCTTCATCTTCTAGTTCCAGGATATCGTCTTCGTCGGGCTGAACAAATTGCAGCTTCAAACGACCTCCCTCTCTACATGCTTGCAAAAACTCTTGGCTTGGCATCCTGACTTCCTTGAGAACGAACCTACCATCATGCCTGTAGGACTTCAAGCAAACCCAAGGCTTTCCACTCATGCCTATGCAAGAAATGGGAGGAGGAAACGCCCTGCCGAGTGTTTTCGACCTCCGGATTTCACCACATGTTGGTGAATGCTTCGTTATACTCACTTCCTTGTCCTGGTTCTGCCAGTCTTCATTATTCAACTCACTCTTCAAGTCCTCAATATCGTCGAAGCTTTCAGAACCAAGCCCCTCTGTGCATAGTTGCAAGCTTTCAGAATTCATCGACGAAAAACTATCACTCTTGTTGTGACAACTGCTGTAATTGATCCTCCTGGTGTCTGAAACAGAGTCCAACAAGCTGCTCTTTTTGTTCTCATTGTTGGGAACAAGACCATAACAGCTTGGTGGGTACAAACCAAGCAAAGACGATGACGAGGGAGAAGATGATGGCAAGGGAAAGGAAGAGGAAGCGCAAGTAGTGTTGGAAGAGGAGGATTGAGATTTTTCTTTGAAATGAAGTTCACCAAATTTTTCTACGAAGGAGGGTTGATCAATAGGTTTGACAGGTTTGATTTGGTTCTTCCATGATGAAGAAAGGGATTCAATAAGTGTTGGTTTTTCCGGTAAAGGGTTATCAAATATGTGCTGCAGGCTTCCACAGGCAGCCATGGACTTGGTTCTATCCAGTATTCTTTTTTGTGTTTTTGGTTAATGATGATGATAATGTTCAAGACAAATTGGGAGAAAGAAAGGCAGGTTAAGAGAGTGACGATAGCAAGAAAATAAAAAAGAAGCACGAGATTGACGTGGGATGGGATATGAAAAAATCAAAAGGGTCCTTTTAATTGAGACTCTAGCAGCCCTTCTGTTGCACTGGAAATAGGTTGGGTGGTTATGGAGCCAGCTCTTATATTTAGTGGTCATTATTTAAAGCTTTTCTTCAGTGGCCAACTTCTTTGGTCCAGAATAATATGAACCGGATTTTAGGTGTGTGTTCGTATTTTCTGTTTAATTGGTTTGTTGAACAAATTATTTTGGGTTGATCCATTGTACTTTGTATCTAATGTGTAGTAGTGGAGCAAAACTAAATTAGTGGGGTGGACGCAAAAGTCACGTGGCATGATTTCCATATGTCATTGGATGTCTATATGTCTCTGTCTTATTAACGAGTGGAAGATTTTCTTGAGGGGGAATCAAAATAGTGAAGAGGCTTAGAGCTTTTCTTTCCATTAGGAAGTTTGACATTTGCTAATCCTAATCAAAACATCACATGACATAGTGATAATTGATGTGATTGTTAAAACCGTGTAGACCGTCGGCCAACAGGTCTTAAGCATTATCTCAGAATTTTCAATTGATGTGAAAACTACGATGTCAATTTATTTGACATTAACTGATGCATTTTTATCCTGAACTTGGATCAAATGCAAGAACAGACGCAAAAAACAGTTGCTTTAATCGTTTCTGGGATGAGAAAATGCACTTTAACACCAGATTTCCCATGTCTCTTTCTCTTTACACCAAAGTTGAACAATACGCACCAACCCATCTTGGATTATAGATAAGAGTGAACTACAGCCAAGCTTCCATATTTGTTATTTTGATGCTGTGATTTTGATTGTCAATATTACAAGGAATATTCTCATTGATCCTTTTTACTTGTCCACTCTCTTGTTAGAATATGATTGGCTCACATCATCCCTTTTCAATGCCCTATCTTGATATATATAATCATGCTTCAGATTCAAGCCGCCAGAAAATAAGCTTTTTTTTCTTTTTATATATCAGAAATCACAAGTGCCATAATCGTGTCTATTTTTCTTCCCCATAATTCTTGTGTGCCTCCCATCTTTTTTACCTTATAAGATTTGTGGTCCAGAAACAGTGGATTATACGTGCATCACTATCTGCAACTTGGCTATACACATACATATATGAAAAGCCACAAAGTTCGTCTTTCAATTTTTTTTTTTTTTTTTTAATGAAATTAGTTTCATGAAGCTCCAGAAAAAGCAGAGCTCCATAAGCAATTGTGAGTTTCAGACATCAAAGCTGTTTAAACGGGGGACCATCTTAAAGGGTTTTAAACAAAATTATCTATTAAAAAACAGAAATGAAATGCTATATTGATCAGAACTTGTATCTAATAATAGCAAATGCTTGTGACTGATAATTAACTAGAAAGGATGAAAGGGAAAAGGAAAACAAATCTTAACAACACATAACGAATAAGAGCTTGGAAACCTCATCTCTCAAAACCAAGAAGGTTGGGGGCTCTGTTTTTCTGCCAAGCTCAAAAGAAAAGGGAACCATAATGTTCACAGAAGAAAACATCAATAAAATTTCGAAACAAAGGAAAATGGCAGCTTTAAAAGCAGACAATGTTAGTCATATCATGGAAGTGTTATCCGAGAAATTACAATTGGTTAAACAAACCACCCAGCACACACAAAACATACATGAGCAATTCAGACAACTTTCCTGAGGAACATCCAAATCAAAGAAACTTACAAAGTAAATCTTGTCACAGAATCATTAGGGGCAAATCTGCAGTTAAGCATTCTTTCATCGCCAAGCTTCAATTCGCTCTATCCTTAAATCAGTACAGCTGAGATTGCTGATTCCCTTAGTCCTCTCAGCAGTCGCAGTTGTCTGAAGCACACTTTGCTGCCTGTTAATTCTTCTAGGTCCCCTTTTACCATTTGAATTACTTGATTGGCCAATGTTGCACTTTCCAGTGTCTGCCTGAATGCCAGCTTTTAGAAAATTGACTCCACAAGCATCTATTTCACTAAAAACAGCATCAACTTCAGCTGGAGCCTTGCAAAACTGATCTCCATTAGCAGTTGACTTCTCAGTAGAGGCTATAGGACCATGATCTTCTACATCAGTTATCTCATTGTTCTGAACTGAGCCTGTGGAACCTTCCATAACAGGTTCTTTGGCAAAGAAAGTTTGCTCTATCTCTTCATTATCTTTTTCAGTATCTTTCACACAAGATTGTGAGGGGTTCTGGCATCCATTCTCATCAGAAGGTTCCGAATGGGAACCGGGAGTCTGCTCTACCATCAAATCTTCTCTTTCTCGCAATGTTCTTAATATAAGTGTCTTGAGAAAATTCATCACTTGAACTGCATACATCAATGCGGTCAAAGGATCTGCCATCTGCACCCAAAATAATGTTATAATTGACGGTCAACTGCCATATGCATCGCTATAGACAATAATGAATTGAACAAATTCTGAAAGGAAAATTGGAGTAGCAAATTCAGGACTACAAAGTATGCATCACAGGTTCCCTCGGATATCTATCAATTGCCTTTTTGTTATTACATGGCATGTTAATAATATGCACATTTTAACATCTAGAGATCATCAACAAGAATAATGTCTTATAATGGAAAGGTCTTATTAAAATCTAAATATACATTTAAATAGAAAAAATAGAACAGTGCAGGAATTATAACTGCCAAGCACAACTCCTCACATTCATAGCAAATCCTGCTATAAGAATGTATGACATTGTTCTTTCCATTTTATTATTAAAGGAGGAAGGGGTAGATAAATTTCTAACCAGGAATTATCATTCTGTTATGGGTATATATATTGCATCTTACATATACAAACTCACCTGAGTCATATTCGGTGCAAAAACCATTGCAATGTTGCGTGCATTCATCTTGTTTAGATGTTCTTGTTGGACAACATCAGCCATCAGATTAATGGCCCAATCCAATAGAGCAGCTTCAGTTGGGGGGAGCAGCCTAACTAGCTCAGCACAGTCTTCTTCAGTCTGGCACTGCATTACCTGCTCAGGTGCTAAAGAATCTAGAACCCCAGTTGGGAGTTCTCTAAACCAAGCCTAAGGAATAAAAAAAAACCAAGTCAGTGGATAACATTTAAATCAAAATAAGAACAGTTCATCGTGGAAACAAGAAAATGAAACTTAATTTTGAGATGCATTTGTGCACATAACAGGTTATTTACATACAATAAAAGAACAGGAAGTAGAAACAATTTTACATGTCACGTAAAAGAAGGATGTCAAAGTAAATCAAGAATAACCATTAGTCAAGGTAATAACAATCTCAAGACGGATGGCATGGTTTAGGTTTCTTATAGAGCTATTTGGAACATTAACAGTTGTATGTACGGCTGTGGCAGAAAGCTGTTAGCTGAGAAATTCAAGGTCCTCATGCATGTCAACCCTGAAAAATTTACTGAAGAAGCTGTTAGCTTAAGTTGAAGAGACACTTCACCACCTTTTGTGGGATTAATAATGAGTAAAGATCAGAAACTGAGGACGCAAGAGTGAATACTAAATAATACTAATAATAACTGCCCACACAAAAATTTCTTGCTCCTCCTCAAGTGTAGTTCCCTCATGTAATGCAAAGAGACTAATGTAATCATTAATTGTTGATTCAAACAACAAATTATATTCACTATTGATTCTTGGACACCCATCTAACTGATCAATGTGCCGTACCAGGTAAGAAATGGGACCATTGTTCAGTAATCATTCTAGAATAGCCAAAAGACAATTTCCACAGTGATCAAGCACTGGAATGCAGAATATTTTCAATTTCAAGTAGGACGGATAACATTAATAAAATGAAAATCCACAGCACAAAAGTTCAAACTATTGCCTCAGGTGGCTTTCCCACAAAGCAAGAAATTACATTAATAAATGTGGATCGAGAAACCATCTCTAGGTACTTCTGAAAAGACCCCTTAAGACATAATAATGTAAAGATTGAAATCATTAATTTTCAAGTTTTGATGCCACACACATGAGAATGACTCATCTAGGAAGAAAAAAGTCAAAATGGTAAATGATGCGAATTCAGAACTCATAGTATAACAAAATCCCCGAGTACGCAATCATAAGATACAGCAGTTTTTGTTTCACCCAAAATGAACTTTCGTTTACTCGCCAACGTTTTTAACAGACTGCTAAACATATATGATGGTTGATATATGCCTTAGCCCTTAGGCAATCATGTCCGTATGCATGGTGATTAACTTGTGATCGCAATGAAATGATGATGGTGATGGTGATAATAACAGCTGTTTCATGATAATATTTCAGATGTTGGAGTACAATCTGAGCTGTGGTGGATATCAGCGATGTGGTGGTAGTGAATATCAATTTATAGTGCAGCATCAAATATATCCTCACGCTTAACAGCAAAAATACTCCAAAACTAGAAATGGTAACATAGTAGCATGACTATGAACAGGATTTGGCCCTCAGCAGAATTCATGGGAGACATTATTATTCCAATGTGAAATTGACACTTGATAACTTGAACTTTATCAATGATTAGTCAGCTCATCCTGAGTGGATGTTCAAACCATGATTCACAAATGGATCAAAAATGTATAGGAGAATGAAAAAGATAGTTGACTGAGATCAATTTCTATTGTTATACCTTGATTAGTCCTGCCAAACAGTGCATATCAATGCCTTCTGGTATTACTCCTCTATTTAATTGCTCTCTCACATACTCCTCCTGACTATTTTCTGCATTTATTCTGAAAATCCCTTCAACCTGCAATCGTGAAAACACTGGTTTATGACTTCACAAAATTAAATATATTTATATAATATATTAATTCAAACAGAAATGTAAACGTACAACAAGCCCTCATCATAAATGTAAGACAAAAGCACTCTTCTGAACAAAACTTTTGTCGAATGGTAAAAACGAGAAAGATAACATTGGGAAAAAGAAGAAATAAGCTGAGATAATACCTGCAACCCTCCTTGACCATACAATCTTCTTTGCATTAGCAGTAGAATCGTTGGCACACTGTTCCCTCTGGAGTCAAATGACAACTGCATAGATTCTGTAGAAACTCCGAACACAGTTGCACTACATATGAAAAAGATTCGAAACAAAGGGTAATAAGAGAGACTAGCATTTTGCTGGTTTTTATGGAATACATTTAAGGAAGAATGACAATCATGATTTAACGTAACATACCGGAAGAAACATATCACAATACCAAGTGTAGACTATCTGAGTTATTTGCAAGTTGATACAATTTCTAAGGAGTTAGGAAACATGTATTAAATTTCCTGAGGAGATGCTGACACAGATTGGAGTTAACAAAAGCATCCAAATGGAGAATCGATCAATCTCATTAATGATTGTCACTCAAAATCTAATATTTAAGAAACCCAAATATGTCTAAATGTGGATTGCCATATCAGAAGCATGGGGTTGGCTACCTTACCGGTTGGCTAATTTTATCCATTAATAACAATCATTGAATATTCTTCAATAACTACCCTTATAATCAATCCAAGTGTTGTTATTGATGGACAACCTTACCCAACCAGTAAGGTAGCCAAACCCTTATGGAATCACATTTTGGGGGAATTTTCATGGGATTGTTTACTGATCCACGTGTTATGATCTGACATTATAGCCCTAACTGTGGATGTATCAGTCAGTAATTTAAGATTAGTGGAATTGCTAATTCATCAAAAAACTCACCTACAAAATGTCAACCAAAATGCTTACAATCCAATGAACACATGTCAATGATGACACAAGAGTAATTGCATGAAGAACAAAGTTATATAAATAAATTGCAATTTCAATGATTACAGACAGTGGAAGAATGAATGTACCTAGCACTGGGGGCTCGCCGGGGGACCTCAGGCTCGAACTCGACAGGCAGGCCAAGGAAGCCGTTGAAGCGGTCAAAGGTAACGTGCGCCACGTGTCGGACGTTGGTTGGCCAGCCGATCTCCATAGTAGAGATGTCTCTGCTGTCGTCAGTCTTGCAAGCAACCAAAGATTTCCTGAAAACGGCGATGAGCAGAGCCAAGACGGAGAGCTGATCGTCTCTCTCGGCGGAGGAAGGAGAAGAGGAAGAAGGAGTGGTGGTTGGAGAAGTAGGAAAATGGAGGACGTCGGTCATGACTGTGACAAGTGGAAAACACGGAAAAGGACCTTTCTTCCTCCAATTAAAATAATTATTCAAAGATTTTCAAGGGGTGGAGTTGGATTCAAGAAAACGATAACCGACGTGAGAGCCATTAACTCCCTTTTCTCTTCTTTATATTTGAGCGTTGAACAAGCAAACACACGCACACTGGCATTTGGTGGGAAATTTATTTACTGCTTTTAATTTATTATTTTATTATTAATTCATTTAGCTCGAGGTGCAACATCTTCCTCTGGATATTGAACAAGCTCTGCTAACTCAGCAGCATTTAATTTTTTATCAAAAAAAAAAAAGTACTTAAATTGAGAAACGTTCTTTGCACTATTCCGAATGTGTAAACAACGTCAAATAACAATAAATAACTGCTGTTATATTTAATTAACGTCGAAAAATTGAAACGAGTTTTTCTAGCACCTCTCTGAATTAAAAAGACCTTAATGCCCTTTCTTTAAAACAAAAACCTTATAAGTCTAAGTTGTTTTCTCTCTCTTTCTCATTTTTTACCATATCTCTCGTCGTCTCCTTATCGTTTTCTCCTTCTTCGCCATCGACCAACAAGAGCAAAGCCTCATACTCCATTATCGACGATAAATCAGTACCTTCATCATCATCTTCTTCTTCTTTTTAATCTGGTTCTAAGTTTCAAATCCAAAACTGTCTGGTTCTGAGTTTCGAAACCCTGGTTCTAAGTTTCGAAACCCAGAACCATTTGGTTCTATTATATATATATATGTTTTATTTATCCTCTCTTCTGATTTTTTTTTTTTAATGGATGTTGTGGAAGAATGGATGAAATGAATGGGTGATGATGTTGTTGAAGACAGTTGATGATGGATAAGTTGTGACAAACATAGAAGTAGAGATTTTTTTTTTAAAAAAAAAAATTTGAGAAACACTAAATATGAATGGATGAAAATGGCGAATTTTTGGTCTTTTTTTGGTTTGCACGAACACTGTCTACGTTGTTCATTCTTTTTTTGTTTGCGCGGATGTGGTCCATGCCTTTTATTTTTTTTGTTTATGCGGTCCGCGTGTGTCCCTTTTTTTTTTTTTTTTGAACGTCCGTGCTTTTTTCTTTTTGTTTGTGCGGACATAGTTTATGTGCGTCCTTTGTTTTTTTGTCTGGCACCTTATGGAGTGGGTTAGGGCATAATCCGCGCCTTATGAGCAGGTCTCGTGGCTTATGGAGCAGGTTAGGGCACAATTCGTGTTCTATTTTTTATGTCGAAAATTCAAAATTTGTGCGAGTTTTCTAAAATTTTAAAATAGTGGCAGTTTTGTTATTAAAAAATTGAACGGTAAAAATGTGTTAAAAAACATAAGTTCAATTCTTTGGTTTGCACGGACACTGTCTACGTTGTTCATTTTTTTTTTGTTTGTGCGGATGTGGTCCATGCCTTTATTTTTTGGTTTATGTGGTCCGCGTGTGTCCTTTTTTTTTTTTTTTGAACGTCCGTGCTTGTTTTTTTTTGTTTGTGCGGACATAGTTTATGTGTGTCCTTTGTTTTTTTGTCCGGCACCTTATGGAGTGGGTTAGGGCATAATCCGCGCCTTATGAGCAGGTCTCGTGCCTTATGGAGCAGGTTAGGGCACAATCTATGTTCTATTTTTGATGTCGAAAATTCAAAATTTGTGCGAGTTTTCTAAAATTTTAAAATAGTGGCAGTTTTGTCATTTAAAAAATTGAACGGTAAAAATGTGTTAAAAAACATAAGTTCAGTTCTTTGGTGCTTGTTAAAATATACAACCAGTTTTTTAGTGCTAAACCACCCCCCCTCCACCAACCCCATCCCCCCCCCCCAAAAAAAAAACAATTCCAATACTCTTTCTCAATCCGCTCTCCGTTTTATTCATGTTTAAATTTTTATGTTTGATAAGTTTTATCTTAAAAAATATAAATTTATACATATATCATGTATTAAATGGAGGGTGAATTATGTCAAAAAAAAAAAACATGAAAGGTGAATTAAGAGGGGTGTATTTAACCTAAAGTTTATTAGAGTTTGATGATTATTTTTTGTTAATGATAAATTTTGATTAAATTCATAAATTCTATAGATTTCATATTAATTTCATTATAATTCTTTAACAAATTCAACGAAATATTGAGGAGAATGATAAGATTTATTATGAAAATTAAAAATCACTTTAAAATCTATCTGAAGCCATTACTGAAACGAAACCTGTAAAGTCAATGACTTTTATAATGCACTTAGATTTTATTAGATTCCACATAACTCTGAATTAAATACACTTAAAATTTATTGGATTCCATACAAACTTAAATTGAATATACTTATATTTTGATAGTTTCTATACAAATATGGATTAAATGTACCTACATTTCAATTATTCAAATTTGGATTGAATACCCCAAACTTTTAAGATGTTTTAAATTTCAATGAATTCTAAATTGAAAGGGATTGTACTAGGAGAGTGTATTTAGCATTCCTCATATAGTTTTGGTCGACTATACCATAATTATTTGTTAGTTTTCACTCTCACTTAAAGAGTTGATTTTAATTAATTCAACTATTAAAATTAGGTACAACCCAATGTGACTAGGTGATTAAAGTGTTCATTCAACCATATAAATGCATTAGATTGGAGTCGTATCTACAAAATTGTCTAAATTAGATAGAAAAAGAATCTCATGTGGTGACCATATATTCTCTCTCTATATATATGACGAATTAATTTTAATAATATCAATTCGAACAAAAACTTGAAATTGATTTTCCGTAAAAAAACCCCAAATGCTGGACTAGTTAAGTCATAAAATCTACTAGTTGGTAATTGGTCCACATGTACATCCTCAAGCTTGACAAACAAGAACTCACTTTTTATGGCTATACCACTTAATCTACCAGTGGCCCTTTTAATAATCTCGTAAAATTTATTAAGTGCCTAAACATATGTTCTCAAGTTATTCTTTAGCTCAACGCTACTTTTGACATGAGCCATCTTTGTTTAATCGCAAGCTTTTACTAATGATTTTTGACTTACAAGAAATAGCTATCAATCTTCACTCAAGTTATAGCTAGAAATGACCTCATAAGATAACAAGATCTATATAAATAAAACAAAAAGGATAGCATGACAAGATCAATTTGCCATGCTTATTCCTCACCAGATCTACACCAATCTTATTGTTGCCTTTATCAACAACAGCATCAACATTTAACTTCAAAATACTACCACTATAGGAGGTTTCCATCTTAATACACCCAGCTGTGCAACATAAGGAGATTTGCGAAACCCAAACCTTTCTTTTTCCATGGACAAGCCAATTTCCAAAAATCAACATCAAGAAGCCATTTATTTCCATGGACAAGCAAATTTCTTTTTCTCCAACTCAATTAGACAACAGTTACAAATTTATCTTAATTGCTACCATAAACAAGAGATACAAAAGCTCATCCAGAAAATCAACACATTTAAACTCACTACACTCTACCAAGAAAGGACAAGAACTCCATACTTTTGAGATGTATGGGCAACTCCATAAAGCATGATCAATTCTCACAAGATTTTCTCCACATAATAACCAGACTTGATGTTTCTCCTTTTACCCATGAGAGCTCTTGTAGGCAAAATTTTTTTATAAGCACGCTAAAAGAAAATTCTAATCTTGTTTGGTTGTTCTAGAATAGTTTCAAAATGAAACATGGATGAAGGAGAACATATATTTTGGTAGAGGAGAGAGGTCACATATGCACTCTCAAACGAAAACTTACCCCATTTGTTATAATGCCAAAGAATTGAATCTCTCCTAAGGTGGCTGCTTAAAGGGATGCTCACAGTGCTTTGGCTTCTTCAGGAATATTAAAGTATCTTCTCACTATCTTCTCATTCCATATCCCTGGCTCTAAGATTAATGCTGCTAGTGCAATACCATCAGGTAGGTATTTTGGAGATCACACCCTAAAATTTCATGAAATAATGGCTTTGGTGCACATTTTATGATATTGCTTAAAAACTCTTGCGCACAAATCCATCAATTAAATTGTGATATGCTTCTGCATTGTATGCATGCGACAGTTTGTTCATGCTAATGTGTTTTATTGTCATATGAAATGGTAAGGTAAAAAGGAAAAATATTATAAAAAAATAAAAGAAAATCCTGACAAGTAGTATTAAGATTACTATTAGTTTTGAAATTAATACTAAACTTTGAATATGAGTTTTTCTAATATTATTTGTTTGCAAATAAGCATCAATTTGCGAAGAAAGGAAAATGTTTGTGTTCGCAAACTAAGGCTTACTTTGTGTATAAAGGGAAACACTATACAAACCTTATTTTTAAAATTACCATTAAAAGAAAGAAAAAAAAAACTGCTGTTGGAAAAAAAAATTACAAAGAAAATGGTACTAAGCAATAATAAAATTAACAAGAAGTAACCTAATGGTGCTAAACGAGACTTGTAATTACTTGTTGTTCAAGTTCCTAGCAGAACTGGGAAAATTCAACAGGGTTACTTAGGCACAGCTGTAATGAGAATGAGATCAGCTGCAAATCTCTCCCAAGGTTGAATTGAGGGGTCCAGACATGGTGAATCAATATCATCATCAGCAGGCAGGTAGGATATGTGAAAACCAGGCATTGGATCAAGCAGTGATGGATTTGGATTTCTTGGAACACCTTTTAAGTGTGAGTATATCCTGTCAATTTCAGCAGCTAAGTGTTGGTAATTCTGACAATTTTGCAACTTTACCATTCCAGTTACACCAAATGGTTCACTCAACAGTACCGGTATCTTTGCTTCTGGAGGATAATTTCTTGCCCCACTGCCTCATTTTGTGGATACTAAAGAAAGAAAACGTTATTGTAATTCTTTTTCGTTTTTCAGTTTGTTTGTTTGTTTGATTTTTTTTTTTTTTTTCGACATTATTAGTATATTTATAATTGTCAGGACCACCTTGATATAAACTTTATGGTACACGATTCGTAACTCAACTCTAATTCAACTCTAATTTTACTCTACTTCTATGGTACACGATTCGTAACTCAACTCTAATTTTACTCTACTCCCTAGACCCACGCTCCGCCACCACTTTGAGGGATGTAATAGGAATTCATCCACACATATGTGAGTTAGAAGACAATTGTTTTTTTTTTTTTGTGGATAGGGGTAATCGAATTTTGCCATTGTTTTGAAAGAAGCAGGTAAGGGGAGAGAGGCTACCATCACACTACTCCACTTAAGAATGTTATTATAATTCTTTTTAGTGATTACAAAGACTCTTATTCGTATTGATTACAATAAAAATAAAAGTTTTAATAATATTTCACTTACAGAACTCGGTAGAGTTAGAAGGCATCCTTGGGAACTCACGCTTCATTAGGAACTTCTACTAAAAACATATTAATGAAAAAATAGTTGTAAGTAACCAATTGACTGAAAAGTGTTTTAAGACAAAAGATTGACACTTTAATATCTGTCAATAGTTTAAAAAAAAAAATCAGAAAATCCAGAAAAAGAAAGTAGAGTAATCCAATAGTTAAAGTATTATCAAGAGAGGGATACAAAAGGTTATGATTGGAAATATTGAAAACATGAGACTGACACCTTAGGTTATATTTGTTTCACCGGATTTGAAGTGGGATTGGATTTCAAAATGCCCAATCTCATGAAATCCGACGTTTGGAGATGAGAGTTTGGGATTTAAAACTCAATCCCAAACTTTTTGAAATCCTGATCTTCTGGGATTTCTCATTCCCAAGTTCTTTCTTGGGTTTTGATAGAATAGGAATGACTCTCTCTACTTGTTCTCTTCCTCTCACTTGTGTTTCCTTTCATTCTGTTGCCAGTCGCCGCCATCCCCTTCATCTTCGTCGCCGCCCTCGTTCTTCAATTTTTTTTTTTTTTTGTTGATGTTGTGGTGTGGGTTTCAATCGAACCCAAAACCATAGAGAGGAAGGGGGAACAAAGAAGAAGAAGAAGAACAGAGAAAAGAAACTGAAAATAATAATAATAATAATAAGATGATGATTGGTCTACTTGAGATGTTTGTGTGTGTGTGTGCGTGTTTTTTTTTTTTTTTTTGACATAAGATTTTTATATATTTTTGTTTGTAGAATTTTGTAGAATTATTTGCTTTTCTTTTTTAAATAATCAGATTGGATTTATGTGAATTTCTATAGATTTATGTGAATTTTTTGTGGATATGTTGGTGGATTTTTGTAGTTATGTATGATATATGTTTTGAATTTTTTTAAAATTAATTTTAATTTAGGTAATATCATAAAATATTCAAATTAATTTTATTTCAATCAAATTCCAATCTACATCAAACATGAGAGATAATAATTTTTCAATCCAATTTTAAGTTCTACCAAATATGAAATAGTAATTTTTCAATCTAATCCATTCCATCACAATCCAATCAAATCCAATTTATTTCATTCCATTTCAATTCCGCGTGCCAAACGTAGCCTTAAGTGTAGTTATCTATTAAAAAACCTAGATTGTTTTAATATAACAAATCACAGTACTTTTATTTTCTAGTCTAATTTTAATGTCACTAAAATCTCATTTCCATCAAATGACAATTTCAAATTCTACCGTATCTTGTGACTAGCTAAGCCATAACTCATAAATCTATCATATAGGGACCATAACATTCTTTTGCCTCCTTTAATTGAGTCTTTCATTCCCTGTGTTGAAAAGTCATTACTTTGATGAAGAGCACTTTTCTTAATAATCTTACACCATGTATAACCATATTTCTCTTCACAAACCTAATAGAACTATCCAAACAAAAGAACAGTAATACAAAATAATAATAGTAAAAAAAAAAAAGAAAAAAACATTAATCTTTGACATCTCATTTTTTTTATTCTATTTGTATCCCAACAAAAATGTACGGATTGCAGTATATAAAACACATTAATTATAGTTTATTTTACTTGTAAAACATATTCTTTTACTAATTACCATATTATTTATTGCGATATATAAAAATGAGATATAAACAGAGAAATGTGTAACATTATTGAATAAAATTATGGTTGAACATCATTATAAGACCTATTTACTTGAAGAATTGGTATTTAAGTACTAGCTTTAGCCACCACTCCAACAATTTTATTAAGGAAAGTAAACAAGCCTGTAGTATAACCATATTAATGCTTCATTTGAAAATTAGAAAGAAATAACATTAAATTGCATTTACTATCTGAAGTTAAAGAGGAATAAAATATATGATTTAATGGAGCAAATATATTTTCCATATAATGCATATTAAATTGGATTAAAATGTTTAAAACAAATAGAGTAAATTAAATAAATTCGTAGAGAGAGTGTTACCTCTATAATAGGTTCACCAAAAACCAATGGAAGGGAAATTTTATTTTAAAATGTGTATTCAATCTAAAATTAATTGGAATTTAAAACATTTTAAAAGTTTGAGTGTCTTAATGCAAATTGGAATGAATTCAATAAAAATCTAGGTGTAATGAATTCAAATTTATATGAAATCTATTAAAATCTAAGTGTATTTAATTTAGAATTATAATAAATACAATAAAATCAAGATATATTAAAAAAATGATTAATTTTACAAATTTCATTTAAGTGATGGATTTAGATGACTTATAAAGTAACTTTTATGAAGAAAAAAAAATTGAGAAAATCTTAAAAAACCACCTGACTTTTAACAAATTATTTATTTTCTTTTATATGGTTTCGTTTTTATCTAAAATCCTCCATTTGTTATAAAATTAACAAAAAAATTAAACAATAGGTAAAAATATATTTTTACCCCTCAAAATTTTATTTTAAAAATAAAATAATCATCAAATAATATCTTAAAATAAAAAATTATAAACTAATAAAGAAATAAAATAATTGAAAAAAATATAAAAAATTCATTCTGAATCTCCACTAGCCATTACATCATCATCATTATCAACCTTTAGACCCATTGCTAACAATGAACAACCCATAACTATCACAGATGAATATACCAACAACCATCATAATCAACATACCAAAGATGAACAACAATCAATCAATAAACCCACATTGAACAACAATTAATCAATAAACCCACAAAGATTGAAAAAAAAAATATATATATATATCAAACATCATCAAGCACACTTGGAAACCCAAAAAAAATCATTTAAATCCAAAAATCATCAAAAATCAAACATAAAAAACCATCAAACATCATCAAGTATCAAACCTTCAATTGGGTTTGAACCCAGTTGAAGGTTCAACTACACTCGGGTTTATTTGGGTTCGAACCCAGCTAGGTTGAACCCTTAATTAGGTTCAAACCTAGATGAACCTTCATCTGAGTTTGAACCCATGATGATGAAAACAGAGATGAGGCAAGAGGAGGTGACAACAACGACGACAGTGCCAAAGAAAGATAGAGATGAACAGGAGTCGACATGGAAAAAGGTGGTGGTGGATGTTTAGTGAAGGCAGCGGTGAGTGACAAAGTAGAAGAAGAGAAAGAAGAAGAAGAATAAGAGGTTAAAGAGAGAGAGAGCGACGGAGCCGGAGCGATGAGGTAGGAAAGAGAGAGAGACCAATGAAGTTAGAGAGAGAGAGAGAGAGAGAGAGTTGAGAGATAGGAAAATAAATTTTGATTTTTATTCAATATTTTTTATTTTTAAAAAATTTTTAAATTAAAATATCTTTATTTTTTATATTTTTATATTTAATATTATTTTGATTTTTCATATTTTAATTAATATTTTTTTAATTTTCTTCACATTTTCGCTTTTGCCCCTCGAATTAAATAGTCAACCTTATCCACCTAACGGAATCTGTTACCATCAGAGGTGTTATCGTCATTTCATATGCCTACAGAGAGTATTTTGAGTGTTTATATTAAATTCAGATGGTATTTTGGATAAAACCAAAACTACATACAGGAAAATAGATAGTCTATCAAAACTCAAGGGATTTTTTGGGATTATACCAAAAAAATTGATAACAAATCACACCATTCTCTTCCAGATTTCATTGGAATTCTTTTACGCCTAAATAATATAGCATATAAGTTGTTGAAACATTATTTGAGTATAAATTTGAATAAAATATTTGAAAAGTCTAATATTACTCTTAAAAAATCCATCGAACTCTCTGGATTGAATACACTCTCCCTAAGTCCATTATAAATTTACAAGTTTAACATACAATAATCACATGCATTCTAATATAGTTTTACTCACACTATAACAAGGAACATAAATGCTCTACCTTTGTTTTCTTTTCTCTATTCTTTTTCTACATTTTCTTTGAATTATCACCGACCAAACAAAAAAAGAAAGAAATCGAGGAATAGTGAGAAGAAATGGAGAAGCGACATGGAGGGAGTGATAATGGCTATGTTTTTTTGGATTCAAAGTGATGAAAAGACAATCGATGTGAAGAGATAGAGAAGTGGCCTGAAGGGGAACAATAAAATGTTCAAAAGAGGAAAAAAAAAAAGAACAACTGAAATTATATTATGATGATATAGAAAGAAGAAAGTGAGAAATTTAACAAAATTAGGTTAACATTTTCCTTTTTTCTTTTTTTCCATGAGTGTTTTTAGCGGTTAGGGTGGTCGAGTCTAGTTATATTTAGAGATTTCATCATTTTTCAACAATTAGATGGATTTGACTCAATTAGATCAGGTTGGGTAGAAAATTGCTCACACTTACCTTATTTAAACTATTACTTTGATTTAATTATTATGATTTCTTATAGAAACTACAAACTCATTTATTTCCCAAATAAAAAAGAATCTTTTAGCCCTAAATAACATATTATTCATTTTTAGTTTCAAACGAAACTTTTGTTTAAATTTGCACAATATTTCACATATAAAATTGCAGGTTAAATAGGGCAATTATATTAAATGTTGTGCGGGTTGAAAACGGTTTAAAAATGATTAAAGTTCAGTTTTGAATTAAATATTAATTTTCAATATTATTTGGATATTTTTATAATTTCAAGTTAATTCAAAATCATGATTTCATTCCATTTCACACCATATATTAATTTAAAGTAATTAATTTATTAAATTAGTAAATTATTTTATTCCACATCCTACTAATTTACCCGTGACACCCTTTCATGAAAAAAAATTTATAATTCAAGTAGGCTTCACTACATTGTCGACTTTCAAATTATTGAGTTGATTTCTTTCTATAGATGCAACAAGTTTATCCAGTAAAACACCAACCCAAATGAAATACATTTGTTTTCAATGTTGATCTTTTTGCAAATTTAAATAGATTTAGTGACCTATGTAATAAATTATTTGAATATGTAGTAGTTAAAATTTAAAAATCCTTTTTTTTTTTTTAGCAAAATTTAAGTATGAGAAAATATGCAATGTAATGAGATGACAATTATGTTGCATTTGGAACGAGCGCAAGCTGAGCCTCTTTTAATGAAATTAAATTATAAAAATAATTCTCTTTGTACCATCCGTCAACATTATGCAATAGCTTCGAGATAAAAAATAATAATAATCAATAACTAAAAAAAATGCATAGATATTTAGTTAACAACTTAGCAAAATCTTCTTAACAAGTTGTCAACATTGTCTGAATGCATTCAAATTATATTTTCACTTCACGCAAAAAATAATAATACTAATAAGAATAAAAATACATGAAAAAAAAAAATCTTAGTAAAACAAAATTAAAGAACTTTACAATTATTTCATTTGCATTGTTTTAATGAAGATTATTATGTATTTTCTTTTGATCAAAATAAGATATTGAAAAAAATAAAAAAAATTATTAGCTAGTTTTCTTTTTCTTTTTTTAAGCATATTAGCTTGTTCAATAATCAATCACTTGTATTGCACTTGAGTTACTATCCATTTTATGTAACACATATAAACAAGAACTTTTTTGCTATATATTGTTTCACATTAGATGTTATAATTGTCACGTAACAAACCTCTTCACGTGTAACGCGAATAGATGACAAATGTCGAACACACGCTAAACGTCTCCTACCGTTATAGTATATGCAACAAGAATTCTGGATAAAGGAGAGAGAAAGTTTGAATCAGAGATCTCCAAGATCTGATGAAGGGTTTCAACCAGAGACCTTTAATGTTTGATATTATGTTAGTTACTATCAGATCAAAAAATTTAAGTTGATAGGAAAATAACCAACTATAATATGACGAACACATGTTAAACACCCATTTATGTGTAATATGTGCAACAAGATGACAGATAAAGGAGGAGAAAGAGAGTTTGAATCAGAGACCTCCAAACTTTAACATTATGTTAGTTACCACCAAACCCAAAAGTTTAAATTGATAGAAAATGTCGAACACACGCTAAACATCTCCTACCGTTATAGTATATGCAACAAGAATTCTGGATAAATGAGAGAGAAAGTTTCAACCAAAGACCTCCAAGATCTGATGAAGGGTTTCAACCAGAGACCTTTAATGTTTGATATTATGTTAGTTACCATTAGATCAAAAAAATTAAGCTGACAGGAAAATAACCAACTATAATATGACGAGCACATGTTAAACACCCCTTATGTGTAATATGTGCAACAAGATGACAGATAAAGGAGGAGAAAGAGAGTTTGAATCAGAAACCTCCAAACTTTAACATTATATTAGTTACCACCAAACCCAAAAGTTTAAATTGATAGAAAATGATTAATTATAGTATTTAATACTTGAAATTGACAAGTGACAATAGTATGAAATTAAAGAAGGAAAGTGATGGGCATTAAGATGTTCAATTTTCAACATAAAGAACTGAACATGGTCATTTTAGGGGGAAGAACCGACCAAAACTGAACATCCTCAGTTTGGGTCGATTCTTCGGTTCACTAAGTACAGAATTAACTACTGCAAAATCAAACACAGAGGCGATGTCCTCCTGTGTGTCAAAAAAAAAGCAAAATATTCAATCTCCATCATTCAAAATCAAACACAGAGGCGGTCATCTTCTCCACTCAAGCTCCTCATCATTCAAACTCCATAAATTCATCCAATCTTATTTCTCAAATATATCCTCAAATCCCTAAAAAAAGGAAAGCATTAACACCAAAAAAAAAAAAAAAGAAACTAAACAAAACATAGTCAAGACCGCTTAACTATAAAAAATGAACTCCAAATCACAGATCTGATACAAACCTAATATGATTCACAGCAAATGAAACCAAAAACCAAAACTGAAATGACAAATGAAAGAAGAAAATGAAACTCAACCAAGCATGATTCATGGCAAACTCAACCAAAAAACTTACCCCAAATATCAAATGAAACGACAAACGGTGACAAGAAACACTCAATTCACGGCGATAGTGACAACAATGAGGATAAGATGAGAGATAAGAGATGAAGAAGAAAAAAGGGTTACTGAGAGATTGAGGTAAGAGCTTCACGGCAATGACGAAGGCGATGAGCACAAACGAGGTCATAAGTTAGAGATGAGAGGGGAGTAATGGGTGGTTGGTTGCTACACGAAGAAAATAAAATGGGCCAGTTTAGGGTTTGGGGGGTTTATATAGGGCATGCGAAATTACGCATGTACCCCTATTTCACGGATTGAGTCGATTATAGATACCCAAAATCCAATCAAACCGATAAACATGATGTTTTCTAGCCATGAGAATCGAACGCCCTTAATGTAAACATGGGAATCGAACCAAACACCCGCAAATCAAGTCAGGTCGGGTCATTTGAGCCTGTTTCATGTTTTCATATCCACCCTTTAAAAGGAATATAGTATGAAATTCTTAGAGAACAAAAATTATAAATTTCTTAGATATTTATCCTCAAGATTGAATAAAGTAACAATTAAATATGATTAAATAAATAAAAATAAATAAATTATTGAATTGAGAGAGAAACATTAATTGGTGAGTTTTTTCACTTATAATTAAAGAGGTGAAATAGTGAAACAATAGAGAAAAGAGAAAAGACACTTATTTTGAGTGTATAGTTGTAGTTGTACTTAAATGTGAGTGGATTGACACCATTTAAAGCACCATCATCCAAAAGTCAACAAACTATATAATAATTTGTGTAATGTCTAGAGATGGTCAATCTGAACATCTTTAATGCTTTCATCGATTGTATTTTGAAAAAAAAAAAAAAAAAGTGTCATATCATAAACGTCAATGGATTTGTTTCTTACATAAGTATCACTTTATAGACAATCAAATTGAAAAATTACTCTCCAGTGTTTTTATATATTTCCATTTAATGTCTCAATGTATTTTCATTTAATGTTTTCATATTTTTTATTTAATGTTTCCATTTTTTTTTTTAACTTTTAATTATATTTGAAGAATTTAATTAAATAATTATTAATTTGTTGACATGACCGTCTAACACACTATCTGAAAATGGATAATCATGTTGATAATGTCTATATTTTTTATGCCCATCTCAACTTAATATTGATAAACGATAATTTCATTGAAGAGATTTATTTTAACTCAATATCTATTCATTCTAAGTGGCATGTAATATTTTTATAATCCATAAAAGTATTAGAGATACTCTAACCTCGTTGGTCTGTACTCAAGATTGAATAAAGTAACAATTAAATATAATTAAACAAATGAAAAATAGATTGTTGAAGTGAGAAAAACATTAATTGATGAGTTTTTTTCATTTATCATCAAGGAGGAGAGTTAATGTAACAATTAAAATAGACGAGAGAGACACTTATTTGGAGCATATAATATATGAGTGGATTAGAGCCATTCAAATCATCATTCAAAAGTCAGCATATTAATTATCTTGACCATTAATTTGTTTTTCAAAGAAAAAACTTTATTTTAATTCCAGAGGTTTCGAAAAATATCAGGTTTTTAAAGCTAGTTTAAAAACAGTTCTTTTCAACCCTAACTTTTCAAAAACTCTTCAAAAAAGTCTAAAACCATTAGTTAATTGATAGTCAATATTAACCGAATACGTAAAAAAATATTTTTACATTGATAGTTATTAATTTCACGTAAATTACTGGATTATCTTAATAAAATAATAAATTTATAAGTTAGAATATGTAAAACGCTTCTAAATTTAAGTTATTAAAAATAGCCTAAAATCATCATTAACTATCAGTTGACTAACAGTTTGAACTTTTCTCAAGAGTTTTGAAAATGTTAGGGATGAAAAAAACTATCTTCAAAAGAGCTTTAAAAATTTGATATTTTCTAAAACTTTGAGGACTAAATTGAAACTTTCCCTTTTCAAATTGTTTTAACCTGACTCTTGAATTGAAACAAATGAATGAATTCAAGACGAAGAATAACCTTTCGACGCAGATGGATATTGAAGTTATATATATATATATATATATATAACTTTTCACTTTGGTTTCTCCTCAAATTAAAAATACGGATGAAGATTAAGTCAAAAAATAACACACGGCACAGGTATGAGCATTAATAAAAATAAAGAACCATTTTACCCTAGAAACATGAACATGAGAAGGGCCTCAAATATCACTGCAAATAAGATAAAGAAAAAAGGTTGTGCTTCTTTAAATTTGCGCAGGAAAATAAACACGATGATGTTTTGATAACTCACAATCGTAAAAGTTTTTATTCTTGAACATAAATGGAAGCAATACTCTTAAATATAAGAATTTGGATGATCTAATCTATAGTCCCAAAAGTTCAGTTTCTTGGCCAGGAGACAGATTGGAAGAACTTGGGTGTGCTTGAAATAAATTACTAAAAGCCACAGCTTCACTATCAAAATAATGAAGTCCATCAACCTCCTTAGCAGTGCCAATCATCCTTCTCATGCACATGTCCTGATATTCACATCAAGAAGGAAAATTTTGGCAACACAATTAAGATCTTTAATGAGTTCACTAATTCAAAAATATTACAAGAGAGGTTTGAACATGTATAATGTATTACATAATTTAGAGATAAATTTTGTGAACTGGGATACAACTACATAAAACAAACAATAAATGACAAATCTAACATTAACAGAAAACAAAACAAGATCTAGCATAAGGATTGTCAACAATAGGCAGGTGTGGTTCTCAAGTTCCACTTTTTCTTCAAAATCTTCGTTTCTATTTGTATAAAACAAACACAACCAATCAGCACTTCATACAAAGTTTGCAGCAAGAGCAAGGGATATAATTCTATGTTGTAAGCCAATATTACCTTAGTTCCCAAGAATCTATTCCCTGACTTCTACATGCAACATACCAAAGCATGACTCATTATGCAATGAAGTTCAAGGCATATCGAAATTTGCCACACCTCCAATGAACAGGCAATGCCATATGATAAAGATCCTAAAGTACTTGGAATTTAAATTTCTGTTACCCTGATTGAAAAACACTCCTAATCATAAACTAAGAAATTCTATTTGTCTAACCATTATTACTACATACACAATTAGTCATACCACTAAAAGGCATGATCATAGGGGAATTAAATTTAACCACTACATACAATACAACATTAAATAGCACAGACAATAAAAGCATCAATTAATATCAACTTGTGCTACCTTCAATTAACAAGTACTAACTTATTTAAATTTCTGTTACCCTGATTGAAAAACACTCCTAATCATAAACTAAGAAATTCTATTTGTCTAACCATTATTACTACATACACAATTAGTCATACCACAAAAAGGCATGATCATAGGGGAATTAAATTTAACCACTACATACAATACAACATTAAATAGCACAGACAATAAAAGCATCAATTAATATCAACTTGTGCTACCTTCAATTTACAAGTACTAAATTCCATTAGCTGCAACTGGGTGAAACAAGGCTCTCCACATAAACATCCGCATCAAACTGAGACGGAATGTCAGCGACCACAAAATCTTTTATCGAACCATCGCGCTGATTACACAGAACCAACTGCTTCCGATTCATCGCCAACAACAATTTGCAATCCTTCCAAATGCATAATGGCTTCAGAACATGAAATTGCTTTTGAACAAAAACTCTAGTCCAAGATTCCTTCACACCATATTCTTTCATCACCCAAAAGTGTCTAACACGAAGGTCTTGACAATGTAGCACACAAAGACGGCCTTCCAGGACACCAGTTGAGAGGATGCCAAACCTTGTCAGAGCATCAGGTAGAGGCAAGTCTTTGAAGCTCTCTTCCACTAAATCAAATGCAGCAATCACACAATCACCATCTGGACGTTTCAACACCCAATGAATAGCTCCATTGAGTGGAGTCCCAGGAACACACAACAGAGATTCATAACCAAAATCGTTAACACATTTCCAGGAATTGTTCTTCAAAGAGAAAACACAAAGAGTTGATCCAGGGACATAATTCACAATCTTGTAATCATCTATACTGTGAGCATAACCAAATCCATATAAAGCTTGATTAGATACAACACTTAGACGGAGGTGTTGAAAGTCGGGTACTGTTTTGGACTCTCTCGTTGAAGGGTTGAATACATAGAAAACTTCAGGTTCAGAGGTTATACAAAGCAACCCATTACTAGAACCAATGATTTGAACAGAATCATGGGTTCTCGATGGAAAATTAAGCGGTAGGGAAACTACCTGTTGATCGATCGGCGTGGTTTCGTGGTCTATTGAGTAGAGTGAGTGAGAAGCGAGAACGAGTTTGTGTCGCTTGGTTCGATGGAGATGTAATTTGACAAACTGAGGATCCGTGGTTAGAGAGAGCCATGATTTGGATACGCACTTGAATCGGCATAGGGATTTGACAGGAAGTCGTGAAAGTATATCGACCATTATTTCGTGGAGAAGCAGTGGAAGGCTCTGCGTAGACTCAACAGAGCTTGTTGACATTGTTGACTCGTCCGATGAATGTGGGTGGTAGAAGAGCTAGTTTTGTTTTTGGTCGACTTTGATTTTTTTTTTTTTCCCCGATATATATATTATTTGACATATTTGACATCTGCTTAAAAAAAAAAATTATTAATATTAAAAAAGTTATTTTCCGTCTATTTATAAAAATATCTCAAATTTTAAGCTCTCTTAATAAATTATTTTTATTTTTTTTAGAAAATAAATAAATTATGTCCTATGTCTAGAGTTGTCATGGCGTTCCAAATTCCTACCATTCCAAATTCCTGAGGCTCAGTTTGTTATGCGAGATTGGAATAGATTAGATTGAAATGAAATTGATTTGATTAAAAAATTACTATCCCATGTGTTGGTAAAACTTGGAATTATATTACAATTATATTATATCATGTTTTGTATAGGTTAGAATTGAATTAAAATAAAATTAATTAAAATTTTTTATTATATAAAATTAATTTTATAAAAAATTAAGAAAAAAAAATAAAATCTAACTCACAGTTCATCAGTGTCTTCAACATCATCAACCAAAATTTATCAAAATCATAAATCATCAACCCAAAGTTCATCACCATCATCATCTCTCACAACAACAACATCAACATCATCAACAACAATATCAAAACACATCCAAACATGAATTTAAAAAAAAAAAAATCACAAAAGCGGGGGTTCGGGTTCTAGGTTCGATGAACCCAGAACCCAATGGTTCTAAGTCTTTGATGAACCCAGAATAGTTCGTCTAGGTTCCAATATAACCCAAATGAATATTATCTGGGTTTTAATCGAATCCAAATAAAGAGTTTTCTTTATCTGCGTTAACTCTTAACCCTGATGAAGAATCTAGATTCGATTGTTCATCTGGGTTCCAAGATGATTGCAACCACAAAAAAAAAAAAAAAAAAAAAAAAAAAAAAAAAAAAAAGCAGAGAAGGCTTGCTCTCTATTACTTAGTGGTTCGTCACCATGGATAGAGGAGGAGATGAGAGAGACGAAAGAGACGAGTAGTGGTTTATAGTGGTAGTGGGTGGGTGTGGTGGAGATGAGAGAGAGATTGTGGAAATGAGAGAGTTTTTGGAGATGAGAGAGAGACAATTTGTGGAGAGAGGATGAAATAAAAAAATAAAAAATAAAAAATAAAAAAAATGAATCTCATGAACTTGGGAAATTGTAAAGGCATGAGTAAACTTGAGATTTCATTTTTCAAGTAGAATAAGAATAGAGGTGGGCCCATGGATGAAAAATTCATTCCCTTCCCAAGCTCCAAACGTGGGATATGGGAGAATGGGAGAAAATGAATTTCAATCTCATCCCAAATTGCACATATCAAATATACCCTAAATCCAAATGGAGGATGAGGGAAACAGTCCCCATTTCCCTAATTTATATAAAATATTAAAAGATTATATTTAATAATTAAACTTATTTTAATAATTCATTTAATTCTCCCCATTTATTACTTTATCATATGTAATGATTGTGATAATAAAATTTCGTCCTATTTCTGAACCCCAAGCTTAAGGAAGATAGGCCAAAAGCTGAGTCCATAATCCAATTGTTTAAGACGTGCAAACAAGCCTAATTCCCATAAAAGCCCAACAAATGACTTCTACTGCCTCTTTGACTAAATCGTCTTAACCAAGCCCAACCACCAGACTTCGTTGGAACTAAGTGCAGAGCCACTTTATCCAATTGGAGCAAGAAGCGGAGAATCTTCTGAGTGTCTGATCCTCCGCTCACCCTCTCTAACGGCTAGTTGTCTGGGTATTTATATCCCGACAAAGCTAATGGAAGGGCCCTTGGTTCACTCACATGCTAATACACTAGACAAGCTTTTCACTCTTTAAGCCATTAACTTCACCATGAGATTTTGCGTGTGACATAGCTCACTGGAATCTTTATATTGTCGCTACCTCAAGTAGGTTGACAACAAGTTACTATTATCCTCCTTCAATCTTTATACAGTCGTACGACTATAAAAGAGTAATTTTTTTTCTTGCAATTCATCTTTATTTCTACTTTATCATAAAATCAGATTTTAACATCGAAGTATGTTTGATTGACATTATTCCGATGTCAAGCATACGACCTTATATTTCTTGAGTTTGTTTTGCAGGTTGTAGTGGCCAAAAACCGTCAAACCCATAAAGTGGTGGCTCAAAACGTATTTTAGTAGGTTGGCCCAATAACTTGATCAATCCAATCCAAACCTACGGCTCAAGATTCCTATTTTAATTTGATCACGGATAGACTAACCTAATTAGGAGATAATTATCTACCAAAATAGAGTTATAATTGAATAGGAAAATCTCCTATTTTGTGGACTCTTGGACGCCTTATAAAAGGGGAGTTCTACCACCCAAAGAGATCTCTAATGGATGAAACATGGAATTGCCATTCATCACCATTATTTTGATGAATTCGGCCATCACTTATAGGGGAGATATCTCAGCCTATTTCAGTCTATTTCATCTCTCTAAGGCTCTCTTTCTCTCTATTTGAGACTGAGCCACTCTCTCATCTCTCAATCTCGGCCCGTCATCATCTCACGCCTGTTCGCCATCGTTATTCGTGATGAACTGCCACCCATCTCTGTATAGTGTTGCAGAACTATCATCTCAGCCCCGTTATCTCCATCTCCGATGGATTCTCTTTAGCTTCGTTGCTATGAACGCTCCATTAACCATGTATGTCACCTTTACGGCTTGACTAGGACGAACCCATGTCGTCTCTGCAGGTTGGCTTCTAGCGTGTCTCTTGATGGGTTTTATTGAACGACCAATTGAATATATGGAGGCCAATGATCATATATACTGCCGAAGCATTGTTGTCTTGGACACATAAGAGAGCTTTACTTGCATGGCTCATCCAACATGAAAACATGAAAGTTTACTAACTTAAGCATTACAGTGGCTTTGGCTGGCATTCCACCACTGTCAAGACCACCCACGTTTTTATTATTTGATTTGTGTAGAACATAGATTATTAAGTTCCAAAAAAATTGATCAATGAGACCCGTTCAAGGTTGATATATTGTAATTTTAACCCCACTATAAAGTCGAACTTTAGCATCAAAGTGTGTTCTATTGGCACCATTCCAATGTCAAATACACGATCTTGTATTTCTTAAGTTTGTTTTACAGGTTGCTAGTGTCCCAAAAACTAACATCTACAATGGTTTTATATTATTTGAATTTTTGTCATTTACTATAAATTATGTAAAAGATTTATAAAATCCTCGATTTCGTACATTTAAATATTATGGATTAAATATACTGAATTTTCCTTAAATTATTTTATGAATTATCTTTTTCAAAAAATTTTGGATCGAAAACATGGGAAATGGGGGACACCACTCCAAAAATATCCCAAGAAGGGTGGTGGAAGGGAGAGGAGGGATTCCCAATTTCCCACCTCCGCATATTTCCTTACGATTTATGATTGAAAAATAAATTGTCATTGGTTGACATAAATATAGGTTTTTCCTTTTAGATAGGTTACAATTACAAAAAAGAAAAAGAGAGAGAGAGAAACAAACTCGAAGATTAACTCCTTCAAAATATATTCATGAGCTCTATTCTCACAATTTTTCCTTTTAGATAGGTTACAATTACAAAAAAAAAAGAGAGAGAGAGAGAAACAAACCCGAAGATTAACTCCTTCAAAATATATTCATGAGCTCTATTCTCACAATTAAACAATAATACAAACTCAAATCAAACAATGAAAAGCTCTAACTGAGACTTATTTTCCTGATCAATAATATCGAGAAACACGGGATCAACAGTCACGTGACTTTCAACGTGGACCTTAAACTTATGATTCCAAAACAACACATTCGCTGCACCTTCAATATCCACCTTAGCATCAAGCACCATCTCTCTTCTGGCCACGTCAGCGAAAAACTTGGCAGCGTGGTGGGCCAGCTCGAGCCCGTCAAGCCGAGCCGGCAGGTGGAGTAGCTGGCAGGACTTCGACGGCTGCGACCCGGCCTTGACTGGAGCCGTACCAAGGAGAGATCCATCGTAGAAGATGGACATGGTGGTGGAGGAGTAATTGATGGGGGTGATGTTGGGGTTGGTGACGTGTACGGTCAGGATGAGGTCTGCGTGGAGGACTGGCAAGCTGAGTTTGAAGGAAGTGAAGTTGATTGAGATCAACTGGAATGCTGGGTCTTTTGGTTTCGCACCAATCAGAGCCGCCGTAGCAGTAGCGGCTGCTGCTCCTATCAAGGCTGAGCTCCAGCTCCATCTGACCTTTTTGCCCATAACTTTGACCAAAATTACACTCTTCACTTGCAAGGACTGAACTAGTGGAGGTCAGAGCCAGGTTTTGTATTGGGGATTGGGGAGTGAAATGACTGTAATGTCCTGCCATGCGCACGTAAAGTGGCACCGTTGTTGGAGGATACTTTCTGTCATATGAGTGGGGACAGAAGAATTTTGGACAAAATTCGAAGAGTCAATCGCCTGAGCACTAACTAGTCTGGTTGGATATAAAAAACGTGTAACGTGTCAACTGAGCAAGTGAAAACGTGAAGAGTGAGTTAAAGTAAGAGTTACATTAAAAATGTGCCATGTCATTGATGTCAACTTCCGCCGGTAGGGCACATTTTAAAATAAAAAAATAATAATAATAAATTTGTTATGTCTAAAAATGAAAGAATTATTAAAAAACCTCTAAAAATATATTTTATTATAAACGAAAATCATTTTTACTTTTTATAACAATCATATCTCCTGTATAACGATTTGATCATAATTGACTGTGAGAGTCAACTATGGTAAGGGTGTTTTGATCATTTTCTCTAATTTTTATTTTTCTTTTAAAAATTGTATTAATTAATAAATTATTTAAATCTCCAACATCCATATAGACGGTAGAGATTCATTTCAAATAATTTAAAATTTTAAAAACTTAAAAATATTTTAAAAATTAAATAATTTAAAAATTTTAAAAAATACATTTTATTTGTAAAAAATAATTTAAAAACTTTTTAAATGGATCTAAGTTGTTAATCTCAAATATGGACGGTCAAGATCAATTTGAAAAAAATAGAAAATTTTATAAAAAAAAAATGAAAATGGCAGTAAAACCCCAGATTAATTTGACATTATCATCTTCAATATCTGTTGATGAACATCATCAACGCAAATGGTTCAACACAAATAGGGATCTATTATCAATCATCAACAAACAAAAATTACTTCCATCTTCATCCATCATCAACACAAACAAATGGTTCATTAACACAAATAAGAGTCCATCATCATCAATCATCAGCATAAACAAAAACCAAATGTTATCTTCATAAAAAACCATTGCCATCTTCATCAATCAAATGCACATACAACAACTCAGTCCTAGTGAGAGCAAAGAGAGAGAAAAGAGATAGAGGATACCAGATCAGTAAGGATACCAGATCATCATCGATCTGATTACTTAACCAAATCTATTTCAAGTTGGAACCAGACCATCGCCAGCTGGCGACGATCTAGTTCCATCTTAGAACCATACTAAAACCCAGATCAACGTCTAAATTTTGATCTGGAAACCCAAATGCCTAGTACCCAAACGTCGATCCAGGCAGTCGGGCAATAAACCAATTTGTCAACTGGCGAAGCAGACAAAGAAAAAGAAGAGAAGAAGGAGAAAAATAAGAAGAGAAGAATGAGAAGAAGAAGAAGAGAGAGGGAGAGAGGGGAGACGATGACTAAGTCGAGTGTGGTTAGCTTTAATAAATGGAGATCCAATCCATTTTTTTTAATTTTTAAATTTTTAAAATTTAAAAGATTTTTTTTTCTTATTTTGGTTCTCTAAAATTAATCGCACCATCCATCATGATGGATGGTGCAAATCTTATTTTTTTAAGAAAAAAATAATTATTATTATTTTATAATTAAAAAATTATTTTTAATTTTTTAATTATTTCTAGAATTTAAGGGTTTTTTTTTTTTTTTATTAACTAGATCTCAACTATTTATTTTTTAGATGGGCGGTTGACATTTTTTAAAAATTTATTTTTTTTCCCACAAAAGTAAGACCATATATTAGTTAGTCAAGGGTTTTCCTCATCTTTTTGTTCTATTTTGTCATTTTTAGTCATATCAAACGATCAATATAATCAAACTGTCAGTACAGAAGCGGTCATTGTTACAAAAAAACAAAAGTAATTTTCGATTGTAATAAGACATATTTTCAAAGACTTTTTAGTAATTCTCTAGTCCAAAAATAGTACATGGATCTCCAACCATTAAGGCTCAATAAACTAGCAGACCCAAAGTTCCAGATAAGGGAAAAAGGAATATAAAGCTTGCTAGCTCGTGAGACATAAGCATATATCATGTTATCAAAGACATCTAAAGATTTAATCCCGCTAAGACAATAAGAATAGCTAGCATCAACTAGCTCGTATAACGAGTAGCTTAAGATTGCAGAGATACAGTAGCTCGAAATACATCATTAGCTCGTTTTTCCTTAACAAAATAGAGTTCTAGAAATAATAAATTTCCCATATCAAAGAAAAGATTACTACAAAGAGGAAGGTGCCAGATTTGCACCTTGATTCGAATATGAATTTATTAATTATAGTTTTATATAATTTGGAAAAAAGAATCATAATCTTTCCTAAATTGTAGTGATCACGTTATGTAAGTAATGAACCTTAACACTATATCAAGAGAACCTTATGTATGTACAAGACACGACCATCCAACGATATAAAAACCCTAATAGAAACTCTACTAAATTATAGTCTCCTCCTCTGAAAACAACATAACTGTAGACGTAGATATCATTTAAATTACCAAACCACATTTAAAATTCTCTCTTGTCTCCATTTACTTTTCTTGCATCATTTTCATTGTTCTCATTCTCCACACTTGTATCCACTCTTTCATAATTTTACATTAAATTCGCATCGGTTTGGGTATAGATCGATCTTTAACATCAACAAAATTATTCATATTTATTATTTTAATATATTAATGTATACTTTTTATGTTTTAAAAAGAGAATATTAGCTGTTTGCATTATTTCTCGATCTTTAAATTTAATACGGTATAATTTTTATAAAAGAAATATGAAAATAATTCGTAGTTGGGCAATTGCCTAGATGGTATAGCATTCTACCCCCTGCGCTCTGTGGTGTAGAATCTACACCTGTAAACTACCCCCTTCCACCAATATTGAGTGGGTTTCCCTCCCACTTTGTGTGAGTCCTCTCCCACCTGTGTGTGGGTTGCTCCCCACCGTATGAAAGCTGCTTCCCAAGCTGCACCTCAGTGTCAAATTTCATTTGGTCCCAATTGATCCCTAGATTTGTACCAGTTATAAAAAAAAAATGAAAATAATTAAATATATGGAAGTTGAAGCTAAACTGCTAGTACCGAAGAAAAGCTTTGGTGCATTTGTTGGGTATATCAAATTAATATAATCTAATTTTTTAATGTTCAATGTACTCAAATGCATCAAATTTTTATAAGGCTTAGCTTAGTAACTAGGAATGGACATTAACGTGACCAACTCGACCTAATTCATATTAATATGGGTTTATATATATATATCCAATTTTTTAGATTCAAGTTGAATACTAACACTTTTTTTCAAAATCATGCACAAAAAAAAAGAAAAAAACTGTCTTTCGACAAAAATACACTTGGTAAAAACAAGAAATCTAAAAAAATAGTTACTTTTCAATTTCAGCCTCAAAAAAGAGTTATTCCTGCAATTTTCTCTATTAATATAAGATTAGGTTACAAAAACCCAAAGAATAAATTTTATTCTTGGGTTTCCTCCAATATTGGATTATTGGTGACTATAATAATGATTTTTATTCTTTGAGTCCGGTATTGACTTGATATCGGATCAAAACCTAACTCACTAGTAATTTGATATCAGATTAAATAACCCAATAATAAATTTCTTCTATAGGTTACATGACATAATTTCAAATTACCACTCAAAAACCAATTATTGTTCATCGGATTACTTAACCTAATATTGAGTTATGATCTAATCCAAAGAATAAATTTGTTTTTAGGTCAGGCAATGTCGTAATGACTTGATATCGGGTTACAAAACTAACCCAAAAATTTTATTTATTGAAAAGTTCCATTTTTTATCATATTTTGATGCATAATTGTAAGTAAATTTAAAATTCTTTTGAAGTTAAAATTAGTGGATTGCCTATCATTTATAACACAGTTTTTATTGTATTTCTTGAAAAATCTTCCCATCTATGACACCTTGTTTGTACATGTATCATTCTAATAAGAGATTATCACAGCTAATTATAACGTTACATAGAACAGACAAATATAAACAAAATGTAAGTTTCAAAATATATATATATATATCTCTGATGCTCTGCAGGTTGTTAAGCTCTGCAATGGTCAAGACAATACAAGGCTTGACATTGCCAACATTGTACATGACATCAAGTTTCTCATCTCTGCACATAACATTGGTCCAATTTCTTTTGCTTACAGACAATGTAACCATGTTGCCCATTGTATAGCAAATTGGGCTGTTGCCCATTGTATAGCAAATTGGGCTCTTGGATCTAATACTTCCACTACCTGGCTCTCTGTATTTCCAGTTTGGCTGCAGAAGTTAGCAGCTGCTGATGTACTTAATTCCCACCCTCTTGGTGGTTTCTCTGGTTAATATAATCATCCTTTCTCTCAAAAAAAATATATATATATATATCTATATATATATATATGTATACATGGTTTGACTGCACGTGTATGACACGTACTTAAATCTATATTCGCATTTTTTTATTAAATAAGTTTTAAAATTTAAATAATTAAATATTATTATTTATAACTTATATTAAGCAAATGTTTAGATTTAACTACTAGATTAACGATTTTTTTTTCTTCTTTTTTAAGTTTACTTTTATTTCAAAACAAATTGTTTTTTTTTTTTAAAAATTAAAAGCATATATTCAATTATGAGCATTTTCGTCACTTTGCATTTCAGGAGGACAATAAGGGAATTTCATAGGTTCATAGTAAAATGGTTTTTCTACTTTTCTTTTATTAATTTTGACCTTTAAAATTATGTTTAGAGAGACAAAATCTATGGATTTACAATGCTTTAGGAATATATGCATAGTTTCACCAAACATATTTGTTTGAAAATGGTCTAGAACAAATTTTTTTCTTCTATTAAGTTTGATTTGGCACCTTTTTGTTTTTTGTTTTTTTCCTTTTGAGTTTAATTTTATTTCAAAATAAATAGTTTTTCTTTTCAATAAACTTAAAATTATAAATTAAATTAGGGGCATTTTCATCACATTGTATTTCATGAAAACAATAAGATAATTTTATAGACTTATAAGTGGTAAAATGGTCCTTTTGTTTTTTTGGTTAAGCTTGACTATTAAAATGATGGTCAGAGAGACGTAATTGATGGATTTACAATACTCCAAGGATATTTGGATTCTATTATCAAGCACATTCAAAAAGAATATATTTTTATTTAATTTTATTTTCATTGAATAAGCATATGACAAAAACTAACGACACATAGGCTTGATCGGTTACAAATGGCAAAGATGTAATTCCATTGACAATAGTGGGATTGTCGAAAAGACTCATTTGCCCCTAAAAGTCCTTAATTTCATCATTATATCCAAAGATATTTTAAAATTAAATTACTAAATATTGAAATTAATAAATAAAATAATGATTTAACAATAAATTATAAATAAATTTTCTCTCTCTTTCTCTCATTCCCTCACTTCACGCCCCTCTCTAGAAAACTGTCAACAATTAAAGTTGGGAAAATCCCCAAACAACTCCTAATTTTTGATAAATTATTCATTTTCCCTCACGTGATTTCATTTTTATCCGAAAAATCCCATAACGTCACTCTACTAACAGAAAAATAAACCCGACATATGCAAAATGTAAAAAGACCTAACTACCATTGGTTATGATATTTTAAAAAATAAAAACACACTAAATTAAACAATAAACAAACAAATAAATAATTTTTTTTAAAGAAAACATGAACTCAATAATCATCATCTTCAACCTCTTCGATCTCCATCTTCAGTCTTCTTCAACATCTTCCACTTCAGAATCATCAATCATCTTCCACATCCTCTTCTCTCCATCTTTTCCCCCCCTTCTCTCTCTCCCCTCATTTTTCTCTCCCCTCATTTTTCTCTCTCTCCTCTCTTTATTCTCACTAGAACCTTGGAAACCCAAAAATTATGGGTTTCCAGGCATCTCGACTAGAAACCCAAAAAATGTCCCCAAAAAATAGCCCCAAACAAGAAAAAAAAATCAATTATCTTTAACAAAGGATTTTTTTTTTTAAAAATATCAATAGAAAATCAATATTCTTCAACAACAAAAACTGGAAAAAAAAATCAACAAAAAAAAAAAAATTGAAGCCTTTCTAGGTTTCCAAGCAACATCATCAATCATCAAACCCCTAAAATCATTTTTGATAGATTATTCATTTTTCCTCTTGTGATTTCATTTTTATCCGAAAAATCTCATAGCATCACTCTACTAACAGAAAAATAGATCTAACATATGCAGAACGTAAAAAGACCTAACTACCATTAGTTATGATATTTTAAAAAAATAAAAACACACTAAATTAAAAAAATAGATAAATAAATAAATATTTTTTTTAAAGAAAACATGAACTCGATAATCATCATCTTCAACCTCTTCAATCTCCATCTTCAATCATCTTCAAGATCTTCCAATTCAGAATCATCAATCATCTTCCACATCCTCTTCTCTCCATCTTCTCCCCCCTTCTCTCTCTCCTCTCTTTATTCTCACTAGAACCTTGGAAACCCAAAAATTATGGGTTTCCAAATTGGGTTTCCAGGCATCTCGACTGGAAACCCAAAAAATAGCCCTAAACAAAAAAATCAACAAAAATCAATTATCTTTAATAGAGGATTTTTTTTTTTTTAACAAAAAATATCAACAAAAAATCAATACTCTTCAACAACAAAAATTGGGAAAAAAAAATTAAAATCTTTTTGGGTTTCCAATCAACATCATCAATCATCAAACCCCTAAAATCATTTTTGTTAGATTATTCATTTTCCCTCACGTGAATTCATTTTTATCTGAAAAATCCCATAGCGTCACTCTACTAACAAAAAAATAGATCTAATATATGCAAAACGTAAAAAGACCTAACAACCATTTGTTATGACATTTTAAAAAATAAAAACACACTAAATTAAAAAATAAACAAATAATTTTTTTAAAAGAAAACATGAACTCGATAATCATCATCTTTAACATTTTCGATCTCCATCTTCAACCTTTTCGATCTCCATCTTCAATCATTTTCAACATCTTCCAATTCAAAATCATTTGTCATCTTCAATCATCTTCCACATCATCTTCTCTCCATCTTCTCCCTCCTTCTCTTTCTCCCCTCCTTTTTCTCTCTCTTCTCTCTTTATTTTCACAGAAACCCTGGAAACCCAGTTTCCAAACTGGGTTTCCAGGCATCTCGACCAGAAACCCAAAAATAACCCAAAACAAAAAAAAATCAACAAAAAATCAATTATTTTCAACAATGGAATTTAAAAAAAAAAATCGACAAAAAATCAATATTCTTCAACAACAAAATTGAAAAAAAAAAAAAAAGCAACAAAAAAATTTGAAGCCTTTCTAGGTTTCCAAGCAACATCATCAATCATCAAACCCTTAAAATCAATTCAAAACCAAACATCATCAATCAAACCCATCATAATCAATCTCCCATTAAACCATCAAACTCAACATTATCACTAGAATCAAAATCATCAATCAAACTTAAAAAAAAAAAAAATCATCTAGGTTTGTCGATTCGAACCCAAATAGACTTTCATCTGGGTTTTAACGGGCGACAAGATGGTGGCACTAGACGGCGACTAAGGGGTGAGAGGTGATGGTATTGGTGGTCGGATTGCATGGTTGGGTTGCAGCTAACGTGATAGAGACGAAGTTGGAGGAGGCCCAATTCGTGGTTTGGAATAGGATGTTAACGAGGAGCCAAAAGAGGGATTGACGGAGGTCGAAAAGGGAGATGTTCTAGCGCAAAAGGTGCTAGCGGAGGGGGGATCGGAGCACCGCGCTGCCACCAAGAAACTCAGAATCATCTGAGTTTCTTGAAAAGAAGAAAAAGATGAGAAACAAGAGAGAGAGAGAGAGAGAGAGAGAGAGAGAGAGAGAGAGAGAGAGAGAGAGAGAGAGAGAGAAAGAGAGAGAGGAACCCAGAGAAGAAGAAGAAGATCAAGACAGAGAGGAGAAAGAGTGACTAATAGAGATAGAGAGACCAGAGTGAATTTTTTTTTATTAAAAAAATTTATTTTTATTTCAATATTTTTTTAATTTTAAATAAAAAATATCTTTATTTTTTATATTTTTATATTTAATATTATTTATTTTGATTTTTCGTATTTTAATTAATTTTCTTCGCATTTTCATTTTTATTCTTGAGTCAAACGGTCAAATATGCCCACCTCATGGAATCTGCTATCGTCAATGGTATTATTGTCTTTTTATATCTCTTTAGGGGCGTTTTGAATATTTATTTTAAAGTCAGACGGTATTTTTAATGAAAACGAAATTATATAGAAAAAAATGAATAATCTTTTGAGATTTTCTTATTAAAGTTTCAATGTAATGTTAAACACCAATCAATAGCTGTTCAAAAAAAAAAAAAATTCAATTGAATGGATTTCATCATGACACATGGTATCATCTAATAAATTTATTAAAACACAAAGTCAAGCCACCTTTGACCCAGTGTTTCACTTCCTCTCTCATCTACCCCTCCAGTTCATTTTCTCTCCATTTTCTCTCCACCGTTTCACTCTTACCAATGGTCTTCTTCTCGCCTTGTCGATGCTCTCTCTTCCCTTCCCTTTCCCTCTCTCTCTCTTTTTCTGCTTGTGGTTGTGTCGGTCGAGTTTATTGGTTCGGATGGGTGTCATTGGGTGTTGTGGCTTTATGAAGATCTGGTTTTATGTTGTATTGGGTGCTGGTAGGGTGTAGCCGTATTGGATGGTGATGGTGCAGTTTGGTTTTTGATGGGTGAGTAGAAGGATGGTGCAACGTGATGGTGCAGGTGATATTGCGGTTTGGTTTTGATGGGTGAGTTGGTGACTGGTTTTGATGGTTGTGATCCATCATCCATTAATTCCTCTTGAGGCCCATTTTCTCTCTGATTCGTTTCTGGCTTCGTTTGGCACACGAAAATGGAAGGGAATGAAATGTAATAGATTGGATTTGATTGTATGAAAATGAAAAATCACCGTTCTATGTTTGATAGAACTTAAGATTAAATTAAAAATTATATTATATCATATTTAATTAAGGTTGAGATAAGATTGAAATAAAATTAATTTAAATTTTATAAAAGAAAAAAAAAAACAAATGAACAAACATCATCTCTTACCATTTATCAATGTCAAAATCATACTTCATCAATATCATCATCTTTTATAATTCAACATCATCAACCTACAGATCATCGATATCATCAATTCAATTCATTAACATTATTATCTCTCACAACAACAACATTATCAATAATATTAAATCATCATAAAATTAAAAAAAAACAAAACTGAGAACAGAATCAGAACCAAATGATTCTAGGTTCATCGTCAAACTTAGAACCAGATGATTCTAGGTTCATTCCAACTCTAAATAAATAAATAAATAAATAAGTAGAGAGGTTTCATGGATATGTGATAAGAGAATGAAGAAATGTGAGAAAAAGAGAGATAAATGGAGAGAAGAGTAAGAAGATGAGAAATAAAATCTTATCTCATCTAATGATATAGTTATGGTTGGGATTGAAAAATCTCAAAAGAATGGAACATGATTGAAAATTGGGATTAGAATTCCAAACCTACTCATTTTGATTGGTCCCCATTTAAAGAGTTTGAGATTTTCACTCTCAATCTCATGCACCAAGCATGTTCTTTGAGATTTGCTTTCCATGCATGGCATGCTCATCATCCATCATCCATCACCACATGCACGATCTTATATTATTTTATTACAATAGTGAGGGTAAAATCGGAATTCAGTTTTCATACAAAAACGAGGGTTCCAGAATTCTACCATGTTCATCGGTCCTCATCACACCTTTTTTACAGTTAATAGATATAAACAAAATGTAATCGAACAATCCAACAAGCCCATGTTATGCCCCTGCACAACCATAACTTATACAAAAATTACAAGAAACGTTAAAACAGCGAGAACCTGCAAGTAATTAAGGCTACTGCAAAGGCGGGTGGCAGCATTATTACCGTGGTGTCCGTGGTCTTTGCGGTGCTGCGCGCCACCTGCAGCTCCAGCTGCATACAAAGGAATAACAGCTCCACCCATGAATGGTGTTTTATCGCCTTGTGCTCCTTCTCCACCAGGGTGACCACCTTCGCCTCCACCAGCGTGACCGCCTCCACCACCATGACCACCACCTCCCCCACCATGACCGCCACCTCCCCCACCTCCCCGTCTGTTTACTGACACCACGTGTTTAGCTCCAACTTCAATCGATAATCTTTCTTGCAATATTTCTTTGTTTCTCTCAATTTGTTGCTGATCAAAGTCTACATAATTGTGGACCATATATGTAAATTGACCATTTGCCTTCTGTTTAATCAATTCTCATTTAATTTATAAAAAAAAAAATGGAAAACATGTTTTTACTGAACAAAAAAATTCGTAGTTTCTCATCATCTATTTCTTAGATCGGGCAGCTTATCCAACAGTCAATTTCAAGAATTGTTTTAAAATAAATTTGAAAACATTCGCAGACATGCACTTGAAAAAATTTTGAAATGATTCAAGTCTCTATCATAAGACTATGACTTGAGGAGCTAAGTAAATCATAGTTTTTATTTCAATAGCAATCCATGATGATTGATGAATATTCTCTAATATTTGTTATGGGATTGGACAATCTTTGCTGCCTAGATAGAGCCGAATAAATTAAAAAAGAAAAAAATTCACTGTTGTCCTTATATTTCGATGTAATATTACTTTTTGACTTACGAATATATTCATAGTATCCATCATTTCTAAATTTTAATAAATTTATCAAATTAGTCATTCCATCAATTGACCGTTTAGTCAAATTTAACAATAAAAAAGGTATTTTGATATTTTTATGCCACTAGTTATATAAAATAAAAAAAAATCAATTAATAAACAATCCATCAAAATTATGATGAATGGTAGAGATCCAATGAAAATGATTAAATATAAAAATAAAAAAAAATTAAATTATAAAATTATAAAAGAAAAAATATGAAAAAATAAAAGGACAATAAATCTGTACTATTCATCGCTGGGATGAATGGTGAAGATAAAAAATACTAAAACAACAGGAAAAAAAAACTAAAGTGAAAAATTAAAAAGAAAAATGAAAACCAATGAAAAATTAAAAAAAAAATGATTAAAGGTATTTTGATCTTTGTACGTATTTTGTAATAATTAATTGTTAGTTTTTTTTATCAAATGGACCAATTTGATGAATTTTTTATATTTCATGGATGATGAAAACTAAAAATACATTTATGAGTAAAAAAATAATATTTCACCAAAATATATGCACTACATTAAAATTTATTTATCAACCCGACCAAACGAACAAATAAAAATCGTTGCGTGTAGAACTTCCTCGCTGCTTCCACAAGCAAGAATATTTGCTTTATTGTATCTGGGACCCAAAAACAGGAGCGATGTTTATTTCAATTAAAAAAAAAAAAAAAGGAGTGATGTTTGTGGATAAGAATAATTCTTTATACTATTAAAAAAAAAAAAGAATAATTCTTTATATATATATATATATTTTTTGAAAATCTTTATATATTACTTTTTTATAGTATATCTCTAGTTTACCACTATCATTGTTCATTATAATTAGTTAATGTTTTAATACAATTTTTGTTCATTATCCTCTCCTCTATTTAACCTGATTGGTGGAGCTAATAAAAACAGCAGATCCCTGTTCAATGGTAATCAATTTTACCTATGATAATATATATATATATATATATATTACCACGACTTTGATGATTTATTTAATAAACCTTTTAGGAAATTTAAATAAATTTATCATATAGTACATTAAAACAAGAGATCATTCTAACATTTTCACTTCAACTTATATCATGACATTGAAATTGATATGATAGGTATCAGCTGAACTAAAAAACAATGGTATGATAAGTAATATGTAATTATTCAATTGCTACATTAATTAGAATAAAAGTGTTAGGACAATAGTTACAAATGTTGTATTACTCCAAAATTTATATATTTACATTTTTATTCTTTTTTTTTTTTAATAAAAAGAACAGAATTTAATATAAACCATAGTGTCAAGATTGGTATCATGAAGTGATTTCTTGTTCTTTTACTTGACTGTTAAGACGGTACTACGTACCTTCCCGGAAATAAAAATGATATATTTATCTTCCTGAATTCATGATAAGACAAAGTTAGGTTTTCACTTCTAAATATTCTAGTAACGAAGGAAAAACTGACATTAAAATCAAAATTGAGCAACACTTTCTTATGCATGTTATGTATTGTAATGATAGAATTCAAAACATGGTTAACCTAGAGTCTAAATAAATTAAGTTGAGAAACAGAGTTATGATAAATTAAGTTGAAATAATCTGAGCGAACATGTTAAAAAAAAAAAAAAAAACATGTCGACTGTGAAAACGAAGTAAAAGAAGAGGATTACCTGTAAGCAAGATATTTTTGGGGGAAACTGGAAAAGCAGGAAGAAGATGAAGCTGAAACGAGAGCATTAAATAGAACAGTCCCAATTTTCGAAATCCCATTTTAATCAGTCGCTTCTCAATTGTTGAATAAGGAGAGCGTTGTATTTGGTCTTTTTATGTCGGTCACACATTCTTTGATCAAATGGTGAAAAAGGAATATTACAAAGTGACAATGCCCTTTAGCTTCTGGAATGATCAAGTTGCAAAGAAATAAATAAATATATAAAGTGGTGTCCACATTGCAGATGCTTTCGAAGCAATGTCTTATATGTTCGAAACACAAGACGGACACCTATCATATTTTGGTTAAAGTCAAGCTTGTCACGTCTCGCTATCTCTGGAGGATTGGGCTTGCTTTGCTAGGCTTGGATTTGGGTCTTTCCTTCGAACCATTGTACATCTCTGAAGCCAAGGCCACATTAAATTGTGGATTGGACTCTTTTTTTCGAAAGAAATTGTGGATTGGACGTATTATACCGAAATTAATTATTTGTCTGGTGCAAGTAAGAGACTAATTATAAGTAATCTCTATTCTTGATTCATAATCATTAATCTCCTTTTTAGGTTATGTGAAACTGATCTGTATAGTTATTTTCACATAACCAACCAACGTGAGTCATGTGTCTTCTTAATTTATTTTTAACTTTCTCTGTGTTATGAATTAAATTTGCAAAAATTAAAAAACGTAATATTTGTAATAGTTTATAAATTTTAAAAATATTAATAACTTTATTTTTTTAGAAGTGATTATAAGTTTTTTATTCTAAGATAATTTTAATAATTTCATTTTATTAAAATTATATATTTTTTTCAATTTTAATTTGACTTAGAAACTAATTTAAACCATTTTTATCAAATTCATTTCTAGCTCAATCCCTGATGCATCAAATATATAACTGCGGCATTTCTAATCTAAACTAATTAAACAAGACGGCAAAATGTACAAGCTTAGTGCATGGGACAAGGGTGGGATTGGATAAGTTCAATCTCACTCAATTGTTTAGGGCCTAATCCGTCGGGCACATAACAATCTTGTCTTTTTGGGATTGCTGTATATTATTTTATATATTCTTTTGATTCTCAGGATGAACTGATTTTACGGATACCAATTACAATTTATGGATCATCAAATGCACATACAAAATCTTGTTTTAATCAGTGCCTCGTAATTTTAAAATATTATAACAAACCAATCAAATTCATCTATTATATTTGAATTAAATAGAATAAAAAATTTATTTTAGTAAAAAAAATATAATGAATACATTTGATTGATTCATCATAACTTTTTAAAATTAGGAGGTATTGATTATAAAAATGCTATATATATATATATATATTTCTTTTTTCCTAAGTATATGTGGACATAATAAATTCAGTGTTTTAATTATCATCTATTAAATTCATTTACTTTCAGTTGTTTTGATTTAGCCATCCACCATTTATATATAATTAATTATCCATAATCTAATGCACTGACTTAATTAATTAATGAGATAACGGAGGACCTTTATCAACAAACACAATACGCCAACTCTTATATTGTACTAGCTTGACAAGACAAGTACAACAAAAATTAACTAAGAATCTTTGAACGAAGCCATTAATTGTTGGTTAATGGTAGAAAGTTTTTGTAATTGATCATGAAAATATCTTGCATTTAGTTGTGGATTTATATGAATTAGGTTAATCGATTGCGATGTACACAAAGAATGAACTTCTTTTCTTTCTCCTCGACTACATGCGAAAAGACGACGGTGGGGACAACTAAATGGTGAAAACAAAAGGACAATTTGTTTTTGTGGTTACGCCCTCCATTGGTGTGTATATATATACATCAATTAGCTGGATTACGGCTTTTCGAAGCCTTAGATACTTTGCCTTTATATATATTCCCATAATTGTTTACTAAATTCTTTTCGAATATTCATCAAATTAATAACTTCCATCGGACTTAGTTGACCATGCTAAACTCTACATGCTTGAAATGATCTACATATTGCATTTAAAAATAAAGAAATAAATCTCAACTATGGATTGTGTAAGCAATGCTGATGTATATCAATGTAGCTACTGTGGCTAATGCTCCTCATCAATAGGAATGTGTACACTCCTCATCAGATCAGGAGTCGACACTTCTCCAGCTCAGCTCCTCGTTAAAGGAGTACTCGACACTTCCCTAATGAAGAGCAGTCCAATGCTAATGGGCTCGATGAAGGTGGAATTTATATTTTTAAAATTAATTTTTTCCTAAAGTGGAACATGAGTAATTTTTTGTTTAGTGAAGGACAATTTTCTCCTAAAGAGGGTAGAAATAGTTAGATGTACTTTATTGTGAGCAAAGATTTTTTACCATCCTTTATTGTGAATGTTATTTATATAGGCTTAATTCCATAATGAAACCATCTTTATTTGTAATTTTTCTTAGTTACATATTGTTGGGTATAATGAAGATTCAAGCATATTAATGAACTCCAAGAGGATGGATTATAAGGTAAATGCTTTGCGTGGTTCTTAATCTCTTGGAAGAATTTAAGAAAGCGCATTATTAGGAGTCCAATTGGATCATGTAAAAAAATTGCAATGGTTTACTTTGAGAGAAACCAATATCTTTGATTTACTTTGAGAAAAACCAAAATTTTCAAGATTGTCAGATGAACTAACACTTTACACTTTAACCGGTAAGTTCTAAATGTATCTATCTTATAAACACAAGTTATTTATACAATTAAGATAATAAAAGAAAAAAAAAAAAAAACTAAACATCTTACTAGATTAGATAAAATAAATCTTATCTTCTTTAAATACACCTAACGTTTATCAAATATATATTAATATAAGTCTTAAACTTAAACTGATCTTGAACTTCCACATAACATTCCTTCTCCTTGGAAAACATCCTTTTCCTCAAGGATACTGATTGATGAAGAATTATTAATTATCGAACTCCTTTAGCCAGCTTCTCAAAGTTCATCTTCTTTCTTAGATTCTTTTATTTCAAGGTTCTTGCATTTGTGGTTAGGTCCAAATTTCTTCTAGGAATTAAAGCACAAACCTTTCGCCTTCCTCTCCGTCAATTTGTCTGAACTCAAATCACATTTAATTTATAAAGAGTTGCTAGTGTACACCTGCTTTGGTGCTTGGATAGTTATTGTTTATAAAACCTGAACATATAAGGTGTGATTGGAACACAATCAACTTATAGATCTCCTTGCTTATGAACTTGAGACTTGAAATTTAATCGTAACGTACAGTTATGATCACTACAAGAAATGCACGTATCTCCTGCTGCAATGTTTTATGAACAGTAGCTATAGTGGTCACTATAGCGTCGAAACTATCTAAGCTTTGATCATCCATGTTTCATGTCTGGCTTTGATACCACCTATTATTAGCCTAATTGGACCAGGTAACAAAATTGCAATGGTTTACTTTAAAAGAAACCAAAATCGCTAGTTTACTTGGAGAAAAATCAAAATGTCCAAGAACGTAAGATAAACTAACATTTATTTTAACAAATAAGCTCTTATTGATTCTATTTTATTATTGCAAGTGATTATTTATACAACTAAGATAATAAACAAAAATAACTGAACAACTTATCAAATTAGGTAATGCCAATCTAATTCTATTTAAAGAAGCCTAGATAACATTTTTCAAGAATTTATCCACAAATATAAATCCAAAACTAAAACCCATATATCTTGAACTTGTACATAACACTATTCATCTCATATATGACTTATATTATTTTGATTTGTCATTTTGCATAGTTATATCTTGAAATGCATTTAAGTTGTTTTAATTGAATGAATGTTTTGACTATATATCTTACCCGTCAATTGGAGTCCTTGGATTGGTTGTAAGAGTGGTTATTAAAACCAATAAAAAAACTTGAATTGATGAGTAAGATTAGTGGTTGAGTTAGATAGCTAAACCCTTGAATTAAATATCTTAAGTTGCATCATATTGTCTTGAAATACATTTAAGTTGTACTAATTACATGTAGGTATCTTAAGATATGCGAATCATTTTACAAAATAGTCATCACTTGTAATTTGAGGATCAAACTATAATAATTTAATTAGAGTAGTGATATAGTTCTCGATCTCTTAACATGGATGGAAAGCCATGAAGGTAAGCTTTCTAAAGATATTTACAGTTGTGATTCCGAGGTTAATTTGTAGAAGAAGTTATTATCACTTTAGTAGTGAAAGATCAAATAAAAAATTATACAAAAAAGGGTATACGCACGCCTTCACGAAGCAAAAACTCTCGCGAGCATGCATTGGGTCTAGATCTCCAACAGATTAGTGCTGCAGTGGAAACTCACTGTTTTCATGCATGCACGCAGGAGCGTGCGCAATTGGCGCTCTAGCATTAGATGAGATTTAGCTAAGAGGTTATCTTTGTCCAGAGTTGAATTCTCTATTTCTCTGGGACTATATTTATAAAAATACTTTTAAATATGATCATAACACAAAAAACAATTTTCACAGATGATGCAAATTCCTTTACACGATGTATCAAATTTGATCATTACAGGGATTAAGAAGACAGCACCAAGACTCAATTTATTCCATACCAACGCCAAATAAAGTAAAAGCACACATTTGAAATTTCGAATCAGGCATATATAATGAGCATCAAACAACTAAGCCTTGGCTGCAAGACCTGCCTTAATCTTTTGAACTGTAGCAACATCTGTTTTGAAAGCTTTGGCAAGAATTCCATCACTAATGCCGGTGGCAAACACTGTCAGAGGAATCGACACAGTTCCCGCATTGGCACTGCCGAAAGCTGAGATGGCTGTTGCTGGATACTTGGCATCAGCATTGTATTGGTAGTGCACTAGTCCCTTAGGGAACACAAACAAGTCCCCAGCTTGGAGGTTTTGAACAAAGAGTTTGTTGGTTGTGTCAACAAAACCAACCTCAAGACACCCTTCAACAAGAAACAGAAGTTCCGCAGAGCGAGGGTGAGTGTGGGGTGGGTTGACACTTCCACTTGGGAACTGAAGAACAGCCATAGATACACTTTGGCCATTTAGAGCAGGAAACTCTGCCATGGTAGCTTTTGTAACCTTGAAAGTTGATGGAGCATACTCAAAGATTCCACGCAGTCCACTGTAAGTAAAAAAATTCCCATCTGTAGAGTTTGAGTTGGGTGGGGCTATGAAGTCTGTTAAGATATCTGGGTCACCTGCATTAGCCATCCAAGCGGCTGTGGCAAAGACAATTAAAACAACGATTAACTGAAAACATTTCAAAGAAGCCATTTTATGGTTAATAATTGCAAGAAAGTTTCTGTAATTTGATGAAAATATCTCCAATTTAGTTGTGGATTTATATGAAGGTTGATTGATTTCCTTGTTCACAAAGCGTGAACTTCTTTAGTTTCTTTTTGGTTACATGTAAATGGGCAGTAGCTGCCAGGGACAACAACTAAATGTTTAAAACTAAAAGACAGTTTTCCTGGTTATGCCCTCCCTCAAATCCTTAGATGTCATCAGTTTAGTTGATACATCAAGCTGGATTACAGCTTTTTATGCATATGGCCATACTTGTCTACTAAATTCTTTTCGAATATGCTTCTATCAGTTAGCTTCGGCTGAAGCTTGGTAATGTTAAAATCAAGAATGTATGATACAATATTAAAATTTTTATCTCCTCCATTCTTCCTGCAGTTTACTAACCACGGCCGCTTAAAGGATCCTCATGGAATCGATTGACTTTTTCTTAGTAAACAAAAAGAGGAGGAGAAAATAGCCGAAGTAGTATACTCTATTATATCGAAATATAAAAAGATATTTCATTCAAAATTCTTTTTAAGTAATATTCGTAATGTACTGCCCTATCTTTAAGATAATTAAATCTTTTGGTAATTGTGTTTGGTTTTGATAAGGGTTGGTCTAAGCTTTGGATTGAAAATGATTCCCTGGCTGTGGCGCATTGTTACATGAACTCTTCCCTTCTTGCCTCCTTCGAGTCTTCAAGTTCCCCGATTGAACTGTCTCTCATTATGCTCACATATGCAAATTTTAGTTTCTCATATCTACAGGGAAGGCAATACGGTGGCAAACATTTCAGCCAATATTGTTTTAGGTCTTCCGATCCCAGGCTCTATTGGTGGCATGAGCCTCCTTCAGAAATTTGTGGATTGGTTTTTCTTGATGCTGGGGAGTGCCTACATGCTGCTCTTGTTCCTTCTGTTTCCTTTTAATAAAATTTCTCTTTGAGAGTTCTCTAGGATCTCTATAAAAAGAAAAAAGAAAGGAAAATATCAAACTTCTCCTAGAATAAAAAATAATATCAATCAATCACGATTGTTCAAAATATTAACCGAAAATCCCTTACCATTAATGGGATAATGGTTTCATCCAAAAGGTAAGTGGTTTTGGACACAAATACAAAAAATATAAAAATACCTTGAGATATTTAAAATCATATTATAATATATTAAAAAATTAAAAATTAAAAATTAGATTAGTCAATTACCAAACTACCCTTATATCACATTAATCTTAACAGTCAATTATCATGTCGTCAGTGTAAATTTATTTGCTTTGGATAGATCTTTAACTCTACTTCAAAAATAAATAAATTATTGCTGTATCATAAAATCTAAAATCTAAATGAAACTTAGATGAGAGAAATATCTTCCACTAGAATGAATTATCTCCTATTATATTTGAAAGCACCTACAAAAACCTTAAAACTATTTTGATGAAACAAAATGGTGTGGTTGACTTATAGAATCGCAATTTTCATTGATAAAGCAATTCCTTTACATCATGTATCAAATTTTATTATAACAAGCATCATGAAGATAGCACCTTAGATGCAACTTATTTCATACCAATTCCAAATAAAGTAAAAGCACATTTGAAATTTCAAATAAAGCATAAAATGAGCATCAAACTAAGGCTTGGATGCAAGGGGAAAGAGGAATTTTTAATTGACTAATCGATCGGATGTGAGAGGAATTGAAAGAGATGCTTAGTGGAGATGAGAGGAAAGAGACGATCAATGGATATGAGAGAAAAGAAAGAGGTGAACGGTATTGGAGATAAGAGCTAAGAAAGAGGCGACTGGTGGAAGTGAAAGGAAAGAGAGAGGCGGTTCGTGGAGGTTGAGAGGAAAGAGGACGTCAATGGTCCATCCCACTATCACCCATTGTCGGGCGATATGGTGGGCGGTGGTGATGATATTGGTTGATGGGTGCCAGCAATAATGGGTGATAGTGGGATGGATGACAGTGGCCGTGGGTTAGGGTGGTGGGCATGGTGGTGATGAAGTTGAATCGATAAGGGGAGATGATGTAAAAAGTGAGGTTGTTTAGAGGGAGAAAAATCCAGTGAGGTTTTTGAGGGAGAGACATGATGCAGCCCATGTATCACCATCTTGGGCATTCATTTTAATTTTTAAAATTAAAAATTATATTATATTAACAAGTTATACTCATCTTAAAAATAGCTATACAATTATCTATACCTTTTGATTTAACAATTCTGTAAAATTTTGGATGGAAACTACCCTTTGACTCTAATGGTTGAGATTTTTCAGCTAATAATTCAGAACCAGGGTTGTTAAATATTATTTTTCATTCTAAAGGTAAAATAATAATATCCAAAAAATATTAAATCAAAATATATAAACAAGGACACTTTTTTGTGGGTAGTTTTAAGGCTATATTCAAATCTTTCCCCAAAACTAGTTAAAAAACCAAAAAAATTAAAAAAAAAAAAAATTTCCCCGAAACTTAAAATTGTGTTTTGTGAAAGCTTTTCAAGAATCATGGTTCCACTCATACTAGAAATTAAGAAATATGAGTTTACATTATGAGGTTATATAAACTTTAAAATTTAATATAAAATGCCACTTTAACCTTCTTTCATGTATATTTTCGCCATTGTTACCTACACATTCAAAGCTTACTAAGAATTAGACCACATCATTTAAAAGTTTAACTTAATTTTGTAACTTCAACAACATCCATCCAACAATTACACTCAATCCAAAATTTGTAATTTACTCTTAACTCATTTTATAGTTCTCAATATTGTATTGAAACTACGTGAATGCATATGGATGTTGAAGTTACAAAATTTGTAGAAAAATTAAGTATATGTATACCTATGGATATTCTTTACTTGTTTTGGGAAGGAAGCAAATGACAACTACAACAAGAATAACATTGTTATATTCATCTTCATAGGCCTGCATATATTCAATGCAAAAAATAATAAATAATGAATAAATAGTTCCCACTCGCCTCCTCGTCACATATAATCTATAAATAACCACCTCTTCGAAATCCAGACACCTCACCAATCATCGAGTTAATTACACTCGTAGAAATACAATATCAAGTAAATTAAAACATGGTGTTCACAACTTCCACTCAAAAACTCTTCTTTTTACTTCTATCTTCATTTACCATTATCCAGGTGGCATCAGCCGGAGATTCAGACCTCACCTCCGATTTCATCATACCAGCTAATGTAACCAGCCCAGTTGATGGAAACTTCTTCACGTTTATAGGCATGCGTGCCCTTGTTGTTGCACAACCACCCCCGATTTTCAAGGTGACAAAAGCAAGCATGGCCGAGTTACCTGCCCTAAACGGGCAAAGTGTTTCGCTTGCTGTCCTTCAATTCCCTGCAGGCTCGATTAACCCGCCCCATACCCATCCTCGCTCTGCTGAGCTACTTTTCCTTGTGTCTGGATCTCTTCAGGTCGGATTTGTGGACACTACCGACAAGCTTTTTAGTCAGACATTACAAGCAGGTGACATGTTTGTGTTTCCAAAGGGACTTGTTCACTTCCAATGCAATCCTGATGCACAGAAACCTGCAACAGCAGTTTCTGCCTTCGGAAGTGCAAATGCAGGCACTGTGTCGCTTCCTGTTACTCTATTCACCACAGGCATTGATGATACAATCTTGGCTAAGGCCTTCAAGACTGATGTTGCTACCATTCAAGCTCTCAAAGCTGGCCTTGCACCCAAGCCTTGAGTACAAAAGTTATCGGTTACTCAAATATCAAGTCATTGTTAATTAATTTCCTTTTTGCATTGACAAATAACCATTCTCTTCTTGTTAATTTGGAGTGGAATTAATAAATATCTTCTTTTCAGCATATTTTTATTTGCTCAAATACTTGTTAGAGATAATTTCTATTTGTGAGGAAATTGTAAGAGAAGGTAAGATTGAATCCTACCTTGAAGAAATAAAGAAAAAAAGAAAGAAAGAAAAAATTAATATGATTATGGAACCCACAATCCAAAAGTTTGTGTAAATACCATGGCATGCAGATTTGTGAATTCATATATATCTATATATATATAATGTTTTTATAATTAGGCATACCTGATTTTAAAAAGTAATCAATCAAATTTATCTATTACATTCTCTCTCCTAAAACAAATTTTTTCTCTTATTTAATTTAAATGTAATAGATGAATTTGATTGATTGGTCCTTACTTTTTAAAATCAGATATACTTGATTATAAAAATACTTTATATATATGTATATATATAATTTATGAGCAATATTGTAGTTAGAATTCAAATTTTCAAATCATTTAATTAATATAATTTTATGTCCTAATATATAAGCCCAATTCTCGAGAAAAGACATAGACTAGGCAAATATATAGACTATATAGACTCAATTCAATGCCTATGTATATATATAGAGAGAGAGAGAGATAAGGTAATCTCTTTTTTTCTCATAATTTAAATTAATGCTTAAAATCTCGTTATTTACTATTAAATAACGTAGAATTTGGGTATTAATTCCAATTACAAGGGTAAACACTATTTTCTCAAAATATAATGTAGTATAATAACTTAGGTAAATATATTGTATAACTTATGGTGACAGCAACGCAAACTTAAATTATTATCAAATTAAAGAAGTGCATTTTGTCATCAAACCACGTTGAGCACCAATCATTTTGGTAAATATTTAAACAATATAATTGTAAACTCTTAATGTATAATATAAATGTAACTAATACCCCATTAATTGAATGATCTAATTATCAATGTGTTATAGTTATAGCTCAAATGTTGATCATTTAAGCCCAAGTTTTGCTGAAAATATCATACCAATCTAAATTACAATTTATTTAGTAATATAGAAACCCAAACAAATGAATCTTTTCTTTTACCACCAAAAATCATGTGTGATTTAGAAAATAGCAATGGAAACATGAAATGAGTTTTCTTAACACTTCCATGAGCTATTATTAGTTTGTATAGGTTTCACGAACTAATAACAGTATTGTTCTTAAAATAGTTTAATTTACTCAAGAGCTTAAACGAACTATCAATAGTATGCGGAAGTGCTAAAAAGCTCAGTATTTTTTTTTTCAATTTTATTTTCTAAACTACCATAATTTTTTGTACTATTTGTTAGAATTTTCCCTAAAATACTTTCATTACTTTTTTCCTTTGAATTAGTGAACCGTTATATGTCAAAGTCAAGATTAAAACACAAATAAACTAATGATATATTAGAATTTACGGTCTTGATTTACGTGACGAGCATAAATTTAATGTTATCTCTATGCAAACTAATGTGAATTGGTGTAGCCAAAATCCAAATCAAGCAAATATTAAGTCGACAATATATATGGCGGCTGTAAGAAAGAAACAACGACTTCAGTGCTAAGCGTCAATATTGTTGTAACACGGCTTATTCTCTTTTAAACATCGACAAAATTGTGGCTTCAAATGTCATGAGAAATTAAAAGTTATTTTAATTTGTTCACCTGATCCTAAATCCAAAGATGGTTTATGGAATTATGGTTATAGGCTGAGACTGTATGGAGTTTCGTTCATCAACATCTTAAAACTGTCAGAAGCATCTCCAGCTTACCAAGAAAATAGAAACATTGGATGATTAGGATCCTTACATACCTTTACATCGTAATCTTAAAAATTTAAGACAAACGATCATGAGGAGATAATCTCTTTATATACATGTATATATAGAGAGAGATTATCATTCGAGACCGTCCTGATTTGTAAAATGAATTAGGTTGTGAAAGTATGTAAGCCACTGATTATGCAAAGACTGTAGTGAAAATGGTGTTCAATAGAAATATATAAAGTGACTACTTTTGGGACCAGCACACCTTTAATGAGTTAATTTTTGTAGCACCAAAGTATGTGAATTCCATTTTACCCTTCATTAAAAGTGCCAAAAGGTCTCAGTTTTTTCTTATTCTGTGAACTTTTTTTTTTTTACTATGAATTAATTTCTTTACCCGTGAACTATTTGCATGACTGATGTATAATACTTTCGAAAGACTTTTAAGTGGGTAAGCCATGTTGGATTTTGAACCATAATATGTCAATGAAATCATGTCATCAAGAAGTTCGTTATCCTGATCGTAAGTAGCTAGGACAAACCTATAATAGCAATAACCTTAGCTTAAAACATTCTAAATGCACTTTTCAATGAAGAAATACTTGAAAGTAATTAGTTTAAAAAATATATATATTTGAAATTAATTCCGCTGTGTTAATTAGTTGATTTTCAAGCATCACAAAAGATGTTATTTTACTTAATCAAAATGGTGTGAATGACTATCATCTAATGTGATTTGATGTAGAAAATACTTATTCAAGTTAATATATAATATCCGAAGTTCAGGTTGCTGCACATGGTATTTTCAAAGGAGAAAAAATCATGTGATCTTCTTTGGACGAGTGAATGTTGCAATTATACCAACCTTCAATCTTCGTTCTTTATTTAGTTTACTAAACGTGGCCCAACAAGTAACCTCATGGAATAGAGCTTTACCATACAAAATAAAATGACAAAAATACTTTTTAACATTACGAAAAGCTTTCTAAAGCTGATTGTATCTGAAAAATATTGTTTTCAAACAGAATTTTAAAAATTAAATCAAAATCTAAATGATGAAAATTGTCTTTTATGTATAAATCGTAACAATCAAAAGATTGTCTGACTTGGTCCAAGTCTCCAAGATCACCACGCAATCATTACCCCTTGAAACTAAAAACAAAAAAAACCTTCAGTGGATATCCTTATTCTTGGCTTGTACAGGGTTACCAGCCGAATGTTGAAAAGTTGCAGCACAACAATGACTTTGTAGTATCCATCCTCTACTGATTCTTCCGGCCAGCTCTGAGTACAATGTTATAAAACATACAGTTCCATCCTTGAATCACATCTTGTCCTCTATAAATAACGCTCTGCACCTCACACATCATCAGGTTCTAATCCTAGTGAAACACATCATCAATCACTTAACAGTGCTATGGCCACTCAAAAATTCTTCTTCCTTTTCCTGTCTTCATTTGCCATTGTCCAACTGGCATCCGCCGGAGACCCGGACATCACCACCGATTTTGTTATCCCATCAAATGTGACCCCCCAGTTGATGTAAATCTCTTTACATTTACAGGCATGCGTACCCCTATTAGTGCACCACCACCCCCAAATTTCAAGGTGTCCAAAGCAAGCGTAGTCGAGTATCCTGCCCTGAACGGACAGTGTTTCGCTTGCTGTCCTTCAATTCCCTGCAGGCACCACTAACCCGCCTCATACCCATCCTCGCTCTGCTGAGCTACTTTTCCTTGTGTCTGGATCTCTTCAGGTAGGATTTGTGGACACTACCAACAAGCTTTTTAGTCAGAAATTACAAGCAGGTGACATGTTTGTGTTTCCAAAGGGACTTGTTCACTTCCAGTACAATCCTGACGCATAGAAACCTGCAACAGCAGGTTCTGCCTTTGGATGTGCAAATGCAGGCACTGTGTCGCTTCCTGTTACTCTATTCACTACAGGCATTGATGATACAATCTTGGCTAAGGCTTTCAAGACTGATGTTGCTACCATTCGAGCTCTCAAAGCTGGTCTTGCACCTAAGTCTTAAGAGACTATTTATAAGCTAGTTACTTAATATCTGTTTACCATTAAAGTTCTTTCTGTATCGAAAATAAGTATCCTGTTTATTTATAAGCTAGTTACTTAATATTTATTTACCATTGAAGTTCTGTCCGTATGGAAAATAATCATCCTGCTTCTTCTTTAGAGTGGAATATCTTTAATCTTTTCAGATTATAAATTTTTGTCCATACAAAGGTTGAAGAATATTCACATGTGAGTAAGAGAAGATGAAAAAAAGAAAAGGTTATATAGTTGTGCAAGCCAAAACTCAGTGAGCTGATCCTTCTGTGGTAAATGGATCCAGCAAATCATCAAGCGATTCCAAAATATAAAAGGGACATCATAAATATAAATAAATATATATATATTTATATATATATATATGTGTTGGGGGGTGAGGGTGGGTTGGGTTTGAGAGGAGGGAATGGGGGGCGTGCGGGGGGCGCGGTTGTAAAGCACGCACGCGCGCTCCCGATTTGAACTTCCATAAATTTTACAATTTTCAGCTTCTATATCTTTCTATGCATAACTCGAGAATCAATTTTTTCTCACATAAATTGTCATATAATTTTAAATTATTCAATAATTTTTTTCACATAAATTGTCTATACAATTTTTTTAAAATTGTCATAATTTTAAGTTACAAAAATGCCCTTAATTAAAAAAGAATGTTAATAATTATTTTTAGTTATAATTTGTTGTACAAGAAAAGAGAAAAGCATTATGGAGTTTTGTGATACCATTGTTACCTTATTGTTTATTTTAAAGTTTAAATGGCACTTATGCTTCCTAAGCATTCAGGCAAGCATTTTTAAAGTCAACAAATTTTGTCAATTTAATAATAAAAAGCCAGCTCTATCAGATGGTATCGGTGGCTTATTTTCCTTTCGTCTTTCTTGGTCTAGAAGTATTGTGATTTTCAGTTCAGGTGGTCTTCTATATGAAATCTCCTTGCCACTGCTGATAATAATATGCATGGTACATATGAATATAATATGTACAAATGAAAATAATATGCAGACATGTATTTATAATAATAATTAAGAAATTGGTGATGAAAAACCAATGGTGTGCAGTTGTTTTTTTTTTTTTTTTTAATAATATGAATGATGTATTTATAATATGCAATTTTTTTTAATATCAAATAAAAAACCAATGGTGTCAGCAAAGAAACAAACAAATATATATTTTAATAGTTCACTAACCTGCAATGGTGATGAAAGATGCAGAGACTGTTGATGAGAGCAATGGTGTGCAACGGCAACAACAAACACAAACTTGTCAAAATAGGTTTTTCTTTAAAAAAAAGGAAAAAAAAAATGAATAAGAGACTTTTCTTCTTAGCAAAGGGGATAAGAATGAGATTCTCAGGTCGGGGAATGAAATTCTCATTCCATAACCCCAAATTAATGTGGATCCACACTTTCATTCTCATTACGGAATGAATTTTAAGTAAGTAAATACTATCAGTCAATCACATTCCTTATGTTTATTCTTCAATCCATGAAGTAAACACACCATCAAACTTTTAAAATCCTTTAAATTCTAATAAAATCTTAAATTGAATGCATTTCATTGCTGATAATGCTCACATCCCAAACTTCTATACTTTAGAGAAAATTCCCAAAAATGTGAAAAATATTGAAATTAATCCTTTCCAATAATGTGAATTCTCTCCATCTCAAAATAAAAAATTCAAGTAAAAAAAAAAAAAAATCGATCTTCTGGGAAAATTGATTTTAAAAACCGTAAACCCAACCAATTTGGGGACAAATAGAGGAGCCCGATACACGTGGGAGCCAGATATTTGCCGAAAAAGAGGAGCCACTCTTTTAAATTACACGATGTGTGTCATTTTTATCCTCAAAATCCAAAATGTGGGCGTCCACGTCATCCAACACCAACCTATAAAACAACCACACCCAACATTTTCTCTAAACCCGGCCCGGATGGACACTCAGGGGCTAACCCGGTTTCCTAAATCCCCAACCTCCAACCGCTTCCTCCTCCGCGACTATCCTCACTTCTCTCCTCCTGACTCCTCCGCGGACGACGCCAACATCGACCTCACCGAAGACGACATCTTCGCCACCGATTTCTCCGAACCTAACGACCTCCACCAGCATCACAACCACAACCACCACCACCACCACGGCCTCAACCACCTTCACCACCACCACAACAACTTCTCCGTAAGCTTCGGAATCCTAGCCGCCCTCCCGAAACATTCTTTGCACTCGCATTTCTACCACAAATCGTCGTCTTCATCTTCGTCGCGAACGATCCCTAGCCACCTGAAACCGACGCAGGACCGAGCGCCGGCGTTCGGCAAGTACAATCAGCACCAGAGCGCGCCGGTGAAGGTGCCGATGCCGACGAATGCGATGAAGAAAAGCAGGTACTTGGAGGAAGACGAAGACGACTACGTGGTGGGAGGAAAAATGGTGCTGCCACCGCACGAGATGGTGGAGCGGAGGCAGTCACCGGCTGTGGCTTGCTCGGTGGTGGAAGGAGCCGGACGGACACTCAAAGGGAGAGATCTCAGGCAGGTCAGGAATGCGGTCTGGCGACAAACAGGTTTTATGGATTGAGGATTTCTTTTTTTTTTTTCAATTACTATGTCTAGAATTATAAGCGTTGTTGCTTTTAATTTTATATATTTATATATTTTTATATATACACATGTTTTTGTTTTGTTAGGGGATTTTGTGATTAGGGTATTGAACTGGGATCAAATACATAATTAATGGAGTTCATTTTGTTGAATTCTTTTGCTTTATTTAATTGTTTTAATTATTAATAGAAAATTTGAAAAAGTATAAAAGGGAGGATGATGGGTGGTGTCACACGCCTAACTTCTGCCTAAAAATTTTTCGCATGCTAGCTTAGGACCTAGCCAACCAATCTTACCCGCACACACTGCCAACAAAGTGTGTAGCACGCTGCTGCAACAAATTTCCCTCAGCTATGCACCAACACAGCCCAACACCCTTGTGTACTTGCACAATACTTGTTACCTGCCAAATTACTCAACCATACGTGCACAATCTAGGCCATATATATTAGCATCACAGAAATATACGAAGACAACAAGGATTACAAGGAATCGCCCCCAACCTAACTTGATTTTATTGCTCGAATCATGATACAATACACAAAGTGCTCACAGAAATACAGCAACAGCACATGAACCATCTACCATAGGCATCATACAAGTAGCTTTTATACAATAGCAGTTGATAAGCCCAACTGCATAGCTTTGTTGGCACCAACCAGCCATAAACAACTAAGTAAGGGCAGTTATTTGGGAATAATTGCCCCACAAACGCCTACCAACTCATTGAACCATGTAGCAATTTGCCATAACCGCTTGGTAACTGCCACACATGTGTGAGTGTGTCTACCCTATGTGCCATTTGTGCCAGTCACACATGCACCTTACTGCCATCAGTCCAGCCAGCTTGCAACGCCCCTAGCACAGCGCCCAGCTAGCATTTGCTATGCTTGGCTTTGCCCAACGCTTGCTGAATGGACTGCCTTGCTTGACTTTTCCACACATTTGCTTTGTCTTGGCACTGTCTGCCTTGTCTTGGCTTGACTTGTTTGCTTGGCCTGCTGCCCATGATGCCACACACATGCCCTTGCGCGAGGGCATGCTGGCTTGCTGCCTGTGTTGTGTGCCCACTGTCTTGCACGCCTATGCCTTAGCAACCCATTGTCTACACTACATGCCAATGCTCATGCACACTGCCTGCCTTGGCAGCCCTGTTGCTTGTGTTGCGTGCGGACACCTACACATGCTGCTTGCTTGTTTGTTGCTCACTGTCTTATTAGTCCACTAGCATCATAGGCATGCACCAACATACCATCCCTTGGCTTGGCACCATCCCACCGAGTCATGCTTAGTAACCTGCCTATACCAAGCTTTGAAGGTCTAACAGGTGGTCTAGTAGAAAGGAGTGCCCCACTTGCTTCTCATTGATAAGTTTCAATCCTCACCCGGTGTGGCAACTTTTCCACTATTCATGGGTAGTCTTCTCCTAATTCTGGAAGTAGATTTCCGGGTCGCTCGTTAAAGTAGATTTCATTCAATAGGTTTGATAGAAATCCGACCTAGTGTCAAGAGTTGTTATATATATATATATAAAAATTTGCATAAAAGGAATAAAAAATTTGTAGGTTTGCTGGTTTGGTTAATAAGAATCAAGAGTAGTTATAGGGGTACGGTTTCCGTGTGAGCTTTATGGTGTCTTGGTGATGTGAGTTGTGAAATATGTGGATTTTGTATAGTGGGGTATGAGATTGGGTTTTAGCTTCTTTAGATGGTTTGGGATCAATTTTGGAGGTTTAATTAGTTCGAATATCTTCATATAGAGAATTGTGTGGGACAATATGCCCTGTGAGAGTGGATGGGATTATGAGGATGCAAATGTTTTGGTGGTAGTCTTATTTTTTTGTTACTGATTTTGATCGTTCCTTGATAACACGAGTGCTTAGAAGCAATTTTAAAGCATTTAAAATGTTAAATATTATATGGTAATGCAGAGCAAGCTCCCTTGGCTTTGCTCTTTCGGGGCCTTATGTTTTGGTTTTTAAATGCATGATGTGTGGAGCTTGAAGTTTGATTGGTGTTAATCTCATTTTGGCACTAAATATGAGAGGATTTGAAACTTTAGGTGCTGAAGCTGAGGTAATTGAATATTTTCGAGGATGAAAACTTAGCCTAAGTAGGATTGGTGATTTTTTCGTGAAGTTCTTAGGGTTGCAGATTTTGATTTACCAATTCCAACTGTTTTTTTCCTAAGATTGTTGGAATGTGGTGGTGCAATGATGTTCCTTGCCTAGGGTTGTCAAAGGTGAAAGTTGCTTTTGAAACTCTACATCTCACAATTGTCTGAGTTGTTAGGTGCGTAAATGTACTTTCTTGAGTGAAAAGAGGTGTTGGACATCAGAGTTACCATTTGATATATCATCCATGGCTATAATTAGAGTACTCATAGCTATTTTTATAATAAATCTTTGTATCAAAATAAAGACTAATTAAAATGAAAGATATTGAAAGTATCACTTGCTTATAAAGGATCCAAATGAAGACATGAAATTTTACAAGCCAGCATGTTCTGTTGTAATTTAGGATCATTATCGATAGTAAGACTAGTGAAGTATAGGTGAATGTATTGTCAAAAGTTTAGTCTTTCAGAAAAGCTGCCTAATTAATTGCTATTGAGGTAAATTTCCATAAAAAAACTTGTTAACTGAGAAAAAATGTGTAAAATGCTTCACCTCAGCACTGTCCGCATTTATCTCGCCACCAAAGGTAGTGTCTCATTGAACTTGCTTGCCTTAAAGGTCTTAAGATGATTTACAGTGGAGTCCCATCACCCATGTGATTGGACGGGTTGTCTTTGGTGACACAGAGTTGTACTGTGAAAAGATCTTGGGAGCTTTCATCTTTTGTAAATATCACCTGGTACTGTAGTAGTATCTATATCCATCTGTATTTATAGGCATCAACTCTTATTTGTTGAAATTTGCATTACTAGTATCTACTTCATTAGCCACTTTGCTTTGAATCTTGAATAATCTATATGTTAAGGTCTATGTCTGTAGTCCAATTCTAACTTTTGCCAAGTGTCTTGGAAGCCCATAATAACTGATATTCATCCTTTTAACTGCTTTCAAATTGTTGATACTTCAGCTAATGCAGGTCAAGATCACTTAAGTTTATCATCTATATTATTGTTGGTTTCTGTTTGTTTCTTTGTTGCTGCTTTATCTACTTCAGTGTTGGAGAAGTCTTCCTGAGCTTGCCCAGAATGCTGATGATGGGATCCTCTAGCATTAACCAAAATGGTCAACGTATTTTGATTATAGTACTGTTTGATTCAATACTAGAAGCTTACTGATTTTTCATATCATGGGCAAGCATATGTAACAAACAACTTATCGATGAAGCTTGGATTGTTGTAGCATCTAGAATAATTACAATGAGTTGTGCCATAGGAACAAGTAATCAACTTTAAAATGTAGTTAACAAACTACTTGAAAATGTTGTGATATTTGGAAGAAGTTTATTTTTTTGAGGTTATTTGTATAGTCCTGCCATTGGATTTGTATTATTTGGTAGGTTATTTTGGAACCACGCGGAAGAAAAAAATTTATTATTAAAATCAGATTTTAAAAAATATCCCTTACCCACTTTCCAAAATGTGCCATGGAGGGGCTTAAATTATAAACAAATCTCTTGGAAGTATTTAACTAAACGCTATATGATGTGTAAATTATAGAAAACCCTGACTTTCGTTTTCAATTAATTGGCTCTAAGCGTGTCACGTTCCTCATAAAGGAGCCCCACAAGGATCATAAATGTAAATATGATGAGTGAGATCTAGGATACGCAATTCCCTTGCTCCCTGTTAAATTTTTCTGTTTTTCTTGAGCATAATTGATCCCTATATACTGAGATTCTAGGATGCCACGAATTCACAATATGCTTGTCAGGCCTTGTACTTGCATTGCAATTTGATATCTACACCCTGCTGGAGCTTCTCTCAAGTTGTGTGCTATATTGTGCAACCTTGTTAATGCCTATCAATACAAGGTTGAGATTTGGTGAAAATCGAACGTTGTTGACTCTAATAATACTAGTCTGGAAATAGGTTACTCTATGATGAAAAAGGGTGTCTAGGCAGGTCATTCAGTACCTCCAGAATCACATGGCTTTTACTATGGAAAAGGGACAAACAACCACTATGCTATGTTTAGAAAAGCTCAACACAGGATTTGGTAATGATTTGGCTTTTGTAGGGGCAGTGGCAGGGACTATCTTCTTGTTCTATTAAGGCACATCGCTGCTAGTTTAATGGTTTTTGTTTCCCCAGAAAACTATATTGAGAGTTAAAATATAATATTTTGAAACAATGTGGGTTTGTAGGAAATAAAAGAATTGCAGAAAATGGCTCTGTAGCTAATTATAAATGTAGGAGTAAATGGATATTCCAACTTACTGGAACATTTCAGCATTATGAATTGTTTGCTAGAAATGTTGAAGACAATGAAAAGTTGGAACAAGGGATTGTTGCGATGCAGACTTGCAGTTAACTAAAAAGCCTATAACATTTCTGGCATGTGCTATAAACCTTTCTGGAAAAGCTTCAAGGTCATTATAGTGAAAAGGGAATGCCAGGATGATCCTTGAACATTATTTACTACAAAATAATCATAATTTTACAGCAATTTTAGGCTAGTAAAGTTATCATATAAATGTGATTTCAATTTATATAATTGTTTAAAAGGCAGTAGGAATTATTATAGAAATTAGTGTTTTAGTGAATTGATTATAAATTAACGATTAAAATGAGTACCAAGCAGTTTATAAATTATACCTTATAATCCAATTGCCTCCGATTACTTTTGAGTTAAGGTTTGGGGGGGGGGGGGGGGGGGGGGAAGTGGCAGGGAAATAGCAAAAGAGGACTGACTGGCTGGGGACTACAATGTGCTTCTCCAAATCTGGAATCACCGTCGTGCTAGTGATGAATAGCACGCTTTGTTTGTTGAATCTACTCTATCCCTACGCACATGTTTGGTGGTACAAAATAAATAAAACATGAAGCCTGTAATTCTGGTTGATCATAAATTTTCGTACAACATGGAAGGCTATTTAATGTGTTGCAAGTATGCTGTTATCCGCCCGAACTTAGCTGTTCTTTCCGAATTGTCATCACCTGCCTTATCTTCTCAACTCAAGCTTACCACAAATTTTCTGACACCATATTTCCATTGAAGGAAAATCTACTACCATGCAATCTCTATAGAGGAAAAAACAAAAGCAAAAACAAAAAACTTTGTTTAATTATATATATATATATAGCCACACGTATAGTTTTAACACATATGATTGCACACCTCCTTGTTCATCTTAGCAGTGAGAATTTAAGTCATTTTAAATGTATTTTACAGGCTTTGTGCGAGTAATCTTGTCCTCTTATTATGAGAGTAATTATTCCTATTACAAAGTTGATATTCGAGTTGTGTATAATTAATGATTGATTTCAATGAGTTTTAGTAAATATCTAATCTATTCGATATCAACCTTAAAAGGTGAAAAATTAAAATAAAATAAAATAAATAGCCACACAAAATGCCGAAGAGTGCATCTCTTAAGTGGTTACTCTAACCTATGTCCAAACGCCTTCAGTCGATGTTATTGTTACTTTAAACTAAAAGGCTAGATGATGAATTCCCACAAATGGTAAGATTACGATTAATGATGATAAGTATTTCACAAGTACATCAATAAAGCGAAATGTTCTAATCCAAGTACAATGAAAAGGAGAACTCGGAATTTGTTTTCCTGGAACCGAAGTATGAGTTTGACATTTTTTTCGGAGACATTGTAGGAATTTGACAATTAAATGAGAATTTAACTATGTATTGACCAAAAAACAAAAACCAACGCATTGACCATAGCTGAAGCACATCCTAGATGTTTTCTTGAAATTAATAAAGTTTATTAACTTAATAATAAATCTCTCACGTCAACGTATTAAGAATAAAATTGGAAGTCATATATCCTCCTCCTTCCAAGGCCCTAATTCAAAGGTTTTATTTTAATAAGGGTATGGTATCTTAGTAGTAAAAAATTAGGGATATTTAAGTCAAGTATATTTAAAAAAGAACGTTTATTTAGAAAAGCTTCTCCCCAAAAGCTTTTGTATAGTAGAAGTTTAGCTGGAATTTAAAAAATCAATTTCAAAAGTCTACCAAAAAACTCCTAAAAGAGTAAATAAAGATTAATGGAGCTTTTTAGCCAACAAAAAAAGCCCAATCAAACAAGTATTTGAGCTTCAAAGTCATTTCCGCATAGACTGTAACAACAAACAAGACTAAAAGCCAAGGAACTAATACAACAAATACAAACTTAAGTATCAGGGTTGAGGTTTTCCTTTTTTTTTTTTTTTTCTTGAAATATTAGGGTTGAGGTTAGTCCAATGATATATCTCTCACACCTATGCCATGAAGTTATAGTTCAAATCATGTCTCCCTCCCTTAACCCCGATTTTAATTGTAATGTTAAAATAAAAAAAGCTTCAAGGTTATGCTCTTGTACAAAAACTGTAACAATATAAGAATTATTTTTTCTTTTTTGAAGTACAATATAAGAATTATTTAGATTCACTAAATTACAATATAGTTACTAAGCCCAAAGGGTTAAAAGCCAACTAAAATCAAGCTTACTTAAGAGCCGATTTTACATTTCAATGAAAATAATTTTGAATAAATCTTTAAAATGTTTATGAATTTAAGTTTTTAGTATAGTGTTTCTAGACAAAGAATGTTAAAACTTAAAAGATAAACTTGTATATTAAAGAGTAAATCTTTGTTTTAAAGTTTAGAATATTGCAATAATTAGAACTTATGTTTTTTTTTTTTGGTTAAAGTAAAAAATGTTATAAGAGTTTTATTAGCTTAATGCACGACTAGTCCTAGATGAGAGACAATTTTCCGCCCATCTAATTAGTCGGATGTACAGGAAGAATTTCGTAGTTGGCGAGCTAAATCACGAAAACTTAAAACTAATAGGGTCAAAACATAAATTTCACAAATTTTGGTATGATATAAAACTTTAAACTATTTTTTAAAAGAATTTATGGGCATGGCCGCAAGGGGCCATGGCCCCTTACCTCTACTAAAGTTCCACCCTGAAATCTGAAGCAATTTTATAACGTTTATAACTTAATTAAAAAAGAAAATGAGATGGATGGGAGGAACGTATATTTGTGTTATGTTATGGATAGAATATATGTTTCATAAGATCGATGATTCAATATTCAAGAAAAATTGAATGACGATATACTCTAAATGCTACTTCAACATTTGGGATTTATTTCCCTACCTTTATATGAGTGGATCCCTCTCATTTGGGAGCTGCTTTCCTAACTATATTTTAGTGTTCTTATTCTAGTAGGTGTTGATTGTCCTCTGAGCTAATCTCAAGTAATAAAAAAAAAAAAAAATGCTACTTAAACATGTACATGGGGCAACAGCATAATAGTAAACGCAATCCACCCACTCAGAGGTTGTGCGTTTTACACATCACCCTCCCCTCTTCCTCCATAATATTTGGGTCTTTTCACCCCCACACATGTGGGTGTGAAAGCACAATGAATCGATAGGCAAAATATTAGAAGTCCACACTCTAATAGAAAAAAAAAAAAAAAAAGATTGTATATTCAAAATTATAGGATATAAAATCTTATTCGTTAAACCAACGTTAAAGTTAACAACTCTAGTATTATTGTATAAATATTGAAATGTGTTGATACTGAGTATATTAGATAGCCCAATTCATATTTTAATTTGTGTAGTAATTTTATGTGATAAATGATTTATATAATTATAGATAATATATAATTAAATTACAATTAATATGTATTAATTTGTCACAACAATACAATGAAATTTGAAGCTGCAATTGAACATTTAACATTACTGTACGTACGATGACCTGTTCACGTGATTGAGTAAGATTGAAAGTTGAGATTGTCAGTCATCTGCACTAATTAACTGCGGCGAAAGGAACCATTAACCACCTTTTGTACAACCTCTTAAATATTCTCAACAGCTGGCCTTCCTTCTTCAACATGCACTTGCCACCAATATTAATGTATGCACTGATCTCCAGCGGCTTGCTTTTAATGTTAACTTGACTCTTTGACTGCAAATCCTACAAATCTTTCTTACGTTTCAAATATCATTATTTTTTTTTTAAGAATAAAATATCATTATTTAACTACTTAACTTCAAGACGTTGACAAATTAAATAAATGATTTATATTTTTTTAAATTAAATAATAACAACATCCACTTGGTAGTAATAATGAGTTCATTTTTATGTTTTTCTGAAAAATTAACAATAATTTTGTGCCATTTAAGGATTTATTAGTATCTTTAAGTAAAATTTTGGATGTACACGATGCACCATGCATTCCAATCTTGCTACCAAAGAGTATTTATAAAATCTTGTAAAAACAGTTTTTCTCTAATTCAACGTGATTTCGAGATATTCAGTACGAGAAATGGATCATTAGTATCTACCCTTTCTACTAACAAAGTTTAATAATTTCAAGTAGATGCAATGTTGCTGTCTGGTCAATTAAACACAAGTCTCGACTAAGTATAATTTTCAAATAAATTAGGTAAAAATCACATTAACGTGTACTCTTAACTTGACCCTTTGATGTTAAATATTATTAATTCGAATTCTTGTGGCAGTCAACATTGATAAAAGATTTATTAGTTATAATTAGATCTAAAAACTTAAATAATAGAAAAATATTACACCATCACAATTAAGTAATATATCTATCTTGTATACAACTGGTCCTAAGATTTTTTTTTATAATATATATATTTGTATGTCAACATTAAAGATTTTAAATATTAATCATGCACTATCATAGTTCTAAAGAGTGTATAAACAAATTATCAACATTTAAAAACATTAAGTATTAGACTATTAATCATGCCCTATTTATAGTTACATGTATTATATAATAGCATGATTTTCAAATCTAATAAAGATTGAAATTATTTATAAAAGCCATGTTCTAAGAAAATATAAATGTTCATTTTTTATTGTGACGCGCAAATGATTGTTATCTATTTAGTCTGATTCACATTGAAGATTTTTGTTTTTATGAGTATACCTTGCGGGCACTTCTGAGGCCATCAAAGAAAAGCAGGGAATTCAAATTAACTGCATTTCATGAATACCACCAACTAAAGTCCGTCTTGGGTCCCTGCAATTAACTCTGTTGTAGTAGATCATCACCTACGCACACTTCGTATATATACGCTGCAATGTTCTTATCTTCTCTACACAGTAATTTGTATCCACTGCTATTCAGGCTAAAATGGCGCTTAGTCCGATGGTCACAGCACTTCTCTTTGCATTGGCTCTCTCAACTTTCAAGCTTTCCACATCCCATGTCGTCAAGGGGAAGATCTCTTGCCTTGACTGCGCCGCCGATAACAACTTCACAGGTCTTAAACGCTTTCCATTGTTGTTTATGTTTTGGAGTTTTCACAGTACTATTAATGGTCCCTTTTTTTAGGTATAACCGGTGTCATTATATCGAATCAAAATTTCAAAACTATCTTAATCAGTCAAGAGAATCCGTCGGTCTCTTTCCATGAGTAAATTTTAATAATTCCAAGATATGGATCCTAATGAGAAAATCGTCGCGGTCGCGATCAATTTTGTAAAGCTTTGCTATTTACTATAACAACCTCTCGAGTTTTTGTTAAATAAGAGATTTCAACTGCAATAACATAAAAGTGTGTATATTGGGTTTGTGTTTGTACTTGATCCATGTGATAATCTCGTTAATTTGCTCTAATTTAATATGGCTTTGCACGTGAAGAACTAGGTTAGAGCTTAGATATTATAGTCGACTAAAATTGTGAATAAAAATATAGAGCAATTGAGTTGTGATACAAATTATAAATTGTATGCTATGTCATCTTTCAGATTTTAAGGTTCTTGTGAAGTGTGAGCATGTGAAGAAGTTGGCTGTGGCGACCACAAAAGGTTCAGGCTCATTTGAGGTTGAGCTTCCATCAGACACTACAAAAAGTGGACCCTCTCATCTCAACTGCCATGCCAAGCTTCTCGGTGCACCGGTCAAGCTCTACGTTTCAAAGAAAAGCATGGTCTCCAAGATTGTCAAGGACAAGAAATCTAACTCGTACAAAGTCGCCACTCCTCTAGCCTTTTCCATTTCATGTCCTTCAAGCTTGATGAAAGATGGAAAATGTGGGGCTACAAACAATGTTATAGGTTCAACAAAGACCGTTGATCTGCCTCTACCAAACGAGTGGGGACTTGCACCATCCAGCTATTACGTTCCTTTCTTCCCCATCATTGGTGTTCCTTAGTTCAACCTCGGTCATTGTTATATAAATTTTCTCTCTATATATATTTATAGTTTCTGTCTTATATATAGTGAGTTATTTGTAAAATGCGTTGTTTTATATTGTCTTTGGTCTGAAGATTGCATTTGAAGTTTGAAGTATTTCTACGAGTGAGGTGTGTATTTTTAGCTTAATCTAGTTATGTTTTCTTTCTTGTCTACAATAATTCAGTCCTGTTGTAATGAAGACTCAGAATATATATAGTTGCTATTACTCTTGCAAAATTTATGTCTACACTTTAATTTCTCCTCTGTTCTGACCTTCCATACTGAATCAAAATCAGAGATGATAAAATAAAAACTAGAATGATTACTAGGGACCAACAGTAGGTATCAGTCAACTCAGAAGAGGGGCCTATCCGAGCCAAATGTTGAACCAATCAAATCTTTAAAAAATCAAAAAGTAAAAAGTAAACAAAAAAAAAACTTTATTTTAGTACTTAAATTTTTAAAGTTTTTCTTAGAAATAGATTTTTTTATCCTAATTTTTTTTAAAACTGTTTAAAATTCAAATCGTGGATCAATTAAAAGTCAAACTAAATAAAAAAAAATAAAAAGATTTAATTGTCATTTATCACCTAAAATACTCATTTTATCTCTAATACATTCAAAATATTACATGTGATTTGTTCTATAAAAAATTAACACATACAATAATATAATTTTTTTTTTTCAAATTAAACAAAAATTATCAATGGAAGGATTCGGAAACCAGGTTCATTTGTGTTTGTTTTTAAAAAAAGAAATTTCGGCAACCCTTGAATCATAATCGTAAATATAGCAGTCGAACTCGAAGGGTCACTCAAATTCCTATTAACATCTCTAAACCAAGTCACTTACAATCTCTCTTCAATTCCATATAGTCCAATATGCATTAAACACACAACAACAACAACAAACAGAAAATGCACCCAGAGCAAGACCGAACTTAAAGAACTGGTCGGCGAGCACTGCGTCTTCGCCGTAGAGATTCAAAAGGAGGACAGTGATGGGGAGGCGACGATAGAGAGAACGGCGAAGCTACCACTCTCAATGAGGAGGAACTGGGCGGCGTCGGCGCCGCAGTGGCGGGCGATCTCGTCACAGGTGGCGTATCAAACGACAAAAAGCTTCGATGCGAACATTGAGGGGCCAGGGATCCGACGATGGTCGCTACAGAGCTTGACAAAGAAGAAGATGAGGACGCAGTAAAAGAGGCCGATGGCTGGAGGCCGTTGGGGAGGTTGAAGGATGAAGGAAGGATGATTTTAGGTTGTTGAAGACGAAGAAAAAGAAGGACTAGGTTCTAATACTGATTTCCATATGGGTTTCTGGTCAGAGTCAAAAGCCAAAAAATGTGAGTGGTGGCTGTTTGCCTTTCTAATTTGTGGGTCGTTTACATTTTTTTTTTTTTTTTTAATTTCTAATTTCTAATGCAAATCTGAGTTTCGGATGAAAATGTTGCATTTCTTTTTTTTAATTTCTATTAGTGATTTTTTTTTTTAATTTTTGTTGGTGATATTTTTTCAATTTCTATTGTTGATGGATGGTTAATGTTTGGAAGATGAGTTGAAGGGTTGAAGTGGAGTCTTGATTTTGTCAATGGTTGATGTTTCTTCCCATATGAAGAAAGTAGGTTTATTCTTCTTTTAATTTTTTTCCATGATTGTTTATAATTTTTTTAGTTTTGAAAACTTTTTCTTTTATACGTTTGAAATTTTAGTTATCCAGGTATTACAATCTTAACCTCTCACACGAAAAAGTCATTTTACTTTTCTTATCTAAATTATTTGTCGCTGTTGACCGTCAGCTAATCGAGAGTTTGAATTTTTTTTAAGGGTTTTAAAAAAAAATGGAGATAAAAATAATTACTTTTAAAAAAATTATTAAAATTTTGATATTTTTTAAAACCTTCATAACTAAATTAAAATTTTTTCCAAAATAAACTATTACAAATAATTCAATATCGTTGAAAGATAAATATAAGGGATAATCCTAATTTCCCCCTGTAGTTTGATGAAATAGCCAAAATCTCCCCTTACTTTAAAAAATCGCTAATACTCCCCCTATTGATTTACAAAATGGATAAAAAACCCCCTATAGTTTATTAAAATATCCAAAAAACCCCCCACCGTCAATTTGAACGTTAAAAATCAACAGTTGACCATTAATATGGAAGGGCAAAACCCTCCAAGTGAAATAAAATATAAAAAATATAAAAATTTAATATTTAAAAAATTGAAAACAATTTCTACCGTCCATCTTTAAAATGGACGGTGGTGATCAAAACTATTAAAAAAGTTTAAAAAATTAAAAAAAAAAACTCCACTCTCTCTCTTCCTCTCTCTCTTCCTCTCTTTCTTCTTTTTCTTCTTCTTCCTTTCTCTCTCTCTCTCTTCTTCTTCTTCTTCTTCTTCTTCTTCTCTTCTGCAGTGCCCACACGAAACCCAGCTCGGAGCTGGGTTTCCGCGTCCGGAAACCCAACTGGAACCCAGATCGGATCTGGGTTCCCGCTGCGGGAACCCAGATCGGGCTGGGTTTCCGCTGTGGAACCCAGATCTGGGTTCCCGCAGCGGAAACCCAGATCGAGCTAGGTTCCCGTTGTGGAAACCCAGCCCAGATCGGGGTTTCCAACAGAGGAAACCCAGATCCGATCTAGGTTTCCGACGCGGAAACCCCGCCCAGATCGGGGTTTCCAAGTCGGAAACCCAGATCGGATCTGGGTTTCTTACGCGAAAACCCCGCCCAGATCGGGGTTTCCGCGTCAGAAACCAAGATTCGATCTGGGTATCCGACGCTGAAACCCAGATCTAGGTTTCCGCGTTGGAAACGCAGATCGATCTATGGGTTTCCGACGCGGAAACCCATAGATCTACCAGTTTTCGGCGCTGGAAACCCAGAGATCTCTGGGTTTCCAGTGCTGGAAACCCAAGGATTTCTGGGGTTTCCAATCCAGAATTTTTTTTTGTTTTGGTTTTTTTTTGTTATATTGCTGTTGTGTTTTTTTGATGATGTTTGTGTTATGTTGCTGTTGTCTTTGATGATGGTTTGGTTGAAGAGAGATGAGTGAATGTGTCTGAATTGAGGGGCAGTTTGGTGTTCTGGACGGTGATGGTGTTCTGGACGGTTTTCCGGTTGAAGAGCAGTTTGGTGTTCTGGACGGTTACTATGTTGAGGGGCAGTTTGGTCTTTTCGCTCACTATTATAGTCAGAAATCAATTCTCACTAACAGAGTTAACAAAAGGGGTAAAATAGGATTTTCAGAAACTACAGGGGGGAAATTAGCGATTACATTAAACTACAGGGGGGAACTAGGATTTTCCCTAAATATAACTCAAACTCTCAACCTAATAGTATAGGTGTGAGAAGTATATACATCGGGCCAACAGCCAACCTTATCTCATCAAACTAATTCAGAGTTTTTGGTGGCTAAAAATCCAATTTAGATTTAAGAGTTAACATATTAGCTCTGGACATATACTTCCCCTTCTAGTAAAGGAACACTTCTACAACCATTTTTTATATTTCAATTAGATCTCAACTCATGATATATCAATAAATGGATATAATTTTTAAATAAAATAAGTAATCATTAATGAATATTCATTTATCACTTGACACTGTATGAGTTAGGATCACAATTGGAATATAAAGTGGGCTGTTTAGCATCACTTTTTATATATCAAGAATTCTATGGAAGGATAGTTCACAACTAACACTCATAATTCGAGTGAGTATTTGTATTTGTACTGGTGCATGGTTAGGTGGGGTGGCATGTGCGTGTAATGCATAGGTTCGGTGGGGTGGTATGTGTGGGTAATAAAATTAAATCATATTATTATTCAATACACCCATAAATAATTCAGAACTCAGAAGTAAACTTAATTAATTAAATATTAATTCTTCCATACTAAAATTTCTGTATCACCACACATTAACCATTCTTCGTGTCATCTTTAATTGTTGTTCTTTATCATTAATCTAATAGAACCATCGTTTACGATTACAAGGAGCCATATTCCGACCTATTTAGGAAAATTGGTATCAGTATTTCCATGTTCTTCTTATTTTCTCCAAAAGGTCAGCCACCAGAATACATCCAACACAATCAGTTATCAACTAAATTTACCAATTTTCATCTTTTTAAGTTTTCTGTTTCGGACTGTAAACGACTCTATTGTGTCAAAAATAGTGAGAACGCTTGAAATCAAAGATTGAATTTGTTTGGGTGCCGCTTAAGTCCAATGAAAGAAATACATAGCAAACCAATAGGGGAATGACACGCGTCAGAAACCATATTTCTTCTTATCGAATGAGACATTCGAGGTTGTGTAGAAGGTCTCAAGTTTGATGAAAGTGAGAAAATAAAGCAAAAGGAGAAATCATTGAAAAGAAATTGACAACCAATTAAGCCCTCTTAGTTGGTAATATTATAACAAATGTTTAATATGCAACTGTCAGATGTTAAGCCGCGGATAAATATTAAGCCAAATGTCAAACACATTTGCATCTATAAGTACAGCCGAAAAGGTAAGTTTGTCTTCTTATAAAATGTGATTTAGCAGTTCATTTGAGACAGATTGAGAGAAAATTAGGTATAATTAAAGATATAAATAAAATTTAGAGAGATAAAAGCTGACTTAAACGTTGGAGGGTGTCCCCGGTAAGCTCAAAGGCCTTATTGTCTTGCAAAAACAATTAGAGGCAAGTAGAAGAATGGAGAATTGAATCCTTCAAACGGAGTTCAAGCACGAACAGAATTCATTGTCAAACTTCAACAATATAATATTCATAAAAATTTATGGCATATTAGAATCTGTAACTATCGATATCATAGGTTAATTTTTGCAAGTCTGTATTGGAAAGATTATTGAAAAAATCAGGATTAGACTTAGGGGGATAATAAGAGGACGGCGTTTGGTTATTAATTGGGTGGGTGCAGAAATTATTATTATTTAATTTATATTGTTCTTAAAAGTAATTTTATTCAAAGTAATTTTAGTAACAAAATTATATAATAAAATATGAGTAAAAGAAGTTAAAAAAAAAAAAAGAGTAAAAGAATGGTTTTTCAAAAATAAAACAAAAACATACTAGATAGAAAATTTGTTAAAATTTTTCAGATAAAACAGTGCAAGTATAGTGTAGATTTTAGATAATAACTATCACAACACAAAGAAAAAAGGATATATATTCTGTTAAAAATAAGATGAGAAGACGATGCGATGGATTAGAAAAATTATTTGTTTCTTCACCACTTTTTCAACTGTAATTTAGTGGATTTCTTATTTGAGCTGCCTACTGAGCTTTCAATGTCTTGCTCTTTAGTGTCTTCATGATTTGGAGCGTTTTGGCTAGTATGGGTTTGTGGCTAATTGGTGAGACTGAGTAGCCTATTGGAGTTATTGAAGGAGCAAAATCATTTGGAAATCTCTTCAAATAAGGCTCCCATCTTTTATTCGAGTTGCTCTCTCCTAGAAACTTGTCGACCTTGTTGGATCATCGTTGTACAAGGAGAGTTCACTGTCGCGGGCTTTGATGGAAACTATGGTAGTTCGACGGTACTTTTTTATGATAGCACAATCCATATCAAGGCAGATGTTCAAGCCTAAATTTACAGCCTATTTTGGAAAGAGTGGCGATATATCCGCCTTTAAAAAATTGTATGTACACCCAAATTAACATTTTTTTTTAATATATAATATTGTCCTTTAATAAAATTATTAAAAAGGTAAATATTTTATAAGTACACTCACAATTTATTATTAAAATATCATTTACATCATAAACTCTTTTTACTTTTTCAATCCCTAATTTTCCTCTTTATCACTCTTTCAAACCCTAACTATTTTCCATGAAAAATTGAAAAGTCTCTAATTATTTATATAATCATATTTTAATCATCAATAATATTGCTAAACATTCAGTTCCCACATTAAGATTTTTCATTCTCTTGTTAGATTTTCTCACAAACCAAACAAAAAAGTTACTTATTTTTTTTCATTTTCTTCATCATATCAACAAATTGTTTTTGGATTATAGTGATCGTCGAATTCTTGTAACAATTCAAAATTATCATGCAGAGTGCCAATAGGGCTGATCACTGATGGGGCCTTTATAATGCCCAAGTCAAAGAATGTTATTTTTGTGGTGGAAAAGAAATAGTAAACTAGTTGAAAAAGAAATTTTAAGGGCATGTTCGGTGGATGAAAAATGGGCTTGTTTTCATTTTTTTTTTCTTTTTTAGCTAATTATATCTAACAGAACTACTATAATGGACATTATAGTGTAACTTAGACCACATACCCCTATTCAAGAAAAATATTGTCTTACCACCTTGAAGGGATTTATCCGTAATTTATCCACACACATAGGGCTTGTTTTCATTTTTGTTTTTAGAAAGAGTGGCGATATTTCCAACCCTTAAAAACTGTATTTACACCCCATTAAGATTTTTAAATATTCATAATCAATAAATACACCCTATGCATTACCAATTATATTCATTCATTTATTTACCTTTTAAATATTATAGATATATAATTATAAAGATAATTAAATTAAAATATTAAAAAAAAATCAAACTTTCTTTTCTAAACTTGTTTTAATGCTCTGTTTCATGTTTGTGGCTCCTACATTTCATATTTTCTCTCATTTTCATTCAAAATTCTTATATTTCACCAAAACCTTATATGAAAAAATTATCAAACAAAACTAAAAACCTTTATTTTCACTCAAGCTAAGCTTTAACCAACCCAAAAACAAAAACAAAAAACAGAAAAAATAAAATAAAACAAAACCCTTCAAATCTAAACCTCCTATTTCACCATTTATAATTTATAAAACCTCTGAAAACACAACAAAAAACACTTATCTTTAATTATCCTTTGTCAAAACAAACCAAGTTTTCTTATTGAGATTTGAAATTGAAATATTCAAATTTTATTATAATAAGAACAATATCATCTAATTTCCAACAAAATAAAATAACAATATCATCTTTAATTAAGATGTAAGCAATTTAATTTAAGAGTAATATTGGAATATTAAAAATGTATAAATTAAGGGGTGTATATAATATTTTAGAGGGGTGGAAATATCGCCAGTCTTTCAAAAAACAGCAAATGGGCTGGCTGAAAACATGTCCGGTACGTGTTTTCAAGTGGTGAATCCACGAAACTGAAAAAATAAGGGAAATGGATTATGGTTTTAAAAGTCAAAAAATAAAAATAAAAAACAACGTTCACTTTTTTTTTTTTTTTTCGACTTTCACTTGTTTCCTGAAAACTGAAGACAAAACACAGAAACTGTGTCTCTCCTGCACTTCCAAAAGCTTGGTAGATTTTAACAGACATTCGTGTCATTAATTTTATATATATATATATATTAACAGACCATTTGTGTCGTAATATTATTTACATTATAATTAAATTTTAATATTATTGTATATATTATATGTTTTACTAAAGTACTTTCTCCTCTCGTAGATATTTTTGGGTTCGTTGCTGCTACAAATTGCAATCTACGAGTTGCAACCTGTTCAATAAATAACATTTTTTTTTTTTCATGACAAGTGTTTTTCTTGACTGACGTAGCATTCAACTGTTTAATTAAAGGACTTATCTAATTGTGGTAAACGACATAGTTCTTATATTTACGTAAAAATAAATGGGTGATGATGACTTCCAGATGGGTGTTTAGTCCTTGGAAATGGGCGGTGGTCTGCTTGCCGACCGTCGAACCATTGCCCCTTGCAACGAGGATGACGACGTAACCGCCCTGGCATCACGAAGGTTGACGTTGGGCGGTGGTCTGTGTAATAAAAAATGTCACGAATCAATTAATAGAGCCATTAATTAGGAAAAGGAGAACTTATACATGGATTAGATCATGTCGTTACGGCCACCAAATGCTAACAACTTTTAAAGCGCATTTGGTTACCAAGATATATGGCGCAACTGGTAAAATTTTTTTCCCATCCAATCATATATGGTGTTTGGTAGCGCCTAGGGGTGGGAAACATCATCTCAGCCACAAGTGGGCCTCACACTTGAAATCCCACGTAAATATAATTTTAAGTCCCACTAATTTTGGTGAAGTGGGATTTTATTTTCTTTCTAATATTTTATTTATTAAAAATTTTAACAATTTTTTTTATAAATTAAATATATTTAATAATTAAAAATATATAGGTACAAGAAAGATCCAATAGAAAGAAGACATGTCACCATAACTAGAAGAAAACGCTTGACAAGTATCATATACTCCGATTGAATGAGGTATTAAATATCCTATTAAATTATACAATTAAGTGAGTTATTGAAGGTAAGGAAAGTCAACATTCATGGGAATTATTCCTTGAGTGGATAAGCGACAAATGTAAGACATGCGTCAAATATCTATCATTCTAAGAACAATGTGCACGACAAACGGTAAGTACCTAAACATGTTTTGGTACATGTATAAGGTAAACCTTGTTTCCTTGTAAAAGGTGGTTGTGTCTTATTGGGGAAGGAGGTGAGTTTTTAGGCAAAAAAAAAGTGAGTCTTCCAGAAATAATAAACTAACATAAACATCGAAGAATGCTCTTAAAGATAACCTCCGAGTCACCTTAACAAATATATTACTTGTTTTGTAAGATTGAACCACATCGGAGATTCACAAGCAAACAAAAATTTCAAAGGCACAAGCAAAGAGAAATTTCAAAGGCATAAGTCTAACAAAGACTAAGATGGCCTTCGAATGTGAGTTACAACAAAAACAATAAATTATTTAAAATAATTTACGGAGTTTATAATTTTAATATCAATTAAAAATAAATTAATTTAATCAAATTCATTCTAATTTAATCATAATTGCACCAAACAAGGTGTAGTACTAATTTAACCTCATCCAATCTTTTCTCATTTCATTCCATCTAATCCTGTTTTATCCCTTCTTATCTAATCTCATACACCAAACAGGACCTTAATCAAAATTACTTATCAAGTAATGGCAGCCGTGACACTAAAATTGAACTAGGTATTGTATGTGCTAACTTAAATTGATAAAATATTATAATTTAGATTAGGGTAAATTGCACAAACTTGCCCTGAGGTTTGACGAAATAACATAAAATAACGATATTTAAATAACTTGCACTGACCTCTCTTCAAGTTCAAAAAACTCAACACAAACCTTACTTATCGTCAGTCAATCATTAGTCAATCACCATTAAATCCAAATTATAAAAGGTAAAATGGTGTATTCATAGCCAATAAATATTTTAATTAAAAATAATATTTTTAATTACTAAAATAATAATATAATATTTGTTTTTTTTTTTTTTTTAAAAAAGAAGAAAATCTTCTTAATCTTCTACTTCTCATCATCTTCCTCATCTCAATAGTTTCCACCGTTGGAGATTGATCTTCGACGGTGGAGACCCCTTGGTCTCCATCGCTTAAGACCAAATCTGGTCTTCGGCGCTGGAGACCAGTGTTGGTCTCTATTGTGGAAACTTGATCTCTAGCGTGGAGGACTAACCTTTTGGTCTCACATGGAGACTAGTTGTTTTATTTTTATTTTTATTTTTATTTTTTTTGTTTTTTTAATTAAATTAAATTTTTTTGACATATTAAATTAAAAATACATAAATATATATTATTTTATTTTTATTTTTTTTTATTTTTTAATTAAATTAAAAAAATATTATATTTATTTTAAATATGTAAAAAAAACAAAATATTGAATTTAAATTCGACTTGAAGGGTATTTTAGCCTTTTACAACTTTAACCGTTGACTGTGAGAATTTAACCGTGGTCAATTGATGACAAGAGAGGTTTATACTGAGTTTTTGGAACCTAAGGGGAGATTAGTGCAAGTTATCCAAATATCATCATTTTTGTGCAATTTCATCAAATCTCAGGGGAGTTTGTACAATTTGCCCTTTAGATTAATAATATTAAACATTACACTTTTTTATCTCAACTTGATGCCAACTCATGATGTGTCAATTATTGAACAAATATTCGTTAATAATTATTTATTTCACTTAAAAAATATATCAATTCATTGATTGATATCACGAGTTAGGGTCAAAGTTGGAATGTATAGTATTACTCCTTGATACTACTTATTCAACAAATGGTATTATATGTGCTAATTTGAGCTGATGAATATTGCAAATTCTAGATATCATTTATTCAAGAAATTTGGTTGAAAGATTGATTATAGTTAATTTTTTATTATGCTAAAAATTCATATTGATAAATAATCATAAACATAGTCTAATTGGTAATCATAACTCCGTAGTAAAATTGAAGTTCTAAATTCAAATCTCCTTCCCAAGTAAAAAAAAAAAATGTGCACATTAATAGACGATCCAATCAATAGAAGATTCAGAGTTATCATGACATCAAATAAATTCCTCCCAAGATTAAAATCACCTAATTTAAGTGCTTAAAGTATTAGATCAGTTATGGGGTTCGCCCTTGGTTAATAAAACTGTCCTCCTAGAATACACGGATTTCTAAACCAAAGGTCAGCTTTTTAACTCTACACCAAATAAATAAATAAATAAAAATCCATACATAGAACAACGGATTCAGCTAATTACTTACTAATCTACTATGTACTAATACTATCAAGATGATCAAGATGATTGTAGCCACTGCATCAGATTCGCATAACCAAATACTATATGACGATATCAAATAATCATGGTAACGTTCTTATCGTGGTAAGATAGCAAAACCTATGACTTAACCTTTAATGTGAATTTGACAAATATATACATAGAGGAATATGTAATATGGTATAAAAATGGTCTGATCAACCAATAAAAATGACACTTTAAAGTCAAATCAATTGGAAAGTAAACCTCGTGCAAAGAAGCGTGCACGTAAGCAGGAAAACAACGGGAGTGGCTTGTGAAACTCATACGCGCATATGAACAGGTAAAACCACGAACAAGATCAGAAAGCACCACATATTACGAGTCCGCGTTTCTATGATTATATATTTGGAAAGTGGAAAAACAAAAGATTCTATAGTTAATGATATGCCATCCTCACATCCGACCAAGACTGCGACTTGGTCTTGATTAATGCCCTCCTCAAAAGGCCACGCAACAAAACGGCAATTCAACAAAAAAGCATGGTGTGTGTGGCCCTAAAGTGCAGAAAAGGGTCTCGAGGGGGCAAGAGAAGAAATCCATGATGTTTGTTCGTTTTTGGATTCGGTATAAGCATGTGTGAAGATTTTTAAAACATTGACTAAATAAAATGAATATTCATTTTCATATTGAAACATGTATTATCTTTATAAGTACGCAAATCGTGTCCGTATATGCTCAAGTCGCACACCAATTTATTCATGTTACAAAAATTATCTAAGACACTTAATTAATTGTCCATATTGTAGCCAAGTTTTTATGTCATGAATTTTAAATTGCATCATCAAATGTTGAAATTGTTGAAGCATTGTTTAATTTAGCTTGGTGACAGTCCTTTAACCTAACAATTTGTTATGTTCCAGTAGCTTCCACCATCCAAGATACTCTAAAAAAAAAAATGTTGAAATTGTTTGACCAAACAAAATTTGTGTGACCTAGTCCACATTTGATCATTCCTAATATACATAAATTTGTGCAATTTTACGAAAGAATTTTTATTTGATTACTAACACTCAAGACTAGCAGAATGGCTTCTCACTTCACATGCCAAACTGGATGGAATTATTTCATCAAATTCAATTGAAAGTAAAGATTGGATTTAATATAGTACCAACTATGCATCAAAGGATTAGGCGAAATTAGTAAGTAGCTATGTTTGGTAAATAGGAGATTTAGATTCGATAGGATTGAATTAAAATATTTTTAAAAAAATTTAACACCATTTTGAACTCTATGCTATGATACATCTTTTAATAAAATGAAACTGTTTAAAATGATTTATAGATAAAATATTATTCTTTATCATATTTAAATAAACTAAAAGGGTTTTAAATTATACTAAACTCTAACATCACTTGACATCAAAGGTGACATTGGTCCAACATAATCCACGGCGCACGCAAGTTTGATAAGTACGTGTATTATATACTTCAAAGTCCACGTTAGGATCGGAATACGCTAGTCCATCAACGCAAGATTGAATACAAGAAGTTTCGGCAAAACTAAATTATGCATCCTTTGTTATTTTCACTTGTGATTGAGGTAAATTTATTTTTGACGTAACTTGAAAAATACATATATATTATTAGTTTAAAATAAAAGGTTATTCGTTTTTGTTTTAAATGAAGCTTTTATCGTTTTAGTTTAAACAAAAATTTAGTTGTTTTTAGTCCATTTCATTCCCCGAAGCATTTCACATATTCATGTAGATGATTTCATGCACATGAAATGTTTGTTAACATTAAAATGGGTTAAAATAATTAAAAATTCATTTTAAACTAAAAATGATTAACCTTTTTCCAGCAAAAAATAAATTTTCATTATTTTTTGAGACAAATTAATAATTTCCACCTTTATCATTTAATGAATCTGAGTATATTATTGATTAAATTATTTTTTAAAATCGTCAAATAGTTAAAATTAATGTAAAAATTAATCCGAGTATATGATAGACTTTTGAAGTATTATTACCTTTGTGCATTACAGGGGAGAATTGTTGAAAAATAGCAGTTATGTTGTCAAAATTTTTAAGATGTCTAGTATATTATAATTATATGATTGTGCTACAGTGATTTTTAAGATTCCATGAGACAGATTTTATAATATTTTATGTTCATATGATTGTATTTTGATTCTATAATTTTTTTTTTTTACAAGTTTGACCATTAATTAACAGGTTGATCGTTTATTAGTGATCAAACCAAGTATTCGTCGAGTAATTGAATTCTCGCTATTTACTGAGTTGCTAATCGAATAACGAGTAACGAGTTTTACAACACTGAATATATTACTAAACCAGTGGTATATTTTAATGTAATTGAAAAAAATGTAAATTTTATATTGTTCAAAAGTTTGCTTAGATGCCTTAAAAAAAAAAGGTTTTACTTAAATGATGGAACAAAAAATAAAAATAAAAATAAAAATTCTAACAACTAAAAATTATCTGCATGACTGCTATGAATCACTTTGGTACCTTATTTGAATAAATTTACCATAATATAGCAACTGAATATATATATTTAAAAAAAGGTTAATAAACAAAAAGAACTAGGTTTTTCCTATAAGAGTTTTTATCCTTAAATTTATTTAATATTTTGTGATTCTTTTTTTTTTTTTCCTGCTACAGGAAAAAATTGCAAACCACACTCTTAGACCTCATTTGGTGTGCAAGATTAGATAAAATAAAATAAGATGGACGAGATAAGATAAAATTGAATAGAATTAAATTAATATTATAACATGTTTGGTGTTATTGGAATTTGATGGATTGAATTATATTTAACTAAATTAATTTATTTTTAATTGATATTAGAATTATAAAACTTCATCAAACTAATAAATGAAGTTATAATTATTAAACATATTTAATATTATAATAAAAGTATTATTTTTTTAATAAATAAAGTATTTAAAAATACAATAATTTAACAAAAAAGGGCCCCCATGGTCTGGAACGGAACTCTCTCATAGAAAGCTGCTTCAAACAACTGCTGTTTTGGAATAGAAAACTTTCTTATTCCTCCGTTTCAAACGCGCCCTTAATTCCCTTTGACGGTCTCTAACACCGTAGGTTGTCCGTGTTCCTTTCCCAACTACCAAAAGCTTACTGTCATTGCACGTGTGTTGACTTCCAGTTCCGCCTGTGTAGGGTCTGGTCCCCAAACAATCCCTTTCAAAAATACCAAAAGAAAATAAATACAAAACTTGGACACTATGCTTGTGAATTGCTTGGAAAAAATATTGGGTGCGGCAGGGTTCATATACATTTCCTGCCACGATCATGTCTCCTTCAAAATTTCGACCTATAATTTAGTCATAACCAAAGATACATGCACATTCCATTACACACAAACTTCTCTCCAATTGTTTATGAACTATTTCTTATATAGTAAATATCCTCTTTTAACTTATCTTGTTAAGTCACGTATCAATACAACCTATGCCTAAATTGGGTCCAAGTAAATTGTACTTTCGATACATATAAGCATACAACTTTTCTATGTTTCGAAAAGAATAAATATAAATTTTTTATTATTTTTTCAATCTATTAATATCTTTTAGTTTTAATTATGACAAGTAAATCAATATTTAATCCAAGCAAATTTTCTTGTTGATATACATATCTTTTTAGGAGACAAAGAAGATATTAAATTTAGAGAAAATTATTCATACCTTATATTTTAGAGTAAATGTGGTACCCGAATCATTAATCTCTTAGAATCAAGAGAAGTGCTCAATCACTCTTATTAAGTGTAGTGTGAACTTTTGATACATAATCATACAACTTTTCTATGTTTTGAAAAGAATATATATAAAAACTTTTAATTATTTTTATCATCTATTAATATATTTTTTTTAATTATGACAATTAAAGCGATATTTAGGGAAAAAAATAAATGTAATGTGACAGCATAACCTCGTCTTGACCACTTTTAATGTCTTTGAATTACAAAGTAACACCCAAAAAAAAAAAAAAAAGTAACACAACACAATCATTCTGAGAAAATTTTTACTGAGGTAAAACGCATGAAATGTCCAGTGCACCCACCAATAGTACGATGACAAATGCTACATATGGACTTATTAAATTCATAGACAAATGCTCTGCAATGGCTGTACTAAAAACAACCTTAAATAAAATGGTCTCATAACGAACCCTCAACAGAAAAGCCTGAGACTCAACACAGCTGCACCCAAAATTTTTCCTGGTATGGTTGAAAAATATCAACCACCATCATACGTCATCCGGAAGCAGTGGTTGACACAGATAGGTGCTAAGACAAATAATAACGTATGAAGGTGGGTACGGACAAGAAATTATACATGACAACATTTGGATGAAAAATGAGTTGGCTGACTAGTTCAAAATGAAAATGGTATTCAGCTAGTGCCTTTTTGTATATATATATATATAGATATATATTTTTTTTTTGGTGAAATGAGCTAGTACCGCTTTTTGCTTGTAATACTAATAGAGGTGGACAAAAAAGCATTATCTGTTCTTTTATGGAACCGCGTGGAAGTTTCCACCAATAGCAAACCTCAACTTTTTCTCATTTCACTCGGCATCCTAGCTCCCTATTTTATATATATAAACATATGTACATACAATATATGTACAAAATAGCTTCACCAAAAGGTAGGAAAGAATAACAACAAATGGAGGAACTCCCACCTGGTTTTCGTTTCTTTCCAACAGAAGAGGAGCTGGTCTCCTTCTATCTACACAACATGCTCGAAGGAAACCGACCGGAGCTTCATCGTGTAATCCCAGTTGTTCCGTTCTATGAGATAGAGCCATGGCACCTTCCAAGTACATATATCTTCCTTAATTCTTACAACATTCTTTATAAATGCAAGTTAGATGGTATAATGTGCTGTTTGATATGTGTTTATGTAAACATGTTTGCATGCAGAGCTTTCAGGAGAGCCATGTCGACATGACCCTGAGCAATGGTTTTTCTTCACTCCCAGACAAGAGAGGGAAGCTCATGGTGGGAGACCTAGCCGGACTACCCCTTCCGGTTACTGGAAGGCCACGGGCTCTCCCAATTACGTTTACTCTTCGGATAACCGAGTTATTGGAGTGAAGAAGACTATGGTTTTCTATAAGGGAAAGGCACCTGCTGGGAAAAAAACCAAATGGAAGTTGAATGAGTATAGAGCCATTGAACAAGATGCCAATCCATCTAGGACTGCTACTCCTAAGGTTCGTATGTATACTAGTTTCAGCAACAGCCAATTATTAATTATTATTTTCTTTTTTATAATCATTAACTTGTTCACTTCTTTTGTTGAATGTAGTTGAGGCACGAATTCAGTTTGTGCAGAGTCTATGTGACATCAGGAAGCTTGCGGGCGTTTGATAGACGCCCGTTAGAAGCTGTGACACAAGAGACACAGCCTTTAGCTGATGGTGCAACATCTTCTTCTCATAACACCATAATGGCAGCAAGAACAAGCTCGCCCGATACCTCGTACTCTGGCGAAGAAAACGTTGATCTGCCAGAGTCTACCGGTGCTACCAATGAGATGGGTGCTGGTTATGTAGAACCACCTCTATGGGACTGGGACCAGCTGGGTTGGCCATAGGTAAAAACCACATAGCCTTCTTACAAGGACCCCAGTAGTTTTGACTAAGCTAAAATAATGTAGCATGAGAAGAGCTCACCTTCACCAGTAGTCAAGTTTTGCATTTTGTATTTGTTTTTGAAAACTTTGCATTTTGTATTTTGTATGTTGTATTTTTTTTTATTTTTAGGATGGTGAGATTAGGAAAAGAAATAAAACAGAGATAAAATATCTCTAGTGTATCAAATGGAGTTTAAATGGAAAACCCTCTGGTTGCTGTAATCATTTTGACGAGATGACCTATTGGTAGCATTTGACTTTATCTAGTTAAGAACCCACCTTATTTCTAATCCTTTGAACCTGTGTTCTGTGAAATTCACAATAAAAGTTGAAAACCGGGAACTATGCAAAATAGAAAATAGTGCGTTTTGACAATGACGAATGGGACCACAAAACAGTCCATGAAAGTTACTAAAAGTACCAAAATGAAAATGGGAAATAGTCAAATTTTGAGCAAGTGAAAGCAAATTTCATGTGAATAACATAGTTGAATCATAATGGTACGTGCATGTAGACCTCCTTGCTCAAGACAGTTATACAGAATACAAGGAGGAAAATCATGAAGCATATGGAAATATTTCAAATAAACTAAACGAAATGCTAGTTTGAACCTCCCTAAGGCTGGAACAGGCAAAAGAAAAACATAGGTATTTACAACCTAAGTCTAGCTATGTGGTCACTTTCAATCCACGTGGTTGAAGTATCAGGTAGTTCATCAGAAGTCAGAACGTGAGATATTCTGGAAAGATGTTCACAAATGAAATTATATTAAGCCCATAACAAGGCATGATCAAAGGAACTCTTATAAAGATCATGATCATGCCCCTACGCTACAAAATAAGGACCCAATTCTGTACACTAATAACTGTCAAAACATACTCTGCAATTAGTGTTCTGTTGTTATCATCAGAGAGTGGTTTCCAGGGAAGACAACATGATTTCCCAATTACATTAGCTAAGTCAATAAATTGCAAATACCTTAAGGCTACCAATCCTTCGAGGTTATATCAAAAGGGGTTCACAATGGACATGCAAAAGGAATCGTGAATCATCTTGGTTCAGAAGGGCACGACAACTAAGTTTAATGGGTGCAGGTTATTTGGTTCCTAAATTAGAGAATTTCTTGTGGAATCTGTAACAGCCAGAACAAAAGTCTAAATAGAAAATCAATAATCCTTCCAATCAAATAACCTAATTCAACCTTTAAGAAACAGGTCAACTATAGTATTTAAGCACTTTAATAGTAGGTGCATGAATGTTTTGTTACATAGGTTCTTGCTAGAATAGTCAATAATCAAGATTCACATAACATCTACAGAAGTTATGTAAGGGACAAAACCAACACCAATGGTCTACAAATCCTAGACAAAGGAATTGAAGTGACAATTAAAATTTACCTTGTGAGAAAAATGAATGGTAATTAAAATGTCCTCCTGAAGATGCTGGACTAATAAAAACATAACATTAAGATAGTCTAACTGATTGCAGTTATGATAAATGGAAGCAATCCTTATTGAGATGAAAGAGTATATAAACCTGTGGCAGGAAGAAGTCATTCGCATGTATGAATCATCCAACATTGCCTTCAAATCAATCAACCTATTTTTATGACACCTGCTGTGTAAAAGAAGATGAAAGAGAATAGAGGACTACTGGTGGTGTGTTAAATCAAATAGAAACCGGTGTTCAAATACCAATTTTTCATTATGAATGCCCACCTCAAAGTTATATATATGAGGAGAAAATATTCGTTTGAAACTAATGGATAAAAAAAGTAACAATCATGTGAACAACATTCCGAAACGGAGACTCAAATGATTTAAGTATTATACAACTATGTGACTCATGCTGTAGTAGCTCTAAAAAAGTTCTAAAGCGCAAGTAAAGAGCCGCCAACTAACCAATGTAGTTACTTATAAGTCTAGGTGTACATCATGAAAAGGGGCATAAAGCACTAACACCCCAACCCATGAATCATATGGCCTTCTCCAGTATATGATTATCTAACAACATTTAACATTGCTTTGACAAATAAACATAAAACAATCAGCAATCGATAATCTATTATTTAAAACAATGGATGAAACAGAGAGAAGGTGAGCATTTCCTAGTTTTAGTGAGAGAGAATCACATTCATTTGTTATATAACTTCAAATCAACTTCCCTTGAGAAAGTTAACTCTTACTCTCTCATTTGACTTTTATCACATCTGAAGTGAAGTCCTTTAGATAATAACAAATCAATTCTATATACACATATAATCAACTACTGCATTCTATTAAAAACAACCTGCATAGCTATTATAATGTGCAAAGAAACATGAGGGCAAAACTATCGCTAGGATAAGCAACATCCTCATAGTAGAACTCCTAAGATTCTCCAGTAATCATGCATGCCCTATAGTCCAAAATTCAAGGAAATGGCAAAGCCAAAGGGAACTAAGCAAGCATTCGACAAACACACGTGTTCTTTTGTTCATTTTGTTTGAAAGAAACACAACTGATTTCAACAATAACAGTCACTAGTAACTTCTAATGAATCCCGCTGATTACCTATATTATTGTGGTCAAGTTTCGTTTATGAACACATAAATCAGCCTACTCCTTCTTGTTTAAAAGAAAAACTCCTTATTTTTGTAATACACTTTAAATATTTCTTAAACACCAACCACATGAATTTCATGAACTGAAGAAGTCAATTGATTAATCAATAGGAAAGGTGTATGTCATTATCATATGATAAACAATAACAGGGAAAAATAACTTCAAAATCCAGTTATTGAAAAATATTCACAAACTAGGGAAAACTATACAGACTCGTAAACAATCTAAGCAAGACTTTACTGATTCAAGTCAATTTCAACCAAAACCCACCACCAGAAAACCAAATGAAAGTCTCACTCCCTCCTAATTTATAGTCAATTAGTACTATAATTATGTTATAAGTGTCATCATTTCAATAACGAAACTTCCCACTTCTCAAATTTCCACCAGTCTTCATTAAACAAAAGTTGCACGAATTTGATATATATTCAACATTGAATTCGTCTCATGTACCTTCCTAAACATTTTCCTTTCCTCACTAAATCCAAGAAGGCAAGAAAACCAAACAGAAGATTTTCGCAAAAGAAGTTGAAACATCACACAGTGAATGCAGTAAGTAGAGAGATAAAAAGCGATATATATATATATATATATATATTTCCTGCATTTCAAACTTGATATAAAGAAGAAACAAAATGATGACTAACCAAAAGCACCCTTAACTCTTTGTCTCGCCAATTGTTTCGACCGACCAACACCATCAGGACCAGCACAAGTACACTGTACACAAGACCCGGAACTAAGTGTGAAGCCGGTTGACTTAAAAAGTGGACCAAAAAAACACCCACTGAGCAATCACAACTGTCGTATTAATCAACTATCTAGTAAGAATTGGAAATAACCCAACTTTGATTAAAATGACAAATTAAACACTTTATAAGGGTCTGTTTGTTTTTAGTTTATTATTGTTATTCGTATTTTTTTAACTATCACACTATATTTATTTTTTCTTTTGAATACTAGGAACAGTGTAGGATACTACTGAGACCAACTGTAATATGATATTATAATGTTGTCCAGAAATTAATTCCCAATTAACGAGAAAACACAATTCACATAAAGTGAGGGGAAAATGTTCATAACTTTTATAGGATTTGAGTATAGAATCTATTACCTTTAAGAGATAGCGGGAGACTGAATGATCTTTACCATTAAACCACATCCTGTTGTCAACGATTACACTTTATTCAAGATTTACGGAAGAAATACTCAAATTTACAGTTTTAAGGATATAAGAGAGCCTAAAAAATATATCCTTAGACTAACTTTATTTTATCTTTTTTCACTAATCACTAGACTAATTTCATTCTATCTTTTTGCACTAATTACTTAATTGAATCTGAACAAATTTTATAACTTGTTTTTATTCATTTTTAAATTATCCAACATAAAAAATGTTAAAAACATCATATACATGTTTTAAAAAAAAAAATCACATATATACATGTATATATATATATAAGCATTCACTCAAAAGGTAATGCATTTTCAATCGATTTTCATCATATATCTTATAAAGTCTGTCTTTTTATGTGTTTAGAAAATTGTTTACTTTGTTACTCCAAAAAAAAAAATTGTTTACACAGTACACTAACTGTAATCCTTATATATAAAAAAAAAAACACGTTTATAATTTTATTTACACAAACCTAATATTTTTAAATAAAATAATATTATTTTACTATCATTAGTAAAAATAATTTTTGGAATACTATTAACATTTGGATTATTTTATTTAGCATTTATTAAAAACTGTTTTTAGCTTTTTGTATAATTTCATATTAAAACATATAACAATCAATAATTATACGAATATAACTATAAAGCAAATCTCTCTTAAATGTCTTCTATTATTATATATTTTTAAAAAAAGTTAACATTTAACTCGTATATTCAGATCCTATAAAAGAAAAAAAAATAAATTATAAATTAATTATCCAATTCAGAAATATATATAGATAAGTAAATTTTATAATTTTATTATAAATTATCCATTTATTATTACCTTAGACTCGTTACCATTAAATGTTTAAAGCTCCTTACCATTAAATGTTTAAAGGGTAAAATTATCTTTTAATATTATTTTTATTTTTTTAATATAAATTTTGAAAATCAAATAAATTGAATATAAAAAAATAATTCTGAAAAATTAAATTTTTTCAAGTGTGATCTCCATGGCGGTGAAGATTAACTTTAAAAAACTCAAACAATGTTTAACAAAAAAAAAAACATTAAAGAAAATATAAAAAATAAAAGAATTTGAAAAGAAAAATCAAAACAATAAAAAATAAAAAATCGACATCAGATCTTCGTCATCTTCAACACCATTGATTATCAACAGCCGATCTATGCAGATCATGAAAATCCAACTGTCATCAACAAAACAAACCAGAGATGGAAACCCAGAAATCTCCATAGGTAGTCTAGGTTTTCCACTCTTTAAATAAAAGATACTCTCTAAACCAAGAAATCCTAAACAAAACCTAACCTAACAAACCCAAAAATCTTGCATTCTCTACTCTCTCCAAACCTAACAAAACAAAGACGTGTTGACTGTTGATTGTAATGTCTCATTCTACCGACTTCGTCGTTTATCGCCTTTACCGGGCCTTCGACGGTACCGGTTTGGCCATTGGCTTGATTGTTCAATTCGATTTTGTTGTCTTTGAAGGTGGAATCGGCCATGGTGGCTCTGGAGTTTCCTCCATCGTCCTCCACCGCAACGATGGAGGTATGGATCTTCATCGCTGAAGTCGATGATGAAGATCAGGTCTCCATTCAATGGAGACTAGATTTGGTCTCCATGCTTGGAGACCAAAAATGGTCTCCATGAGATGGAGACCAGTATAAAGTTCTTTTTTTCGTTTTTTTTCTCATTTTCTTTGAAAAGCTTGATGATGTTGTTGATGAAGATGTGTTCTTGATGAAGATTTTCATTGATTGGTTTGAGTTTGATTCTGGGTTGAAATTTGTTGGCTTTGGGTTTGAGTTTGATGATGACATGGAGATGAAGAGCTGCAGATATTGGTGATGATGATCATGATCTCCATCAAAGATGGGATTTTTGTTTTTGTTTTTGTTTTTTTTTATTTGTGTATTTTTAGGAGATTTTTGGTGATTAAAACACCAGTTTTTGTTGATTGATGATGATGATTTGCTGGATTGATGATGAATTTGTTGAAGATGAGGCAGGAGAGGTTGAAACTTGAAGATGATAATTTTGTTTTTCTTATTTTAGTTTTTTTTATTTTTCGATCCTCTACCAAGAGTGATGGATACGCGAGATTCATTGATTATTCTTTATGAATTTTTTATTATTAAATTTATTTTTTAAGTATATTTTTCTTTAATTTAAGGGTGTTAACTATAAACTTTGATGATTTGTGATCAACACCAGTTAAATTATAATATAATTATAAAGTTTATATGTATAAATTTTTGAACCGGATAATTAATTTATAATTTATTTAAAAAATAAATATATAATTTATATTTTAGATTTTGATTTATTTAATTTTTAATAAAATGTAAATAGTTTGAATTTATCTAACCATTAGAAAGTCATAAGAGAATATACGTAGGTACTTAATAATTAACCGACTTTGATTAAATTTTATAAAATATAATTATTTAAGTGAATATTTTATGCAACAATAAAAAAATTTAAATATGTATATTAATAAATTTTTAAAAATTAAAATATATATTTCTTTTTCAACAAATAAAAGAATATATTGCTACAGAAGAATAGAAAATATATTAGGATTGAACAATAAAATCATAAAAATAGTTAACACTCAAAATAGAATTATTTTATTGTAAAAAAAAATGAATATAAAAAATATATACATACCAGAAAATTGTAATGAGATAAGCTGTCCCTCCACCTTTGTTACTTCAGTTATCAGACATCCATGCGTGGCATCACAGCCATCATTACTTCTTCCATGGGAGCAAGAGCAACATGTGGATTGATGTCGCACATTTTCTTTGTGAAATGCGACAGGTGTCAATAGGGGGGGTATTAATGCAAGTCAGCTTGATACCTTCTATTTATTGGTAATTATTTTGTAATTGTGATAAGGCTTTGGCCTAACCAGAAGTTTCATTCAAACAAATGTAAAAAATTTCTCCCCATTTCTCCCCGGCTCTTGTTTCCATTTCTTTGCATTTCTCTCCATTGTTTTCTACAACATTTTTCCTTGTTCTCTTCTAGTTTATTTCTACTCTGTATTTTTACTTTATTTACAGAAGGAATTAATTATTTGCAATTTCCCTTTTTTGAAAAAAAAAAAAAAAGTACATCTGTAAATTGTAATTGGAATTAGCTTACGTTTGAGCAGTTTCACAACCATGGATCCTTGTAATGCCAAAAAAAAAAAAAAGAACACGCTTGAATGCTACTACACATAAATAATTTAAAATATATCATTTAAATTATAATTGAATAAATATTAGATTTTTCAAATTTTTTGTCTAAATGCATGCTTAAATAATATGGTATGTGGATTGTCAAATCATGAGATGATATGATAATTAATGTAATGTTGATAACTTATATATCTTGTTATTTAGATATGAAGTTATATGAGTGTATGAATACAAAATAGACTAATAAAAAGGGGACACGTCAGTGTAACGAAAACAAGACACGTGACATATGACACAGACTTTGAGGGAAGAGAAATTAGATGGCATATTAAGTAGTACAATTAGCATACTCAATCATCAAAGGCAAGAAATTTTTGTCTACAACAAAAGGCCTCAAGCTTGTTGAAGGTGAAGAAGTCAGCTGAAGAAATTTAAGGGAAGAAAACATTAACCTTCGAAGGAATTGTTCTTTTAGTAGATCAATGACAAATGTCTAACAGACCTCGAATACTCGGCAACATGAGAGCAACTTAAGTGATAAATAGCAAATATCATCGCATGCATCATGATACTCAAAAAGTAAGCTCTTGTCTCCTTATAAAAGCTTATTGAATGCTTTATTGGTGAGTTAGTTCGTAGAAAACACATGCACTTATTAAAATAATCACAAACAAATTCTTATTTAAGTATTGGAGGGTGTTCTTGAAAACAACCTTTGAGCCACCTTAACAAAGGTTTTAATTTATTTTACAAGTTGAGTTGCAATAGATAATTGTTCCATCAAAGGTAAAGGTTGTCCAAAGGGATGTAGAATCTTTGTACGACGGTTTAGGCTACAACAACTTCAAATAAAGAAAGCTTACATAAGTTAAGTATATTAGAGAATCAATAATGATAGTCGAAGAAGGAGATACTGAAGTAGAATATCTATTATTATAAAAGTAGTTTATACTATAATCAGCCAAATGTAAATAGTGCAATAATTCTTAAAAAAATAAATAAATAACTCATGAAAAAAATAAAGTATAGAATGATGAAATTGAAATATAAAAAATAGAGTCTTACAAAACTGTAATGGTCTTAAGGTAGTAATTATTCTCTACTCTAGTGCTTATAAAATTTTTAGTAACTATCTCCTGAGATCCTTTGTTAAAATTCATAAATCAAGCACTAGATATTTCTAAATTCTATTAAATTCTTTGGCGTGTTTATCAATTTGTATAGAATGTTATAGAATCCAAAAAAGCATGCAAATTTGGATGGTTTGGAGGAGTCACTAAGGCTTCAAAACATTATCCAAGTCGAAGATCAAGTTTAAGATGACCAATCTTGAAGGCTTTGAGCTTTAATTGAAGGCAATTATAGACAAATTGAAGTTGTTGGGGCCTAATTAGAGCTATGGGCTATGTAATTCAAAATGGGTTGCATTTAAAAAGGGGTTCAACGGGTTTTTAAAATTAAGTTAGTTCATTTAAATGTCAGACTTTCTTTTTATTGGACTTTAATTTGTTTTATTTTATGTTGAGTTATTAGTTTAAAAATTGAGCTATCAAATTTAATTATTTTAAGCCCAATTGAGGTGTGATTAGTGGTCTAGGCGTGATGGACTAGGGCTTGTATTGTGTTAATGTTTGTTTGCCTACAAAAAGGATTGTAAAACCTAATACAAGAACAATGATCATGTAGTCAATTTCTTAGCTAAAAGAATAAAGATTTATTTTTCTTTTATTCATTATTGAACATGTGATTTTATCAAACTATATGTGTGGTGATAAAATATAACTTATCTCTCACTTTCTCGTTTATGTCTTAGAAGTGACGTCAATATCATTTTTTTTATAATTTTGGTTCTTAATTGAGTTTTAACAATTGAGTCAAAGTTTTTTACAACTTTGATTTTTGATTGACATATAATCAATGCATTAAAATTACTTTTTAAAAACCTATTTTAATTTTTTCGCGGTTATGTTTTAATTTAATTGTGGATATCATATCTTTATATACGGGATTTGCATCATAATGCAATGAAAATAAGAAAAATTGTGTATTATACAGTGTAGTTGCAGTTTGTATAGAATGCAAAGAAAATAAGAAAAATTGTGTATTACATAATGTAGTTGTTTTGATATTTATAAAGCAAAACAGGTGTCTATTAATAGATACAACTATGTTGGAAAGTTATTTAATAGATAAACACTTTTGAATAAACACGTCTTTTTAATTTAAACCCAAATTTTAAAAATTAAACTAAAACTAAATAAATTAAATTATAAAGTACTCAACCTGTCACTCAAAGGCGCACACGTAAGTTTACAACAAAGTACACATTGAATAAGATTGATATGAGCTTAAAAAAATAATAATAATAAGATTGATATGAGTTATTATATATTAAAAGGGTAATTATTATTCTATCCTCTCATGAACGCAAATACGGCATTTGTTCCCCAACATTTACGTATTTGTTATTCCACCCCATGTCGTTTAAACTTCATCTAGACACCAAGAAGGAAACTAGTGTCGATCTCCTCCATTCATTAAATCTGCCCATTTTTTCTTGATGTTTTCATTAATCAGCAAACCCAAATCCAATCTAAACTAAAGAAAAAGGAAAAGAAAAGGAGAGAGCAGAAGATAGGAGAGAACCAAAAGAGATTAAAAGTTAAAATAAAGAGAGGACGAGAAAAAGACTTATTTTGATAGAACTTGTAATAGCATATTTATTAGAAGTAAAAAATTTACTAGTAGATTATTAAAAAAAAAACTCTTTTAGTTATATAAATCATTTATTTATTTATTTGAGAATGGTTGTATAAATCATTTAGTTGTTTAATTATAAAAGAGTTTTTATATAGCTAATTTATTAAAGATGATATATAAGAATTAGAGTTAACTATGCTTATTAAAGTTTTTAATTTGGAAAGAGTTGAATGTAATTAATAAAAGATGATGACACTTTGATATTTTAATATTAAAAAGAACTCAAAAAATTCATTTAAAAAAGTTTTAAATTTGAGTTTCTTATAATAGATGTAAAACAATTTTTCTAATTCTTAAAAACTCTACTTAAAATAACAATCAAATTATATAAAAAAAAAAAAATCAAAAAGGAACTTTTAGAATTTACAAAATTCTTTTGATTAATAGACAAGGTCTACCGATCAATCAGGCTCAAAGATAAAAATTAGCTTTGGAACAGATACGGAGTGACAAAAACAAAACTCGGCGGTGAAAAAGAATATGCTAATAATAATTTAGAAAAGAAAAAGGAATCTTATCCGAACGGCAGCTACTTTCAACAGAAGCGTTGGGGCGGCGATCAAGTGGCTAAACTGGAATACAAAATATTATTTTTGGACCAACCTTTCTTTATTATTCAGATTTAAAAGGATAAAGTCCTTTGCAAAGCTAGGCAAACAAGACCTTGAGATGATCATGCCACTCTGTCACCATCTCGAACATAATATAATAATAATGGTCAAATTAAAACTTATTTTTATATATAAATATATCATTTCTTATATTTTAAAAGTTTTTTTTTTTTTAAATTTAAGATGTGTCATGATATTTTTAAATAAAAAAATAAGAAGATTAGTCGTTCATGTTAGAAAGAGTCAAACTAACAACCTAACTTTTCGGTTGCGTTATACAGATAATGGAGGTGGAATCCAATCCCACATTTGGCAAAAAGCATATCCCAAAAGTCTGGGGGATTATACTATATAACTATTTAAGTGATTAAATTAAAATAATTTTATTTTTACTTTAAAAAATACTGTAAAGTTATTTAAATTATTTAAATATATTTTACTTCAATTATATTTGCTTTATCAAATATTAAATTTTTTATTAAATATTAAAAAATCATTTTGAATTAATAAGTAATTTTGTTGATTTATTAAAAACTATAAATATGGTTTTTTGTCAAAAAATACAATAATATTACAACTTAATTTAATCGAAATCTTATTATTTTCTTCATTTATTATCCCAAACAAAGGATAATATATTTTTATTCAAAACCAATTCCGTCTCATCTCAATCTTATTAAATACTGCTCTCAGATTCTTTCTCATCTCACACGTTAAAAGGATGAGATCCTAGGTGCTGGACATTCCTTGTCTAAATATATTATTAGGCTGTGGGGTTGATTTCTTTTAGTAGAATAATTATTTGACGGAAGGAGCACCATCTAAGTCTCAGTTATCTCACATGGAATTGCCTGATCATTCTACATTCTTTGCAATTTGAAGAAATATCAGAAGTAGTTTTTTTTTTTTTTTTTTTAATTCTCTTACTTTTTAAATCCAAAATTAAAATCAACAGTTGCAATTTTTTTTTTTATAAATACAATCTATTTATTCTAAAAAACTAAAGTGGATAGAACATAATTTTGTTGTTTAGTGAAACCTAGGCTATGACAATTCACAAAGCGTAAGCCAAGCGTTTCAAACTGACCAAATGCGGACAAGCCGAGACGACACAAGCTCTGGTCATAAAAGATAATAAGATATCTATTAAAAGACTTTACAGAGACGTTCAATACATTTTTTTATGTAAATTGTAATCAATTTCATTTTTCAACTTTCACTTTTACTGTACAGGATTGATTTGAGTGAGGGTGGTGGGGAATTTATGCCCCCAACAGCCAACACTAATATACATAAATTTTTAGCTCTCTAAGCATAATTGCATATGTAATTACCGTTGAATGAAAAATTAGAGCCTTTCCTGATGAAGAGTACATTTTCAAAATTTTGGTATGTTCTTTTTTTTTTTTTTTCCTATTGTGATAATAATAATAATTTATGAACTTAGTAAAATGTAATAATGTATTAAGATCTTTCAAAATTTTTTTTATAAGGTTATAAAAATAAATATAAGAAATTAGAGTGGAATACGATATATATTAAGAAAATATAAGTAGAAAAGAGAAAAATACTTATACATTTGAGAATATATTAGTACTTTTTATAATTTTCACTATAGAAATATGAATATCAAAATGTGATACCAGTGTGGATATGAATAGAATATGACACAACCGATATCATTAAAAAAAAAAAAAAAGAATATGACACAACCCACCCATACTATACTCAGTTTTCATATCTCTCCTCACCTTCTCTTCATTTTGACACCAATAAGACAAGGATCGGTTTATGCCTATCCACTTGCTCAATCAAGTTGGGCAGACACCATCAATTGGATTTTTATTAATTCAACTTTGGCTTTTAAAATTCTGTTAATTATATTTCATTATATATCAATAATATTATAAAATTGTGAACCAAAATTCTATGAATTTTCAATAGAATTCATATAAAGTTCCTTATTTTTGTGAGATAAAATGTAAAAAAAAAAAAAGTGTAAGTTCTAACAGGAAAAAATAATAATCAATTCACATATTGTACTGATTTATTTTATTTTTAATTACGAATATCGATTTAAAAATCATAATATATCAAACTTTCAAAACTCATCAATTTAAACCCATAATTCATCAATATAACCTTATAAGTTTTTCATTAAAATTTTATTTAGATGATCAAGATTAATAAATTTTAAAAAAGTCTAAATATTTTAATTATGAATAATATATTTATAAATAAAAATAACTTAAATCGTTAAAATATAAAAATAAAAATAAAAAAATTTCTTTAACATAAAAAGTAAAAGTTTGTCAACATTTGGCACTTCGACGGCACACGTTTACCACGCTCGCCAATCGACTTTGACAGTAAGCTACAGCCCAGAGCCGAAAATAACGTATAATTAAAGGGTGAAGCTATTGCCACCCAGAAAACTTCGACTACACATCAAAATTTAAAAATAATATTTTTACTTTATACACCCGTTAAAATCCCAAATATAACCATAATGGAATATTCCTTATCGTTGATCATTGTCCTCTAAAAATTCTAATTTTTTTAATCAAAGCTAGACAAATCTATCTTGTTATTAAAGATTAATAAAAAAATGGTTTTTCGTTTATCGATATATTTTGTCATTGAAGATGGTATACATTATTATTTAACTTCCTCTTAATATATGTATGTATATATATAAATTATTCACGGGCAGTATATACATTGCTGAATACAGTAATATACTGCACACTGGTACAATATGTATGACTGCACCGTGCAGTGTGCACTGCATGCAGTGTATATACACTGCACTGTGCAGTATCATTGTGTTATTTCTCTTAATTTTTTTCGTATGTGTATATTCTGGGTATTGTAAATAAGATTAGGTGACTAAAAGGTCGTTTATTTTTACCATTTTTCACTTAATGTGTCTGAATTCTATTTTTAAAGTAATTTTTGTTTTTTTTTTTTAAGTAATCAAACCACTTAAAACTACCCAAAAATCACTGAATATAAAAAGTTACAATTTTTGACTTTTCACTTAATGACAAATTACTTAATGGTTTTTTATATATATTCTTCTAAATCTATCATTCTCAAAATAACATATTTCCAAATTAGTTTTAATTTTACATTATACAGATTTATTTTAAATGTAATCAATGAAATATTACAATGACTAAAATATATATTACTTCACAGATTCAATTTTTATTGTAATAGTTCTTTAACTTAAGAATATTTTATTTATTTTTATTTAAATATATAAATTTAATTTACTTTACTATAATAATTTATTTTTGTATATATAATTTAAAAAAAATTACTTTGCTATAATAATTAATTATATTTTAATTATGAATAAAAAATGTTATTGATATACATAAAAGTGTTTTAGTATTTTTTAAATAATTTATTATAATTGTTTGTATTATATTAAATGAAGTTTCAAAATAACTAATAATAAAAAGATATAAATGTCAAATTATTAGTTTTTAGATTATTTTAACTTTAAAAAACAAATGAGATTACTATACATTAAGAGATAAAGGAAGAAAAAAAAAAAATATATCATTTAGATTTCAGGTTTCAGCTACTATTTAATCCTCAATATTCAACAGTACTATTTAACCTTCAGATAAAAAAATAAACGATCCTCGAGCCATTTAACATTTTATACTAGTATGATGGTATTGGTATTCTTGTTTTTCTGCAACCAAAAAAGGTAAAAGAAGTTTGACGGTGGAGCCGGTGAGGTGAGAGAGATTAAGAGGGGTTTAAAGTAAATTTAATTTAGATTATTTTAGTAAATAAAAGATTTTCGTAAACGACGGGCGAGGAGACTAATATTTTAGATTACAATAGTGCCACCCATAATTTAAACGTGTTAAATAAAAAAGTACGCCCACTTTCAGTCATCGCTTATGAGGTTAATAAGCCTTCAAATCTCACCATTCTCGAATATACAAATAATTGTGTACGAATTTAATCCCTCTCTCCCCATTTTAAAAAATTAAAAAAAAAAAAAAAAAAAACTTAATCCAAAAGCCACATCTTCGTGTAAAAGAGTAAAAGACTATTAAAACGAATAAAATATTTTGGAAAAAAGGAATAAAATTTATTATTTAAATAAAAAACAGTCCTTCCAAAAAAAAAAAAAATGGAGGTATTTAAATAACCCAAAAAATCAGACGTGGGAACCGTAAACACAAATCATCCATCCAGAAGTGGTGAAAATGAACAAGACAAGCAATTCCTGGGGGTTTTCGTGTTCGTGGTCTCGAGAGGAAGACAAGCTCTTCGAGAGAGCGCTGGTCATGTTTCCCGAGGAGACGTCGGGGAGGTGGGAGAAGATTGCCAGCCATGTTCCCGGTAGGAGTTCGGTGGAAATACGAAGGCGTTACGAGGATTTGGTTCGTGACTTGAGGGAGATTGACTCGGGCCTAGTTGAGTTGCCGAATTACGAAGACGAGTTGGAGTCGCCGGGTCGGGACACTGAGTCTGGGACAAGTCAGGTGTGGCTTGAGGGTAAAGGGAAGAGCAGGGAGAGTGAGAGGAGGAAAGGCGTTCCTTGGACTGCAGAAGAGCACAGGTTTTTCCATTTTCACTTTCTTTTTTTTTTTTCAATTTTTAAAATTCATATTCACTTATTATTTATGATTGTTTTTTTTGGAAGGGATATTATTTATGATTGTTTTTTTTTTTTTTGAAAGAATTATTTATGATTGTTATTATTATTATTTTGGCCCTTTTCAGTTTTCCCTATATAGTATTGTTTTTAATGTAAAATTTTCTTTTTTTTTTTGAAAGCTTAAAATTTTCATTTCAATCACCCTGCCTCTTTTTACTACAATGTATTATTAGAATGTTTTTTTTTTTTAATTATTAAATGTATTATTAGAAGTTATGATTCCTTTTAATAAAAAATTTAGAGAATTAAAATGATTAATTCTTTTTTTTAATGAATTTTAAAAATTTTAGGGATGATGAATTACAAACAGTAAATTTAAAATAATTTCTTTTTTATTATTAAATTTATTTTGATAAAACAATTAGAATAGTTAATTTTATTAATGTGGGTTCTAGATCGGAGCCCAAATTTTTGATATATTAAAATTTAAATTTGTTTAAAAAAAAATAAAAATGAATTTTATCAATGTGGCTGCTGGGATTCGAGCCCAGGTCTCCACGGCCACAACGTGGAATTCTTACCACTAAACTACAGCCACTTGATTTGAGAGTATAATTGGATTGATTTAGCTAAATAAATTCTGGAATAAAAAGAAAAACTGAAAAATAGACAAATATATATATATATGGGGCAGGATCGGGGGACACAAGTTTTGACACAAATTTTGACACGATTTGTTGACCATTGGATGAGGAGGATTTTAATGATTTAGATTTATTCACACCACTACATACAACTTCATTTTACACTCTACATAAATGTTTTCTCTCACTTTTCTCTTCATTATTACACTATCTCTCATCTCTCCCATTAATATTAAAATCCCAATATTTAAATTATTTTTCTCTCACCCAATCCAATTATATTTAAAAACCCATCAAGAAAATTAAAAAAAAAAAGCTACAATTGTTTTTTTTTTTAATTTGATAAATTTATTATTTAAATGATAATTTATTTTTTAAAATAGTTTAAACCAAACAATCTTTAGTAAGAAAAACTTTTTGATTAAGTGTTTTGTGTTTTTGAAAATTTACTTATTTTGGTTAGAAATTGTTTTTGAAACAAGATTTTTTTTTAGTGGTGGTAAAAATTTTCTTACTAAAAATTTTTGATTTAAACTATTTTAAAAATCAAATCATCATTTAAATAATAAATTTATTAAATTAAAAAAAAAACAATTGCTGCTTTTTTTTTTTTCATTTTCTTGATGAGTTTTTAAATATAATTGAATATGGTGAGAAAAAAATAATTTAAATATTGGAATTTTAATATTAATGGGAGAGATGAAAGATAGTGTAATAATGAAGAGAGAGGAGAGAGATGATGTAATAATGAAGAGAGATGAGAGAGCTGATGTAATAATGAAGAGAGAGAGGAGAAAAAAATATTTATGTAGAGTATAAAATGGAGTTGTATGTAGTGGTGTGAGTAAATCTAAACCATTAAAATTCTTTTCATCTAATGGTCAATAAAATCGTGTCAAAACTTGTGTCCCTCGATCCTGCCCCTATATATATATAGTAATTCTATCATCAGTGACTCTTTACTATAAAAAGTTAGGATGAACCAATCAAATTCATCAATTTCATTTAAATAAAATAGGAAAGAGAATTTGTTTTAGGAGAGAGAATGCAATTGATGAATTTGATTGGTTCATCTTAACTTTTTAAAATTAGAAGACAGTGATAGTAGAATTACTTTATATATGTATATAAGACTTTTATAATTAGGTATACCTGATTTTAAAAAGTAAGGACCAACCAATCAAATTTATCATTTACATTTAAATTCAATAGGAGATAGAATTTGTTTTAGAAAGAAGAATGCAAATAATGAATTTAATTGGTTGGTCATTGTTTTTTAAAATAAGATATCTGATTATAAAAATCCTATATATATGTATATTTTAACATTACAATTACCGAGACTATTATAGTGAAAATTATGATGCGGCTTGAAACATAAGCCTCTATTTAAGGAAAAACTATCCTTACTATCTGGAAGGGACTTAAACGTAATTAGTTCACTCACATAGAAGGGACTAAGTGATAAATGTCCGCATTGGTACGGATGGTTTTCGAACCTACACATTCTTATGCGGTGTAGGTGTGTTATACCAACCAGTCACAGCAACTTTGAGTGCTGCCAAAAAATACTTATGATAAGAAACAATCACAATTAATAAGAGAGTGGCGTGGTAAATTATCTATTACTCTTAATACCAAAAAACGTGCATAGCAATCACCATCTAGTAATTTCTATTGGGATATTCATATCATCATCCATAATTTTATATATTCTAGAATTCTCAATGGATAGTGTTGTTCCAGGTTTAATTTGAGAAAGCTTTGGTGTATTCATTGTATTGTTTATTTGTACTCAAATTATATCAGGTGTTGTTTATTTCTAATTAAATCATATTATATGGTATACAATGTAGTAATGAATTATATCTATATAGCTAATACACTCAAGTATTTTTGGTATGAGTTATCACTTAAATTTCGAATTTATGTGTGTTTTAGGCTTTTTCTAATTGGACTCGAAAAATATGGAAAAGGAGATTGGAGGAGTATTTCACGAAACGCGGTCGTATCAAGAACACCAACTCAAGTGGCTAGCCATGCTCAAAAATACTTTCTTCGTTTAAATTCCATCAAGAAAGAAAAAAAGAGGTCTAGCATACATGACATCACCACTGCAGATACTAACACATTAGGTCAATCCAATGATCAGAATTGGGTTGATCAACCTCCTCGACGATTTGGTGATCAGGGAAGTTTGATGGGGTACAATGGTTTTGGATTTCGGATGTAATAAAAAATGAAAAATTAAAGGGAATAGAAAACTTTTGTAACAGGAGGACAATATTAACTTGAAAATGTTGTTATAATGTGAGAAAAAATATATTATTTCAATAAATATCTAAGTCAAACTTTATAATAAATTAGATAATGCGCTTACAAATCATCTAGATCTCTTTTATTTATACTATTGGTCTTGATAGTTGCATTCTTATAATTTTATCACATTTTATTTTATATCTTACCGTTTAAATATAGCTGAGTTAGGTGGTGTTTGTTTTGTTGTCTTAAATCTTAATAGGACTTAATTTAAGTAAGATTTGAATGAGTTTTGATATTTACGATCTTATAATTTGTTTGGTTTTTATTTTTTTGGATCACTTAATGATAATTTAAGAGTGAGTTGGTTTTTACCTTTATAACCTTCCATTAATATTCCATTAAAATTAAACTTATAAGCATATATATATAATAATAACTATTTGAATTAATTAAAAATTAAAAATTTAATAAAGATTTATTAAAAAATAAATAGTTATCATAATTTAAAATTTAATAAAATAAAAATGAATTTAAAAAAGTAAAAAGAAAAACAAAATGAAGGAGATCAATCTCTTCCATTTACTAGTGACAAGAAGGCGATGACCTTCTGTAAATGGATGGAGGCTGCCAGTGGCTAGTTAGAAGAGGTTGTGGCCTCCTCCCATCAATTCACATGGAGGCCAATCGGCCTTCTTGAACAACGAGGAAAGGAGGCTTGTCGGCCTCCTCCATTCGCAAATTAGTGGCTGATAGCCAACGTCACTAGCCTTAGGGTGTGATAGGGTCAGGCTAGGGTTAGTTTAGGTTAGAGTTTGATTAGATTTGAGAATTCCTTTGGTTGGGGATACTTTGGTAATTATACAATAACATGAGGTTAATTTTGAAAGTTAGTATGAATTCATTAATAAAATAATTTTTATTAACTTATAGAGCAAATTACAATTTAGCCTACTGGTTTGAAAATAATTACAGATGGAATCAAAGTTTACTATTAATTACAATTTAGCCTATTACTGTTAGGGAATCTCGGTTACTGTTAACTGGGCCAGGGGCAAAATGATCTTTTCATATTATTTTTTATTTTCTTTAAAAAAATAATAACTCACATCTTTTCTCTCTCTTCCTAGACCGTCTCTCTCTTGCTTATTCTTCCTCTTCATTCTTCTTCTTCTCTTATCTTCTTCTTCTTCTTCTTCGCACGTAGGTTCATCTGGTCTTTACCTTCTTCTTTGTCTTCTCTTCTCCTCTTTTGCTCATCTTTTCTTCTTCTTTTTTTTTTTCTCTTTTCTTCTCTTCTTCTTTTTCATCTCTTCTTCTTCTTAATCTAGGTTCAAATTGAACCCAGATCTCACTTGGGTTCGTTTAGAATGAACCCAGATGTGGGTTTGAACAAACCCAGATAAGATTTGGTTCATTCGAAACGAACCCAAATATGGGTTTTGGGTTTGTTTCAAATGAACCCAGATATGGGTTCATTTGAACCCAGGAACCCAGATTTTCATTTGGGTTGACGGTTGAAAAAGTAAATATAAAAAATAAAAAGATGACACTTCATTTAACCAAATCATAAAAGATGCGTGCGAAACATTGATAGTTTAACCCTTATCTTACATCGATCTCCGCTTTAGGTTTCATGTTATGGTCTTGTGATTTGGTGGATGGATTTATGGGTTACAATGTTGCATGGAGGTTTTTCATTTGAAATGAGTTTAAATTAGAATTTATACGAAATAAATGTTATATGATTATTGTAAATTGATGTTGATTTGTGTGTGGTCATGTTAAGATGGATTAAATTCGAAGTTTTTTTTGACATGAGTGTAAGATGCAATATTGTGTTCCTTTTTTTGAACAATGCAAGAGGGAGAAGCTTTCATTGTATGTTACAGCGAAGCGAACATTCTACTTCACTATAAGAACATCAAGGACAATACTAACCTCTTCCATGACTACTAGCCTTCTCCTATTGTTTTTTCTTTTTTTTTTTTCATTACATATTCATATATATATATTCTCTACTTTTGTTTTGTTTTAATTTTATTTCCACATTTCTTCTTACATAACACATTTTTGCACCTTCTGAGGGACACAATAAGTAAATTTGACGTAATAGTGAACTATCAATACAAAATCATATATAAGGGTGTTAGTATACAAGCAGCAAAAGTTTCCATCCATTTGTCTTAACCCCAAAGCTTAGGACCTTATTTGTTGGCCGGGTTAGGACTGGGTTTGGACTAATTTTTTGGTCCAAACTCATGTTTGGTCCAACTAATTATCTTTCACTAATGTATTCTTTCACTGATTTTATCTCATTAGATTGAATTAACTCAAAGCCATCGAACAGTCGGGTTAAAAATGCTTCCATCTTCCTTCTCTTTCCTCAATGACCTCTCAAGCCCTTTCTCCTCCAGCTCCACCAGACGCCTTGTCTTCGCTTTCCTCGTTGCCACCTCCGCTCACTTCTCCATCTTGTCCTCATGCTTCTTGGCTGCATGACTTGCCTCCATCTATTTCGTACTAGTATTGGTCCTTTTTCTCCCTCATCTTCTTCTGCTTTTGTTTCGTCTCTGTCACAGTCTTCCGCACTTGCATCATCTCGGCTTTGCTAATCACTTTTATCTTTTTCAGCATCGTCAATTGTTGCAATCATTGATGGATTTTGATTTTTTTTTTCTTTTTATTTGGAGAGTTTGAGGTTTCGAGGAGTTTTAGGGCATGAGTTTTGGATGGGTTTGGAGGGATGACAGGGGGGGTGTCATGAGAGAAAGGGGAGGATGGTGGTTGTGGAAGAGGTAAGATTGCGAAGCGGTGGAGAAAATGGATGAATTTTGAAACATTTAGAAAATTTCATTTAAATCCTTGAAAATTTTCATTTGAATTCTATCCTATACTAGTTTCATCAAGTATGAGATAACATTTAAATTAATCTATTTTAAAAAAAAATGTTGAATTAATCAAATCCAATCAAATCAAATCTAATCCTATTTACTATAAAAATTCATGCTATGTTATCTAAAATTTTACTCAAATTCATTATCTAAATGATGTGATAAATTTATGTGTAACTATCACATCATCAATACATCATTGTATAAATTAATATGGTTATTACAAATTATTTAAATTCATTGTCCAAATGATATGATAAGATTATGTATAACTACTATATTATTAATACATTATGATTGTTATAAATCATTTTATCATATAAATTGGGTGGATAAAGTTTTAAAAACCTTAATATTATTCTATAAATAACGAAATTTTATCCAACGCACCAAATCGAACCTAAAGGGAAGTGTCCGTAAGTTCCCCTTCTAAAAATTAAAAAATAATAAATAAATAAATAAAAGGGTTATTATCGATTTGCCTCCTAAAAAGTAAAATAATGTCAAACCACCATTGGTTTTGAAAATATTAGCTAAAAAGGTTCATCTGTCAATTGAAATAGTAAATTAGTTATTCAAGTAACGGTTTCCGTAAATTTGGAGGGTATAATCGTCAATGTCAGTGTGTATATATATGTATATGAAGCGGAGAATAGCTGGATTTGAGTTAAAAATTAAATAAAAATAAAAAATTCAAAAACTAAATAAAAATTAAAAAAACAAGATACACTCTCTGTCTCCCTTTCTCTCCCTCCCTCCCTCTCTCTCTCTCTTCTTCATTCTTCACCATGTTAATCTCTCATTTTCTTTCTCTCTCCTCTATCAACTACCCAAGCTGGCCAATCGGTAGCCGATCTGATCTAGTATCCGATCGGCGAGCTTGACAACAATACCATCATCACCGCGACGGAGATGGAAGATTGAAGAGAGAGGAGGAGGCGGGACTAGCGGCAGCCCTGTTTTCGACGTGGTTCGTGGAGGAGACGAAGAGAACGGTGAGGAACGGCGAGGAACCGTTGCGTCGAGTGATGCGGCGGTGCGAAGGTGGAGATTAGAGGTGGACTCAGATCTTGTAGGCCTTGTTTCCGACGCGATTCGTGGCCGAGAAGAAGAGAATGGTGAGGAACGGCGAGGAACCGTTGCGTCGAGTGATGCGACGGTGCGGAGGTAGAGATCAGAGGTGGAGTCAAATCTTGTAGGCCCTGTTTCCGTCGTGGTTCGTGGTCGAGACGGAGAGAACAGCGAGGAATGGCGAGCTGTAAACCTTCATCGGCGGTGGATTTGTGGGCTACAAATTGTGTGTTTTGTTTTCTTTTGTTTGATGTATGTTGTTGTGATGTAATGAAATCATCATATTCGCCTCGTTTTGATTATTTTTTTTTAGTGAATTTTTTTATTTATGTGTTTGTTCTTGATCTTTTTTCTTTGTTCCTAAAAAAAAAAATTGTTTTTGTTGTTGATGATGATGAAGACAAGTGTTGGTGTTGATATATTGTTTGATCGATTTCTTTGCGTGTTGTTGATGATGATAAAGAGGAATGTTGAGGTGTTTGATGTTGAAGATGAACTGAAGAATTATGGGTTGGTATTGAATCTGGTAAGGTTGATATTGAACCTGGTGTTTAATCTTGGCTTATTGATGATGGTTGAATCTGTAGATGATGGTGGAGATCCAATTCAAATTGGATCTCCACCGTCCATTGTAATTGATGGACGGTGAAGATTCAATCTGGGATTGAATCTGCAAAATTTTTTTTTTTCAAATCTCTACCGTCCATCTTAAGATGGACGGTAGAGATTTGATGAAAATTTTTTATTTAAATTTCATTTAAATTTAATTAATTATTTTTTATTTAAATTTAATTTATTTAGTTTTTATTTAATTTTTTAATTTTTTTTTCAAATTCATAAGGGCATTTTAGACTTTTAATGTTTTTTTCACAAAACCACTAAAATTTTTTATGGAAACCGCTTTTGACATACATGAGGGGGCTTTTTGGCTAATATTTTCAAAAGGAGGGGTAAACTGATGTTATTTTCGTTTTCAGGGGGTTTTTTAGGATATTCCCTAAATAAAAAGGTAAGATGGTATAAACCATGAAGTCTCCCCATCTACCCCAGTCACTCTACCCAACCCAACAAAGCCAAAACCGCCGTGGACTTACCGGTTAGAAGCCATAGGTGGCCGGTACAGCCAATAAATAATTAAAAAAAAAAAAACAGACAATTCAATTTCAAAAAATCAACACTCAGATTTGTAAATACTTTTACAATACTGTAACATTATAATAATTGTACTTTCGGGAGATGGCGATACTGTACGCGGTGGTGGCGCGGGGCACGGTGGTGCTGGCGGAGTTCAGCGCGGTGACGGGTAACACGGAGGCGGTGTCGAGGCGGATTCTGGAGAAGCTGCCGTCGGAGGCCGACGCGCGGCTCTGCTTCTCTCAGGATCGCTACATATTTCATATACTCAGATCGGATGGACTTACTTTCCTCTGTATGGCCAACGACACCTTTGGACGTATGGACTCTCCTCTTGCAATCCTTTTTATCAGTTGCTTGCTTGTTTTTAGCTTTGTTAGCTGATTAGGTTTTTCAAAATATGATTTTTTTTTTTTAAATTTCTTTTATCAAGTTACCATACGGCACTTAGTTTTAATGTGTTAGCAAGTAATCAGCAATTTGAAGCTGTTCTTATTACTAAGTAGAAATTGTTGGATCTTCAAACATGTCTTGGAATTTTAACATATTCTTGGTATGTCTTATTTGATAAGCTTGTTTGTAATTTGGAGTTTCAAATTAGGAAATCAACTTTGGGTTAAAGAGGAAGTGAATCTTCAGTTTATGTTTGTTATACGTATACGTGGGTGGATTTGTTTGCGGATGAATGCAATGTCATTTCTAGCTGAGCTTCTTGTATTTTTAGAGGATGTATCATAGAGGAAACTTATTTCTCTATGAGACTTCCTTATTCCTGTGACATATGGGTAGAAGGAAGTCACCTTGCAGTAAAAGAAGTTTAAGTTGCTTTGTGTTAGTGTTAGTGTTTTGTGCAATGTGATACTTGAATGTTTTAAGTTTCTATTAATATTTTTTGGTAATGAGAATTGTTTGAACTGGTTTAAAGGAGTTGTTAGAAAATTTATCACCCTGGATATGAATGCAGTGGAGGAGTTTTGTTTCTTACACTTTTAGATGCAAGATGTTTTACTACTTTAAGAAATATCTCTCTAGTTGGATAAGCTTTGCTGTTTGTTCTCTTCTTTTTACATTTGGTAATGAGTAAGTAGAAATGATCTTGAAAAGTCTCAGTGTATGGAAGAGCAGAAAATTAACCAAAAAGAATGCGAACAGAAAAGAAAACCTCAATTAAGTTACAAGTTATTCTTTTAGAATCCTTAGCAATTTTCTTTATTTGTTCTCTCTTCCTTTCTCCACAGATTGCAGGAGCCAACACCACACCACACCTGCAGCTCTCCCTTCCCTTCTTTTTCTCATACCATCTTCTTTTCATTTATGCAAAACCTGTAGGATTATACAAATTGTGGTCAAATCCTCCTGCTCTGACTCCTTCAATTCCAGTATGATGGTTGAAAATGATTCAAGATGTTCTTTGTGTTTGATCTTGAGAACATCCTCTGTCACCAATCTAAAAATAAATGGAAAATGGGGAAAAAAAAAAATCTATTTGTTATGTTGTTATCTTTCTGAAACTAAGGGTAGTGGCAATATGTGAATTGAAAATCTAGTCTTTTATCGCCGCTTTTGTGTACCATTAACCAATCAGATGACAGTGCCGGTGGCTCAAAGTAACGTGCTCCAACAACTTGAAATTCATTTTGGCAAGGATACAGGTCTCTTCATTCAACATATTCCTAAGTAATATCAGTTGTGAACTGAGTTTAGATAGTAGTCGATATTATTTATATGTTAGGTTATATGTCTCATCCTCTGTGGGCTTGATGGAGACAATTGACTGCCTTTATATTTGTCTAAGTCTGTATATTTGTCTAAGAAGTCAAAATACCTGTTGAAGAAGTCTTGAGTGTCAGGTTAAATTATTAATGGTCTTTCACAAAGTCTTAGGTGCCTTAATTCCAAAAATCTTAAGAATTCCAAGGAATCTTAAGACATTGTTATTTTTAGTGACTTCGATGTTCTATTTACTAAATGTCTCTAATTTTTACTTATGTAGGTTCCCAAGTCCTTACATGTTGTACTATTGAAGCATGAATGAATAATGAACGGATGAGGGAATTTAATTTTTATCTTATTTTGTGAGCTACAAACTTACCTAAAAGTGATGGCTTGGTTTTAGAATTGATTCATGGATTTGTCTGATGATTGTGTGATACAATCGACCCAAAATGAGTTGCCAAGTGAACTCCAGCTATTGATGCCCAAATGCTAACCTTCATATTCTACTTAATCAATCTTGTCTCAATAGTTCCTACCCATGACCTTCAACCCTCTAATCAGTACAAACTCCAAAAAAAAAAAAAAAAAAAAAAAAAAGTTCAATCCAAGCTTGCAATTTTCTGTCCAGCATCAAGCCATCAATACTCTTTCAGGGTAATCATTGAAGTGTTTGCTTAATTGGGCCTTTTTGCCAACCTCAATTATGAAAAATTTAAGGATGTGTTCTGTCATCGGATGGCAAAGTTATGGGGCCTTGAAGGTTGGTGGTATAGAGGATGAATCCCTTTGCATTTTGTTGTGCAGCTAAAGTGAGAATAGTTTGGAGGATTTTGTGTGACAGAAACTTATTGAATCAATACATCATATATTGTGTCCTTAGGATTTCATACCTTTGTTTATCATGTTATGGTTTCTAATTTCTTTGCTATGTAAATCTAGAATTAGAATAATCTGGGTAACTTTATGTAAACAACCTTAGGTTGTAGATGTCCTTAGAGTGAATATTCTTTGTTCTTGATAATTATCTTTATCTGTCAACTTCATTGAGTTAACCTAATAGTTTATTGTATAATTCCTCTAAATCTTCATTTTCAACAGCTTAGCCCCTATCAGGTATTGACAAATGATATGTTATATTTTAACGGATTTTAGAAAATCTGTTGTTTCTTCTGGAACTTGGAATTATTTTTGTTCGATATCATTGGACTTTCTTCTTTAGTTCTTGATATCTTTGTTCTTGCTTCTTTCTTTTGACTTTCTCTGGCTGAAAGTTCTTTGCCTTGCTTAATTTCTCGTTATCATGAATCTGACATCTTGCATGTCACCCGTTCTGCTTTCTTCACACCACTCTTAAGGAAGCTTAAAGTCAACCTCTAAGCTGTTAATGCTTTGTTTGAAAAATGATATTTGCCCACTAATGGTTCTCCACAGATTTGATCTCCTTGCTGGGTGCATTAATTGACTGTTTCCATAAGTTAAAATGCTTAAGTTTTTTCTTGATCCAGGGAGAATTCCATTTTCGTACTTGGAGGATATTCATATGAGGTTCATGAAAAACTATGGCAGAGTGGCCCATTATGCACCTGCTTATGCAATGAATGATGAGTTTTCAAGGGTGTTGCATCAGCAGATGGAATTTTTTTCCAGTAATCCTAGTGCAGATACCCTCAATCGTGTAAGAGGGGAAGTTGGTGAGGCAAGTTTCTTCTGGCACACTGGAATGTTGATCTCCTGTTTATTTTTCTGGCTCAATTTTTTCTGGATTTTATCATTTAGATTGCATTAATGCATGTACTTGGGCTAATATATCTGCCCCTGCCCCCCACCGAACAAGCTTTTGCTAATGTATTAGCTTTCAAATGAGGAAAGAGATTATGTTAATTTATGTTTCAAGACAGCAAAGTTTATCATGTTTGATTGTGTTAACAATTGTTGCAAATTTCAGATACGCACAATTATGGTGGAGAATATTGAGAAGATATTGGAAAGAGGTGATAGGATTGAGCTTTTAGTTGACAAAACTGCAACAATGCAAGATGGTGCATTTCACTTCAAGAAACAGTCTAAGCGCCTTCGTCAAGCGCTTTGGATGAAAAATGCTAAGCTCTTGTAAGTCCTCTGTATTCTTTCTATTATATAGCGCTTAACTTCAATTTTTAAGCTGCCTTATTTTACCATTCTAGAAATTCGTTAACAGATTTCTAATTTTAATATATGAATTGCCCAGCATCATCACTCTTTTTTTTGGTGTGTGATAAAAAAGGATAATTTGATTGTAAAAATTGTATAATTTCTCATACAAAAATGTGGTTTTACTGTATGAGTATGCTTTTGCATCTAAAATTATGTTTTTTCTTTTCCTAATTCATCAGAAACTTGGTGAATATTCTTTAAAAGAACTATAATATATTTCAGCCAAATGTTAAATTTCGGATTTGGCGCATCGATTTTGAGCTACTTGATCATGTTTACAGTCAATTTTTAGTGGAGTAGGTCTCTAAAAGCTACAATTACTTGTAAATGAGCTGCTCGATCTTATTTATGGTTGATTCTTAGTGGAATTATGTGTTGAGTGAGGATGGATTTTTTAATTTTACTTTTGGATTGGTCATACGGCTCACTGATGGATATTTTTTAGTATATATTGTTTTATAGGAGTAGTCCACCCACAAGAATGATTGGGCTGAGGCTATCTTTCTATTTGGCAGTTAATTTCTCTCATCGTAATGCTTTTTAAGGTTGGGCTTTCGATGGACACATTTATAATTATGGTCACTTTAATCATATTTGGAATGATGACACCTGGCATTTTACGCCATGTGTGCTTTTCTTATTTCTTTGTAACAGTCACTACCCAAGCTTTAGTGATGGTGAAATGCGGCATCCAATGCTTTCATCCGTTAATCCTTCTAGAATATCAATTACTTTCGGTTTTTATATCAGGATCCAGACTGTTGTCCAGTTCGAAGTTGGAACTTGGAAGGGTCTGGAAACCTTAAAGTCACTTAGCGAGGCTTTTCCTATCATTAATTTCCTTGTTCTTCTTGACAAATCTCAGCTGTGGATCATTTTGATCGTACAGTTCTTAATGTCAGTACTTTTCCTATATAAATCATCTTTTAGAGGTCATCCTCTATTTTCTGGCATCTTTTTCTTCTTTTATTTGCTTTGGTTTTCTCAAATTCTTGGTGGTTGCATTTTGTGGTCATGCTCTCTAATTATGTTTCTCTCCTCACTCTGCCTTTTATTTTGGCTGATGTGCCTGCTAGAAGAGATCAATCTTTAGTTACATAGAGGTAACCCTATGTTAGTTGATTCTACCTTTGCAGCTCTTCCAAGTCCTTTGGTGAGTTGGATTTTACATGAATGTCCTTTTCTTAATTTTCATTTTCCCCTATAACAGTTATAATGGCCATCTTATTATAATTTATTATTATAATTAGAGTCCTTCGACATATGGATGCCTTGATTAAGAATTTTAAAAGTTTTATGGGATCAACTGAAGTACCCATGTATGAATGGATGTTCTTTCTCTCTCTTTTTCTTGTTTTGCCAAGAAAAATATGTAGGAATAGTCTTCATTGTTAATCACTTTGTTGCTGGCAAAATTATTGAGTTCAGTGTGTCATTGGTGATTTAGTCTACAGAATTTTTCTGAGGCTTGAATTTCAGGATATGATTTATGCTCTTAAAATTGTTGACTTTTCTTTCTTAACATTCTCAAGCCTCGCACCAACACCAACATCCATTGTGCTAAGGGCACTTTTTCCGTCATTGGAATTCTCAGAACATTAGATGTTTTCTTGCATTCAAAATAAAGAAAATCTCCTTCCTCAAAATATTTTTTGCCAGAAAATATAATATGTGAAATCCAAGCCTTGATGATTGACTACTTGTGCTCTGAAGTTTAATAGTCCTGTGCATCTTGAACCCACAACAATTGAGGTGATCTATCTTTATTTTGTAACCAGAAGTTTTGAAGCTTTAACATCGGTTAAGATTGTGAAGAATTGTATATTTTCTTTGTGAGATCATCCAGTTTCTACATCCAATGCATTTACTTTTTAGAATCAAGTTTTAACTGCAGGTGCCCTTTCAGTGTTATGATATTGTTATTAATCAATTTGTGACATGTGAATTACATCTTTTGGAACCTTTTCACAAAAAAGGAAAAAGAAAAAGAAGGAAGACAAAGGAAATTTTAAGTGACTAGCAGTCTTCTGAGTTCTGTCAAGACAGTATTAATGGATATAAACTTGCATGTTTATCTTTGACAGGGCCTTGTTGACATGCCTAATTGTTCTGTTGCTGTACATAATAATTGCTGCTTGTTGTGGAGGCATCACATTACCTTCCTGTAGATCTTGAATCACAGTCTGCTGGTGTCAAATTTCTGGTGAGTTATGGTGTTAATGTCTTTTGAGGTGAACTACAGAAGTCCATCGTGGACATTTTTTCGTGATTTCATAATTCAAATATTTAAGGTGTATGTGGAATATGATATCTATACATCTAGCTGCTAGGTTCCAGAAATAATCCTGTAGATATGTTGCACACGTACGACATATAAATGATACATATCTTCAAATCTTGTTGAGTTGCCATCGGGTTGCTATGTGCCACCATTGTACTTTGTAAATGCTTGAAGTTTTAGTATCTTATCATTTATTGTTGAGATTCAGATTTTTTATCTTTTATTTTTGTGTAATATCTATCTCATCATCTGTTTCTACATTATGATCCTGTTTAATCATTTGAGTTCATATCAATTGTTGCTTTTCATTCTTCACTTAAAATGTCTTCATTCTCAATTTTAGCATGTCATGTGGGTTTATTTGATACATTACGTTATACAAAATTTGATCCTTCTAGTTGCCCTTTAATCCTAAAATGAAATTATAGAAAATGTATCAAGAAAAGAGAATTAGTATTTTGTGTTTGAAGAAGAGAAATATAAGTTTCTTAGTTCGATCCTAAAATGAGTATATTACCTCTAGGAAGTTAATGAGAGTGAATGAGTCTGAATAATGTTTCATTGGATAAAGATAAAACATCTTTAATTTAAATTTGAATAGAAATTATATCATTTTCGTTATTTTTTGGTTAAAATTGAAGTTCAATGAATACTTGGATTTATTTATGGCAATGGAAAACAGAAAGGAGGTTATGTTATTGACCTTGAAAAACAGTAGACTCTGCCTGATGATTGTTTGTTGGATCATGGTGAATCATAGCCTCACTCAGTCACTCTCGACCTGATTAACAGCTCTGATTTCTGAAGTAAGTTTTTGGACCATCCATGTCGGTGCATTGAATGCTAGCCTCCCTCGACCTCAACAGTTAGACCCTAATTTACATCCGTTGCATTTGCATCGAAGCTACTCTCTTAAAGCTCCTCTTCCTGATGTGATCTCTCATTCAAAGGTGGCAAATATGACAAGGCTGAAACTGCGTTGCCGGCCTAAAATTACACTAGTTAGGTCAAGTAGAGAGGATGTGAACAAGCAAAATATATAGACAAATGGAAGTGGCAGGGGCCACTCCTGCCACTCTATAAGTGCGTTTTCTTTTCTCCCATTATGGCCCTAACAATAAATCAAGCAATGAAATAAGTTCCATGTCTGTGTTTTCTGGGTCCATGACATCACGAATGTAATTAGAGTGGCGATATTTGCACTCCTCAACAATGTCATGTACACCCCAATTTCGTATTTTTTGAATATTTAATATTATTATTTTTAATAAAATTATTAAAAAGCAAATGTTTTTGTATGTGCACCCACCCATGTTCCATCACCTCTTCGGTCTTTTAAAATCGTCTTGTCGTGTCAAGTGCTAACAAGGCTAAAGAAACCCGTGTATTCTCTTCTCTTATTTCCTCTTCCTCAATTTCTTGCAAAAACCCAAAAACAAACGAAGGGGATGACCAGTTTCACTTCAACAACCACCCACAACATTGTTCCTTTTTTTTTTTTTTTTTTTTTTTAAATAAAAAATTGTATTGGTTTTGGATTCTAAATTCTGGGCTGTTTTCATTTTTTGGTCGTGGTTAGGTGTCAATGAAGATGGTGACGATACAAGAAGAGATTCAAGTTTTCAAAATTTGTGGTGACGGGACGTAGGGGTAGTGGCATGAACATGTTGAGGTCGTCTGATCAGATAATGAAATCCATCAAAGAGAATTCGATTCTGTCATTCATTGCAACCACTAAATTCCCTCTTGATTTCATCGAATTCGATGTTCAGGTAAAGATTCAAAAAATACTTTTTTTTGGTGATTTTCCGGCAAAAATCAGTTTCATGGACAATACCAAAAGCAATATGCGGGCGTATTTACAAAATAGTTATCCTTTTAATAATTTTATTTAAAGTTAATATTGGATATTAAAAAAATACTAATTTGGGGTGGACATACAATTTTCAGAGGGGTACAAATATCGCCACTCATGTAATTATTCAAACACATAAAAATTGACTTGAATATGCTTATATAATTTAAAAGTGATTTCATTTTTTATTTTTTATTTTTATAGTTAATATTAAATGAGTAAAATCTAATGAAACTTATCGAAATCAAACATTATTTATGTAGGCCGAATATTTATTTCTATAAATGAGAGATAATTATTTATATTTACTTATATAAATGAAAGACAATTACTTTCATAGAATCCATCGGGAGACAGTTACTTCCATGAGACCTGTTGAGAGACAGATGACAACTCCAATACAATATGTGTAGTCCAATGTTTACTATTTCCAATAATGGGAGAAAATTATTATTTATGCCAAGTCTTGTTTTTAGTGGGAATTGAACTCCCACATGTATATAATCACTTGGATTAAGAGATTATGTCAAATAGGGGTGGGTACAAAAACATGATATGATCGAACCGACCCGAAATCGAATCAATTTTGGGTGTTCGGTTTGGATCATGTAAAAATAATGAGGGCATTCGATTCTGCACATGCAGAATCGATAAAATTTCAGTTCGATTCACCCAGATCTAAACCAAATTGAAAACTAAAATATGTATATTTTTAATTTTTATACAATGAAATTACATATGTGCCCTTTTTGAATAACCTTGAAGGACACATGCATAATTTTCCACTCCATTTTTTCCAAATCACTATGACCGGTTACATCCACTCACATTTCTAAGAAAATTTTTCATGAGATGTTTAGTTGGTATACCATGCTGATATTGATGTGACCTCCAAATAATACCATAACACGTAATGATTTTTTTTTTTAAAAAAAATAATATTGATGTGACATTTCAATAATAATATAACACGTGACATAATTTTTTTAATGAACATGTGTCATATCATGCTAATGGTGATGTGATATTCCAATAATAATGTGAAACATGAAATTTCTCTTTCACAAAAAATTGATATTGATGTTTTTCCTTATTTATGAAAAAATTTTCATTTAAAAAACTATGTTATGTGTTACGTTGTTATTGAAAGGTTATAGCAGCATTATTTTTTTATGAAAAAGAAATGTCACATGTCATAATATTATTGGAATGTCATACCAACATTAGCATGACACGCCAACTAAGCATCACATGAAAGATTTTCTTTATCTGTTTCCCCATTCCACTCACATTTCCCCATTCCTTACTTTCCTCTTTCTTCTTCAAATCACTTTGATTGACCATTTTCTTTATTCTTTCATTATTCTTTCATCTTCTTCTTTGTTTTCTTCATTTTTAGCCATTTTCTTTCTTCTTTCATTCTTCTTTCTTCTTCATCATTTTTGCCATTTTCCTTCTAACTTCGCTGACACCCCTCCATTTTCCTCTTTCTTTCTTCTTCTTCGCAAAGATGTCAACACCCCTGTTATGTTGTGTTTCTCTCTTCGTCGTAGAGATGCCAACACCCCTGTTTCTTTCTTCTTCTTCATTGATCAGTTTGGGTTTGTGTTGTGTTTGATTTTATTTAATGTCATTTGATTTGAGTTTGTGTTATGTTGTTTTTTTGTCAAGAACATATTTTATTTTGTTGTGATTTTTTGGTTGTGTTTGTGTTGTATTTTTGTTATCTATGTTTATGTTGTATTTTGGTTTGTGTTTTTGTATGTTTATGTTTTCTATGTTTGTGTTATTTTGATCTTTTGTTCATTTCTGCTTCTAGGTTCTTCGTTTTTGAGTTTGTTGTGACATTGAATGACTAATTTCTAAAACCAATGAGGATCGAACTGACCCGAATTGAACCAATCATATTTGGTCAAGGTTAGTTTTAACCCTCAAAATTTTTCATGTTCAGTTTAGTTTCAATAGGAATTGAACTGACTATAGAGTTGTCCACCCCTTCGTTGTCAAATATAACTTCCTTTAAAAGTAATTGTATATAATTTTTTTTTTTATATTGAAAATATTTAAATTTTTTAACTAATTCAAAATATTTTTTTATTAAAAAAATAACTTATATTATTAAAAAGGTTATAATATATATTTATTTTTGAAAATAAAATGTTATAGTATATATTTAATCCTATACTAACCCATCAAAACTCCTTTTGTACCGAACATTGAACTTCCATCCAAATCCTACCGTGCATTAAGCACTATATGCATTATAGATTGTAGCTAGACTATTGGTGTTGTGGGTAAATGTCAAAGCCCCCATATCTTATGGTATAGTTTCTACATCAAATAAAAACATTCTCCACACCAATTTGTGTAGGTAGATTACTCACCTTTGTGTGGATTGTTTCACCACCTCCGTGTGGGCCGATCTCTTCTATATGGGAGTATTTCTTCGAATCGTTTTATTAGTGTTCCATCTCAGTTGATCTTAATAGTCATTTACACCGGTCTCAATAATTAATATATATATGCATTATAGATTGATGGAATATCTAATCAAATGTTTTACTATAACAAAAGTAACATTAGAGATCCTATTTTGTTTATATACGAATAATATGATAATAAATGATTTATTTTATTTTCATAAAATATCTATTCATCAATTATTACATTATTAATTAAAGTGTAAAAATGAGATGTTAACCGTTACTTGTTATAACTTATATTAGACAAATGTATACTATTAAAAGCTTCACAATTTAATCAACTCCATATATTAAACAAATATGTTCGATTCAAAGCGCATAAGCATCTCGTAGGGAACTTCCTAGATGTTATATAATTTTAACTAAAATAATAAGAAAACTATTTTAGCCAGTAGTTTTTGATTTAATCACTCAAATCATTTTCTTTATTTTGACTAAGTAAATAAGAAAATTCATGAAAGTTTATTTTTTTAAAATAAAATTATTTGCTTTATTATAAATTAAGTATTAAAATAATGGATTTTCAAAAAAAAAAAAATTGAAATAATAGGGGAGATGATAGTTTGGTTAGGACTTTCTTACTTTCTATATTTGACTAGGGTTATTTAACTTTTTTAAAATAGTTAACAGTAAATAAAATCATTGGAGCCAATAAAATACACTCTAATAATTCAATCAAGAGTTTGACTACTTTACTAATTGAGTATTCTTATTTATTAATTATATCTATTGAAATGATGGTAAAAGTGATTATTAAAATTAATCTAAGATTATAATTGTTAGATAACTGAAAACTAAATTCATGTTTGAGTGAACATCAGGACTGTGAAAAACATCTCCATCCTTTCTCCCTTAATAACTTGCCAGAAGACAGAGTGCTGACAATCCCAGCTGTCTATTCATCTTATATATTTTTGTCAACAAAAGTTTAAAATTAATTATTATCTCTATATCATTTTTTTTAGGAAAATATATCATTCTTTAATATAACAATATAATAACCATACCCACCCTTCCCTTCAATACTAAGGTCATGGGTTCGAGCATGAAAATTTCCACTTTGTTTAACATCTTCACCACTATAAGGGTAGATGTCTCCTATATTTTATAAGTAGGATTCCTAACCATGCTTTAGAGTAATAATATAATAACTTATGATAAGGTGAAATTGGTTCGATGCAATATGAAACCTATATAATAAGATTCTGCATTAGCCCAATCTTTCATTCAATTATAACATTAAAAAAAAATAGAAAAGTCTCGTCACAATTGCTGTGATAAATGCCATTTAAAAAAACATGCACTAAACACAAGTCAGAGAGCATCATTTCTCTGTTCTCTCCTTTGATCCCTCGCTGTCCTCATCTCCCAATTCACGTCTCCGTATTGGTCTTTGGCATATTTCCACCGCTTCCTCTATTGTAACCACCCTCTCCGTCTCTAACAACATGGGAACTCTACTGAGGCCATTATCAGCACCTCCCGCAACCACAGCTCATCAAATTATTCCATCACTTTCACCAACCCTTTCATTTCCTTTTCCAAAAACTCCCAACAACCACCCACCTCCAAAAACCACCCATCACAGACTCCAAACCTCCAAGTTCGGCAACTTCCTTGACTTGAAACCCGAATCTGAATCCGAGTCCCTAGACTTGGATCTCTCCCTGTTCGACCCATCTGATCGCTTCCGCTTCGATGTGATCATAATTGGCACTGGCCCTGCTGGCATACGCCTGGCTGAGCAAGTCTCGTGCCGTGGAATCAAGGTATGTTGTGTTGATCCCTCCCCACTTTCTATGTGGCCTAACAACTATGGTGTCTGGGTTGATGAGTTTGACAGCTTAGGTCTCCGGGATTGTCTGGACAAAACCTGGCCTATGACTAGTGTCCATATCGATGATCACAACACCAAGTATCTGGACCGACCCTATGGTCGTGTCTGTAGGACAAAACTGAAGACAAAACTGATGGAGAGTTGTGTCTCTAATGGAGTTAAGTTTCACGAATCCAAGGTTTGGAAAGTGAATCACGAAGAGTTCGAGTCTTGTGTTGTTTGTGAAGATGGGAATGTTATTAAAGCAAGCTTGGTTGTTGATGCAAGTGGGTTTGGAAGCAGTTTTATAGAGTATGATAAACCAAGAAACCATGGTTATCAAATTGCTCATGGTATTTTAGCAGAAGTGGAGAGTCATCCTTTTGATTTGGACAAAATGATTCTAATGGATTGGAGAGATTCCCATCTGGGAAACGAACCTTACTTGCGGTCTAACAATTCGAAGACCCCAACTTTTCTCTATGCAATGCCATTTGATTCAAGCTTGGTGTTTTTAGAGGAGACTTCACTTGTTGGCAGGCCAGTGTTGTCATACATGGAGGTTAAAAGAAGAATGGTTGCTAGGTTGAGGCATATGGGGATTAGAGTGAAGAGAGTTATAGAAGATGAAAAGTGTTTGATCCCAATGGGGGGTCCTCTGCCTAGAATCCCTCAGAGCGTGATGGCTATAGGTGGTACATCTGGGATTGTCCATCCTTCAACTGGGTACATGGTGGCTCGGACAATGGCTTTGGCACCCATCTTGGCTGGTGCCATAGTGGAGTGCCTTGGCACGACGAGGATGATAAGAGGAAGACCGCTTCATCATAGAGTTTGGAATGAGCTGTGGCCATTGGAGAGGAGGTGCATTAGGGAGTTTTATTCTTTTGGTATGGAGACATTGTTGAAGCTTGATTTGAACGGAACTAGGAGGTTCTTTGATGCTTTCTTTGATTTGAATCCTTATTATTGGCATGGTTTTCTTTCTTCTAGGTTGTCTCTTGGAGAGCTTGCTATGTTGAGCTTCTCTCTCTTTGGACGTGCTTCAAACTCAACCAAATTGGATGTTGTAACCAAGTGCCCTGTCCCTTTAGTTAAAATGATGGGTCATTTGGCTCTTGAAACCATTTGAATTGTTGAAGGTTGAAGCAAGCATGTCAAATTGATTTGCCTTACAATAAATATGAAAATAATACAACTTGCTTCATGTCTCCTGTTGATTTTGTTTAGGAATGTGTAGTTGATAAATTGTGGCAACTTTGTTGGATAAGTGTGGATCACCAAATTCTACCTGTCTATTTGAAGGCTCATGAGTCATGACTAGTTTATATATTTTTTGTTTTGGATTCTAAAACTGAAAGGAAGACTCATTAAATGGCGGTCGAAATTTATGTCTAAATGAAAAATCATCTCAATTTTTTTTTTTTTTTTTTTTTTTTTTAAATTGGGATCAGTTTAGAGTACAATTGAGACTAGCAGCAACAAGTATTGTGGCGTGACCCGAGAATCAGCTCCTAGGAATAAAATCGGCGGGAGGGGCCAACCGACAAAGACGGAGGGGTTGATGAGCCCACAAATTGTGAGGGAAAATTGCAACTGCATTTGATGGCCTGCTGAGCATCGAACTTGGCACACACAAACATTTTAGATATAGTTGCCATCATTAAGACAACTTATCACGCTTAAAATCATCTCAACTTGGAATCATATCAACTATTTATAAATCATGAGATAATGTTATAATTAATATGATCTTGACAACTCACATAATGTCATATCATTTGGACATGAATTTGGTAAAACTTTTGGGAAACCTAACATTACTCTAATGTTAAATGTAAATAATTATTATAGTAAAAAATATATATAATTATTATTTTCATTTAAATTGTATATGAAAAATTAAAATTTTTCTTAATTTTTTATTTAGTAGTCTATTCACTAAATTAAATAACAACTCGCTTTTTCATTTGAATTAGACTTTTTTTCTTTTCAAGAATTTTGATTGTATAAAAGGAAAGCATTAGTGAATAATCAACTATAGACTACCTTCCCCTTCTTTGAATTGTTCTAGATATTTCTTTGTTATAATTTTCTAAACTCTTATATTTTTGAGGGAAAATGAGACTTTTAATGAAACTATGGTTTTTTTTTTTCCTCTAATTCTCAAGTACGTTGTATAATCGCAACAAAATTAAATATGATCACAGCATGACCTCTCCTTTCTCATCTATGCCCGGTGCAACCAATCCGATCCAGAGATTAATTGAACAAGCAAATGTCCACAATTCCTCGACTCCTTCTCACCTATGCTCGTATCATTTGTCTCACTTGTAATAATTTGGCTTTCCAAAGAAAAGTGGATGCATATAGAGGATCAAATAATCCATAACTTTAATGTCCACAAGGTTCTCTTCCTGCCATGTTTCATGTACCTTTTTGGTGTTCGCACCAGCACCGGACCGTTAAACAAAAACTGGTTGGAAATCGACACATGTCAGGGGCTAGTGGATTGAAATGTGAAGTGTAAAACCAATTTTTGTAAAACTGAAACCGGAGGATAGATATGTATGTTATAATGATTCTTCAGATGTTTGATTTATTCATGGCAGTATTGCCAATCAACATGGAAGAATTTATTTGTTATTAATTTTTTAACAGGGAAGCATTTATAAAGAGTAACTTCCATCAAGCCTGTATATATTTGGCCCGACACAAACATTCAGTGTGCAATTAATCACCTGATGGAATTAATGAAAGCAACAACTCTGTTGCGTAGAATAGTAGAATTTCGAGAAGCGAGATCGAAAAAATGGAATGCATGACGCTCTCCTTGGAAATCAATAACTTCCTGACAGCCACTCCACCCTCTTTTCTCAGATTCTGAGCGTAGTACCATCCCCTTTCTCTTAGTTGAAATTCATCTTTTTCAGACGGGTATTAAAGAAGTAGGGGTGCTGCTCAACAACGCCGGGATGGCGTATCCGTATGCCAGTTCTTCCACGAAGGGCAGGCGAAGCGGAGCTGATGGAGAGTGTTGCGAAGGTGAACGTGGATGGAGCGACTTGGGCTACAAAGGCGGTGATTCCTGGAATGTTTAGCTGAAAAATAATTATTTATAATATATATATATACACACATATACATCTTTCAGGAAGGCCTATTTGGTATAGAATGAGGTGTGCATAAAACAAAGATTTTTAAAATAATTAACGAGGTGCACAAACAAAGAGGGATGCAAATACGATTTTTAAGGGGTGAAAATATCACCACTCTATATTAAAACAACAGCATTAATAATTGAGCCTACATTTAAATTGAGTTCATTTATTGATTTTTTTATTTAAACTCAAATTATTATTTAGGTTCGTTAATAATTGGAGGGAACAACTCATAAAGAGTGGGAGAAAATTGCCATTCCATAGCATTGAACTCAACAAATACAAGTATATCAAACGGGTTGTCACCACTTAGGTAACTACTATGCTCAAAATCATCTCAATTTGGAATGATATTAACTACTTGGATCGATATACTTACATATATATATATATTAATATATATTAAAAGAGGATGAATCGATATTATCCGTCCAGTAACAGAGATAAGTTGCATAACCTAGTCACCTACCGATATAATAATTTCATATATTTTTTTGAAATATAATAATTTCATACTTTATGTACTGAAAAAAAGTAATAAAATTACATTAGTTGACAAGTTACCATGTCATGATTACTATTTTATTTCTTAGAGAAGATTATGACCTAAGAAGATCTCTTCCTTTTCATTTGCTTGATTTTTGTTCTTGTAATTTTGTTCTTGTTGTTTAAATTGCAAATTTTGTGAATTTGTGATAAAAAAAAGAAGACGATTATGAATATTAGGTTGGAATTTATTTAAGCAAAAATTGTCAAAAAAAATTAATAAAGAGGAAGATGAATTTTGTTTTTACTTTTTATTTTATTTTGAGAGGTTTTTAGACTGCTTTAAAAAAAAAAAAAATTATGGTAGATTTTGTTGCTTTATTTTATTTTAGAAAAAAAAAAATGATCTTATTATTATTCTACCATTTATGTCTTAGTTAACTCTAATGGTCAAAAAATGATCTTATTATTATTCTATCATTTATGTTTTAGTTAACTCTAACGGTCTAAAGGATTTTCTGTCAATATCAACAAGTGCTAATTTTTTTTTATTAGAGGAATTTAAGTTTGAGTGATATATAAAAAAAAAATTAATAAATTGATCATTCAATTTTTTAAATACTGAAGTGTCATTAAATTATGAAACTATTAAGAAAAAAAAAAAAAAAGATGGTAGAGAATCCTGACATTTCATTACAATTTTTTCTTTAATAAATCAGTAATTAGCACACCACATTTTAATAAGAATAGTTGAACACCTCCATTGATCTTAAGAAGTTAATGATTCAAATCCTACTTTTATCAAATGTTTGGATATTTTTCCATAAGTTTAATCCTCTTTCCCCTATCATTAAAAAAAAAAATGTGGGTAAACTTACAAAGGAATGTATAAACAATTTTAAAGGGGTGGAAATATTGACGAGTGGCAATGTTTCCACCCCTTCCATATTGTATGTACACCCCTTTTTTATACACACACCCAATTAATAGCTGTTTTAAAAGATTATTAATTATAGGGTTAATTGCACTAATATTCTTCAAGTATCTCAAAATTACACTAAATGATAACTTTAACATTTATTGCACTAACATACCTTAAAAAATGTTAACCACCATTAAAATCAACTATTGACTAACCATTTATTATGAAAGTCAAAACTACTCCTAACATATATTTTATTATTTTATTTTTTATTATTATATTTTATTGAAAAAATTGTTATATATATTTATGTAATAAAAAATTAAGAAAAAAATCATATCATAATTATAATTATAAAAAATTTTTTGCTCCTAAATTATAATTATGATATGATTTTTATTAATTTTTATTATATAAATATATATAACAATTTTTCAAAGAAAATACAGTAATTAAAATAAAATAATAAAATATATACTAAGGGCATTTTTGACTTTTATAATAAATGGTTAGTTAATAATTAGTTTCAATGATAGTCAACATTTTTTAGGGCATGTTAATGCAATAAATATTAAAGTTGCCATTGAATGCAATTTTGAGATATTTGGGGAATATTAGTGCAATTAATTACATAATTAATAATCTTTTAAAACAACTATTAATTGAGTGTGTACATAAAAATGGGTGTACATACAATATTTAAGGGGTGGAAACATCGACACTTGATATCGACACTCTTAATTTATCTTAACCCACTTATACAATCCAAATCCAATTAGAAAAGGGTAGCTCTATTGTCACTCAAAAAGTTTCTTTCCAAACCCAATTACTCCCTATAGCCACTTTATAAATTTACAAATTAATATTAATTTCTTACAAAATATTAACATTTCTTAAATAATATTAATCACTTTATATATGAAAGCAAGAGCAAATCTTATAAAATGCAATTATTAGTTTTCTTATATGACAAATCAAGAAAAAAATAAAAATTAATTAACGGTTTAATAATAATTTTTTATAAGTATAATATAATTTTGAGTTATGAAAATTATTTAAATTTAATTTTATTAAAAAATTATTTAAATAATTTTGATGAGATTTTTCATATGCATTATGAGAAAGTTAAATAATACATCTTAAAAAAGGAAAGAATTTTTTTTGGATACTTGAACTATTTTTCCAATATTTTCTTGTTTTTCATTCAATTTCATCAAAATTTAAAACAAAAATCTCATCCAAATAATTCAAATATTTTATAATAAAATTATATTCAGATAATTTCTAATAGATCAAAATTATATTATGATCATTAAAAATTAGTGATCTACAAGTTAACTTCTAATATATATTGTAGTGGGTGAATTCTACAGTATGTTAACTTTGAATGGGCCTCGTCAATCATCTTTCTTGGAACTTAGCAATATGTGTCCTACACAAATCAAACAAAGAGAACGCGAATGATCTTGACACCAATAGGATGTCGACCGAAGACACTCCGACGTTTAAATCAGTAAACTGATTGTAATGTAAAAGAGTGCAGTAATTATAAAGCGTCGTTAGACTAAAGGGAGTGTGCTGAAAAAATAGTAGAACGGAAGACTATCGAAGTTTTGACCGTCTTGACCTAAAGACTAGACGAAGTAGGAATACTGAGATATTAAGTATTAGTAGGCAAACATCGGATAATAGAATAGTGCAATTAGATCGTAAATAGCACATCAAGTAAATTCTCAGGAAAGAAAGGTTAGTCATAATGGACATAGTTAAATACCAAGTCTTTCATAGCTAAAACTTTTACTAGACATGCAACTCTTTGTCACTACATTAAATCTATCACACAGAAACTTTAAACCTAGAGTGGAAGAATGAAGACATAATAGAGGAAAAAGAGAAACCTCAAGTGGTTTGCAAGAGATGAGCAAGTGGGGTGGGATGACATTTTCCTTTTAATGAAACCTCTATTTATAGGTGAAAAAGGTATCATGGACACTTATTGTGGAGTAAATGCAATGTTTGTTACAAAATAAATGTTATGGTATTAATGATATGTCGGTTACGAAATAAATATGTCATAGTTAATGTCATATCGGTTAAAGAATTAATAAAATTTCCGTTACAATTGATTTAAACCTCATTCATTAAGAGCAATCAATCCCCATTTAAAGAAACAGACCTTTTTTTGGTCTTGGATCAACAAAATTGCTGAGCTATCCTCCTGTAACATGCATTAGACCATTAGCTTGGGTTGATCGGGGTACTAGACCAATCTATTATAATAAGATTTGAGCTTTCATTTCGGGTCGAAGAATTTTTGACCACAACATATATAGATACATATATATGTATGTATGTATGTATGTATTGCTTGTTTTGTTGCATAAGGAAACCAAGAATTGCACCTAATAAAATTTGCTCTTGTTTCATATAAAAGTGATTAATATTCTCATGACAAGTTTTAATAATTTATAAAGAGCAAACGATTAATTTGTAATATGGGTGTAGGAACTAATTTGGGTATGGCAATAATGTTTTTAAGTGGCAATAGAGGTACTCATTAGAAAAACAAGAAAATCTTCCCGAAGACGTTTAGTTGACATATCATACTGATGTTAGTATGATATTTTAATAATAATGTGACATGTGATATTTTTCTTTCATAAAGAATTAACATTGGTGTCTTTCTTCATTTACGAGAAAATTTTCATTTAAAAAATTATGTCACATATCATGTTGTTATTGGAAGATTATATAAATATTAAATTTTTATAGAAAAGAAATGCCACGTGACATATTATTATTGAAATGTTATACCAATATCAATATGACACGTCAATTAAGTATTCTATGGAAGATTTTTTCAAAGCACTCCCCATGCTTTCTTGCAAAGTAAGGCAGCGGTTTGAGTAGCAATGTTTGCAACAATTTCAGTCTAGCCCACCTATGTATGGATAAGTTACGTTTAAAGCCTCCAATTGTAGGATAATTTTTCTATTTATATGTGAATTGTTTTCTTCCATTTCCATTTAGTAGAGTTAAATAGTATTATGTTCCAAGTTTTTTCTCATGGTCTTGATTGCTGGCCGTTGCAATAGGTACTTGAAACATCAACCAAAAAAAATTTTAATCTGTTAAAAGAGAAAAATTTCTAAATTTTCAGTGGTGATTCTTTGTAAAACAAACAGGTCAATCGATAGGTACTAACAAAACAACACCACTCTTACTTAAAAATAGAAGTCTTTCCATAAACAAAGCAAGAAGGCAAGTCGGTGTGAGAAACCAGGAGGACTACCACTTGCTGCAGTCCTCACAAGTAAAAACCAATTATAACTTGAATCAGTCAAATAGCGTGTTAGGGTTTTCATTTCCATGAGGCCGATAAGGCTTCCAGAACCGCCCGGTCCTCCAGCCGGCGTGCCCGATATATTCTCAGGTGGCGCTTATAACGTCATCAGACGCGCCGTCGTGATCGGAACTGGCTTTCCGAGTACCGAGAATCAGAGTATCGGATTGGTTCGTGCTCTCGGCCTCTCCGATAACCATCTTTTATATGTGAGTTCACTCTTCGTATAATATAGATCTCATCACTCATCATTTTTCGCTTTCAATTTCAGTTATACAACTTATGCTTTCTGCTTTTAGTAGAATAAGGTTCTGTTTATGATTTGATTAGGATTTTTAAGTTTATGTTGATTAGGTGCCTATGGATTAGGTGGCTACTGTAGTGGAGTTGGCTGCGGTTATAGATTGTCAATAACAGTTAGCTATGTCAACAAAGATTTTAGATTTGCTTGTATTCAGCAAATGATTTGTAGTCTTGTTGTTTCAACTGTTCCATTTGGCAAAGGTATTATTTGCATGATGTGTGGCATGCGAGAGCTCCCATCCACCTTCTTGTGTATATTTTATGGCTGAAAACCTGCTGAATTAAAAACAATCTCTTGTTAACTGCTGCAGTATGTGAAGGATTGATGGGGAAATGGACTTCTATCATGAAACTACTCCATAGTTATATATATATATATATATATATATATATAAATGGCATCTAGGGTTCTCCTTAATTGGAACTCAATAGGTACTTCCTTTCTCCATGGTATAGCAATGGGGAAATGGTTGATAATTAATGTTGTATGGTCTGCAGTGGTGTAGTGTGTAATAATTGGGATACATTCACCAAATTATGAACATTGTTAATTCTTCAGTTTAGACATTTTTTTTTATATGCAGATAGTTGTAATGCTGTTTATTTGTGGCTTTATTATTGATTCAGAATAGGAAAACTCTGCTGTGCTGGATCTTAATTTAGCTCATTAACTCAGATTTTGGATTGCAGATTGATGCAAATAGGTTTCAAATATATTTAGGTTATTTATGTTTATGGTTATTTAGGTTCCTGTGCAGCACCCCTCCATCTAAATGGGTGGTTATTTAGGCCTTACCAAATGGTAGGATATATTTTAGAAGCTTAAATCAGTAGAAAACAAGAAAAAGAAAGAGAAATTATTTGCAGAATAACACCTAGGTTCCTAAGAAATCACACTTAGGACAAAAGTTAACAAGCACTTAATGAGTGCATCAACAAGATTTCTCATTTAAAAATAAAGAAATCTGAAGCTTTTATGATAATAGAATCTTAATAACTTAGGAAAATTCAACTAAGACCGCGAACCACTCTCAGGCATATCAAGAAAATTCTTGGAATTGCCAGACTATCCTTATGCTTAGATATTAGACAGTTTATGAAATAGAGTCAGCAGCATAATTACTCAAAGAAAGCATAGAAAATTACTATCGACTTAATCTTAATGCATTAAAAAAGCTTCTCAAATGACTTGGAACATTATCATAACCATTAAAGTCAAAACTTGGGGAGAAGTGAGAACAAGACTCTTTGCATCCCTTATATTTTCTAAAAGATTTCTGCTTCCGTGCTTCATCAGCTATTATGGTATAATTTTTGCCATTTGGCATTCAGAACTTCTTTTTAATTCTGCTGCTTAATTAGTTGTTTATGAGTTTGCTTATATTGTATGCTTACATTATCTGCAGCGAGTTACAAGGCCAAGAGGGGGAATAAATGAGTGGCTCCATTGGCTCCCAGTTTCTCTTCACAAAAAGTTAGATTATGTCATAAGGCAACTTTGTGTCTACTCACGACTTTTGTTGACATCTCAAGGGGAGAAACTAGTGCATCCACCTTTCGAAAATGGTGTTGGTGCAGGTCTGTCATCTGTGCTTGAAGCCGATTCAAAGCAGATTGTGACCATGGCTCGTGAGACTTATGAAAAGTATGTTTTCTCTTTACTAATCCATTGCTTATATTTATGGACCTAAGTGGTGTGTTAAGATATGTAGACTTGCAATGGAAACCTATTTATGCACAATGGGTCTACGATTGTAGAAATGTTAACTTTGAAGCATTTAGTTGGTTTGGTAGGGCAGAATGGGCAACAGCACTTCCAAACACAATTTTTGACACACTTTTGTAGCCATAGATTTAGGAGCTTTTAATGTTAAGGATTTAGTATCACTTCTCTCCCTTGTCCCTGCTCTCTCTTCCGTTAACATTCTTGTTTTTTCCCTTTCTCCTCTCTCTTTCCTACAAGCTTATTAACTAGCAGTTTAATCCCTTAGCATCTTCAAAAGTCAAAACCTGTTAAGGACCCAAGGAAACCAGCAAACTCATAAATAAAAGGCAAACATCTTTCTATAAAACTGTTAATTACTCAATAATACTGGCAAACTAAAAAGTAAAAGGTACCTTGTTCATTGTGCACTTCCTTCACCTATATTGACTTCTTTTCTTCAGAAAAGGAACCAAAACCAAGTCCTAGGTTTGTTTATGAAGGAAATAAAAACCCAACTTCAGAGAAAAAAATTTTATTCGTACTCACTTAAATTGCAGACATTGAATAGTCTCCTATTTTAAGTGTGTTTTGAAGGGTTTCCATAGTGTATATTTACAAATGGCTAAGATACAGAGTTTTCAGTGTTAGGTAATGGATGCTTAGGAAATGTTTCACATTATATTAATGAATAAAAAGTGTAATAAGCTAATTGGAATCAATCTTTTCAATTTTTCAAAATTTTTATTTCTTAGGTTTGATACTAAGTGGGTCTTAAAAGTAACAACTGAGCTGAATCTTGAAGTATTTATATTCAAAACTGTTCTCGAGTGTTTTTTTATATCCTATGAAGTCACTACATTATAAAACAAACTCCCTTCAAAAACAAATGTTGCTTTCACTAAAGATGGCAGTATACTATCTTTTGTTTTGATCGTTAATAAATAACAGATCAAAATGTTATTATATTGCGTTGTGTGGACTTCTAATTGGACGTTTTGTTGGAACCTCAAGGTGTGAGTTAAGTGTAAAAGACTTGATTTTGATTAAGAGGTTATTGGTTTAAATTTGTTGATGGCTAGCTAGCTAGGACATTATATGCGTGTTCCCTGACTCCTAAGGTTGTGGAGATTGACAGTAATCTTTAATTTAGAGTGTGATGAGCAAAGAAAGTTTGGGGTATTTTCATGGCCTTGAATCTGTTATTAATAGCACTACTTTCCTGCTTATGTCGGTACTTGATAAATTATTTTCGAAGTGCAAATTGGATATGTCTACGTAGCACGAATTAGGTTTATGTTGCCCGAAAACATTTATTATCGTGTTAAATTTCGTTAACCTAATTTTTTTTTAACTTGCCAAGTAATTAAATTTAATTGTAATAATAATAAGTTAAAAAATTTTCGTTTTCCTTTAAAAAAACAATAACTTTCATCATATGCATCCACAACACAACCTATATGTGCGCAATCCATACATAGGGAATAATTTAGTAACTGTCTTAATTTAGAAAATAGTGGTACTTGCAATGTGTTTAAGGTCTGATTACTTGTCCACCCTTTTTGCATAATGCAATAACCATCTGCCTTTCTTTTTTTTTTTTTTTCATATTTGTTATGAAATTTTTCAAACAAAATAGAGAATAGTGCATCAAGTATCTCTCCGATATTAGTGTTGGTGATTTTAATTGAAACGATACACACAATATATTTTTGAATCTAAGGTAACGCTAATTTAAGACTTTGAAGAAGACACTTTGGAGGGGCTGCTTTGCTATTCTCTTTCTGATCTGTAAAAGCTCTTAGAAAGTTGAGAAAAATTTGTTGCTTCTATTTTTATATTTAAATTTCCTATGAGATGCAAGCCCTTGTTGTATAAGAAATATGACAACTGATTGATGCATTTAAGCTAGCTTGATATAAATGTTTTCAGAAAAATGTTTATACATGTTTGTTATGCTTCAAAATTACTCCAAGGGTGGTTGGTGGCATTGTTTGGGCTCTACTATAAGTTACAAATCTTTATCTCTTCTTCTAATTTAAAAATGATACCAAATGAATCATCACTCCCTTGTTTACGAAGGTTTAGTTTGTAAAGATAAGTGAAAATGAAACATCTTTACCAATAAATTACGAAATCAGTGCATTTTGCATTTTTTCAAATTTCTTGCAAGTTGAAAAAAACTTTAAGCTAGGAAAGATCTCATTTGCAATATGCTTTAAGAACTTGGTCTTGAATAATAAGGTCATAATCTTTAGTTCACTGCTATAGGCGTGGATTTTTGGTAACCTTTGCCTTATTGACATTTGTATTATTTCGTTTCCTTAGCATTTTTTTTTCTCAAGTTAGAGAGATAATTTTGAATAGGTGTCCTTCATGGCTTTGTCACCATCGGGATTTTGTTTATTGTGGCAATCATGATCCATGATTCAAGACTCTTGAGTTTTAGATGATGTGATATTTTATGTTTGGAGGAAAGAGTTCAGTTGAGTACCCTTAGTGGCTTTGTCCCTACTAGGGAGTCGTTTATTGTGGCCATTAGACCAAAGATTTAAGACTCTTAAAACTGAGATGGATGGAGTAATAATTTGTGTGAGGAAAGAATATATATATATATATATATAATCACATAATCCATTGACCCTTCTCCTTGTTCCTTAGGTTGTGAATTGGGGGCTAGACCCAAAAACCTTGGTAATCAAAAAAATTGATCGATCATAACTTTTTTATTTTTATTTTTATTTTTATATTTTTTGAGAAATTAGAAATTGGTATATTATTAATATCCTGGGTAGGTGCCGATCTCTAAGGAGTTGTCTTTTGTGTGTTTTTTTTTTTTTTTTTTTCTTTCTCATTTTTTCTTATTGTGGCAATTAGGACCCAAGATTTAAGACTCTTGAGAGTAGGCTGGGTGAAGTGGTATTTTGTATCAGAATCATTGATTGGTTAGCCTGGATTACTAGGTTATATGTTAGACCCTACCCACACAAATCTGAGGTCATTTGGATAAAAAAGCCAAAGAACTAGAACATGCTGACCGGAACCAAAGCAGATAATATCATACTATGCAGAAAGGGTCATTATTGCAATTGCTTAAATATTGAAATTTCAGATGTAGTAATAACTTCGTGGAATAAAAAATGTTATAAGTCTGGCTACTAGGATGGTTGTTTTGAAAAAACAAGATTCCATTCTATGATTTTAGAAGTTTGGAATCAGATGTATGCACCTTACTATTTTCTAGATGGGAATGGATAAAGTCATAAACCGTTATTTGAAAAAAATGCATCATGTGAGGACTTTAGGGCTTGCTTGAAGGTATTTCCTATTTTTAAAAACATATTTTTGAGAACAATAATATTGACTAATTTCCTATTCTCTTCCAAAATTAATATTTGCTTGGATAGATAAATATAATAAATTAATTTTTTCCAAGATTTCTATATATTGTGGATGAAAATTGGTCTATTGTTATGTATTCATTTTGTACTCGTTTTTGGGTGAATTCTGAGCCCTAATAATTTAATATAATGCTAGTTGTCTTACTGGTAGCATTTCCTTTTCTTGGATAATTTAATTGTATATTCAATAGCTAAAGTGCACTGAAATTAGTAGGTTTTTTTTTTTTTTCTTTTTCTCTTATGTTTTGAAATGTGCCTGTATTTCTCTGGTCGAATAGAAAAATGATTACAATTAACTTTTTCAGGGATGGGCCTCTACTGGTAGTTGCAGCCGGTAGAGATACCATTTCTATTGCAAGCTCTATAAAACGCCTAGCTTCTGAGAACGTATTTGTTGTTCAGGTTTGTTACTTAGCCTCATTATTGTTCTAGTTTTTCACTGGATCAAGTAACTCACTTATTGATTTTGGTTATTGTATATTCTGCAATTTAGATATATCTTTAAGATCGTATTAGGTTACATTTTATATGCGTTCATATTTTTTATTTATCTCACAATGCATTTGTAATATGTGTTTAATTTATCTCATCTATGACAATTTGATCTTGTAGCCCACTTCTATTAATTATTTAACGAAAGAAGGAGAAAAACAGAACAATTAGTGTTGTTTATAATTTAATTTGTGCTAAGGTAATGTCGACCACCTTTTAAAACATATGATGATTTATCTATTTTTTAATCCTTTCAAAAGATTATGCAAATAAATTAGATATTTCTCTGGCGGTTTGTTGGACAGTGTTGTTTAAGTTCCAGAACAAGGGTTGATTTTGTGTAGTTATCGGTGCATCGAGTGCAATAGGGAATCTTGAATTTTCTTGTCACCTCATTTTTTATTGTTCAGTGGTGGTGCAAATTGTTTCAAGCAGCTAATCTAAGCTAGGCAGCTTTCTTATAGTTATTATCATAAACAAGATAGTAGGAAGGGTGATGTTCTGTGCTACTATATAGGATGGCTTCTTTTAGGTGTCCAAGGTTAAGGGGTAGAGGTTTAATGTGATGAGATTAGATCTCTGGCCTCCTGTTAGGCTTGGTAACTTAATTTAATGATACCTTTTTTTTTTTTTTTTTTTTTTTTTTTTCATGATTCGTAATTAGAAAGCAGTGATGCAATAAACTTTTTGTTTTGGGGTTCTTTTGTTTTCAGTGATTCTTTGTAATTAAAATTCGCTTATTTCTTTTGGGTTTTTTATTTGTGGACATGTTGTTAACCCTTGTGCGTATTCTATGGAAAGATAAATTAGTTTCTATTGAAAATCCTATGAGTTGTTAGCATTTAATTTTTGTAAATTCAAATAAAGTCAAATTGCTTATTATAGCAATTTGACATGTTTCTAGGATTTAGCCATTTTTGTATCGATTAACCGTGATTCTAGGAGATTGTCAGTTAGCCATGATTCTAGGAGGTAGTTAGGAGTGTATGTCAAATTGTCAACTCTAAGTATCTTTAAATGTGATCTTTTCATTTTGAATAAAACTAAGCCTTCAAAATCTTTCCAATATTTGTCACCATTGCCGATCCATCCACAGGTACACGCTGAATCTTCAGCCCTTACAATGGAGATTAATGTGTTCAAAGAGGGGACATCCTCTTTACTTAAAATCTGCACCTTAACCGGATCGAACTCAACATTAAGGCCTGCAAGAAAATCGTACACCCGATCCTGTTCTGTCACTTTCTTCAACATCACTGCATCTACTTTACACTCGATTTTAATGCACCGATAATGATCAAGTTGCTGCCACAGGTTCTGCAGATTATTTGCATATTCGGTCACTGAATTTGTCCCTTGTTTGGTTGCTGCCGTTCTCACCTTAATCTCATAAATTTAGGCTGCTTCCAGAACTTTTGAGTAGGTTTGACGGACGGCTTCCCATATCTCTTTTGCAGTTGAAAGGAACATACAGGTGTCGCTAATCTCTGGTGTTGGTCATGGTTTCCTAGATTGGATATTGGGCACAAAACTAACAATAGTTTTGACAATAAAGGTCAATAGAGGGCCATGAAGGCTATAAGGAAAATAGCTATGAAGGTTTTCTCACAAAAAAGAAATAAATAAATAGGTAAACAACCAATAGCTCTGACACCATGTAGTAAAGAAAGGTAAAGGTGTTTGAAGGCTTAGTTTTATTCAAAATGAAAAGATTATATTTAAATACACTTAGAGTTGATATACACTCCTAAACTACCTCCTAGAATCATGGCCAGTTGACAATCTCCTAGAATCATGGTTGATTGACTAATTCCTAGAAACATGTCAAATTGCTATAATAAGCAATTTGACTTTATTTGAATTTACAACAATTAATTGCTAACAATTCATCTGATTTTCTACAGAAACTAATTTATCTTTTCACAGTTTCCTATCCCAAAAAATAATAATAATAATAAAAATAATAATAATAAAAAGATTGAGGTATCTCTTATGCAAATTCAAATTGTCTTATGACCTTTTGTATTTCTCTTCATTTTGAAGTCTGATGGTTGGAAATATGTTTTGCTAGAACTAATAGTCACTCTTTTCTGCCCTAATATCTTCAAATCCATGCTTTTGAAATCAGTGAGTTGCTATATATTCCAGAGCCCTTTTGGTGATTTTATATAATTTAGTATAGATTTTATTAGTTACATGTGTTATCCTAGTATTGGTCTGTACATTTCAGTAATTACATCTATTTATACCTTTCTTAATTTATTATGAATCTTCTTACGCAAACAAAATTTTACTTAAAATAAGAGGCGTGAGAAGCCTGAGAATAACACTTTTGCCATGTATCCATTTTACACGTATCTTTGATAGTTTTAATTTTATCTATGTTTATGCATATGATGGGGTGGGTTGGTGTGGTGTGGGGTGTGCTCCCACTCCTGCTCTACAAACAAACACGATTTAATCTGACCCCCTTCGAGATTGGTGTTTGGGGAGAGGTGATCTATAAACCTGTTGTTCCAATTCAAGAGATTTTACTGACTATACTATCCCTTGGGCTGATTAGTTATGTTAGCGGTGTTTAGATGATTTTTGACATGGTCAAAAGAGTTATTTTGAGATGAAAAGCTCTCTCCTGAGGCTTTTTTTTTTTAACTTGTTTATTATAGTTATAAAGAACTCTTTTAATTATTTAAGAAAGAATTGCACACCACCTCCTTGAGGTTTGTCTAATGTTCGTGAATACGTGGTACGGTACGCTATGGGCATCCCGTTGTGGTACTATACGGTATACCTGATACGGACGGACGTATTGATCAAAAATGATTTTTTAAAAAAAAAAAAAATTAATTTTTTAATATGTATTTTTATCAAATATTATTTATTTATATTTTTTAAATTTTTTAATATTTATTTTCTATTAAATAAATATTTATTTTTATTATTTAATATTTATTTTACTTAAATAAATATTTGTCACAACCCTTTAGAAAGTGAAGTGTTTGTCTTTCTCAACGAAATAAAAAAATTCAAAGTATTTACTATACATGGCAAGGCATAGGATGAGCATTTGCCACTGCTGTTAAAGTAATTAATTTATTAACACACAAAACGAAATGTAAAACCTTTGTCAGTCATCCGACTCATCTCATCACCCATTTTCTCTTTCTATTCTTCTCCCATTTCGTCTTCTTCTTCTCCGATTACTTCCTCCTCTCCAATTACTCCTCTCTCACCCATCTCCTCCTCTTCTTCTTCTCCTCCTCTCCTATGCTTTCTATTTCTCTCCGATCCCACATGATAAAAGTCGCCGGCAAGCTTCTGCATGTGAAAGAAGTCGCCGGAAAGCTTCTGCCGTGAGAGAAGTCACCAAAAATGAAAGCTAAAGTAGCCAGAAATGAGATGAGAGTGCCGATTTGAGAGAGAGGGTGTCGATTGATTTTGGTTTAAGGGATTTTAGAGTTTTTTTGTTTCTGTACTTGATTTTTTTTTTAATTTTTTTTATTTTTTTATATATATATTTACCCGATTGGCCGTATATACCCATATAAGGCCATAACGGTATGAGACGGCTATATACGGCCGTCTCATACGCATGAGACGGGTTTTGATAGTTTCTGGCTACAATACGGGCGTATCAGTACGTCTCACTACCAATGTGCCTGTATCGGCGTATATGCGGTCGTACACGGCCGTAGTTACGAACAATGAGTTTGCCTAAAAATAAGGGGAACACATTTACTTTTTTATTACACCAAACCCCTATGTCGTTAGTTGACTTTTGTTAACTGTAACGGTTGACCATAAATTTTGGTTAAATGATCATTTTGCCCATGAATAAGACAAAATAATTATGAAAATTTAAATTTAAAAAAAAAAAAAAATTTATGATGAATGGTGGAGATTAATTTAAAAATAACATTCAATATTTGTATATTGTCAAAAAATAATTTAAAAATAAAATTTAATAACAAATTCCTTTTTAAAATAATAATTATATTAATCCAATAAACAATAAATAATTAATTAATAATCTAAAATGAAAAAAAAAAAAAAAAAAAAGATAGAGTACTTGAAAACTCTCCTCAAGATTCACGTCAGGAAACATTTGTTGCGAGGTTGTAACCAGCTACTCGGATTCTAATTGTATCAGGGATCCAAAACTCAAACACCTGGATCTCTTGGTTGGCATAGGAGACGAGGATCCAAAGATGCAAGAAAAGTGGAAAAAAAAAAGTGGGCTTTGGCTTTTGATGGGTTTTTTGGAATTTGAGGATTTTCCATCATGCAAGTTTACTCCACAGTAACGGTAGATGCAAGAAAAATACTTAAATTACTTGAACAAATTGAAGAGGTAGTTTGAGTGGGTTGCTTTCACGCTTGATTCAGTGTACCTTGGACCATCACGGAGGCCATCACCATTGTCAATGCGAAATTATGGAGAGGAAAGTAGAAGACAACTTCCAGTTTATTTTTATTTTTTTAATTTTTATTTTATTTTTCATATTTTTAATTTCTTTATTTTTAATTTATTTTTCATGTTTTAATTTATTTTTTCATATTTAAAAAAAAAATTAGAAAAAATCTCTACTGTCCATCTGGAATGATGGACGGTATAGATACACTTTTAATTTTTAATTTTTAAATTATTTCTTTGTTTTATTTATGGGCAAAATGGTTATTTGATCAAAATTTTTGGTCAACTATTAAAGTTGACGGAAGTCAACTAACGGCGTGGAGATTTGGTGTAGTAAAAAGGGTAAATGTGTTTCCCCTTGTTTTTAGGCAAACCTCAATGGGGTGTTGTGCAATTCATTCATTATTTAAATGCATCAATTATGTGTATAATGAGAATTTCAACAATGGGAGTACTATACATTAAGAGTAAAATTAATTAAGTTGTTCGCTAAGGAGCTCTTCTGAACTTGTATTTAAATTCTATTAATAGTTTTAGTATGTTCGAAAGGCTCTTATATTACTTGCAAGTTCTACCATATCCATTTCTTAACATAACCCAATTTTATTAACCCTTTTATTTTAAGGCACTTTAGCCGCCATCTTTACCAGCCAACATGACCATCATCTGTAGAAATTTCTCCTTTTAGCAGGTCATTTGTTTCTTTTTGTTTTAAGGAGTCATCTCCTTCCCAGGCAATGGTTTCATTGTCTTTGATGTGGTTTATAATTGTTTCTAAATGTGTGCATTTGGGAGTGGACAATTATCCTAGCATTTTCTATGTAGTAATTTTTGGTAGATAATTGTTGATGTGTTTTGAATTTTGAGGAAGTCTGTTCATTTTATATAAAATGTTATATGATATTTGTACGTAAACTTATTTGTTGAATAATCTTTGTTAGTAAATGCTAGATTCATAAGCTTAAACTATTAGAAAATGATTCAATAATAGTATTTAAAGTACTCTAATACACCCTCTCATGTGCAAAACTAATGGGTGGTTACGTGACTCAAGTCCAAACGCAAACAAACAATGAATTCTGATAACAAATAACAATAATTACATGTGACAACTCAAACCCAAGCACTCCTGGTACAACTTGGCTCTTTTCATGTTAGAATCAACTCAACCCAAATTTAAAGCTATTAGAATATAGATCAACAATAGTATATTAGTACTGTAACGATCTTGAATAGCATAATTTGCATACCTTAGAAAAATTGGAGGCAAGTTAAATATCCATAGGATAAGGAAAGCTATTCCCATATCATTTTATCTTATGCCCCCTTTTTGGTTGTAGAAACATTTTATAGTGTCATCACCAATTCTATGAGCTACAAGGGAATTCATATTTAAATTATGACCTAGCCTTGCGCTTGATTTTTGAAGAATTTAATGACAATATGCTGTATTTACTAATATTGATTTTTGAATTAAAAAAACGTTTGTGTTTGGATTTTCTTGTTATCACTTAGATTTCAGTTTTATCTGATTAATTATCCTCTATGCAGATTCAACATCCTAGGGTACATTTGAATAGGTTTGACTTGGTGATTACCCCTCGTCATGATTATTATCCTTTGACTCCTCAAGCACAGGAGAAGATCCCTCAATTTGTTCAGAGGTGGATCACTCCGCGTGAACCTCCTGATGGGCATGTGGTATGAATCATGATCTTCTATGGTTCCCATAGTGTTTTCTGCATGTGTGTCTATATATATATATATATCTTTCAAATACTGAATGACGCTGTCCATGCTGTATAAATTTCAGGTCCTTACTACAGGAGCTTTACATCATATCGATTCAGCTGCACTACGTAGTGCAGCTAGTGCATGGCATGAAGAGTTTGCACCTCTGCCAAAACCCTTAGTTGTGGTTAACATCGGCGGGCCCACATGTAAAATTCTTCAAGTTATCTTTGTGTGTATTTGCATTTGTGCATGTATATTCATATGATTTTATGCCAAAATTCTTCACAGGCCGTTGTCGATATGGGTCGAACCTTGCCAAGCAGTTAACAACTTGTCTTCTTAGTGTTCTTGCGAGTTGCGGAAGTGTTAGAATTTCATTCTCAAGTAGAACGCCTCAAAAGGTTTTACCACCTCTGTTAATTTTGGGCAACTTTCATGAGGACTGGTACTCATTAGCACAATAATTATACTGACAGGTATCGAAGATCATCATCAAAGAACTTGGAGATAACCCGAAAGTATATATCTGGGATGGCCAAGGTATCTTTAGTTGATTATGGATTTTATTATTGATAAAATACTAAAACCAGTAAGGTTGTTTTATGATTATTTAATGTGATGGCCTACAGAACCAAATCCACACATGGGACATTTAGCTTGGGCTGATTCTTTTGTCATAACAGCAGATTCAGTCAGTATGATTAGTGAAGCTTGCAGTACTGGGTATGTTTGAGGAACACTTATCCTGTTCTCATGTGCTGTGGATGCTAGTTTATTTCTCCAATTCCTTTTTTTGCAGGAAACCTGTGTATGTTATAGGAGCTGAGCGTTGTACCTGGAAGTTTGCAGACTTCCAGAAATCTTTAAGGGAGAGAGGAGTGGTTCGGCCTTTTACAGGTTCTGAGGATGTAAGTAAACTGTGAATACTTGTTGAAATTACTTTTCAAATCATATCGTTCATCGAATTAAATTCTCACTTTCCACTGGAAAAGGAAATACCCCCAGCAATTTTTTTGTGATTTCCTGCCACACTTGGATCCCTTTAAAGTTCGTCAAACTGTCCTTATCCTGCGCATTGACTATTCTTGTTTGTTTATATCCCCAATTCTTCCGCCTTCATTTATCATCTTCTGTTGATTCTCCCCTGCTCTGATTTGTAGCATCCATGTTGATAATGAATAGCATTTTTTTTTTTTTCCATTCAATTTCTCACGATTTTCGTAGTTATTGAATGAAAATAACTATGACTTCTTAGCGACTAATTTGCAGGGTTATAATTGCATGTACTTTAGGATTTGGGTTTTTTTTTTGTTGTTTTGACAGAATGGTTTAGACACAAACAATGTACTTTTGTCCCTTTATCTTTAATATTTATTATCATGTCTGAAATTTTTGTTGTCACGGGTAATTCTTTGATCATCATTTTCTGTTAATAGTTTTCAGTTTTAGGATTTCTAAGGGGAATTTTTCCCCCTGATATGGTTATTGGATAATATAGTATAGTTTTCTTCTCTTAATAACTAAGGCCGCGTGCCACAAGAGGTGGAAAATTGTTGCCTACCATTAGAAAAGCAGAAGGCTTTTAGACCAAAAGTTTGTAGATTGTGAAATGCAGTTTGAGATGTGTGTTATTTGTCTATGTGTGGCACATGGCAACTTGCTCAAATTGCTTGATGGAATTAGCGAATTGTTGTATAGCATTTGAAACTCTTTTACAACCGTCCCTCGTAACACCGAGTTTCTTAGTGTTATTCAAGATACAAAGCTTCTTCCACAAATCGTTTCTGCGTGCATTATTGGAATGTAACTTGTAAGAAACCCAACAACTTATTTTCTTCTGCATCATTCAACTCTCATGGCTGGCTCATGCATTCCAAGAAATAACATTTAGTTTCATAACTTCTTCGACCTGGGCTGCAGAAACTGCACATTCCATCTTCTCTACCACAACTTTATTCTTCTTCTCTTAATTTATGGAGCAACTTAATTGCATTTGCACTTTGCGTTTTTGCCTTTTGGTGATATACTGCTAATTAGAAAAATAAGATGTACATTATGCTGTTCTGCATATTGCAGTCATGAGTGCTTCAGTCTTGGCATATCGACCAGATTAGTCTTGTGGATTTTGAAATTGCAAAATTTCTCTGAATAGATTTATCATAACTTCAAGTTTAATGATGATTAGATTTATCACAACTTCAAGTTTAATGAGCCACTGTAACAGAATAAATGGACATAGTAAATTAGTAATATTCTTTTTTTGGTAGTATGAGTGTTTATACTTGTCTGTATCTTTCAGATGTCAGAAAGCTGGAGCTATCCTCCCCTTAATGACACTGCAGAAGCTGCAAGGCGGGTGCATGAAGCACTTGCTGAGCGTGGATGGAGAATACGGCCATAGAAGTTCTGTAATAACAGCACCATTTTCTCTTTCGGAAGGAAACATCTAAAAATTTGTTTTGGTCAATAGCACATATAGGATAATAGGAATACCAATTGTGAATTGACTTCGTTGATAGCTACCAAATTGTATTCTTTACCCCGTGGGGGTTCTACATGATAATACATAGAATAAAGGCTAGCTTCTTAGCGCGGCTTGTGAAAAGGAAGAGGGACAGGCACAATTTTGGCTGCTGTACTGAAACCCCTTAACAGGTTGAGTTTGGTAGTGTTCTATCTAAAACATTTTTATGTAAATGAAACTGGTTTGCTGCACTGAGTTTCATCGTACTCATTAAGGAATCATGTCCCAAATAAGTTATGACCCGAATATGATGCCAATAATATCTCCTTGTTGCTTTTGCGCAAGTGTTACGTAAATTGTGAATTTCTTTAGTGCGCCAAAGCAACTCTCTTTGCCTGATGTTCTATACTGTGATTTTTTTTTTCCCTTTTTGGAAGACTAATTATTGTACTTTAAAGAAAAGAAAAAAACAGAAGACTATACTCCTAACGTGATGTTAACCAATTTGTTGATGGTTTTGTATCATGTTGCACAGCGTTGTAGTTCTCATTGGTGAGTGGACTGGTGACTTGACGCCGTCTACATGGCATTTTCAGATTGTTTTCTTCAACCTCCAAACATCATAATCCTTCAGTTAGTTGATTGACAATCTAAATAAAGGTTTAAGCAAGGGATATGGAAATTCTGCGGCAAAAAAAAAAAAAAAAAGAGAAGGTGTTTAATTATACTGTATCCATTAACACTTACTGAATACATCCGGAAAAATAGTTGAGTCACAGAAATAAAGAAAAAGAGCTATTAAATATTTATTGTTGTTTGTGAGAAGATTACATTTGAATTGCTTATAAACATTATGAAGTATTGTACTTCAAAAAATGATTTTGATCCCACAAATTATGGAGGAAAATGGAAATGATGAAAAGATGAAAGTCACTTATATTTATTATCACGCTATGTAAATGAATAATCGATTAAATATGATTTTATGTTAGATTGTATGACATTATTGAGTTGGGAGATTTGGGACGCATAGGATCTTCCCATCCAAGACCATTAGAAAAGGAAAGTGACATGAATATGCAAAATATTATACATTATCCAAGTTGGCTGAATAGTTCTAGCTTAAATCAATGAAGTGGTTGCAAGTGATTTGTGCACGAATATCATTCTTACTTCTTTAACAACTTTTCATCGTAATTATTAATAATTTTATGCTCACATTTTTTGCCATGATTTTCCATGAATGTGGAGCAAGTTAACATGCAACAACTGCTCCACAACGAAGCTGTTCCATCGCCTAACTTGCCGTAATACAAAATATCAATCAGAACAAACCCATTAGCCCAACTCCCTTTTGACCCTCTTCCCCTATATAACATTTCTCTTCAATCATACCATTTCACAACAAGCTTACTTACTTTCCTCCAAGAAAACACAACTTCCAAGTTCTCTCTTCATCTCCCTCTGCAACATATTTTCATGGCCTCAGAACGCGGCGAAGATTCAACAGTAATCACCATGCCAGAGTCCAAGACCAATGGCAAAGGAAAGGCTGTCCTGGCATCTACTACAACAAAAGTCACCCCACCCCCCAAAGCAGGAGGACCCAAGAAAGGAATAGCCATTTTCGACTTCATTTTGCGACTATGTGCCGTAGGGGCTGCTTTGGGTGCAACTGCTACAATGGGCACCACTGACCAGACCCTTCCTTTCTTCACTCAGTTCTTCCAGTTCGAAGCTCAATATGATGATTTTCCTGTTTTCTTGTATGCTTTTTATCTTATATTGACCCTTTTAACGCTCTTGCAAAACGTTTTTTTTCCAAAAAATTTCACATGGGATTTTACGTCCAAAAATGCAGGTTTTTTGTGATTGCAAATGGAATAGTTAGTGCTTATCTAGTCCTCTCATTACCATTCTCTATAGTCTGCATGATTCGGCCTCATGCAGTCGGGCCTAGGCTTCTCCTTTTCATCTTGGACACAGTAAGCTCAATTCGAATGAATTATATTAATACGTGTTTTAAGAACGCACTTTAACAAATATTCTTCATGTTAAAAGCGATAAAACATGCAAAAATCCAGTTGATTTCCAACTAAACTTGGCTACTTATGTCTAATTTTAGTATATTTTTATTGAATTGTGTATTACTTGAAATAAATGATGAACTTATGATAAAATTCAGGTGATGATGGCTCTTACCATAGCTGGTGCTTCTGCTGCTGCTTCCATGGTGTATTTGGCTCACAATGGGAACCCAAACGCAAACTGGTTCGCTATATGTCAGCAATTTGGTGACTTTTGCCAGAGTACAAGTGCGGCTGTGGTGGCTTCCTTCATAGCATCAGCTCTTTTCATATTCCTCGTTGTGTTGTCTGGTTTTGCTCTCAAAAGAAGTTAAGGCTTGATTCAATCTCTCTGTGGACGTGATATATGTGATTCTCTGGAGTTCATTTCAATGTATTTGTCAAGTGTTGGCACCAACCAAAAAAAAAAGAGTGTTCTAGTGTTGTGGTTGGGGTTTCATTTTCTGCACAAATTAACAATATAGTGTTGTGTGCATGGTTTATATATGTAATAGAAGTTGCATGGCTACCTGCCTTACAGAGTGCAATTTTTTTTTTTTTTTTTTTTATTTCACTTTTTTTTTTCAAACTGCCTTAATTTGCAAATGTTCTGTATCACAAGGAGGGACAAACTGATATGTTTATTCCATAAGGAACACCATAGTCTGTGTATGTCATGACTCATGATTGAATTTATTGAGAAAACAATCGGACTGATAAAGTTTTGAAAATAAATTTACTTTCAAATGTTTGAAAATGACAAAATTGTATAAAATCAAGTGAAAATCAATATAGTTTTCTTTTTATGAATTTTGTTTGAGCTTGTAAAGATTAAAAAGAAACTTAAATCAATATATTAAAATTTTTATTGTCAACTTCTATTTGAATTAGACTCTTATCTTGTGTAATGCCAGTTTACACGGTTTTGTCGAATAAAATCTTGCAATAATTATTGTGATATACATACATAAATTCTTTATTAATTAGAAATTGCATATGAACATAGATAATACTTGGAATCGGTAATTAATAAAAGATAAATAAATTTCAATCATACATTTATTAACAATATCTTACCTATATTAAAATTTTTCAAAACTCATTATAAGCAAACTTGTTTCTCTATAGGATTACTAGTTTTGAGTACTACTTTTGACCAAACCTCTCTAAGTTAGTGGTTCTTTGCCAGATTAAATGATGTGATAATATGCTCAACACATCACTTTAAACAAGTTTTTAATGTTGAAGGTTAAGTTTAACTAAAATATCTTGTTGATATTCATAACATTATCGTTTCGAATTTTTTTGAAAAAATTTAAGATTTTTTATTAGTGAGTATTTAATATGATAGACAAACAAAAATTAGTAAGAGAACTTATATTGTAATTGGGTGTGTGTGTGTACTATATATTAAACCAAAAAAAAAAAAAAAAAGGTATAGGACAATCCAGTAACAGGAATTTAGTTTAGGTCAAGTAAAGAACTAATCTCTCTCTAAGCATGGCCAACTACAAGTCACACGTATGCCTTTCTCTTCCTTCCTCCTACTCCTACCTCGTTGCTTGAGTGTCTCTCTTTATTAACATCATTCGTTGGGTTTGTGAAAATCTCCTTAATTCATCAAAGTAGTGAAAAATAGTTTTTTATGAATAATAGGAGATTTAAACTCTTTGGAGAATTATTTAGTATGACACTCTATTTGGATGTATATTTTTCACAATCAAAATCACGTCATACAATGATAGAAATAGAATCAATATTCGTAAGAGTATTCACTCAAAAGAATTGAAACACTACCATTGTCTAATGAGATTAGATTGTAGAGAATGCTAGTTTGGTTTGACAACGAGCAACTAATGTGTATTTAAAACAAGGGCAAATTGCACAAACCTCCCCTGAGGTTTGACGAAATTGCATAAATATTACGATGTTTGGGTAACTCGCACGGACACTACCTGAGGTTTCAAAAACTCCGCACAAACCTCCCCTGTCGTCAGTCAACAACCATTAAATCGTCATAGTCAATGGTTAAAATTATAAAAAGACTAAAATACCCTTCAATAAATTTAAAATTAATATATAATATATTTTTGTTTAATTTAATTTGAAAATAAAATATAAAAAATTAAAAAAAAAAGAAAAAAAAAAAAAGAAAAAATTGGTCTCCATGGGAGACCAGATCTGGTCTCCCATGGAGACCAACAGTCTCCATCGCTGGAGACGGCTGCGTCTCCAGCGATGGCCGTCCGTCTCCAGCGATGGAGACGGTCTCCATCGCTGGAGATCGCTGGTCGACCAGCGATGGAGATCAGTCTCCATCGCTGGTCGACCAGCGATGGAGATCAGTCTCCATCGCTGGAGTCTCAGCGATGGAGCGATCTCCATCGCTGGAGACTCCAGCTCGCTCCATCGCTGAGTTTCAGCGATGGAGACCCAGCGATGGATCTCCATCGCTGGAGTCTCCAGCGAGACCAGCGATGGAGATCCATCGCTGGGTCTCCATCGCTGGTGACTCAGCGATGGAGACGGTCTCCATCGCTGAGACTCCAGCGATGGAGACTGATCTCCATCGCTGGTCGACCAGCGATCTCCAGCGATGGAGACCGTCTCCATCGCTGGAGACGGACGGCCATCGCTGGAGACGCAGCGGTCTCCAGCGATGGAGACTGTCGGTCTCCATGGGAGACCAGATCTGGTCTCCCATGGAGACCAGTTTTTTCTTTTTCTTTTTTTTTTGGGCAAATTACACTAAAGTACCTCGACCTATTGAATTATTACAGTCATGATGCGAGTTTAAGCTAAATTACACATAAGTACCTTTGACCTGGTTTGACTAACAATCAATTAACGGTAAAGTTAACATTTCAAGGGTAAATCGGTCTTTTTATATATCAAACAATATTTGGAATATTATTTAAACAAAATCTCTCTCTCTCTCTAAAAAAACAAAATCTCTCTCTCTAAAAAAACAAAATCTCTCTCTCTCTCTCTCTATATTTCCCTCTTCTTCTTCTTCCTCCATTTTCTTCTTCTCTTCTTCTTTTTCTTTTCTTCTTCTTGTTCTTCTGGGTATCTGGGTTCGCGACGAACCCAGATTCGACTGGGTTCGTCGCGAACCCAGATTCGACTGGGTTCGTCGCGAACCCAATCGAATCTGGGTTCGTCGCGAACCCAATCGAATCTGGGTTCGTCGCGAACCCAGTCGAATCTGGGTTCGTCGAACCCAGATTCGCGACGAACCCAGTCGAATCTGGGTTCGCAACGAACCCAGATTCGACTGGGTTCGACTGGGTTCGTCGCGAACCCAGTCGAATCTGGGTTCGCGACGAACCCAGTCGAATCTGGGTTCGTCAAACCCAGATTCGCGACGACGAACCCAGATTCGACTGGGTTCGTCGAATCTGAGTTCGCGACGAACCCAGTCGAATCTGGGTTCGTTCGAACCCAGATTCGCGACGAACCCAGTCGAATCTGGGTTCGTCGTCCCCAGATTCGACTGGGTTCGTCGAATCTGAGTTCGCGACGAACCCAGTCGACGTCGCGAACTCAGATTCGACGAACCCAGTCGAATCTGGGTTCGTCAGATGCTTTAATTTGTATTTTTTTTTTTTAATTTTTTCTTAAGATTTGTTTAGATGTTTATTAAGATGAGTTGATGATGATGGTTTGATGATGATAATTGTGGGTTGATGAATGTTTTTGGTGTTGATGTGAGTTAATGCTTTAATGAAGTTTTGTTGGTGTTTGTTAATGGTGATTTGTTAATAAAGTTTGTGTTGATGTTGATAATTGGGATGAATCTGAGTGTTGGAAACTTTTTCTTTTAATTTTTTATTTAAATAATAATAATATAAATTAATTAAATTGTTTTGTATAAAAAATAAATAATTAAATTATTTTAAAATTTAGTGTGACGTGGCAGTTTGTAAGTGGGAATTAATTATTTTTTATTTTTTAATTTATTTAATATATAAAAAGACCAATTTACCCTTGAGATGTTAACTTTACCGTTAATTAACAGTTAGTCAAACCAGGTCAAAGGTATTTATGTGTAATTTAGTTTAAACTCGCATCATGACTGTAATAATTCAATAGGTCGAGGTACTTTAGTGTAATTTTCCCTTTTTTTTTTTAATTTTTTTAATTTTTTATATTTTATTTTCAAATTAAATTAAAAATATATTATATATTAATTTTAAATTTATTGAAGGGTATTTTAGTCTTTTTATAATTTTAACCATTGACTATGACGATTTAATGGTTGTTGACTGACGACAGGGGAGGTTTGTGCGGAGTTTTTAAAACCTCAGGTAGTGTCCGTGCGAGTTACCCAAACATCGTAATATTTGTGCAATTTCGTCAAACCTCAGGGGAGGTTTGTGCAATTTGCCCTTAAAACAAAGTCGAAATACTTTTCCTATTTAACTAATAATAATAGGAATATTTTTATTTAGTCCCTATATTTTAATGAAATATTAATTTTTGAATTATGAATGTTATTTTAGAATTCATAGTCCCTAAAATTTGCAAAACACATTAGTTTGGTGTTTATGACCAAATTTTTTACTGTCTGTTATAAAAAAAAGGCAAAATATCTCTTTTACTCATACCTTCTATTTAGTGACTTAAGAATACTATTTTACTTTATTAAAAAAATTGAAAATAAATTATATAAAGAAACTCTTTATCTTGTGAACCCCATTATTATCATCATTTTGTTTTCACTCTTCTTCTTCATTCTCTTCATTTTTATAACCCCAATGCCATCAACATCACAACCATCATCACATGGTCCTCAAATATTCATTGTCTATGTATCAAAAACCTACAAGCCTTCATTTTTTTTCCCTCCATTACCACTCTACCAAGGTCCTGAACACTTGTAACAACGCCTTCCATAACTGTCAACCTAGCTCACCATCTCCTAACTATAAACTCTTCGAAACCTTCCTAAAATCCTTCTTGTTGTCCCTCACTAGCCTCACCACCTCCACACATCATTTCTTCAGCCTTAGCTCGATAAGAAATGTAAAGTGCACTGAGTGCAACTAGTCATTCAAGAGCTGACAAATCATTTATTTGTTTTTAAATATTAAGATAAAAGAGAAAGAGAATAAATTGGAAAACTAGATTTCAATACCCATACATATAGTTTGGCATATATATGATATGTTAGCTTTTGAATGATTAGGTGCACCACTCAATAATTACATTCAGTGCACCAAAGATTTTCTCATGTCTCTTAAAACAATACTTATACGTCATAAATATTCATCCACAAATCTTTGAAACTCTTTTATTAAATTCTTAAACTTCAAAATAAGATTTTTTTTTTTTTTTTTTTTTTTTAAGTTATAAGTATAATTTCATCAACTCTTACAACCATCATTTACTATAAAATTTTTGTTAAAAACTAATCAAAATATTTTTCAATCATAAGCTCTATTACCAAAACCCCTATCAAACTCCACATATGCTCTAATGCCAAACGTAGTATAATGGTGAGGTAAGGAGAAGGATATCACAAATTCCCAAAATATATTCATAGTTAAAAGAAAATTGATATTCCATTCAAACATAGGGACTACATGAAAATCTCCCATGCTAAACGTGGGGAGCAAATGAAAACCCCCCACTCTATAATAACATATAATATAATTGATATTATATTAAGGTCCGCACGTGTGTGTCCCCCCCCCACACTTGAAAAGAAAGGGCAGCAAAGTGGCCACGTGTAGAGCGGTGGAAGAGTGGCCGTCGCTTGGGGGTAAAATCCACGTCAGCGTGGCCGTGTCTCACCGTTAAAAGGCAACCTCCCATTCCACAGCACCCCCTCTTTGTCTCACAAAAGCACTCTTGTTTCTTTGCAATCAACTCCCATCTCAGAAAACCCTAGAAAATCCATCTCTTCTTAGCTTTTTATAGATCTCCATCGCGCGTCCTTCTCTCTCAGGTCAGTCGCCTGATTCCTTCTTCAGTCAACTCTAGGGTTTTCTTTTCTTTTTTCATTTTTTGTTACTGTGCTTTTGATGATCTTTGATCGTTTATGATTTTGTTTGTGTTGAATCGATTATCATTCTGTTAGGTTCTTTTTATGTAACTCGATTGTGTTTGGTTGCCGGTAAATGGTAGGAAGAGAGAATGAGGAAAAGCTTTTTAATTTGATAATTGTCATGAAAGAATAGGAGAATCTTAGCTATAGAGAGCCCTAGTACATTCTTGCTATGTAGAAAATGGAACTTGGTGATTTTCTAAGTCTTGAAATAAGTTCGTGTTGTTTCTTTTCTTTTTGAGGAAATTGATGACCAGTCAGTCCATTTTAGTAATCCTGTTGTCCGAATTTGAAGATTCGTGTTTGATTATCTTGTGTTATTTATCTTGGAAATGGGCGCATGTATGGGATATTTTGCTCTCTTTGGTGACTGGGAAGTTTTCATGTTTGGAAATAAGTTTTCTGTTTTTGGAAACGGGTGCGTTTATGTAGAAATGAATTTTAAAATTTAATGTTGAGGTTGTGATTTGCTTAAATTTCGTACCTTTTCTTGGAACCCAGGTAGAGTGTTAGTTATTAGTGGAAAAAAACTATGATGGTTTTGTTGATTATTTTGTGGAAATGCATATTGTTGGTTGCAGCTTGTTGAAGGTGAATTTCTTTGGGATTTTTTTTGGGGGTAAAATTCGAGTACTTAGAAAAGAGGATTTTATTGTTTAAAGTAGGAGGTCTGGGTCTCATGAGAATTGTTAGGGGGATGCAGAGATCGTTTCGTGAGGAGCAGAACAACAACTCGCTGCTGGGCCAGAAGAAATCCTTCAGCCAAGGTATTGGTGTGACTGTGCCTAAGGCCAGAACGCGTGACAAGCCCATGATCACTAGGTTTTCGAGTCTCTAAGTTTGGGTTTTTTAGAAGGAGAGTCAGGGTAGGGTTGGATATTGAAGTTGACAAATATTGTATCCAATGACTCGGATTTTGGTTCAGCGAGGTTCTGCCGGTGGTTCTTCTTCAAACCCTAGTCGTTCTGGGTCCTCTTCAGCTCGCACAGAGTCACAAGTTAGTACCTCTGCTCTGGTTCTTTCATCTGTGAAAGATGAGGAAACGGGGGATCAAGCACAGGAACAGGTAGTGGATGAGCTTTTGGACCACTCTGGGAGTACTGATAATAGAATAGAGAAAGGTGATGACCATTTGATTGAAAGCATCAATAATGATCGCATCGAGAGTTCAAGTGATGAAATCAGTGATAAGGAGAAATTGTGTATAGAGGAGAATGTGGGTTCAGGTGACTTCACAAAAGGATTGGATGGGTTGAGGATTTCAGAGAGAACAATGGTTGAGAGTGACAGTACAAGTGGTGACTCGCCACAGATTAGTAGTGGAAGTCCACAACCGCCACCACCTCCTGTTCCTCCTCCAAAACCTTTGGCAGGAAACTCAAATTCAAGAAGGCTTGTCTCAGGAAGTTCAAATGCTGCACGTACTGGATCATCTAGAAGAGCAGTTGGCTGGCCTGTTACTTCCACAAGGACTTCACCATCTGGCTCAAGACCTTCATCTCCCAGGTCTCATGTTGAAAGTGAAGGGTACAACAGTGCTGATGAGCAGAGTCCTTGCTTTGTATCCTCTTATGATGATGTAGTAAGTTTCTGCCACTAATTAATTATGTTAGCATCACATATCTATGCCATTAATGATTATGGAATGCTTCCTTTCCAGGATTCAGAGAAACATACTAACATAATGGAGTATAAATTCTATTGGTTTTAAAGTGTCATTTTTCTTGTTTTGTGAACTCTACATTTTCGCAAGTAGTTGTGTTAGTGGATGACGTTAGGAGATCACTGATGTGGATTGCATATATCACTTTCATAAAAGTGCCATTTTACATTTGTTTAGGAAAGAGAGCGCCAATTTGAAATTGATATCAGGCGGGCAAAAGGATTTGAAGTCAAAAAGATGCTGGAGGATGGGAATTGTCTATTTCGTGCTGTCGCAGATCAAGTATATGGGGATTCTGAAGCGTATGATTTGGTCAGACAAATGTGCATAGATTACATGGTAATGCTATTCTTTAATTGATGTTCTGTGATATTTGTTGTTATGATCAATTTTTGTTGTCTAAGCATTTTGGTTATTATGTTGCATGGGATGGAAATTCATAGCTGTTCAAACAATGCTGTATACTTTTTCATAAACATAACAAAAACCCTTGAATGTCCAAGAGAACTCTGTTGTTTATAAGCTCTTTGTTTTGTTTTGTTTTGTTTTTTTTTTTTACCTGCCATTTATTATTATTATTATTTTTAAACCACATTGTTGTTACTCAATTTGAATTATGGTAATGTTTTAGAAAGCTTACTTTGTTAAAGATGAATAATCTTAATTCTTATGCCCTGGATCCAACCATCTAGATTGACAGTACTGAGTACTAATAATAAATTATTTATGGGTAGCTAGATATGGGATTAGTTCTAATTTAGGATGAGTGACTTGAATATGTGAGTGATGTGTTCTTATTGAGATTGGTCGGAGAGGTGTGTATTTGGATTAAGGATTGGTTTTGACAAATCAAACTCAAGTCACTATAGTGTCTATGACTGAGTTCGCATGTCCATATTATTTGGAAACTGACAAAACTGCTTTTGCTTTTGTGAACCTTTGAGAACTATCTAGGACATTTGCACTTATCTGTGAAAGCTACTTTGATGTGTGAGGACTCTGTGCATGTATGTATTGCTTGCATTTATGAAGAATTTCTATGTTTTGTTTTCAGTTAAAATTGTTGAATTGGGTTGGCATGATGTTTGATGTTTATGAATGAAAGGTATCCATGTTTAATTGTCTTTGTCCATTTAGGAACGGGAGAGGGATCACTTTTCTCAATTTATAACAGAAGGTTTTACATCATACTGCAAGAGGAAGAGAAGAGATAAGGTATGTAGACCTACAATTAAGCGGTTGTTTGCGCTTTTAACCTATGAGGCTCAAATATTTTATCCTTTTTTATCTTTCTTTTTCCTAAGTCATTGTCTTTTGACCTTATCATATCTTTGTATGAATCTTGATCTGACTAAGAGTCATCTTCAGTGTACTTGAATGTAATGCCTGCTGAACCCCACTGCATAACTGCATTCCATTCTCATTTCAAGCTAAAGACTATGGCTATCATTTCTTTTTGGGTTGATAAATAATTAGAAAAATATAAACATAAATGGAGTTCTTTTTTTATTTTTTATTTTTTAAGTTGAGTTAACTGGGAACATTAACTGATTTCTAGATTTTGTGTTTTATCATCCATTCTTTCTGTTTTCTTAGCTGACTTAGTGTACACTTTTCTAGGTAACTCTTCAAGAATAAGTTTAATATGATGACACTATTTCTTTTTTACTGTTATTATTATTATGATTTTATAAAATGAGAAAGTGAGTGGGGAGTTAAGAAATAGTTTCAGAACAGTGCTTCAGTACTTCTTGGGAATGTGTAAACTAGTGATGAGGGAGAGTTGTAAAAAGGGTTATCTAGCTTAGAGCCTACTGTAAAAACCAGAAGATGTCTGAATTGTGTGACCTAGATTGTTTTAGATAGAACTTTTAGAAAGATGTAGTACTGGTATTAAACACAAGAAGAAGGAAAAGATGAAGAAGATGTACAGCGTGGCTTTTGTCACTTAATGATTAATGCCCTTTCAATTTTTCTGTAATGTGTGAATAAATCTAGGATTAACTTTATCATCAATTTTTCTTCTATTTATGTAGTTAACTAGAAATTTCTACTCAATATATTTTTGTGTTCTAATTGAAAGAAATCTAGTTAACAAAGCAGTTGAAGCAAATTCCTAAGTGGTTCCTTATAAGTCTGTTTGTTTATAAAAGCCCTGCGCTGATGAGTACATGAACTTACCAAAGAATTTTATGCAAATGAAAGGTTAACTTATGCATTTTCATACCAGCCCTTACTGGGGGGCCCCTATGACCTTGATACCTTGACGGTTGATCTTGTGATAAATTAATTTAGTTTTACTTTTAATTGTTCGGTTGTTGGAAGTCTAATCAAATAGATAGTTGTCAGTTTTTAAATGGTGGATGGAAGGTAAATGTTAGGAAAAATGTTAAACTCTCTAGATGGATGTTTATAGTAGTAAGAATTTTTTCTTCAACCTTTTAATGACGTGTTATCTTAGTAAGAATATAAGATGAGATTTTCAGGTGAACTTTCTTGCAAGTTGCAAGTAACAGAAGGTTGTTGTAGGAGGATCTCATGTTCTGTAGGCCTCAAGTGGTGTAAATGATTCTGTTTTTACTTCCCTTTTGCTGTCAACCAAACTTGGTTTTGTTGATCTTGCCTGCATGACTGTTATATAAAGTTATGACAAATTTTTGTTGAAAGCTAATCTTGATCGGGGCAAGGGATTACGAATTTTTTAATGAGTCATCATCAATGTGTCATAGAGCTTAAGAAACCCCCCTTGTTGTGGATAGCGGACAGATGAAGTGCACAACTCTTATCTCTGATTTCCTTATCTGTAGTTCCCGGAATGATGTAAATGATGGTCCTCGATGTTGGTGGCTTGCATAGGAGGCTTATTGGCCCATGTTTGATGGATATCTAGCCAGTTTGGTGACATGGGTATAAAATATGAACCTTATTCTTCAAACCTTGAACACCCAGACCTTAAAATCATGCCCCTCACTGTCTTGGCTGGTGGAAAGGGTTTTTTTTTAACATTATCTAGTTTAATCATACCTTGATCAGTTGATTGCATCTTTGTTTTGACCTTTTACTTGTTTATTTTATTTTGCATGCTTCTATTAAGATTTTCTATTATTATAAATATTGATAATGCACTTTGTCAAACAAGCACCTGAGGGCTGATTTCCTTTAATCCTACCTTGGTTTGATCCTTGGTGGCAGGTGTATGGAAACAATGTGGAGATTCAAGCCTTATCCGAGATGTATAATCGGCCGATTCATATTTATTCCTATACCTTAGGTGCTACTCTATTCTGGATGAATGGTTTAGAAATGTTGGTCAGTTTTTCTCTCTGCTACTATTTCTTTTCTGACAAAAGATATCAATGCAGAACCTATCAACATATTTCATGGGAACTACGGTACTGACACCCCTCCAATTCGATTGAGCTATCATCATGGGAATCACTACAACTCCCTTGTTGACCCACGACGTTTGACAGTTGGTGCAGGACTTGGATTCAGTTGTCTTCGAGGGGTATACTTACAGGACTTCTTTTTCTCTTTATATCTGGTCTTGGATTTTAAGTTTAGTGAAGTTTAAACTTACAAAAGAAGAAAAGAGGACTCATGGAGCTGTTTTAATTTTTACTTCGTGAATGGATGGCATAAATATGTGCGAGAGATGGAGAGGGATCACAATTGGAGAATTGAATGTTAAAAACATATTGATTAATTCAGATGGCCTGATTCATGAACATAAAAGTGATTCTTATTCAGAGATAACTTTGAGTCTAAATAATTTCTTTTCTTTTATAGTCTTGATTACTGTTGAGTATGATCAATAATGAATCCTTATACAAGGTAGAATTCAATGGTTTACTGGATGAGACCCACTGTTCCCGGGACAGGCTGACTGTTGGTTTGGGTTCTTGGTCCTTGTGCTTGAATTGCAACTCTGCCCAGAATAGTTCACAGGTTCCTTTTTGCTGACATTATTAATCTGGTTTCTTTTCAGACAAATGTGGACAAAGATCAAGTCAAGGCTGCTATTAAAGCTCAACAAGACCAGCAGATTGATAATGCAAGTATCTTAATCTTTATGCAAAAGATTATTTGCAAAAATATTTGAATTGACTTGTTTAGCCATTAATGTTGTTTACAATATTTTTAAATTGGCAGGCACTTCTAGCTGAGGGGCGGTTTTACTCTGATCTTGAGCTTACTGAAAAGGAAATTGAGTCCATGGTGATGGAAGCTTCTCGAGCTGAGTATCTTGCTAATGACAAGTTCAAGCAGCAGCTTGGCCATAAAGAATCATCTACGTCTGGGGCTGAACCATCATCTTCTGCGGCTAGTGAGTATATTTTTACAATTTAGGATGTAATTTCAGCACCAATAAGCGGATCCAACTAGATTGGTTTGTTTAGGTTTTCCCCATTAGAGCCTTTCTTTCATCTTTTGATGGGAAATTTCCTCTCGAGTTTTCAGTTTTTTAACTGCTTGATATTTGAGATTACGTTGTTGATATAGCATGTATGAACTTGGACAGGGTCATCTGGTAATGATACCAAGCTAGGAGGCGGGAATGATTCCAATTTAGGGGATACCGTGCTCAGCAGTAGTATGCAGATAGTGCTATCAATGGGATTCAGCTATTTGCAAGCAGTAGAGGCTTACAGCATATTTGGAGATGATGTTGATTCTATGGTTTGCTACCTGTTGGAAACCAGCAGTAGCAGCAGGCGGAAAGGCAAGGCAACTGAATAATCAGGGTGCTGCTAGGTGATTAGTGAAAACTCTGGGGAGATTGTTGGGGTCTACATGTTGACAATGTAACTGCTTAATGAAGAACTATTGAAAGCAAATACTGTTAGAACTGCTGTTAGAACAGTATTATTTGAGATCAATAAAGTAGGACTCCTGCCTGGTATATATCATTAGTGACAATTCTACATCAAGATAGAGAAAGAGAATGGTAGGTCACGATTAGTAAAATTAAATAAGCTCTCACCGTAAGATCCATCTGATTTGAGTTCTTTCTTTGACAAGAGTAGCCAAGTGGCAGCTCTTAGCCAACCATTTAGTAATCTTATGCGTGAATCAGATTGAATGGATATTCAGCTCTCGCTATAAAATTGAATTATGAAATGAGTTGAATGAATAGAGGATTTAGGTTCAAAAATTATTCTTTTAAAATGATTTTCTTAAATAAAAAAATAGAAATAATCATTATTTTCTACAAAATAAACATTTTACGCATTTTTCAATGTTAATTATGTGAGCGTCTTAAAAGTATTTCTGTCATTAATCATTTATATCTTGTTCTAATATAACTTTATTGATGGGAAATTTGCAAAAATTCCTTGAAAACAAATGATATTTGAAAAGATGAGTCAAAAAATAAAAGAAGAAAAAGATGGGTGGAAGTTGCGGTGCAAAATGCAATGCGTGGAGTTTTATTTTATTTTTATATATTTTTGTTTTTTTTTAACATATTTTATCATATGTATAAGTAGATTTAATATTGTTAGAAAAAAAAAAAAAGGTACATTTAACATTACCGAGCACTCTAGAATGATCTCAAATTGGGACTCTTGAAGATGGAAGGAAGACTCCCATAACACTGCTAAATATTATATAATAGATCTACTGATGCACGATTTGGAATTGGAACTCTCAAAGACCAGAGGAAGGCTCTCACGGAAAAATCCCTACAAATTAGGTGGTAAGCATGAATTGAACCCGACCCTTTATTGGGCTAGCAAATGCAAGGCAGCGTTGCCCCCGTTGAGGCGCCACGCCTTACTCTTAGCTATGTGGTAGTTGCTCGTCAAATACTTGAAGAAACCATTAGTTGAAGGTCAATTTAGTAATTTCCATAAAAGTTTTCTTCCTATGGAAGCTGTTAAATGAGTCTATCAATCTCGATTCTCGATCCAAACTGCTGTCTCTTCGTTGCTGCTCTTTCTCTCCCCTCTCTCTCTCCATTGCTGTCCACCGTATAAAATACACACCCGGAGAGAGCCATCCAAACCCTAGCACTAAAACATGTCTCAAAACGGGAAATTGATGCCGAATCTCGACCAACAGAGCACGAAGCTGCTCAACCTGACAGTTCTCCAGCGAATTGACCCTTTCATCGAAGAAATCCTCATCACTGCTGCTCACGTCACCTTCTACGAGTTCAACATCGAGCTTAGCCAATGGGTCTGTCCGTCTTTTACTTTTCCTTTATCATTCTCTTTCTCTCATTTTCATTTTCATTTTCATTTTCTTTTGTAGAGTCGCAAGGATGTCGAAGGATCTCTCTTCGTTGTGAAGAGGAACACTCAGCCTCGCTTTCAGTTTATTGTCATGAATCGTCGCAATACAGGTTCATAGAGCTATGCTTTACTTGCTGCTGTTTAGAGATATTTATTTAGTCTTTACTTTTTGTTTATTATTGTGGTGGTGTAATGTAAGCAGATAATTTGGTGGAAAATCTGTTGGGAGATTTTGAGTTTGAGATCCAGGTTCCCTATCTCTTATATCGCAATGCATCCCAAGAAGTAAATGGTATTTGGTTCTACAATGCACGTGAATGTGAAGAAGTTGCAAATTTATTTAGCAGGTGCAGTTTTTTTTTCCCCCTTGAATAGCAGCTTTGAAAAATATATATTTCATGATGTTGATGAGTAAAATATATATTTGTTTGGTGGATTTTAAATTTTTCATAGGCCTTGTGAGTTTTGTTCTTAGTTGTTGTTTGAAACTGATCGGGCATTTGAAAGACCATTATTAGGATCTGCCTACCATGGAGTCTTTTTATTCATTATGTGGTTCGTGGCTAGCTTTGTCTCTAGGTAATAGGAGAAGTTCTTTGCTCACCTTGAACATTGAGAGTGGGGGACATAGCTTGCGCTCTATGTTTAAGAAGTACAGGTCAAAATTTCTGCACGATATATCAGACTTTTTTAATCATTTGATTGGGCAAATAATTCTCCTACTAGTTGTACGGTTTCGTTATTATGTGTCTGCTATCTATATATGTGTTGCTGGCCTGATGTATATGAAAATATACTCAAAGTAAAAGAAAGTGATTATTTCAGCTTTTGCCTAAAACAAGAGTCATTAGCGAAACTGTTAATGTTTCATATCTGTAAATTTTTGTATTTGATATAGAGTCTAGGCTGCAAAGAACCGTTTTATTGTTCTTGAAAATTCTTATGAAATTCTTTAAATTGGTTCTGTTAGCGAGGAGTGTAAGGTGCAGTATGTAGTCTTGAAAAATATTTTGCCTGTGGAAAGTTGAGTGGGGGACATAGCTTATGATCTGTGTTTAAAGAAGTCCAGGACAATTTCTGCACAATATGCTAGATATTTTTTCTTTTAACAGAACAAATATGTCTCCTACTAGTTGTATGGTTTAATTATTCTGTGTCTGCTATATCGATCTCTTTTGCTGGTTTGATGTTTCTGAAAATATATTCGAAGTGAAAGAAAGTGGTCATTTCAGCTTTTGCCTAAAACAAGAGTCACAAAGCGGAACTGTAAATGTTTTATATCTGTAGATTTTATAATTTTATGTAGGGTCTAGGCTGCAAAGCACCATTTCTTGAAAATTCTTATGAAATTCTTTACATTGGTTTTTTTTAAGTGAAGAGTAAAGTGGAATATGTTGTCTTGAAGAATTAAGTATTTTGCCAGTGAAAAGTTGAGAAACCTTTGGAGGAACAAGAAGTTACTAGTGGAACTGTTAATGTATTATATCTGCAAATTTTGTAATTTCATATAGGGTCTAGGTTGCAAAGCACCATTTTATTGATTTCTTGAAACTTGTTATAAATTTCTTTAATTTAATTTTGTTAGTGAAGAGTATAAAGTGGAATATGTAGTCTTGAAGTATTAAGTAATTTCCCTGTGGAAAGTTGAGAACCTTTAGAGAAACAACAAGTAGATCATATACTTGTCGGGTGAATGGTTGTTGAGTAGTTCAAAGTCATTTGGTTGATTAGAGAAGTCACTCGTGATGATGTTTTGACTAATTAATGTACACAGACATGTGAATCCACTAATGGGGGTAAATAGATAATGTTTGCTTGTGTCAGTTGTAATAATTGTCAACTTGGTTTAACAAACATGTTGGTAGCAATGTTATTGCTCTAATTGTATGAAGCATTTAGCAGGATATCTTATAGGAGGTAAAATTTTTGAGGTACATCCGTCAATTTGTTTGTCATTTTTGTTTAGAAGGAAGTGATGATTTTCTAGTTGGATCTTAAGGTGCAGATAGTTGGATCCAAGAGATTGATATCTTTTAAATGATTGTAAACCAATGCTTGAGCCCATTAAAAGGACTGCACAACATAACATTCTGTGGCAGGACATTCTATCTGGCATGTCTGCGTAGATTGTTGCTGGTGTCAAGAGTCAGTTCTTTCAATCACATTCTTTGTTGTAGTTTAGGCCTCTTATACCTACAAAACTGCTTGAGAGGTTCTTGATTGAAAGAATTTTTATCATCACAAAATGTGAAGTCATTTGTGTAGTCCTATATCTATTTGTTGCACATTTGCAATTGAATAGGCCTGTCCTTATTGGTTGTGGTTGTCAAAGTTAAAGTTGCAAGCTTACATGTGCCTAACTACTTCAACATGTGGCAACCTCAAGGGATGGATTGAGTTGTAAGACCATTGGCTTCTAGCAAAGAAGTTAGGGATTTGAATTCCTGAAGGATCACCTACTTGGAATATCATATTTCAAGAGTTGATTATTGTTGTTCTTCTTTTTTTCCTTCTCTTTTCTTTTCTTTGTTAGATGATATAGAAAACATCAATTGCAAAAGAGTATACATGGTCAATCCCTAAACAAAGCTGATTAAAATACCAGAACAAATCAGTTATCCCACAACTCCATCCAGTTCAAATGAATAGAGTAAAAGAAGAATCTTCAATTTCATTGAAGACTAAGGCCCATAATGATGTGAAATAAAGAGAACAATCCCAGAACCCTTCAATATATTCCATGAGTTTCTTGACTATCTAGTTTGTAGAGAGATTGGTAATAGCCTCTAGTTTAGTCCCATGAACATAAAGGTGGGAAGATTCCTTGGTATGAGAACAGAAACTGTTCCAACATGTGGTCTTCTTGGGTATATGCTCCTCCAATATGGAATAATGCAAATGGTGTTGAACTGTTTGAATCAGTAAAATAGCTAAAAAGATCAAGCTAGGGAAGGACAAAAATCTCTAGTGTAAAAGCTTAAGTTGTTTCTGCTTGGAATGTTTTGTAGTCTGTCTTTTATAATTCTTTGTGGAGCTGTTTGGATGACCATATGTCAAGGTAATAAGGTTTTTACTGAAGAATTTGCTATTGCTTGATTCTCTGCCGTTTTTAATTTATTTTTTGGGAATATTCTGCTAAAGTAACCTGCCATTTGGTGTATGTGCTGGGCTGATAGATGCCATTTGGTCAAAAAATTACCCTTGACAGAGGGTTGACTGTTAAATTTAACAATTGACTGGCCAACTACCTCAAAATGTCCAAAATGCCCCTAATTTTAATTTTAGAAAATGAAATAAAGTTATCTTCTAATTAAAAATAATTAAAAAACCAACATCATAATCCAAACCACTATCATCACCACCATCAATCCTCAACCGACCATCATCATCACCACCATCACTCAACCCTATGAACAAATAATTAAAAAAAAAAAAAACTAAAAAGTTGGTCTATGGTGTTGAGACCGATCTCCATTAAAGGAGATTCGGTTGATCTCCCTTAATCAAGATCAAATCTATCATGGAGGAGATATGGAGATCTTTTAGGCAGTGTTTGGATCTATTTTTAAAAATATAAAATGGGTGTAAATGTGTTTGGTGGGATGTTTTGTAAAATGTGTTATTAAAAATGAAAACAGCTTTTTAGCGTTTATAATTCAAAAGTGATAAACACCTTTTTTTTTTTTTCACCATTTTCGAGACAGATTTTCAAAACTAATCATATTTTACCCCTCAAATAACTATTTTACTCATTTGAAAAGACAATACTAAATATATTTACTGATTTACATCATTTTCTGTTTTTGATAATAACTTGTAACAAATCCTGCCAAATGCGTTGCATTTTCAAAAGCATCATTTTTAAAGCAATATTTTTATTTTTAAACATATTTTTCAAAAACATCATTTGAAAGAGAATGTTTTTATTGTTTTATTTTCTATAAAGTATTAGATAACCTTCATGGTCACACTAGCACCCGAACACTAATGGACTAACAACTGGTCAAGGGTACTTCTCTGTGCAAATAACAAAAGTTTCATCTATCAGCACATACATCAAATGTCAGGGTACTTTAATGCAATTTTCCTCTATTTTCTTAGTCTAAAGTTACTGATTTTGCTCTTGTAAATACCATCTACTATGTTCATGCCATTACATATCTTTTCTGTTGTTCTAAATGTTGAATTATATATTTAAGCAGGAGCTGACATTTTAGTTAAAAGTCCGCTCTGGTTAACATTGATTAGGAAAATGAGATAGTAAGATAATTTATTGTGTTACTTGTGTATCATTCTAAATCAACAATTTCTTTATCAGACCATGAACTGTGGCTTATTATGTAAATGTAACTATAACATAGGTACAGGGAAGGCTACAGGAAGTAGATGGTTGACCATATGATATACACTCAATCCTTGATTTGAAGGTGCAGTATACATTTAACTTATTGATCAAAAACATCATAGTAATGAATTTGCTTGTGAATGTTCTTTTCTGTCTACTAAAATTAAATGGGTAATATTACTAGTTCTACAGGTTATTCAGAAGAAATTCTTTAGGGAAAGCAGTATACAGTTGGTGACCATTCTTTAGGAAAAGCAATATACAACTGGTGGGAATTCTTTAAGGAGCTCAAAACGTATATAATTAGTATGCTTCACCGGTTATTCAGAAAGAAGCCTCTGTTGTTGATGAATTTTGGAGCTGCAGACTTCGGATTGGATGGATTAGGAGTAGAATACATAGTTTACATGTGGATAATCTTTTCTGCTAGATCCTCCTTTATTTTATCATGATGTGAAATAGTTGTAGCTTATCAGGTTATGCCCACATTGAGTAATGGTGGTAACATATACTGCTTATGCTTAATATGCTGAGTTAATGTGCTACTTTATATAAGTAACAGGTAGTAACATGAAATAGTGATATGATAATCTAGTTTATTATTATGTTGAAAAGAGAACCTATGTGTACAATTGTTGGACATGCTTGCTTGACTCCAAAATGAATTGTGTTCATTTGTCTATCTACAATTAACTAGTCGCTCGTAAAATAATTATCAAATATTTTCCAAATCCAGGATTCTTGTTGCGTATACCAAGGTGCCACAGAAGTCTATGGTGTCATCATCAACAAGGTAATATATATATATTTTTTTTGAAATTCAAAAAGGTAATAATTGTTTTAATTTAACTTGTACAAGTTGTGTTCTCATTTTTGAGCTTAAGAAAATGTGATGCTTGTCTCATATATTTGTAGTCAATATTTGCCATATATCAATATGTTGGTACCGGTTTTATATTGCCTTTATGCCAGAAATTAAATATTTTGTGTTATATTGTTCCATTTTGGTTGTATAATAATTTCATACTTACATTGAAGTTTTATACATGACTGACTAGAACAATATTTTGGGGTGCTGATGGAAAGTTTAAAGAGTGATTGATGTCCTTTTCTGGCCAATCATAACATAGCTATAAAACTCATGCTAGGGCTTGGCCGAGGATGGGGTGATCTTTCTGGCCTAGTTCTATATAATAATATGGGCTATAATGGTCTTGAAGACGTATATAACAAGATTTTTCTGGTAAATATATCTAGAACAGGTTGAGACAGGGGAGCTATGCTTGCCCTGACTTTGTGCTTGCCTTTTATCTCTGTTTTTGGCATTAATCACCTGAACTGGGTACTAACAGATTGGGTCAGGCTAGCTAATTGTTGTGTTGGGTACAAACTGGTTGTGTTAAGCTTTTATTGGAAGTTTTGAAATGTGTAATAAGTAAGTTCCGTCTTATAGGAAGCCTAGCTTGTCAATGAAGTAAAGGAAAAAAAAAAAAAAACAAATAAAGTCATGATGAGCTCATTGAAGATCTAACATGCTGTCAAAATCAGACTAATTTTTAGAACTTAATACCTGAGTGATCATTTTGACCTTCAAAATTACTTATGATCAGCAACTGCACAACTGCACCTCTATGTTAGTACCATTCTATAAACATTGGCTTTAGTGTAAGGGCTTCATTTTGGTTTCCTCACAAATTTCATTAATATAATGTAGTGATCCATGGAGTTTACCCATGCTTATAGCTGTTCTATGGATTATATTTTACTTTAACATGTCATGTTGTGCTCACCTGTTATTTATCTATTTAACATTTATATGGTATATTATTCATTGTTTAACACATGCTCAAATGAGATTTAACATTTAAAATTTTAAGTTTGTAAGGGCACTTGTCAAAGTTGACAGCCTTAATTAGCAGAGGATTTCTTATTTTTCCCTGAACTTCCAGTTATGATTAACTGCAGTGAGTTTGAGGAACTAGAAGCTGTTCCAACCATGGCATTGATGGACGGTCCTCTGGAGCCGTCGTCATCTATGCCTGCCAACACCAGTGATGTCCCTGATGATCATCCTGCCTTTGTGAACTTTTTCAGTGTATGTACTCCTTTTTCTATTTATACCGTGTTTTGTGGATCTAATGATTTTGTAAGGCATTTTATTTATTTCTATGTATAAATGTCATCTATATGCTGTTCCAGCATGACAAATCAAGAAATTCTCATAAACCTTTTGAACAATCTCCTTTGAGTTGACCTAGAACATTTCTTGATTTGTTTTGAATAGATTACGTTATTTGGTGTAACATGGGGTAGGATTAAATTACCAAATTTAAATTTTAAATTATCCCAAGTCACATTTTGAACTTGCTATGTTTTTAAAATTATGATCAGAATAAAATAAAGTTAGCTTAATATTAAATAAAATCATTTTATAAAAATAGATAAAAGTAATCCCAGCCCCTGTAATCAAGGAAATGTCATTTTATAATTTAACTAGGAGCAGGATTAAAATTTTCCAATCCCAAGTGAGTTCTCCATACTTAGGATAGAAATTGTCTTAAATAGTCACTATTGTCATTTGGTGCAACAAATGCACCTTAGAGGTTCTTTATATACTCTGTAAGTGTGCAAGGTGTTATTTAGGGAAATGTTATTTTTCATATACTTATTCTAACACTATGTTCATTGACATACTGTTTTCTCTAACACCTGAAGTTTTTCCATTACCTTCTTGTAATGACCAAATCTGAGTCTTTATTTATGTAATGTTGCAGATGGCGATGACTATTGGAAGTGCTTCAAATTCTACTGTACAACCTTACCAGTCTTCTACAACAATTCCTCCAACTTCTCATCCGGCCAGTATTACCTCTCCAATAGTGCCAACCTTACAAGTGCCATCTCAAATGTTGTCATCGTCTAATCCACAGATACAATTCCTCGATAACCCTGAATCTAATAGCAGCAACAATCGGACAACTAATCTTGTAAAGCCTTCATTCTTTGTTCCTCCTTCCATCTCTGCACGTAGTATGCTGCCTATTTCTTCATCTATGCCTACAGCTCCTCCTCTCAATCCTCCATTGAATCTGCGTCCCTATGGTGCCCCATTGCTTCAACCTTTTCCACCGCCAACTCCACCACCATCTCTTACTCCTGTTCTTACTCCAAACTATGGACCAGTTATCAGCAAAGACAAAGTCCGAGATGCACTTCTAGCACTTGTTCAGGTTAGTTTATGGAGTTATGGAAATGTTTGAAGCTAGTAGTATTACAGTTTTAACATGCTTATGTTGATTAAAGTTCGACTAAGAGTAAGTATTAATTGCAAGTTGACAAAATAGTGTCTAATTAAAAGCTATCATGATTTAATATTTCTATTTTTAATCCTCATTAAATTCCCTACATAAAGAAATAATATTGAACTTATGAAATGATAAGAATACTCTGATCTGAATTAAAATTTATGTCAGCATATCAAAATGTGTCAAACTTGTCATTTGGTTGTTGATAGTTGAGCCATATTGGTGATTGCCTTGATATGAAGTTAAGTTACTACAGTGGGACCCTTACTCTTTATTATTTATTTATTTTTCATAAAAAAAACCTTTACTCTTTATTGGTACTGGTTGTTTGTGAAATTGTTGACTTCTTTGTAAGAGAAGTCCTTAGAACTTTAGTTACCATCATCCAGTTTATTTAAAGTATGAAAGGAATAATACTTTATACTCTCTTCTTTAATCAAGAAGTTAAATTAGCTGTAAAAAATGCATATATAGTTCCTTAGCTTTCTCTTTGTACTAATAGTAGTATTGAAAACTGATGACAGCATACACCATACATAGTTTACATTGCCTCCCTTATACTGACTTGTGGATATAAAAGCAAAGCAATTGTACACAATAGATTATGATATGACGCTATATATCCTCTAATTGTTAACTTAAAGAGTATAGTCTTTTTCTTATACCTTAAAATTTTCGTTTCTGTTATCTTTTATAAAATTTTGGGAAGTAGTTGTAAATCATTGATCTGCAGTGTGCCTGTTGCAGAATGATATTCTCCCTGCTTCATAGTATAGGTCCCTTTTGCATGGTTGCAGTGCTTAAGACAACATAATTGTTTCAGAGACTATTAACATCTTTAATGCCAAAATCCCAAAATTACCCTAATCATTAGGGGGTTGAGAAAAGATGAGAAAACCAAATAATGAAGGATTATATGGGATGAATCATTTCTTTCGGGAAAAAAATAATAATAAAAAGATGGATCATGCACACTTAACTTTTTAGGCTATAGATACTTGTGATGGTATGCACGAAGTCCCACAATTTGATAAAAGTGAAAAAGTGTAGTGGGATGGACATAAATAGAATAGTTGTTTACTCATTTTTAGGGATGTCAAAAATCCTCACGGGTATGGGGCCCCGTGGGGTACCTGCCCTGTTTGGGATGGGTTTGGTATATGATAATTGGGATATGGGGTGGGGACGAAATTTAATATTCCATTTTGTTTTGGGATGGGAAACGGTATTTTGATTCCCGTCCCGTTTTGCCCCATGAGATCCCATAATTTTTTAATCTTATAATATACTATTAATATTTCAAATTATCAAGTTTTACACACTTCAACCAATGCATGTCATAAGACTGTATACATTTCAACCAATGCATGATAGAACGTCAATTCAACCAATGTATATTATAGATTCAATTCAACCAATGCATGACATGAAGGATCTAGACAAATGAAAATTTGTCATTGAAATTTCAGTTTTAAAAAAGATTGAACAATGTATTATTCGTACATTTGATGGTTAATTTTATAATAGACTATTTTATTACGAATGAAACGTTATTCATATTCTTTAATATTGTTTCATAAATAAAGATGGACAATTCTGGTTTACAACAAAAAATTATTTAATTATAATATTGCTATGAGAAAATAGGATGAGATGGGATGGGGCGAGGTGGGGATTGGGAGCCCTCTCCCCAAACATGAATTCCCTATCCCTGCCTCAGGTGGGAAATGAAGCGAAGATGGGAATCCTATTTACCTTCGGGCGGAGAACAGGAATGGTATCCCTGCCCCGTGCCTGCCCCATTGACATCCTATTCATCGTTAGGATCTAAAACTAACATGTAGATAATTTATTCATCAATAATTCTGGCCTAATTTTAGATAATATAGGTCCATTATAAATTTGACTTTGAATTTTTTTCTTTTTATGTTCCTCCCAGAGTCTTCAGTCTTAACTGTAGTTGGAGCTCGGTGAATCACTAGGCAATAAACAATTTAGTATCTGATTTGCTTGATTTTAGCAATTTGTATGTATTTCTCACCATTTGTGGTTACAATTCCTATTCTCTTTTTAGTTTTCTATAAATTGCATTTCTGATTTGAAGTCTGAAGTCCTCAACTAGCTCAATGGATTTAGAGCTGCCATCATAAACTTGTTACCATATTAGTAGTGCAAAACGTCATCTATTGGTGATGTTTGTTTTATTATTATTTCTCTATATCTCTGACAAATGTTTATATTGGATAGGACAATCAATTCATAGACATGGTTTATCAAGCAGTGCTGAATGCACACCATTCTTGACCTGGTGAAATGAGAATATTGCTGGAGTTTTGTTTATTGTTTATTGTCTCGCTCTTTACAAGTGTGTATGATCAACTTTGTATAGCATCTTCACTTTAAAGTTAGTGTTTTTGATTAGATACATAATCGTATATAATTGCTCGTTTTACGGTTAGTGATGCTTAGAAAAAATATATATATATATATTTATGTACCAAATCTAAGTGCACCTTTGTGATTATTATTTTTGGTTTGTTGATGTGTTACTATACTAAAAAATTGTTAATGCAATACTGTAGAGATGCAACATCTGCCATCTCCAATGTGGACTTGCTACAACATCACAAAATTATAAGTCCTTTCTTATGTCCCAAATTTGTGAAAGGAGAAAACTATAATTACTCATCTAGCCTTCAACAGGACACCGTTGCGCCGAGTTCTGGAAATTGGTATTGCATTAAATCATCATACAGATTAGACCCTTTGACGATCATGAACTTAGGTGTATTTTGAAAATTTTATAGGATTCTTTTTCGGTTAAAGGAAAATGAAAAAGGGATAAGTTATTGATCTTCTAAGAAGATACCCAATTGAACTTGTAGCAGATAGGTTTAGCCTCTAAAGTGAGTTTTACTTGCATCGTTGCAGGACTATATTCTCTTCATATTTAGGTTCAAGGAAGGGAATGTTTGAATTTAGAACAGCCTGGTCCTTTGGGTTTTGCAGTACTGAGGTGGTGTTCCTTTTTGTCATTTTAAATCTTAAAAAACCTTATTTTAAGTGATCAATTAATAAGATTTCATATTTTAGATGTTGATTTTTGTTAGTTTTTTCTTTTAGGATTCTCAAATTTAGACTATTACTATTATACAATTTTTATTAAATATTAATATCTACTATTTTTTAAACAAATTATTATATTTTAATATATATTTAATTTTTATTTATAATATTAATTTTAATTAATTAATTTATATAAATAAAATAATGTTTTAATAAAATTATTAAAAAAAAAAAAAAAAAGACAACAACAACAACCTAGTTGAACCAGTTGGTCCAAGTTCCTCCAAGAGGAAGCAAGAGGCCTCCATTAGCACAGATAACAGAGGTCGCTGACCTCTATCCTTGGATTGGAAGAGGTCGGTGACATCCTCCTATTCGAATGAGAGGAGGTTGTGACCTCCTCCTTTATCCTAGTGACAGGCGATTGCTATCGTCAGTCCTAGAAGAAGATTTTTTAGTTAGGGTTAGGATTATATAAGAAATGAGAATTTCTTTTGTTAAGGTTGATAAGAATTGGAAATTTTTTGTTAGGGATGTTTTGGTAATTATGCAATAATAAAAGGTTAATTTGTAAAACTGATGTATATTTATCAATAAAAGGCTTTTTGATAAATATATAAGCAAGAAAATTTGACTTTTTAAAATAAAGTTAAGATATAACTGAAAAAACAAAAAAATTAAAAACTACTTAAATTAAGATTTAAGTGCAAATAAGACATTTTAGGAAAAAAAAATAAAAACAGTCTCTAAGACTTTTGAATATTTAAAGTTCCTGTGCTCCTTTAAGTTTTAAAGCTTGTACCAGAGCACAAGCAAGCTTAACAAGGAAATCTTGAACAATCTACTTTTCTTAACTGGAAGAGTTTACATTTCGGTGAGGATGATGTGCTATATTTTCCTAAAATGAAGTTCTATCCTAGAGGATAAGCTTTAAGCCAAAAGCTATAGGTAATTTTTTTTTTTTTTTTAATTCACATGATATAACAGTTTATCATTTTTTGGGGGAAATATATTATTTTAGTTCATTCCGTTACTAAACATTCATGAAGAGATGTTTATTTTTGTCATTCCAATAGGATTATTTTAATTTTAATTAAAATAAAATTAAAATTTTTTTATCTTATTTTTAATTAATTTTGATATTCACAATCTATCTTAAGTGTGAAAGACAGCACTAGATCAACCTCATCTTGTCGATACAATTTAAAACAATATTATTTGGTTGAACTTGATCAATAACGCTAGTTTAACCAAATCGTCAAATAATTTGATTTATTCCAAATCATTCGAATGATTTGATCTTCACTACGCAATGGAGGCTCCATCATGATGGTGACCCTCCATCGCTAATGATGGAGGTTCCTTGTAAAACCTCCATCACCCATCATCGTCGATGAAGTTTGATAGATTGATGGTTGGTGAAGATCAATATTGGATATTCACTTTCCATCCATTTGGATCTCCACTTTTTTTTTTTTTTTCCCTTTTGCAAAATTACTCTTTGTTTCATTCTTGCAATTTATTTTTTTTTAATCTATGTAAATATCCAAATCCATTCATTTGAATCTTCTGGGGCCACATGAGTCAAATGAATTCGCATTTGAAAAAAATATAAATCAATATAACATAGGGATGAAATTGAAAAAAGAAATATAAATCGATATAATATAGGGATGAAAATGAAATTTGCCCAACCTACAATCAACCCAAAAAAGAGTAAATAATTAGAAAAAAAAAATTGATAAATGACATTTCCTGACTTCATTTCTACAAACAAGAGTATCCTCCCTCATCAAACTCTTGAAACCAAAAGCTTGTTATTAAAAACTATCACCAAATTGTTTGGCCTCGGATCAACAATTTTGAGAACCGATTACATAATTTGAGAGTGATAACATAAGCCTTCTTCATGGTTTTTTATTTTCATTTTTTTATTAAAAATAAATTATGTTCCTTTATTTTATTTTTTGAGTTATCTAATTTTTTTTATATATAAAGTGTTTATTTGATAAACTATAAACTGAAGGAGATGGGTCTAGTTAAAGGTTTTAGAGATAATCTCCAAAAAATCTATTATAGTTTCAAAAAATGTTCGTTCTACCGTTTATGATTTCATTTTTTGCCCAAAATCTTATCTAACATTAATAAAAACATTCAAAATTACCCCTGAAGAAGTGTGAAAGGGGATAATATCTTTGATGGACATAGATCGATGATGAAGTTATAGATGATAAAATAAACATTTTCTGTTAATTATTAATATTAGAGAGGATTTTGGATAAAAATGAAATCATAGGTGGTCAAATTGATATTTTTGCAAACTACAGTAAGTGTTTTGAGAGTATCCTAAGATTTTAATAATTAATAATTTTAAAAGCTCTAAACAACCTAATAATTATTAAAATTTTTTAAAAAAAAAAATTATAAATTTCGTGTGGAACTTATTAACCACCGATTTGTGCTACTCTTATAAATCTGTCTACAGGCCCATCTCTAATTGGGCTTTTTCCTGGCCCAATATCATTCTCAACTTTTCAATTTTTTTTTTTTTTTGTTTTTCACATTTGTTTTTCCTGATTTGAAGACGACCATTTTGTTCACTTAATCAATTTTCGGTTAAATAAGTTCTTTAGTTCAACTTTGGCTAGTGTCCAATTTACTAATTTCCTAATTTGTTATAGTTGAATGGAAGACAAATGAAATTCAAATATATAGACATTTTCCAATAGTAAATAATTGCCAATGAAGAATAAATTTGAAGGAAATTGCCCAAATGAGTAATACTAAAAACGATCAAAACCTTGACAATTAAACCAATTTTAGTATCAAGCAATAAGGTGACAACTCTATAGTGGAAATAATATAATTCTTCTGAAATTCATGTAGATGGAGATTTTCCAATAGGACTAATAGTAAATAATTGCCAAAAAATGAAGAAGAAATTTGAAGGAAATTGCCCAAATGAGTAATGCCAAAAAGGATCAAAACCTTAACAATCAAACCAATTTTAGTCTCCAAGCAATGAGGTGACAACTCTACAATGGAAATAATATAACTCTTCTAATAGTGACACACATATTTTCACTATAAATTGAAGATTCTAGTCTTCCTTGAATTCAAGTTCATAAATAACTAAACACAAGCACTTCCATCACCATGGCAAGCAAGACGACGACAACGCCTTATATACATTTTATTCCTAGCAAGGCTGAAGAAGAACAAGCAGCTGCTAGTGGCATCCCTTACCAGCCAAAGATTGACCTTGTGAAAATTAGAGATCCAAGCTCTCCGAATAACTGGCGTATTCGTAAGATCATCCATACAGAATCTCTTAAATTCAAAGGGATCAAATTTTCTTCCGATGAGATGGTCGATTGTATATCTCAGCACTGGGAAAAGTCAAAGCGCGACTCTATTTTTGGCTACAACAAGGTTCCTGTTAAGGTGAATTTACTTGATGTTGATGATCGTCTTATTAGGTCATTTGAAGATGAAGATATATATGTTATACGATCAAAATTAAATAATACCGAATACTTTCTCATGTGCAATCCTATGTCATGGCCGAAGCCTCTATTTTCCGGAGATGAGATTGAGATTGAGCTGTTCTCAACTGATAATGAGCTTTATACTTTTGGATTAAAGTTAATTCACCCTCGTCAAGGATAAATTCTACAAATTAATTTGATAATGTAGGTACAATATATCTAATTAGTAAGATCCGTTGGTTACTAGATCTCTAACTTTTTTCTTTTAATTTTAGAAGATTTATCATTCATTCTAGGTAGTTTATTATGGTGTTATTGATTATATTAAGCTGCAATAAAACTTAATTATGTTAGGATTTGAATTTTTAATTTGTTTCTACTGTTTGAATGCGTGACCAATATATATATATATATATATATATATATTTTAACACAATATGTGATCAATAGTTACTATATATATATTCTGCAAATCTTTGGCTTATTTTTTTGTTTTTTATTTTTTGAAAATAAAAGCTTCATTAAAACAGAAAAACTAAGAGGATAAACTCCTTACATCACTTCCTACACAACTAACATACTCTGATGCCATTATCATTGTCCATCCTTTCAAAAAATATTGAATTAAATAATTTGGATCTACTTTTGGATGCAAAATCATCAACTCCACATTCTTCAAAAATTTTGTTATCCTGATCAAATATTTTATTATTTTTACTGTTATATCTCTTTCCTATATGAATATGATGACTAATTAGGCAATAGAGAACAATACTCTAAGAAAAGGCCAATTTCAAATGTAGAGCTTTTATTTTAATTTATTTCCTTTATTGCTAGTAACATGTCAATTAAGGAAGAAGAAAATGTAATCAATGTATGAGATCTTTAAAGAATATTGTACCATTAACAACATTGCTATCAACAATTATTCGTCTCCATCCCACTTATCTTGTTTATATATATTTGTTTCTCTTTTTCTATTAAAATCATAAAGAGTATCATTGTCATTCAACTTATTAATGGTATATTTTTTAAAAACTTAATAGTATATTTAAATTCAAATTATTACATTGTAGATAGTATTAAAAAAATTAAAAAATAAATACATAGAGTATTATATTTATTGGCCATAAGATGACTATAAAGGCAAGAGAGATCCAAGATCCAAAAATGAACTACTGCACAATATTGGAAAAATTAAAAAATATAAGAATTGAAATCCTCCAGCAAGAAGCTATCAGTTCCAAGCTGGAAAAATATCACTAAGTAAAAGAATTATTTCCTCAACCATCCACATAAAATTTCCATCTGAATTTAGAACCATTAATTAGACCATAAACCAAAAAGATCTATATCATTATGTAGTAAGCCCTTTAAAACACACCATCAACACCATATATATATATATATATATATATTTTGTTTAAAAAAAAACACCACATTTTTATAAATAAAGTAGGATTTGAACTTCCTAAGAGATAGTGAATAAATATGCATATCTTTAACAATAATTTGACATGCATTTATTTAAATAAACATTTTTAAGACCTATTGTATCGGCATTGTGAAGTAGATTTAATTGATTAACAAGAAAATATGAATAACCTTTTTTTTTTTTTTAAAGGAACTTTAGTTTCTAAATGTTTGTCGTTCTTAAACTTAAGGGTAGAGATAGTACAACCCAAAAATATGATTTATGCACCTAAATTGTAAGTACACCCATTACTAAAAATTTTAAAATCAACTTTACTATAAACATCCAATCTAATACCAAAACTAATCTTATGAAAGTAAATTTATTTGTTTACCAAAAACACCCAATTAAACCATTAGTACAACCAATTTCACTATTATTTTAGTTCACAACTTATATATAGAATACATATTAGTCAAAATTGATTAGTCAATGCAAATGCAAGTGTAACAAACTTTTTTCATATTATTGAAAACATCAATCCTAAAAATAAACTGCAAAGGAAAAAATTAAATAGTTTTTAGAGCTAAAATATTTATCATTTTATTAAATTGTGTTTTTGATCTTTACTATAATGATTAATGCTTTTAAACCAATTGAACAAGAAGAAAGAAAATTCTTACAACTTTAGTCTCCAATTTGTTTTTGTTTTTTAGCTTTTTTTAAGAAAAAATTGTGATAATTATATATTCCCACTGTAGTAAGATTTCAAATTAGGATTTAATATATTTGGATAAATTGATAAATATGAAAAGTACTTTGATTCAAGTATTTAAATATTAAGTTAGGGTTTAAACATATTAGGAAATGTTAATAGATATAGAAAGTATTTGAATTAATTTATTTTAATCAGACTGTTTATAATGATCAGTTTGTTTCATATTATTATTATTGTAAACTTTTATAATAAAATCTGGGTATGTAAATCATAATTTTAGGTGGTAATATCTGCACCCTAAAGTTAATCATTATCATTTTCCTTGTATTTTCTCCTAATTATATTTTTATTTCTTTTTTTTGAAACACCATTTATGGTAGGAGCAACTCAAGAATTTGTATAAGCTCTTTCTAGTACCAATTCACATTGAGTGGTGGGATTTTGTTTCAATTTTTGAATTATTATTATTTTATAAACATTACAAATTTGATTAAGGATAAGAGGACATCTCAAATGAATAGAAATTTGTTACTAAAGTGAAATTTGTAAGGATTAATTTGCACTAAGTTGCCGTTAGTTTATCGAAATTTAGCATGATTTCAAATAAATGTATGACACTAACACGGTAACACATATATGTTGTGTGCATGGAGTATCGGATTGGACCGGGATTAGCTTAATTTCAGTTCGGTTTGACATGTGGTGGAGACATGCATGTGATTGAATAACAAAATCCAATTGCATGTCTCCTTTAGTCCCACAATTGTGGGACTAATTAAACCCACACACAACTGTGGGATAAATTAGCCCCACAGCGTGGGACACTTAATTTTTTTCTTTTTTAGTTTCTTTTTATTTACAATATTATTTATATTTAAATAGAAAATATAATTATTGTATAAAATATATTTAAAAATTAATTTACTATATTTTATTTTAATATTATTAATATTAATTAAATTCTATTTTATTTAAAATTTAGTATTCATGATTTTATTTATTATTTAAAAAATAATTTAAATGTTTTATATTATTCAAAATTTAATTTAATATGATTTTATTTGTATGAAATTAATTTAAGACTAATTTATTTTATTCAAAAAATGAATTTCATATAATTTTATTCTAATCCATATTAAAGATAAAATATAATTTTTTTCTTATCCAATCTCATATTATACCAAACAAGAGATAGTATATAATTTTAGTTATTAGGTTAGATTAGAGGATATAACTATAATTTTATCATAAATTGACTTTAAAATATTTTACAGAGGAATCAGTTGGAAGCTTTTCGTCAAAGGTATTCATTCTCTCTCACTCTAAACTGCTCTTGCAAGGAATGGGCTCATGTTGTCAGTCACGTATCATTCTAGGCTCCGTTATAAGACACCAACACTGCTTTTACAGCAGCTTTCTCAGCTTTTATTATTATTATTATTATTTGAATTTATAAATTGGATATTTGAATTGTAAGTGTATATCCAGTTACCTATGGTATTTGGATATAGGCCATCTTTACAACACTTTCTTGCATTTGCTATCACAATGGCTTTTTGCTTGCAGGCTTATCATTCTCAACCACAGAAATGTCATTATCTCATTTCCAAAAGAAAAATGGAAATGTCATTATCTGATGCTTTCTCGCAAAGTCACTGAAGGTATGCTTTTATCTATATCCAAGTTTCGGCTCATGCTACATATTGTTAATCGCCTTGTAGTTTTTTTCTTTTTCTCCAGCTAAAATAATTAAGAAATAATAAAGATGGAACAAAATCAAAAGGTTATGGATATGTGACCTTCAGTGCAGTTGAGGAAGCCCGGAAGGCATTGATGGATATGAATGGAAAGGTGTGATTGCATTATTCCCTTTTGTTTTCCATTTTTGAAAGTGTTTGGTTTTAAGAATTACACCGTAATGACTTGCAGCAGTTACTAGATGGACGTATATAGTCTTTGTCCATAACGTCAGGCCCCGTCAGTCTTACGATAGACCAAAGCTAAGAGGACCAGCCAAGGCAGAAGCAGATGGTCGATGTTAACTGTAATATATTTCGTGAGTATGATATGATCTGAAAGATTATGGATGTATGAATATTCAATTTTGGTCAACTTTTTAATATGTACCGGGAAAAAACCTGGGTGGGACGAACTGCATGTGCCTATCTAATCAAAGCATGTTAGGTAACGTATGCTTACGCTCACGCAACGTTGTGTGCTTTGAGTCGGCGAGCACCTGTAGCATGCTCATCTCAACCAAATTTTGCTTCTAATCATGCTAGGTGGCACGAGATTAACTTATGCTTGGCACCCACAGAACGTCAATTGCTCTGACTGGGTGGGTGGACTCACGTTTGTCCACCCTAATTTTCCTTCTTGTACTTATATTGCTCTTTTATTAGTTCGTTCTAAAGCAATCTTTTCATTGGCATAAGACAACTGCATTTAAGAAGAAACTGCTTTTTCCATATCTTGAGTTACAAGAAGCAACATTCTAGGAACAAAATGTAAGATATATAGAGGTTTAGGGACTATACTAAAAGTCACAAAAAGATGGTGAGATTGGGGTATGCTGCCTTATGATACCCTCTTATACCTGACTATGCGTTAGGACGGTGTTGTTCATGATTAGGAAACATACAATTCTTTGTAGTCTAGCCACATTTATCATGTAAGAGGGTATAAGGGGAAAAAAAGAGAAATCTATGGTATAATTATGCATCGTGGCCCTTTACTATAATCTTCACTCGATGTAATTGTGGTTCCAAATTTTCATTCTCAAAATATCGGAGTCTACTGGTGATTGGTGAGCAAGGAAAGAAAAGAAGTGTGCAGAGTGACAATAAAAACGCAGTACTTTCTACCACATCAGTAGCAAGTAGCAACCATGCCAACCAAGATCAAAAAACCAAAAAATAATAATAATAATAATGCTTTTATATTTTCACCATTCTCTTTCTTGAACTGCTAACCAATGCCTGTAGAGATTATTTATAAGTTACAAAGGAGCAACAGGATATAATAATGTGATTGAATTTATCTTCTGAGATGTTAATATATCTTTTGAGACGTTAATAATTGTTAACCATCGACCACAACGTAACATTACGATAACAATAGTAGATAGATTATTACGAGCCGAATATTATTATAGGTATTCAGTGCCGTATTACAGAAATCATTTAGTTGGATTGACAAACAAAACCAGGAATTAATCCAGGAACGTGGGATTTCAGCGGTCCTTGAAAATAAGATTTTTTAACATTTTATTTAGCAACAGATATACAAATAGACTATAGACATTTTTATTGAAGGCCTCAAATGTAGGATATTATGCTTAAATTACTGACAGATCCTGCAGTTTGACCGAACTATTTTGAATAGTAACATTATCTACATCAATTTAAAATGTGCACAGAACTCGAACATTTTATTCTGGGCAAAAATGCTGGCATAATATTAGAATAAATGATCATTCTCAACAAAATTTGTTGCATCTCGGTTTTCTCAATTTGGCACACTAAGTTATTGATGTCTTCCTAAAACCAACAGTTACAATGAACCTTCAGTGTCGCTAAACTAACCGACATTGGTCGATACCAACAACTCTCAGGTGAATTCCACCTAGGCTACAGGAGATTCTTTCCCAACAAAGTTACAAGGTACTGATGCGTCATCCTGCTCTGGACATCAAGCTGTTTTTACCTTACGAGAGGGGGGTCGTCGGAATAAACTGATTAGATCATCAAGACCCTGTTGAGAAGTATCATTAACAACTTAGAATATCTCAAATATGCGTTACATTCTATATAAAAGAAAATTAAAAAGAAAAGATGAGTACAAGCTAGTAACATTGACATTTATCTTCTAAGAAAGAGCAATACCCTAGTTGTGATGACAAGAAAACTGAAGAGCACTATCAAGTACGATCCCAAAGCCAGAAGCAGTAGCAAGTCAAATGTTACACTAGCAACCTGTAACAACACATTTTCACTGGTTACCTTTTAATCCAACGAAGAAGAAAGATGAAAGCACATACATATTTTCAGCTTGGGAATTTAACATTAAGAATAGTGAAGGAACCACAAGTGTGAATAGTAAACAATTAATATAATAATCATAAAAAGAGCATGTTGGGAAAAAACAGGTACAGACAATATAATAATTTAGAAATTAGATTGTAAAGCGTAGCAATAAGTATTTAACAAAGGGAATACCCAAAACTCTCTTATAATTCTTTGTCACTTGTCATTTAAAAGTCTGAAGACACAGAAAGGCTTGACTTGTGTGTGTGTGTTTGTGTGTGTGTGTGTGTGTGTGTGTGTGAACAGAGAGATATGGCACATTCAATAGCCATTAGGATCCAACAGCAAACAGAGAAAAAAAAATACCTGATAAATGTTGAGTCTAGCTCTAATCGAATCATAGAAAGTGAACATCCCATCAAGTACCTCATGTTGCAGATTCACTTCATCAGTATGATCCGCCAATTCCTGCCAATAAGTAGAAACAACAGGCTATGAGAAGGTCATTATCTAGAGTTGTTCTGGCTAAAGGGCCACTCTCCATGCTCATGTTGATCGTCCTACAACCGGTTATGTTGTATCTTTCCCTTTTCCAACATCCCTTACCCATTTTTACCCATATGCTAAAACAAATGAAACTACAAAACTATAGGAAGCCTAAGCTAAGTGCAACTGCCTCAACCTAATTTCTGGGCTCAGCCCTGGCTTGGACATTCTTTCTAAATTATGTTACCATATGCCATTTGGACCAGAGCATCTTAGGTAGCCATTATGCAATAAAATAGGAGTTCTAGAACATTAAATTCCCCAAACTGAATAAACATTATTTATTCCGAAAGGATGCTAATTTCCACCAGATCCATTATGCAAGCACAACTTCTCAAAAGAGGATGTGTACATTAATCCTAAAGTAATATATCGATCTTAAGAAGCACTATCAACTTCATAGAAATCACTGTGAGGACAATTCTCAACAAGGAAAAGACATCACAAGGTTATCAAACATTATTTTGGATCTTCTGATCCACCAAAAACAAGTAGACTGAAATTTTATACATATATATATAAGAGCTTAAGATTTAGACACTATATATAAATACAGAAAACTTGAAAATAGAAAAGACTACAGAAAACTATCTTTTATCTAATGAATTTTAGTACCATCTTCAGGGGAAGTAGAGTTAAAAATGGACGAAACTGAAGAAATGAAAGGAAGAGACCTTTTTCAGTGCCATAATAAATGGGTCATTCTTTGAGAGAAATGGTGCCACTCGAGGTGTTCGTGACAACAGATCTAACCAGGATCGTATGTAAGAAGGATTGACAGCCAAGCTACTGTTGTCTGCAAAAATGTTAATATTCTTCCCCTGGTAACCATAGATATGCCTCTGGACAAAGGAAAAAATTATATCAGAAATCAGATGCTACATGCACAAGCATGAAAATTTTATGCATCAATGTTGCAAATTAATGGCAATGAACTTAACATGATTTAAAATAGATTAAGGTACAACAATCATGAGATTACAGAATAAATTTGCAGAAATATTTTTCTTTAAAAACAACAGAAGCTTTGTTTGTCTTGCTGCCATAATGAAGTTCCATTTCCAACAAGTTACTTTATATAGAAAAATTTAATAGCATTTTGCACTACCACTAGAATTATGTCAAACCACAAAATTCATAATATGTGAAAATTTACCATACCAATTATTAACATGCAACTTGAATAGAGGTCAGCATTCATGTGAATGCAAGACACTTGGAAGCATTAATTCATGCATTCAACCACAGGTCCACAGCAATATCAATATTGTATTTTACAATTGGGTCATAAACTCAAAATTTTTAATTAGGATATTTCCAGTCAATGTGTTGGTAGCAAAGCATCATCATTACTTATTTCAAAGAAAACGCCACTCCTATTGGAAATTATCATGTTCGATACTTGTTTCTGTCATTGATGCCATGTAAATGTCTTTATGGATCATAGTACAAGTCATTATTGTTCAGACAAAGAACCATTCAATGCAGCTGAAAGGAATATGACGAGTAAAGTAGCAATATCAAGATATTGGCAGTAGAAATTACAACACATCAACATTGCCTTTCTTTTGTGTCACTCAGACAGGTTAGCTAAAACCACTCAACGCACACCCGCTGCCACCCCTCTGCTTATATTGATAAGTAAATATTAGCTCGATCTTACTTCTGATCTTAGGGCATAATACATTATCCACACCACAATTGAATATCACTTCGACATCCAGTGTTCTACATGCAAACTTAGCTTATCATGAAATGCCAATAAGACATGCTCCACATGAATACTTCAAACACATTAAAATCACCATGTACACAACAATTCAGCAAGAAGGCATGCGCTCTACACGGTTCTCTACCATGCTAGTGCAGTACAGTACACCAGGATTGTTCCTACACACACGTTGCACAAGTATGAAACGATGTCTGGTGTCCAATCCAGACATAGAATCTTTAACACTTGATGAAAATCATATCGTCAAATATTCAGTGGCTACTCATATTACAATGGAACAGTAAAAAATGCAACACAGTTGTCATACTGATAATCTTAGACTGCTTTCAAGTTCATGGAAATACTATCAAGATCACCAACCTTATTCAGCCACACAACTTGAGTAACCAATGGCTTTTAGTGCAACATTAGACCTTCATTATAACCAACATACCCCTCAACCCTGATAATTACATCACACCACTCTCCATGAAAACAAGAAATGAAAGTCCCACATTTATCTCTCTCCTTTTAGGTTTACAGATTCCAAAAATACATCAGTTGGGCATTACATTTATATCACTCAACTAATAATAATTGAATTTTTCTTTTTTAACAACACCTAATGGTGCTTAATTTTTTTCGTTATCACCATCATAATAATCTAAGGTTTTTAAGCCCCTAAAATGGATTTTACACAAAATAACCCTTCTCTCCACAACACCAACTTTCTTCAATTCAAACTTAAAAAGAGAGAGAGAGAGAGAGAGAGAGAAAGAAAGTAGATTTGAAAACTAAAAAAAGAAGCGAGACGAAGTAGACATGGGAAAAGGGGAAAGAAAAAAAAAAGCAGAGAACAAATTTGAAATCAAAAGAAGAAATAAAGAAGCAGACTTGAAACCAAATAAAAAAGGGAAATCATAAATAAGTCTCGACTGAGTCGACTCTGGTTGAGGCTTAATTAAGTCTTGGCCAAAGTCGAGACTTTATAATAAGTCTAGAGCAAAGGTCATGACTTATAAGTATTGACCTTTGGCCGAGACTTATATTCTCGACTTTGGTCAACACTTTAATTTTGTGCTGTTTAATAAACAAGTCTCAGACAATAATGTAACATACAAAATTTTCAGTTTTTAATTCACCAAAACGATTGCTACCAAAACACACAAACTAAATTTAAAGTTGAAAAAACGATTAACATGCCAAAAAAATATGTTGATTTTAAGAGAGAAATAATGCAAGAAGATGAGGGAATTGAGTTGAAACCTTGTCTTCAGTTATCGAAGGGCATTTTTGTCAATTCATCAACTTTGATGCTTAAAAACCTCAGATTATTAAGTTAGTGACAAACACAAAAATCAAGCACATATGGTGTTATTCACTCCTATTTTCACACAATAATATAGACACACCCACACTTAGTCTAAAGTAGCATATTTCTACATCCAGACAAAAACATCAAAATGGAGCTTTCAATAAGAGACTTACTGCAAGACTCTCAGCGACTAATTTGACACTTTTGATAATCGCAGTTTCATCAACAAAATGCCTGCAGAAAATCAAGCTCTTAGCAAATAGCCATTTAAACAGAATTAAAAAACTATGGGAATAACGACAGTTTGAAAGGGAACCTGCTATCCAACAAGCCCCCAGTGCTCTCTAACAGCTCAGGAGCAACAGAAAGTTCAGAAAGGGTGGCAGCAGTAACTCTTAACCTTGAAAACTGTTCATGCTCCCAAGCTACCTACAGCAGAAAGCATTTTCATCACCTGATCTAAATAGCGGAAGAAGCAAAAAAAAGCAAGCATGCTTTTACAAATTCTAAGAATGTGCGTTGATCCGCTAAAAAAATTTCAATAGTACATAAAATATATGATGCACCTTGACTGGAAATGTCACTCTAGAGAGATGCTAAGCAGCAGCTTCAGATCCCTTTAGTAAAGGGGGAAAAAGACAGAAAGGAAAGCTTCAAACTCAATATCACTAGAAAAAATCTAATTAAGATGATCAGGTTTCCTCCCTCAATAACTAGACATATCCAATGAAAAGTTTGTGTTAATATATACAAGATAACCATAATAGGATTCAGGAGTCTAAATTGTAAGACAGAACAACGAATAACAATATGTTTTCCCTGTTTCTAATCATAACAAACCACAGATGACATAGCAATATGAGGTCCTAATAAGATAAACAGCTCAGAAAAGATGTAAATTATATAAATTATCAAAAACAAATTATACAAAAAAAAATGTATCTTGGCCTTTCCCATTACATTTAAGTGCGGACCTTTAAAAAAAAATTTCTCATCCAACAAATAGTAGGCCAGGAAGAAGATAAAAAAATAAGCTAAAATGCTAGACACTTCCAAGAATATAGAGTGAAACAGAACATTTATGATTAGAAGAAAGTTCAATGGAGGGAAGACAAGAAGAGAGAAAAGCTCTAGTGTTTTCACCTAGATTTCCTGCTCTCAGGGGATTTGACCAGCTACAAGAAAGAATAAAAGAAACCAGCATCTATAAAAAGTAAATGTTAAGATTTACACTTAATTTTATCAACCAAAAAGTCTTCACATCTTTGTGATTGAACATGCCAGTGTAAATTTGAGTCCAGAAGATTCACATTCAAGGCATTAAAATGGAGAAATGGACATGAAAAAGGAATGGGAACTAATAGAATTGTGTACTCTTACAAAGCTACTACCAACTTTTTGGCGCATCAAATACCATACACCAGAGAATTTATGCAACACAGATCACAGCCACATAAGCTTCTGGTTTGAATTGTTTATCTATGCATGTCCAAAAATGACATCATAGCATGCCATCAAGCTTAGTAGTAAACCCAGTTAGATCATTCAGAAGTCTCTTCACCCACCAACAGTTTATTCCTCAAAAGATTTAATCTATATTCATGTAATGAACAATCATGGATCTCGGCAGGTAGAAAAGGAAAATTACCAGAATTTATATAATGAAATAAAGCATAAATGCATACTACAATGTACCCAGTTATACCATTGTAGATTTTTCTCAACAAGAAATTTGGATTAAAGATTGATGAAAAAAAAAAAAATACTCCTAATTATGTTGTCAATGTAGGATTGTAGATATAGTTCTATCATTCACGTATATCTACTTACTCGAGGATTTGAAATATTTATTTTCTTGTGCTTCAGACCAACTTTGAAGCCCAACTCTTCAGCTACACCAGAGAAACCCTACACAAAAATCAACCCATTAAGCCCGAAAGCATAGAAACACCAAAAACTATGAAACAAACCTGTTCAGTGAGGTGTTATTAGCTCACTTCAAAGATTTGCTTTATGTAAGCATTTTCTGGAGGCTTGGACACATGAATCCATAATTCATTATTCCATGAACCAATGGTATTTAAGCAGATAGCATAGTCAATACTTTCACGCAAACGTTGATCAAAACTTCGAAGCCACTGCAAAGATAGAATAGTATACTCAGAAAATTTTAAGCCAAACGGAAAGAAAACGACAAAGTAAATAAGAATAGAAAAAAGTCCAGGGACTTTTTTCTTTTTGCTTTAAAAAAAAAAAAAAAAAGTAATTTAACCAAAGAGACTAAGCACCTTATGGGTTCCATTGTAGTTATAAGGTCCACCAGAGGTCAGCCCAAAGAGTAAATTGTAACTTCCTCTAGTCTTAGGATTCGAATAGAGACGAGAGAATAATCTAGCTATTTCAAGAAGTGCCACAACACCGCTGCCATTGCTATCACTACCAACAGATAGGGCCTGCATGTATAAGTTATCAACATACAGCCATACAGGTTACAGAAGTTGGATTTGTCATAAATATTTAACAAGATTACTTACAGGAGCAGATCCAAATGTATCATATGATGCTACTATAGCAATGGTTGGGAATTGATTTGCATCACCTTCAGCTTTTAATCCTTGCAACCATCCCTGCACCACTCACAAAATAAAAATAATAATTACTCAATTTACATATACATCTGAGAAAACAAGACTGTTGCCACAGGTTGAGGAACCAAAATAGCAAAATTTTCCTGATTATACATGCAATAACAAAAGACAAGTGCCAAGGCAAAAGCTATAGGCCAATTGTTACCGCTACAATGTTCACACAGGGCTTGTTTGATACTTACTCAAAAGTTCAGGTTGCAGTAATATTGACATACATTTCTTAAATTTCTCAAAGAATGTGCATTCCTTATAAGTACACATATGGAATGAGTTTTGCTTAATAACGTTTGGGAAAATATAATATAATTGAAAGATTTTTGGCCACTTTGATATAGCTTTTAGGAACTCCTGTAGAAGGGCTGTTTGGTCTCTTTAATGGACTTCTGACTCAGGCAATGTGTTCTTTCCATTCTTTTATAATATATCCTATCCCAATAATAATAATAATAATAATAATAATAACAATGATAAATTAATAATTAAGTGCACACATCAAATGAAATATGATGGTGGTCAACAGAACAGGTAAAAAATACATAGTAACAAAACAATAGCACTTATACAACCACAACAGGAAGCATATCATTTATCTAAATTTAATTCATTTTTATAGCCAATAAAACTATACTACTAGCTGAGTAAAGGAAGTCATCTAACAAGAATGTAGAATAGCTAACAGAAAGCATTTTAATCAAACTCATAATGACAAGTTAGCAGCACCCGCCAGAACACCGGAGAATAACAAAAGGTATCAAACAATCAACCAGCTTCTGATTGTGTTTGGCATGAATGCTTCAGCTATAATACCAATAAAGCTATAAAGCTATTTGTACTACATCCACCACAGCCACCATCATATTTTTTTAAAACTTAACAATTCAGATGTGGATGAAATATAAATCCCAACCATAACCACAGATACTAAGTCAGATGATATGCTTGCTCCGAAGTTGATTAAATATCTATGGCCTAGGATCTTTTTTTATACAACTGTAAAAAATTCATGACAGAAAGTTCATCTGTTTTCACCTATTTAAGTTTGGAAAAGATAACACAACAAAAGAAACAGACATATTATTATGGTCAACTATTCCTTTTACTTTTAGGCCAAAAGACCTACAAAGATTTGTTAGAATACCAAAAACAGTGCCCAATCTTCTTGAACAAATAGATAGAAGAACATATTTTCAGTACTTAGATGCTAAGAACTCATTAACATCTAAGTGTCAATCATGAATTAAAAAGGTTGACCTTGCTTTTTAAAGTAAAAATAAATAAATAAATCGGAACCTGAATGTTTGTGATGGTGGGAGATGCAACTTTCTTCGCTTCCGATGTTGAGACAACAAGTTTATATCTGCAATAATTTAAAAGCAGAGATGAAATCAGACATGGCCAACAACCTTAAAAATGCCATTCATCAATCTCAACACTCACAAGAATATCAATCCAGACATGGCCAAAAATTACATCAAACCTACATACAGTAGTAACCATCAAAAGTCAAGCAACATTGGCATGCAACAGGTACATGGAATATGAGACAATCTGCAAGTGGCAAATCAAACCAAAAAGATAAAAAAAACCAATAGCTGATGCCCTTTGTCTTGGATTGTTATTTGCAAAATGAAGACGAAGGCCTTGGTTAACATTCCTTAACATGGCACACTCAATTGAACTTAAGTTTTTTATGCAGAAGCAAATTGCAAGAGAAAACATTCGTTCTATGTAGTAAAAATAAAAAGCCTAAATACATTTAACTACAGATATCCATACTATATATATATATATATATATATATAATTCATTTGAAATCCAACATTACAAATACGAAGTTATCGACTAACCCTCCAGTGGTTGCAGTGGCAGGTTGACCAGTGACATCATTCTTCTTGACATCATTCAACACAGCATCAATTTCATCATTCTCAAACGCAAAGTACACGGGATACTGCACCCCGCCATAAAGGTGAAACAGATAAGTAACAGTTCAAATTGCAACTATACTACTACACAACTAACTAAATCTAAACAATCAATCCAAATAAAAACAAGATACAATTATACGAAAACAACATAGCATAACAAGTAGAGAAACTGACAGGCGTTTTAGCATGAATTAGTATGCGTTCGAGTTGCAGCAATAGATTCTTGATCGCCTGCTGCTCCTCCTCAACTTCAAACCCTTCAGTTTCAAGACGAAACATCTCCGGAAGCAAAAACAAGAGCCCTCCCAGGGACTGTTTTCCAGATATATACTCTGCGACCAACGACAACACCTTACAAATCTATTTATGCATCTTCAACTATCTACATACAATTACAAGGATTTTGGAAGCCAAGTAGTACCTTTGACGAAACTGATGTTCAGTTCGCGGACGGGGATCATGACGACGGTCCTGGAGAGATCAGCGGCGGGAGAGAAGTGGAGAGAGGCGGCGTGGTGGTTGAGAGCGGCCAGGCGAGATCCGAAAGGGACGCCGGAGATGTCATACTGGATGAGACGGTAGACATCGACGACGGTGGCGGCATCGCAGAGCTCGACGCAGGCCACCAGTATGAAAACCAAGGCCAGCATCGAGTACATGGACTCCAGCATCTCTCGCTCCCCAGGTTTCTTTTGGGCCATTGATTGTTTGATTGATTGGATCTCCCGCCCCTCCCCTTCTAGGGTTTTCGAAATTAATAGATGATTGAGTGGCCCTAATTGTTGTTTATCTAAACACTGCTCTGCTTATTATTATTATAATAATACAAACTCGATACAAAAGCAGATTTTGTAGTGTGTTTGATTGTGGCGAAATGTCCCTACTTACTCTACTTATGTCACTGTTTGGAAATTGGAGGGATAACCTCACTTTCTGTATTGTTAGTTCACATAATCATTAATTGTCCTTCGATAGCTTTAAAGCATATCATTTTATTCCCTCTGTTATTATTATTGACACGATCAAAATGATTAAAGTACTTTTATAATTTTACTCTTTTATATTAATAATCGATCTTTATTTTTTAACATTCACCTTAATGATAAAGAATTTTTCTAGACATTCTTATTATTTCATAAATCGGTAAGAAAATATTAATTATTTCCAAAAAACTAGGAAATTTTGGCACCATATCAAGTTGCAAGAGAGAAAATAGGACTATTCCAATTGAAAATGGAGTGGTTTTCATGATTATTTTACTAACTAAATTTTTATTTATTCATTCTTAAATTGATTAAAGTTGGTATGAGTATCTATTTATAAATCTGAATTTTTATTTTTGGAAATAATTTATAAATCTGAACTTAACAGTCTAATTAATAGTGTCAAAATATATAAACCTAACATGTTAACTGCATCAATTACCAAAACCTTCTCTGATCAGTCCCTTTGCATCATCCACTCCCCGAACCATATAAAATCTTTCCTATGTTGATAGACCATTTCTAAAACTAGCACCCTTAGATTTTTTTCTTTTTTTTTTTGACATATACTCTTTGATAAATTTCAATTACATAATCTTTTGAAAACAAGTTTTGTATTTGATTACGGTGGCTTGCAGGTGAAGAAACCATTATTGTGTTGAAACATGAGAGGCCGACCTGCATTGGAGCTATTTGTTGGCAGTATCAAACGTTTGTTTTCTTCCTCCTGTCCCTATATTTCTGCCTGCACGACAAATATTAAACAACACTTCTTGTAATTGAATATCATCACTCTAGTAAAATTTTTGCGCAAATTAGCCTGCATTATAAAATCTCATTCAAATCATTTCTAAAAAAAAATCTCATTCAAATATTTATAATAATAGTTGCAAGATTTTGATGGAAATGCATAAACAAGGTAAACTCTCACAAGCAAAGATTGAAAAACCTTTCATGATAGGAAACTAAAGAGAGTGGTAAAACAATGAACAACTTTTATAATTTATCAACTCATTGTGCCAAAGGACCCTCAAACAAAATTGTGAAATTGTTCTCAAATCAATTGTCTCAATATCATCTATGATGTTAATCTTTGGAGCGATAATAGGTTTAAACATGGTTGGAGCTTGAAAGACATGCTTGTATCTCCAACTCGATCAGATAGGTGGCCAGAGTAAAAGCTGCCTCATAGTTGCTTAAAGTACTCACACGTGTAGCTTGAACCAGCAGCTTCCCTATTAACCAGAATCTATTTACAGATTTCAACAATGGCACCCCAAAAGAGAGGGAACAAAGTGTAGCCTCTACAAACAAGCATTTGGGTAGCATTCACTTTCTTTGAATATTTACGAAAGAAGACATACTCCACGAGGATACCAAAGTGGGGCGTTCAGTCACTTGAGCCTCCCTCATCTTCTGGAAAGACAAATTGCAAGTCTTCATTGTCTCTATAAACTTGGACAAGACAAGCAGCCTTGTACACAAGCATCCCAAATATGGCTGGAACAATCTGTTGAAAAGAATAAGCAATGATGACAAACATGAGTCTTGTTTGCCATTGTTTAGGCTTCATGAGAAATTTAGGAATTCTAAAATAGTTCCATAAGAATGTGCATAAAAATATTTAATATTTTACCTGAAAGTCAAAGAAGTCATTGGCTATAAACTGATGAGACAGGACCCAAAATCCATATATCGCAGCTGGGATCACAAGCCTTGGAGATGAAAGAGCAATACTACTTCCCTTAATTGATCTTTCCAAGAAGTCCTTAAGGTCCTCACTTCTTATTCCAATTCTAAGAAAGAAAAATAAATCTTTATTATGCAAAACAAGGAAATAAACAATCACAGAGCTAGAAAACGGCAACTACTACATAAACTGATTAATTATAGCCATACTTCTTGGACTTCTTTTGCAAGAATATCTGAGGAACCATTTCTTTGGACAGACCGTCTGCATGTCTGTATAAGAGCTGAAGGTACAAGCAACTGCATCAGAAAAGAAATTGGGTTACAGTACCAGATTTAGCATCAATAACAAGGGCAGCAAAATGCTTGAGCAATGTCCAGAAGTTTTACTTCTTATTTCCTGTACAAAGCTAAAATGGTATCAAGCTTTATCATGAACAACGTTCAGCTCCTTGAAACTTGGTGTAACAGTTACAACCAAGATAATCATCTAACTCAAGAATATTTGCCTGGAGTCTCATTGTTTTGACAGAAAATATTCTCAGCTATTTTGCCAGTATTAGAATTTAAAAATTTAAGATCCTCAAATAATCCAGTAGATACTTCCCAATGATTTTTGGTGAAACCTGTTATGTATCTCCCAGTATCCATCCAGATAAACTGGTACATTAACTTTTACAAATAAATTGGATGGGAATACTATTTATCAAAGTAACTGGAGCAACAGAATCTACCATCACTGTGATGTATAGATCCAAAGAGATGAATTAATAAAACATTGTAAAGTTAGACATATAAAAGAAGAAAATAATCACACATTATTCTGAACTGAGACTTGAAACCTTTGCTAGTAAAATTCAAATACTAACTTCGGGATTCATTGTGAGCCCAGTTTCAAACCTTGGTTCACCAAGGTATTATTTCAATTAAAAAGTAGCCTCACCCAAATAATCAACTTACCTAAAAAGAACTCCAACCGCATAGCTAATAGCAGCCTGTACAATTAATAAGGTTGTTTTTCTGTTAGCACACATCTAATGTTTTTTTGTGAATATCTGCTATGAAAATAGCAAAATAAAAAATTGCATTCCCTATTTAGTAGCAATAAACATGGTCAGATGGTAAAGAAACTTAGTAATCTTAAAAACAGAAGGGTGTTTTAACCACTGTTGTAAGATTCCATGTATTCTTTTCATTGCTACCTTTTCAGCAAGTAAAGAAAGTGCTTTGGTCAATAAGGAAGAGACATAAAAGTTTGATATAGGAACTCCTCTACTTTGTTTAACTTTGAAACCCAATGCTTTGATTTTCAGAAATTATTATACCTGGGGTGAGAGAGCTATCAGACAATACCCACTACAAGCAGTTCCAATACTGACTGACAAAAGCATCAATTCCCTCTTAAGCTGAAAGATGAAAAAATTCAAAGAATCAATTTTTTGTATGGCTATTGTAAAACTTATAAACACATGCAGGCAGCAAAACCTGGTCTAGTACCTGCCTTAGTACACTTAGTAACTTAATGCCATCTCTCAAGCCTTTTTGCATTTCTAGGGAAATGACAGGACGTACAAGTAAATTTAACCTTTGTAACTAATTTGATAATTCCACAAAAGATATTCAATTCAATCCACCTATCCTATGTATTACAATTCCATGATGACTGAATCTTTCCCTTTGTCGATATTTTAATTTCCCTTCTAATAGGTTACAACCATGATATTTCTTCAATTCTATTGGAATGCACCATAAACTGGCAACAAAATTGTCTATGTCCTAGAAAATTACACTGAAATTAATAACCAACAACCCATGAAAAAAAACTGATTTCCAAGAGAAGTATCATACAGCTTCATATTTAAGAAGGTTCAGTTTCTTCCTCCTTTCTCCGTCATCCTGCACAGACTGCATTTACATTCACAAGTTAGTAACAAAAAATGGAGGTCTTTGCTCAGAAGCACAACTCTTCTTTTGTATTATTATTTACAATAATTTCGCTTTATTTTCTTAACTTAGAAGAGATGGTGGTGTTCAATAGCAAGCTTATTTGGCTTAAAAAATCATACCTTAGCAGTGAGTTTCTTATTGATTGGTGCAGAGTTGCCTCCTAATAGCCATTCATGGGTCCTTGATAGTTTCAAAAACCCATCATCATTATCACTTCCCATGTCCTAAATATATCGGGGCCATAAATTCAAGTCAACTGAATCAAATTATTCATTCAAATAAACGAACAGAAACAAAAAATGGATATAGCAATTAGTTAAGGAACTTTAATGCTGAGACTATCTCAATTTTTCAGACCTAAATTATACCTAGCTAACTCGGTTCAATACAAGCTCAGCCCATACAACCAAACAAGGCAATCGGGCACTTATGTATTAGTACAACTCCACAAGTAACAGCGCCATTAAGAAGGGCGGTCCAAAATGACTTGTTAACCAAATTTTAGAATAGAAAACTGCAAACTGCTCATCCTAATGCAAATCTAGGTGTATCCAAGCAGAGTCTTAAAAACTTTTCCAAAATATTGAATAAGTTAAGCTGGCAAACAGCCAGTTTGCATAATTATCATATCCCATAACTTCTCATTTGATGTACACAAAATAATAATAATAATAATAAATACTAATAAATAATAATAATAATAATAATAATAATAAATAAATAATAATAATAATAATAATAATAAACCACCAGCCTCTTGTCCATTTTATCAAACCGGATCTTAAGAGAGTACAGTAAGGACAAAATGAAGAGAAAACATGCCCCATGAATCAGTCTCTGAAACATCATACTCCTTTACCATTTGACCATGACTGTCACAGAGGACCAAGCAAGTAGCAAAACAAACATCGTGGAGGAGGAAAAACCTATTGCAAAATTCCATAGATAGGATTCAACTTTTTATCGGAAGTAAAGTCTCAAATACATCAACTAAAATTGTTAAATCAGACATATCTCATCCCCAAAAAGCAACAAGAGAAAAGCCACACTTCATTACTTAGAAAACCAGTCTTTTACAAATATCCATAAGCAATCCATCACATTTTCCGCCTTTTGCATATCTAACAAGAAAATTAAGTGAAAAATATACTAAAATGTCATGACTAAAAATAAAGAAAGCTAAGAAAATAAAATAGTAGAAAGTGCAACAACCTGGTCTGCTTGTTGAGGAGTGTCAGCAAGTCCGCCAGTGCCAGCATCAGAATCAGAATCAACAAATTTCACAACTTCTCTCAGCCAAAACAAATCAGAAGCTCTGGAAATAAAATCTCCATTTACTTCTCTATCCTTCAAGAACATTTGCATAACATCATCTTCTGCAAGTTCAGACACTGTAGAGACAACAAAAACAAACAAAACTGTGATGGGTTAGAATCAAAATCATAAAAAATATAAAAAAAAGAAAAGAAATTACAATTCAAGTTTAAAAGAGAAAATGCTGACCTGGGCGAAGGCTTGTTCTTAAGACAGAAAATGGAGGGAGTGGTTTCTTGGAAAGAGACTTTGGAGTAGGAGGAATTGTGGGGAATCTTGGAAACTGAGAGTGGATACAGTTGGTGAAGAAACCACCGGTCTCCATTGAAGTTTTGAACAGGATTTCGAAGGATAAATATCTGCGTGCAAGTGCAAGTGGAAGTGTTACATGAAGTGGCCTGATAGCTTTCGAGTTTGGACTGTCTTGTTTAATTGAGGATTTGCAATTAAAGGCGTTATCCGATCGGTAGCGGTTCCCATGCAAATTCTTTCAAAACCCCCTTTTTTTTTAATAAAAACTTTTTTTTTCGGTCTTTCAAATTGCACATGTTTCTCACCAATGTGAAACTCTTACCCTTTAATAGCGTACAGTTATTGTGTAATTTAAGACTCGTTAGTTACGCAGGATAGGTTGGATTATTTATATATGATTGGATTGAATTGGATTGAATGGAAAGAAATTGGATTAATTTAATTGTTATCTCATGTTTGAGAACACTAGGATAGGATAGGATTTAAATAAAATCTGCCAAGAATTGAAATAAAAATTTTCAAATATTTGGAAATATATTTTCATTTCCTTCACCGTTTTCAGCCGCACCTTCCTCCCTCTCTCATCACCCCTCCCACACCAAACCCATCCAAAACCCACGCTACTTCCAGCGGCGCGACGAACGATGCAGACAACGGAGGTGTCGATGCCCTGAAACGGCGACGAAAAAGACGCAAAACTCAACTGAGTGGCACGACGAACGATGCAGATAACAAAGGCGTCGATGCCTTAGAACGGCGACAAAAAAGACGCAAAACTTAGCTGGTAATCGATCGGATCTCAGTCTCATCAGCAATAGAAGAGATGGAAAAGAAAGAGAAGAACGAAAAAGAAAAAGACGACCAAAGAAGAAAATGACAATCGGAGAAGAATAACAATTCAATCGGAGAAGAAAGAGAATGATCGGTAAAAGCAAACGGTGGCAGCGACGGTTGCGACGACAGTGACGACGAAGTTGGAGGAGAAAAAACAGACAGGGCAGTGGGATAAAATTAACCCACCTATTTGCGTGGGTTTCATTTAACCCACTAGAGTGGGTTAAAAATATTGTTGGGAAAAATTTGGATAATTTAGTGAAGGGTAAGTGGTTGGACCAAACATAGGATTGGACAAAAAATTTATCCAAACTTAGTCTCATCCTACCTAACAAACAAAGCCTAAGAGGAGGTTCTAGAAGAGTTTGGATTTAAGTGAGATATGAAAAAAGAAAAAGTAATAATTTTGATGGTTTATTATTTTTAATATTGATATATTATGAGATTATAAAAGATCTAAAAAAGGATCCTAACTCTTAATTTAATATCCGAACTGCCCCTTCAATTTCTTTTCGTAATTATTCTATACCAATATGAAACTCCTACCTTTTAATTGCATTAAGTTATCGTTTACTTTAATATCCAAATTGCCTCCTCAATTTTTCGTGTAATTACTTAATTTTTTAAAATAAAAATAAGTGAATGGAGGAGGTCTCATCTCCTACATTTAAGAATTTACCCATCATGCAATCATATATTATTTTTTAAAAAATAATAATAAAAGAATGGTCATTCATACCTTTCCAATGGGCAAATGATTTTTTTTCAAAGACAAATGGGCAAATGATGATTTTTAAAAAACCAAAGTATTAAACTTGTTTATTTATAATTTGTGTTATTATTTTTCTTGCAAACCCATATTTGACCTTGGTTATTTTAACAACCCAATTCATAAGTTTAAATTTGGTAAGGCATACGTTTTCTTACAACACAATCAAACAAAAATTTTACACAAGAAGAACCGGCAACATTCTTCCATATGCTAACTAGCTGCATTCAAAATTTAGTCTCAGACAGAAACTCGGAGGATCCTGAGGTTCATACCCATAAAATATCTGAATTGTAGTACATAATTTACATTAAATTGAATCCCTCAATTGGCGCTGATAATATAACAATAACGCCTGAATGGACTTCTACAGTGTAAAACTAACAAGGATTGAAACCACAATGTTTTTCACCTCCAGAAACCAGTCCACTTCCGGAATATTCTTTGCCCATTCATGTGCTACCGTCGATACAAAATGTTCAAAGACGTCTCTCATTAGACCTCCATTTGCACTAATAGCATAACAAATAACCTACTTGGATACACGAAAATGTTGGCGAAAATTGCATAACTATCATGTAATGTACTTTTCCTGTTGTTCTTGAAGTAGCCTTGCCGAAGACTTGGCATCCAGATACAGTGCCTTCACTTCCTCAACATCTTCCTATTAATTGCACCACAAGAAAACACATTTTGCTCATCAAGTTTATCCGAAGAGAATGTTAGGTGGGAGGTTCATAATGATGCGCTCAAACATGAAATTGGTTTGCCAAAATTGTAATTTACCTTGCAAATGTTGTCTCGACCATTCATTTTAGCCACAACACTGGCAGGTGATAACAACTGAACTGCATGCCTGTAGAAACAAAAAATTTCTAATTACATATACTTGGAAGATGACGGGTACAAAACATCTCTAATTACATATATACTTGGAAGATGAAGGGTAAATTTTTTTGGATTTAACTCGTACCTTAAGGATGTCTCTCCAGCAATCTCTCCTAGGCGAGCAAGACTATCTTCATCTACAACAAGTTCTTCCACCTGTGCTCGAATTGCTAAAATCTGGCTAAGCAACAAACAGTAGGTTGGCATTTAATAAACCTAGGAATCAGATGAGGGAAACCGTAGAAAATAAAACCATATAAAAGCCAGCCATAACCTGAATCATCTCAGCAGGACCATATATTTGTGTCCGAATAATCACCAATCGGTCCAACAAGTCCAGAGGTATGCCATGGGGACTATTCATATCAGTGCCTCTGCACACGATATATCAATTCTCAGACAATGTTGCTTTAAGTGCACATGAAAAGCCTAAGAAATTATGAATTTCAAAGTGCGGAGTTTGCCAAGACAAAAAAAAATAGTCATCTATAGATACACAGACACACACACACACACACATATATATACATAGACATATGCATATATACACATAAATGTGTGTGTGTAACAGACACACACACTTAATATAAATATGTATATAATCACCTCCAAGTTTAGAATACAATTAATGATCCAAAACACAAAGAAATAAGTCTCATGCAACAGGAAGTACCCAATTAAACTAAAGAAGACTATTCATAATTCATGATAATCTTTAAAATCCATTTTTTTATTTATGATCTATCCAGGGACAAATAACATACTACAAAATTGATGCACCACATGACCCACGATTTAATCGTGGCCAGAACAAATTGGCAATAGAAAAAGATCCCTAATATCACAATCATATAAGTTTCAGCATCTGCAACAGTTCATCATACCTTACATTACATATTCCTCTATTTGTAGCAAAGATGACAATTGGAGATAGAGAACTCTCTAAAGCACGATTCAAGTATGAAAAGCACTCCATATCCAACATATGTACCTGAAAATTGAGATTTAATAATCATGCAAGAAATCTGGATGTATGAACTATGAAGGAAATGCAATGGACTTAAGAGAGAAAAAGAACCTCATCCATGAATAGAACTCCGGGTACAAGCTCAGCCACACCTTCATCAATATACCGATTAACAACCTGGCATCACACATTACCATTCATAATTGGAACTTTGAAGTTCAAAACTTGAGACTACTGCCGACCATGTGATACTTCCTTGATTACTCAATGTCATGGCAAGCAACTTGGAGTGCTTGTTTGTTAATAATTAGACGAAAGAGAAATGCAAGTGGATTCTGTCAACATCTTGGAACTTTTATCAAATTAATAAATGAGATTTTCAGAAAAAGTCGTGATCTTATGCAATCATATATGTTACCTGGAGCATTGCAAAAATGAATGAAGAAAGTTTTCTAAAAGATTATCTCACCTGTCAGACTTATGTTACCTCTTTCACAGAAAAAGAGAAGTACCTTATTTATTTCTTGGCGCAGCTTGTCAGTGATTTCGGTTTTCCTGGGCTTCATCATCTGACCCATTAGAGACAATATATCTTGTCCACCTTGAGGCCTTGCATTTGCAGCATCTAGATCATGTAGTGTTACATCCTGATAAAAGATAAAAGCAAGTCACACAACATGAATTTAATTGCGTCTAATCACTTGAACAGAATACAAATTGAAGATTTTACTACAAATCATGAAGGCATCAAATTCATAGCTAAATATGACGTGGTTGCCGAACTACAGAATATTGTAGGTTTGCAAACTTTTATTTTGAGATATTAGAGAACACAACACTCCTTATAAACAAGACACTAATGTAACTTAAAGTCGTAATTATAAATCAAATCATCTACAACATCTAATGAATGCTTTTGGAAAGACAACATACCTCTGTTCTAGCACAACTCAATTAGTAATCAAAGTGAAACAAATGCAAGCAATTGCAGATCAAGATGATCGTCAGAAAGTAAATCTAAGTATATTGACGTAAAATGCATACAATGATGCCATAGAATATCCACTATTCTTTCATAAAATATAACATTGTCAATGATATCATAAACCATACATAAAGCACCCATACTTTAAATGAGACAAACCTGAACTATCTCCTTCTTCTTATGAACTTCCCCTTTAGGAAGGGGAACGTACTCTTCTGCTTCAAGGTCAAATTCTGTAGCAAAAGCATCACTTCTTCCCACCCTTTTGACTGCTCCACTGTTTGCTTCAATATATATAACATCTCCAACAGCCACCTGCAAGTTGCATTAAGATAGCACAAAAGATCAGACAAAAACAAAAAAGACAAGTACAATCTAATTAGATAAAAAAGGAATGGCCAGAATGCTACAAGTTCCTCTAGATCATATGCAAATATTAGATGAAGCCACATGACACGCACCAGGCACCAGCTCCAATCAAATTTAAAAATAACAAACAGCAGTAGAATTTTATATAACTAGGCATGGAAAAACAAAGATATAGAAAGAGCTCACCTTCTCCTTGATCAAGGCATCATAAATAGTGGGATCCAACTTCAGTTGCTTAGTTCCTTTGACGGTTTTTAAACCAATTATTACATGGCTAATGCTTTTACCATAGCCACCAGTCACACTCTCAGTTTCTTCTGGTGAGAGTTCGGTCACCTAAATCAAGAGTAATGAAACATCAGAAACGAGAGCAACTCAAAAGATATGATAAAAAACAAATCATTTTCACATTAGGCCAAGAACCACTAACAAAACTCAGCTTACCTCTCCTTCATAGACCTCTTTATTTTCCTTGATACGTAGACCAATAGCCCGTCGGAAATTTTCCATCAAAACCTCAGTTTTCTTCACTTCAGATGAGTACACTTCTGAACCAACCATGGGACAAAACGGAACCTGCCAATGAATAAGAGACAGCACATTTTACATTCCTGAAAGGCTATCAAGGCATTAATATTAACACTAAAAATCTTCCAAACACAAAAGACAGATGACTCTTAGGGAACATCACAATGTCATTAATAATTAAATGGCATCAAGTTCAATAGAGTACCTTGCTTCCAAGCTCCTGGCATATTCCAAGGGCCAAAGCTGTCTTGCCAGTTCCAGGAGGACCAGCCAACAAGAGTGCTCGGCCAGCCATTTTCTTCTGCCGTATCATATCAACCACAAGACCAGCTGCTTCTCTTGCCTCAGCTTGACCCACAAAGCCAGCAGCCAAAGCCATTGCAGTTCCATTTGGCTGTTCAAAAACAAAATTTAAAGACAAAGATTAGGAATTGTATCAAACAAAAAAAGAAATTTTGAAAATGGCTAACAATTAGTTATATACATATATTGACAATGTTGCCAATACTAAAAAACAAAGATAGTGAAATGTAGATTGATGTAGCAAACCAGTTCACAATCTAAACAATTTGTTGAAGTGGAAAACCAATTATCCAGTTTCCTATCCCCTATTTTACATACAAAGGTAATAATAATTGGTATTATTAATTTATCACTAAAATTATACATGTATTCAACTTATAGCTCAAAAATTATAATGCATAAAGATAATTCCTTTACAATACCATCAATATTAAAAGAAAAGAAAACAGCAAAACAATAGCAGGCTGCAGGCCAGAAATTTACCACTTCAAACATAAAAGTAGAAAAATAATTCAAAAAACCCACATGCCAGAGCTGGGTTTACTGCATATTATGATTGTAAACAAAAAGAAAAAAAAAGTTCAGTTTATAGATTAATCTAAACCCTAAACCCTAAAAAGACGAGTTTGATGCTGTGATGGCATATCCAAGAAAACCCTTCATGATTTAAAACTAAATAAATAAAAAATTAAAATTATATATCAAATAAACTGAGCTAGATCAGAAAAAGAGAAAAAGAAAGGGAGAGGACCTCAAGACCAAGGCCTTTAATGTGAGTGTGAGCAGCAATTCGCTGCTTCTTGGCAGTTGATTGAACTTCTTCTATCTTCATTTTATCCATCTTTTAGTGTCTCAAATCTTTCTTCTTCGAGTAAACTTGCAGCTGCTTCTTTTCAAGTTCTACACATTCAACATCAAACATGACTTCAGTCCTAAATACAATCCAAAAACAGTAACCAAACCAACAAAAACACTACCACAAAAATCACAAATCACAAAAACTGCATACCCACACAGAAACCACACTCAAATCATAAATGACTACCACAAAAATCACAAAATGTAGCTCTAAAATAGTACATATATGGTATGGCCTTTAAATATCTTGACAGCACGTTGAACAAAATTTAAACGTTTGCACCTAAATGAGCCTTGTCAAAATCAACACCAAGCAGTTAAATTAACTTCATCAAACATTACTTCAATAGAAACATGTTAAAGATGCAAACTTTTTAGAGTTCATCTACACTTATGAAAAAATTTATATAAGAAAAACACATTAAAACGGAAAATCAAACACTGACCAAATAACAAAAACCCAAATTTGTTCAAAGCTAGACTTCCAGGATTTGCTTGGAAGCTGAACTTGGGCGAGCAGCCACTTCGACGGGCGGCCAACGGCGGATTGTCGAGCAAAATAGGGGATGATCGTGGTGGATAGTGGGCTGTGGCTGCTGGGTTTAGAGAATATATATTTTCATTCTTAAGTTATGTATATATATACCGGGTCAATTGGGTCCAGTTCTGTCAAATTTGCTTCTAACCCGAAACCGACAATATTCGTTTTCAAAATTGAAACCGAACCGACCCGATTGAATAGGAAAGCCAACTTGGACCTATTAAGGTCGGGTAGGTTCGGTTCTATTGGTTTCGCACCTGAAAATAATCAAAACCAAGCTGAATGTCCACATGTTAACGACACAATTGAAAAAGCGACAAGCTTATGTATGTATGACAATGACAATTCTATAGGTTTAATGGCTAAAACGACGATAATACTACTAGATAACAATATATATCTTGGTGTCTTGTTTGATAGGTACGAGTGAGTGTGGATTGTAGAATGATCAGGATTGTGTGTATTTAGTTAGATTTATTTATTTTTTCAAATAAAAAATGGGTTTCGTGTCTTTCGACCCAAAATGGATTTGCAATCCACACGGATGGGTTTTCAACAAACAAAACGAAACGACCCGACCGACTTTTCCATCTGTTCTTTCCGGGTTGACTCGGTCTCGAATTTTTTGGCCACCCTAGTGGTGAGTGGATAGATAAACAAACCCCCTTGAGGCAGACAAAGTTAGGGTTTTACAGAGCCAATAATGACTCGCTTGAGGTCAGACCATGTTCTCAAGGAACACCAGACTCGTGACCCTAACTCCATCACCTCTCTCACTCTCACTCACAAAGCTCTCTCTGATGTATGTTACGACACCGTTTCGTTCTCCTTTCCGAACTGTTTCCCAAACTAATTATAGACTGTAATTTGTTTAATGTTCAGGTATCTTGCTTGACCGACTTGAAGAATTTGGAGAGACTCGACCTTAGCTTCAACAACCTTTCTTCTCTTGAGGTATTATTTCTCAACATACACATACATTCCGTTTATACGAAACCGAGTTTTTATTATTTTTATTGTTATTTTTTGTTATTTACAAATAATGATGATAAACAAATCGCTGATGCTTGATTGTGTTTGAAGGGGTTGAAGTCTTGCGTGAATTTGAAATGGTTATCTGTTGTGCAAAACAAGTTGCAAAGCTTGAAAGGTATTGAAGGACTCTCAAAACTCACTGTAAGTACTTTTGTACGGTGAATCTTTTCCTTTTCTTTTTGGTACTATTGTTAGATGAGAGTGCGTGCGCAGCAAATGGAAATGTCTTTTTGTGATGGTTTAGGTTTGGAATCAATGAGTTTGTTGAATATTGTGGAGTCACTTTTGTTTTATATTTTGGGTATCAGGTGTTAAACGCAGGCAAAAATAAGCTTAAGTCGATGGATGAAGTTCAGTCTCTTGTAGGTTTACGTGCTTTAATTTTGAATGGTGAGCTTTGTTTTTTAACCTGTGACATTGCCTGTTTTCTGCTGTAGTTTTTGAAGGTGGCCGTTTGAATCTAATGAGAAGCATTTTGTTCGTGTACACTTACTCAGAATTTCTCTGATTTTGCAGACAATGACATTGTTTCCATGTGCAGGCTTGATCAAATGAAGGACTTGAATACTCTTGGTAAGTATTTATTCTTCTTTTAGTTGTTCATTAGTGATGATGTTTCTTATTGGTTTTTTTTAATTCACAGGCTTTAGTTGTAGTGTGGTCCTGTGGATAAGGTTTTTACCAAATAGAGATTTGATGAAAAGGTGGGAAAGGATAAGAATTATAATGCCTATAGAAGAAACATAGAATGCAATAACATCCTTTTGACAGTCGAAAAAAAAGAATTATTTTACTTGGTTTGGGGTTCATGCTTCCCAACTCAGTTTAAAATGGTTGGACACAAAGGTCAGTTTTGTTTGTTGACTGAAATATACTAGTACAAGTCCATTAATTGTAGAGTTTAACACACATATACTAAATTAAAACTCAGAGGGCAAGGGCACTGCCGTGTGCTGCTGCTTTGCTGCAGCCATCCTGCGGACAACGTTAAGAATCAAGGCGGTTAGTTCTTACGTGGAATATAACCAACAATATTTTCTAATGTGAGGGGAAAAAGGAAGCAACAGTATTCTTTTAATTATTTCCTTTTCTTTTTAATAGATAAAAGACAACAAGATTTCTCCATTACTACCATGGATCATAGAGGGTTCAATTCAAGTGTGCATTATCTGTTTAGAGCATAATTTGAAAGTGTCTTAATTTTTTAACTTGCTATCTCTGGAGCAATGTGGCTTTCTTAATCAGCACGGTATGCAAATGGTCAATGGCAAGAATGGGTTTGACACTTGAAGGAATAACTGGATGTTTGAAATGAGGACGCTGGTTAGGGTGTGAAATATAAAACATTTACACTCTCTTTATGCTGGCATTATTTGTTTCAGTTTCAACACATTTTTCTTACTAATATTTTAATAAACCAATTTTTTGGCGGATATATATGGATGAGAAACATTCTTTCCATGAGTTGTATCCTTGGGAATTTCGAAGTTTTGGAATTTCTTCTTCATTCTCTTCAATTAAGTAGCTGACATTGAGATTTGCTAGGACCCTGATATGTCTCCTTGATGAGCCTGCAGCAAACTCTTGCCAATTTGCAAGTGATCTATATAAATAAAACTGATGTAATAGTTTGATTCTGAATCAGAAATGCAAGTCAGTAATTTCATATTTAAGTTGATTTTTTTGGCAGTAAGTATTGTTACTTTATATAGTCCATGGAACCTGAATCTTGCTCCTTGGTATTTGAGATTCTTCCTGCAGTTCTTTCCAGAAATCCAATCTGTGAAATTGGTGAGTCTCTTCTCAAGGTGAAGTCTATCACTAAGGTGAGGAGCTCTTGCATCATTTATCAATTTCTTTAGCTAAAATTTGGTATATTAGTGCTAAGGCTGTTATTTTTCTGTTGGGTCCAGCTGTCTCTCTCTAATTGCCAAGTTCAATTGGTTGGTTCTTCGCTCAAATTCTGTATTGAACTGAAAGAACTTAGACTTGCTCACAATGATATCAAGGTATTCGGTCCAATCACTAAGTCATTTTATTTAAATTATGTTGTGCTTTAATGTAAATTAATTGATTTAGAATGTCAGTGGGGCTTATGCACCAATGTTATACATAATTGTAAAGCCTAGACTAGAGGATATGTTTCAATATCATGGTTGTTAAGTGTGTTTAAATACTATGTTTGGCCCCTTACCTATAAGCTACTTTTAAGTATGTTGATTACTTAACATGGTATTAAAGCTAGGAATCCTTAAGTTCAATATTCACTTGGCCCAAGCTTGAGCCTAAACATAGATTTTGATTCAAATAAAAATACAATTATTTAGGGTGTGTAAATATTATTGTTTTGAGCTCTTTGGCAAATTTAAGGGTTATCTGTTTACACCATAGCTAAAAATAAATTTCTAAACAAGCCACTCGACTTTAAAATAAACAATCATAATTACAAGCAAATTATGACCTAGGAAGGAAGTCGGTTATGAATTTGCTACAAAACAAATGCTAGAGCAAGACGATAAAAGTAGAACAATCCAGACATGCAAAGGTGCCATAGCGGATCATAAAAAACCTTCGGTAATTTGGGTCTATAATTTTATTTGATTCAAATATTCACAAAATCATTTAAACATCTACTATGATGCAAAAGTATAACTGCTCTGATACCAATTGTTGGATTTGAATAATTTTCTTAGTGAATCATAACAGGGTATAATAAAAAATCTAGAAGTTTTCTAGTTGGCCATGAGAAATGATCTTAATTATTTTTTTGTCTTAGTCATATATGTTTTATTTATTTCTGAAACTGTGTTGTTTGCCAAATTTGTATACTTGCTATAACATTGAATTGTTTCTCAATAAAACTTTCAATATTGATTTGGGAATAAATATACTTATAAAAAGTAAATCTCAATATGTGTTTTAATTAATATTAGATTTCCTGATAATTTTGAATACTTATTAAATAAGTTTTCCTATAAGAAATAAAGTTTCCAGGACTATTAAACACCTAATAAGGATTTCTATCCTTAAAATTCTAAAAGATTGTGGAATTGGAATCTTGGTTTGGAAAAGAAATCTTAACCTATAAGTAGAATTGATTTAGAAACTAATTTTAATCAAAATACCAGTTTTAAGGATTTCTTTTTTCAAAAAGTACATTCCAAAAACAGTAAAAATCTTAACTGAAGGTTTGTTTTTTTTTTTTTTCTGAAATGTTAACTGAAGATACATTGTGAGACTATTCTCATAGTGTACACGCATGGCAGGCAATTTAAATTTAAAAATGAAGTGAAACAAATAGTAGATAAAGTACTTTGGACCATTCTCTGTTACGAATTAGAAAACTATGAGATGTTATACCACTGCACATTCTCTATGAGATGTTTGGCTTCAACAATTGGTATAAGAACAGTTATATCTTCGCATGATAATACAAATTTTGGTTGACTTGAATATTTGTATCAATTAAAAGTGTAGACGCAAATCATCTAGGCCGGGTTTTTGGTGATCCAAGGCTGCGCTTATTGATGCTTAAGCTTCTTGTACTTTTCTTGTCTCTGCTTTATCAGGGAGTTATCTAACATTTTTATTTTGGTATTTCTTTTTGGAGAATTATTGTCAGAGCGATCAGTAGTTTGTATTTTTGGGCTTAACTGGCCTTCATCTATTTCTCTTTTTGATGTTGGATTGATTCGAGATATACTGAACTATATTCTCCAATATTATTTTTTCACTGCATTTCTATCTTCTCTCCTCTCTATTGTTTCTCTCTTCCTCACTTTTTCCCATATATTCCTATTCTGTTCTTTGTCTTAGATGAACTAGATTGCTTTCAACAACAATATCTTTGTGGTAGACAAAATTTTTGTTGTTTCCTTTTCCTTTTTGGTTCTGTTTTTTTCTTTAAGTTGGTGACAGCTTCTTCTTTTGCCTTCCTCTATCCTGCTTTCTGGAATGCTAGACTCTTCCAGATGAGTTGGCTTATAATAAGAAGCTTCAAAATTTGGACTTGGGAAATAATTTGATCTCAAGATGGTCAGACTTGAAGGTGAGGCATCAGGAGGTGAACTTTTAGTTTCTTTCTCAATTTTAATTGAATGTTTGAGATATTTTTTGACCATGCATACTGCCAACATTCTTTATTGTCAGGTTCTAGGTTCATTAGTTGGTCTGAAGAATCTCAATCTGCAAGGGAACCCTATAGCTGAAAATGATAAATTGACTAAGAAGGTAAGTAGAATTTTGTATTTACCTTGTCGATGTCTTTTAAGGTCCAGCTTTGTGCTCCTGGCAGGTTTATGTGAAGTCCATTATCATTGCAGGTCAGAAAATTATTGTCAGACTTGCATGTATTTAATGCTAAACCAATTGATAAAAACGCCAAGAATGAGAAAGGTGATACAGTTAATGAAGTTGATGATTATTCACACAATACTGCTAACAGGCGAAAAGCTCGTAAAGAACAGAAAGGAGATCACATCCTAATTGACTCCAAGCAACATGTGATGGGTCAGAATGAAGATGGCAATCAAAATATTCCTGGAGAGCTTGTTATGGAACCAGAGTTGAAGCAAAAAAGTAAGAAAATAAAGGAAAACATTCATTCCAGCATGGATGATTCAGGAGTCAAAAAGAAACTAAAAAACAAGTCAAAAGAGAAACAAGGTGAACTCACTGACAATGAGAAAAACTCTAAACATCATGTGCCAGGTGAGAACAAAGATGGTAATCTCAGTGATTCTAGAGATGTTGATATGGGGAAAGATTTGAAGCGGAAGAGAAAGAAAACTAACGACGAACTCTTTGTGGAAGAAGTTCGAAAGAATGATTCTAATAAAACAACTGAAAAGAAACAAAAGAAAAGGTCAAAGGAGGATCAAAGTGAACTTGATGTGATTGATAATGCAGAGACCTCTTTTCAAGAGCTCTTCTCTGTTAATTCTAAAACAAATCCAAAAATTTATGGGGAAAGCGAGATGGTTGAAGGAGCTCATCAATACATGAACTCGGTGGGTGCTTTAGTTACCTCTTCAGCTAAGAAAAAGAAAAGTAATAACCATGATATGACTTCCACACTTAAGTTGTCCCATGATGTTGAAGTTGGATTGGGTGGGCCATCAACATGGGGAGATGAGTAATTACAGTGTGAAGGAGCTGCAAAAATGGTTTTGGCTCTTTAGTCAGAAACTAGTCTCGCCTCTTCTTAAGATGCGAAAATGGTTTTACCAGAATTGCTTGGTTATCAGTTGCTTTTGATGACTTTTGATAATCATAACTTGCTTTACTGCCTAAGCTTTTAACTCATTCATTCAACTTTGCATTTTAATGCTTGTCATTGTTATTTTCTGTTATTCCCTGTAATAGGCAAGATCCTAATAGTGCATTGACAATTTGTCATAGATTTCTTTAATACAAATTTTTTTGTGCATATGTGCTGTTAATCTTCTTGGGTTATTGGTAAATTAGTAACTTTTAGAATCTCTTTGAGCGAATTGTTCTATCCCTTTGATAACATTTGTTCCGTTCTTGATTCTATTCATATCTGATCTGGATTCATGGATATGTGGAGTGGATTAGGTAGAAATTTCGTTCGATACAGAGACATTAGACATCCTAAAATTTCGCTAGAACTCTTGGTCAGTCCTTGATTTGTCAAGTCAATGAGCGTACTTGGATGAAAAACAATGCATTTAGCCTCTGCCGAAAATGTGACGGTCAATTTCTCCTCCCACCATCCTAGTTTTAGGCCAGAAATTTGACAAATTTCTATGCTTTGGAGAACATTCAAAGAAATGGATCTTGCAAGTCAATAATCAAACAATAAAAATTAGTAAACATCCCTGTCATGAGTTTCAAGAAATGGGAAATTTGTTTCCTCCAATTAAAGACTTGCTTCACTCTTACGAATGTTAGTAAAGAATTTTGCTCGCGAGTGACAGTTCGACCATCACATTCACAGCTTAGTTTTGATTACAAAACTACCTTTATATAAGGGCACTCCCTTTCATTTAATACAAAAACCTTCCAATAAATGTGAGCAGTGAATGTACCAAACACTCGAAAGTAGTATCGCGCCTATCGAAATCTTGACTGTTGCGCTCTGAGAAAAACTCGAATGAAATGAGTATAGATGCGTCTATTCACTTCGAGCACCTATACGATGAATTTAGTTATATATCCAATTACATATTTGTATTTTTAAATGGAGAGATGCATGCATGGGCGTCCATTCCACCCAAATTTTTTCTCTCTTTAATCATTTATTTAATACTGGTGGGTGGGTAGCGTTTTGGGCATGCAGATTATTTAAGTGGTGGTATGAGCTTGTTGCGCTTTATTTTTAATATTTTTATCTAAATATTCCAAGCTCAACAACCACACTTCGAACATTATGGCCCCATTTGTTTGCTGAGAATGGATTGGGATTGGATTAAATTTTATCCAATCTCAGGTTTGATGCAGACAAATGAGGCTGGAGAAAATTATCTCATCACAATTTTATCCCACTGCAATGGGATAAATCCATCCCATTGAAATGGTGGGTTAATTTTCTCCTACTGAACCTCTCCCCTCTCACCGACCTCAACGTGTCCTTTGATGAGATCACGCCGTCACATCAACGTCCAATTGGATAGTGACGGCGGCGATCGTGTCGCAGCCAAATCCGACGAGATTGCGCTGGAAACGGAGTTGCAAATGGCGTCACTCGATGTCGATGTCAGAGACAAGCGAAGATGACGGATGAAAAGTGAGAGGTACGACTTCACAGCGAAGGTGAAGAGCAGTGAAAGGATGAGAGAGTGGGGTTCAATGCAAAACGACATGCGGCAGAGGTGAGGAGCAGTGGAGGAATGACAGAGGAGGGGCTTAATGCGAAGGACAAAAGGAGGAGAGAGGCGGTGGTCGACGGTTAAGCATCTAAAAATGGTGGTTCTACGATTCTATAGCTTTGAGAAGCATTTGGAAATGGTGAAAAATTGCATAAATTAATATAGGTTTTGTAAAATTTTTAAAAAGAGTTTGAGAAATTTTTTTTAATCCAAATTTACACCCACTATTTTTAATTTTATCCTATTTCACCAAATATGAGATAATATCTAATCAAATATCATTCCATCTCATCAAATTCAGTCCTATATAAATTATTCAATCATATCCCACGTATCAAATAAGGTCATATGTTTAATTGTATTGCACGAAATCTTTTTATGAGAATCCTTTCAATATCTATTGTAGAATTCCAAAAAAAAAACAAAAAAACAAGAAAGTGTTCGTGATGATGTTACTGTCGGTCCCACATATTCTTATAATTGTCGTCTTATCAAAATTCGATCGCAGTTGGTCATGAATGAAAATATTGCACATATCTGACTTTAAACCCTGCATTCAAGCTTCATTTCCCAGATAACCTTTGCAGCAATGGTTTCTGGTGCAACCACCACCGTTGATGGAAGCATCTGCTCGCTCTCAACCATTCATCCTGATATCATCCGAACCCACATCCTGACCCGACTTGATTGCCCTTCTCTTGCTTCCATAGCTTGTGCTTCCTCGCACTTCTATAAGCTAACCTGTCATGAAAAGCTATGGCAAGAAATCTGCTCCTCCATGTGGCCTTCTGTCAAGGACAGGCGTGTCCAAACCCTTATCTCCATGTTCCCTGCTGGTCATAGGTCTCTCTTTTCTGATTCATTTCCTGTTCTCGATCTCCAGCCGTCATCAAAACGTAACCTTGATTCATTACCACCCACCAAGGAATTAGTCTCCGCCGTTGATATTTTCTACGAAACCAATCTCATTTTCTCTAAAATTGAAGAGACTGAGACAGTAACTGGCTGGTTCCGGTTCGCACCTTTTCGGATTGACTTACTTGATGAAAAAGAGCTGGCTACAACACCTATGTCATTTGTGGGTGAAACTGAAACTTTGTTAAAACAGCTTGAAGAGAAGTTAAGTTTGAGTTGGATACTCATACACTCTAGTAGAAGAAAGGCAGCAAACCTATCTAGTCGATGGCCGGTTTCAGTGGAACAACATTGGTTGACACGTGACGTGCACGTGAAATATGCGATGATCCTAGCGGGTGATCAACGGTGGGGATTGTTTTCCAGGACTGAGTTGGTGGAGTGTGAGATTATGGTAATAATGGGAGGGAAGGAAGGAGGAAAGATGTGCTTGAAGGAAGTAACCATGCAAATGAGGGACATGGAAGAGAGGAATTTGAATGGGAGGGATAGTCTTGTAATTTTACTCAACACCATAGCAAATGGGAAGAGAATGAGAGCCAAGAAAGACCAAGGAAGACACAAGTATGAGGAGTTTTTGGTGAGGAAGAGAGAAATGAAAGACAAAAAGCTAAAACTAGAAAGGGTTTTAAACATGGGTTGTTTTACAGGGTTTATAGCTTTTTGTTCACTTAAATTCTTCACTGGTTTAGCTCTGTTGCTGTTCCAACAACGATAACAGCACTTTTTGTAAGTTATTCAACTCACTAAAGCAAGTAATGTAGCTGTGAATTGAAAGTAGACAAAAACAATAAGGGGAGTAGAATATATGTAGTTCTGTATTGTTAGTTTCAAAATTAGTTCTGTGTCCAAATAAAGATAATAATAAAAAATAACAAGTAACAAAGGAAACGAATAGATATTGATTTCAGTGTTGAGGCAAAATCAAGTTATATTATGTTATAGGTTTGGAAGGGTTCAGTTCGAATTGATATTAACGTTAATTGAATGTGTGATTGGGCGGATGGATTGAGTCCGGTCTAGCTTTGTATGGATTGAATTGAATATGGGCTGCTCCGAGGAGCCCTAATTGTTGTTCTGGGTGTAAAGGCAATTATTTGCGGTTGAACTATTTCTATGACAAAAAGTTCTTTATTTGTATTGCCACGCTTTCGAATTGAGAAATAATTCCAAGTTTTATAGTCTTGCTGTTTTCTTTTGTTCTTCATTCTTCTAATTTACTTTGAGCGTTTTAATAATGTATTTTATTCGATGTTCATATATACATGAACACTTGTATTGTTCTTTCAGAAAATTAGAGAACTTATGTCTTACACAAGGTCCAAGAAGATGAGTTACGGAATTGCTTATGTCTCTTGGAGGAAGTCCGAGAGGATGAGTTAAGGGATTGCTTATGGTTGAAGACAAATTATGTGATAAAGTAGTTTAGAAACCTTAGGAAGAGGGCTGCCCAAGTTAAGTGAATCGGCTTAAAGGTGAGCTTTACAACCAAGTAACTCAAAGAATTTGGTCGCATAGTTTTTTGCCTAGTGAATATCAAAGATATTAGTGGCAAATCTCTCTTTTGACTTGATTTTATTTTGTTTGTTTGATTTGGAATTTGTGATTGTTAAAATTGCAAAGAGCCTTTTCATTCGATCCAAATTTATTTTTGATAGAAAATTGCCAATTCCTTTTACATTAAGATGAAGTGTTACCAATTAATTTAGTTTAAATAGTATTTTGAAAATATGTAGTGCCTCGAAGTTAGAACTAAAGTTTGGATCGGATTTAGTTCAGTTTGATTAGAACCAACTATAAGGCCTCCTTATATTTGAGCCAAATTTCTTTTCTTTTCAATTTTTTTTTTTTTGAAATATCACACAATTAAATTGGGGCTTAAGGAGGGAAAATAATTCTATTTTTTTTCATTAAATATCGCGCAATTAAGTTGGGGTTTAAGGAAGGAAAATAATTCTAACTTATAATTTTTAAAATACAATTATAAGCGGGTTTACCATTAAACCACCCACACTTCATAATCGGAGCCAAATTTCAAATAACTACTATCAGACTTTTTGAGTCGACCATCAAGTGGACTATGGATCCCTACAAATAGTGTGGTGATATTTCCACCCCTTAAAAACTGTATGTGCACCCCTTTTTTGTATTTACTATTTGCACCCCATTGAAATTTTTGTATTACCAATTATGTCCCGACCTGCAACTGAAAACTAAAGAAAGTCTGAAGTTTCTAACACAGTTGGATCTCCTTCGAAGCAGTAACCTTGATAGCTGGAACCTCATAAAACCTAATCTCATCGGTCACCGTCCCCACTACCATAGCAATCTTGCTCTCCTTTCCTTTCATGAAGCGAACGAGTCTGGAGAGAGAAAGTGGGGGCTTGTTGATCTTGCTCATGAGCAACCTCTTCAATATCACTTTATTGAAGTTGCAGTCCGGTTCTCCGAACCAAAAACTGGTTAACTTGACGAGAAGTTTGAGGTAGATATCATTGGACTTCGTTGTTCTCTTCGACTTCTTGTCTTCCCTCTTGCTACGAGATTGATAGCCATGGCTGGTGCTGTGGGTGGAGAAGAGTGGCGGGTCTAACTGGTGTGTGGTGTGTTGAGAGAACCTCACAACTGGATCTCCTTCACTCATAAAGCCATTGAAGAAGAAGCGCATTCCTTCTGAGTTTAAACAACTTTCATAGGCAGATTTAGCAACGGAACCTTCCATTTGGATAATATGGGAATATTAGAAATAAGTTACGGGGTGTACATACGAATTTAGAGGGGTGGAAACATCGCCACTCCCACAAATATCTATGAAGCCGAAATCAATTGCTATAGACAGCCCAAGTTAAGCACGGGCCCCAGAGTCGTGAGATCGTGATCATTGTTTAGGTCTGAAAATTTTAATTTAAAATGCAGTAAAAATTACTTTATAGCGCGCACAATTTTTTTTTAATATAAGTGATTAAATATTTTTTTTAATTTTAAAAGATCAAAAGTTCGAGTCTCATATTTATTTATTAAAACATAAGGTATGGATATAAATCCCTCTTTTAATAAGAATTTTCATCTTTTCGTTGTAGGAATAGTCATCCGAACTACGCTATCAGTGATCGATCTCGATATGTTGCAACAGTCTTCCAATTCGTAGAGTATTAATGTTAATAAAGAAAGAAAAAAGAATTCTATAGCGTTATTATATGCCCAATTTATTTACAAAAGATAGTCATTCTTGTAATAATATTAATAGACATTTTAGCTCATATCTCAACTAGAACCTAAGATTGTAATTCAATTATTAATCATTATTAAGTATATATTATTGAAAAGAAAATTGTTTTTTTTTTTTTTTTGAATATATATCAGGTTTCAACTTTTGAAGTTTTTTGTTAAGACTATAAGAATCTATTGATAAACTATCAAGGAGAGAACATTCAATAACTTATATGTACTCATGTCACAACTAATGTCATATTTAGCCAATGTAGGTTTACTAATCTCATACTAAACTTATATAGGGCATAAAGATTAAATATGTCACTTACATTTACTTACAACAAATAATGATAAATCCAGAAATTTATATGAGAGAGGGTGCTGTAATAAAATATAAACAATAATGCGCTAAGGTCCAATTATAATGTAAATACTATTAATTGATGTATCAATACATATCAAACTTATATATATATATATATATATAATGAGACCAATGGTCTATTAAAACTTACCGAGCTTAAACATTATATGTATGACTCAAAAATTAACACATATAACACCATGAACTTTCATAATAAATGGAGAAAACTCCCCACACATGTTTATAAATACGCATGATGAGACTTTATTTCCTATAATGGATGTAAATGGGAAGTGTATTAATTATTTGAGGTATAAGTGATTGTTAATTCAAAGTGAATAAATCAATTATATCACTGTTGAGTTCCATAGTATTACTACTTATTATAAATAATAATTATAACGTTGAAAAACTAATATCATAGCATAGTATATGATTTTATAAGAAAATTCTTAAATAAGAAAGTTTATATCAAATTAAAATAACACACCTAATCAATGAACTTGATAACATCACACTTATATTATAATTAAAATATTTTTAAGAAACAAATCAATAAAATAATAAAATCAATACAATCAATAAAATAATAAAATCAATACTATCTTACAACGAAAAAAATGAAAGAGAACAAATAATTGAAACATTATAATCTATTCGCAATTTTGATCTTACAAATTTAGATAAAAAAAGTTCACAAATTAGAAGTTGGTTAAATTAAAAAATATTATATTTTATAAGAATAAAAAATTCAAAAAGAAAATGTAATAATAGACCGCAACAATTTAATACAAAAAATCAAGAATTCACTAATTTGTCCCATAAAAACATAAATGCATTATTATATGGATGAAAGTAGAGAATAAAAATTTAATATATACATTAAAAAAAAAGGTATTATCAAAAAAATAAAAAACCAATTGTACATATCAAAGTTTTAATTTTTAAAAACAAATATAAATACATATATATAACATTTGAGGTGGGACACATGCTCCACCCAGACCCACATTGGATCCATCTCTAACTACAAATTATGAATTCGAGTCATCTCTCCCCTCCTTTAACCTTCAATGTATATAATAATTTTAAAACAAAACACCGGTAGGAATTGACTTGGTTCCAAAAGTATCTGAAAAAGAGTGCACAAGAGAGAAAAACTCTGGTGAAGCCTTGTTCAAAATTTTGGAAATATTGCTTCTTAAGTCTTCCTTCTCACTTATGAGAATTCTAGTGACAGACTCTGGTGAAGCTCTAGGTGTTGATTAGATATGGTCTTTTGCTGTTTTGGGTGGAGATCAGCAGTCTCTAACTTCTTATACGACCCATAGTAGTGGTGACTCTTGGAATGATTAATGAGGGTTATGGTGTAGCAAACCGAGATCTCAAGGCCCTTTAATGGTTCATCAACAGTAGGAGCTCAGATTACTGTCTGAGAAGATTCTCTTTTGGTTCGTCACCTCTGGTTCTAGATAACTATTTTATTATTGGTGTAGTTCCCTATCAAGGAACCGTGTCTATAAATTTCTTTTTGAGTAACTACTCATATGTAAATTTGGTTTAATGTTGTTTGTGGGTTATTTTGGACTTCTGAGTTTGTATGTGAGTGGTTGGATTCCAAAGGTGTGAAGCCATTTCCTTATTTCAGGAATCGTTTGATATGTTATCTAGTCACCCTGGATTATCTTCTATAGAGATTGGGCTTTTGGTAAATGGTTGTAGTCCCCACTCTTCCAAATTTGATTGGGTGATTGGTGTCTGTAATTCTTATAGATACCTAAATTTGAATCGTTTTAATGGATATCAATACATAAAAATAAAAAAATAAAAAAAAAAAGTGTCTTGCAAAAATATCAAGGGATAATCTTAATTTCCCCCCTGTAGTTTAACGTAATCGTTAATTACCTCCCTATAGTTTTTGAAAATCCTATTTTATCCTTATGTTAACTCTGTTAGTGAAAGTTGATTTCTGACTATGATGGAGAGCAAAAAGACCAAACTGTCCCTCAACACTGTAACCGTCCAGAACACCATCATCATCCAACTCAGACACATTCACTCATATCTATTCAACCAAACCATCATCAATGGCAACAACAACATAACACAAACAACATCATCAGAAAAACATAACAGCAACATAATAAAAAAAAAAAAAACCAAAACCAAAAAAACTTCTGGGTTGGGTTTCTGGCGTCGGAAACCCAAGGACCCCAAAAATCCTTGGATTTTCGGCATTGGAAACCCAGAGATTTCTGGGTTTTCGCACCGGAAACCTATCTACGAGTTTTCAAAGCGGACACCCAGAGATCTCTGGGTTTCCAGCGTCGAAAACCCGTAGATCTATGGGTTTCTAATCGCAAAAACCTAGAGATTCAACTGAAACCCAGATCGGATCTAGGTTCCTCGTCCGGAAACCCAGATTCGATCTAGGTTTTCGACACGGAAACCCATAGATCCGATCTGGGTTTTCGACGGAAACCTAGTTTGGGTACTGCCGAGAGAGAAAAGAAGAAGAGAGAGAGAGAGAGAAAGAGAGAGAGGAAGAAGAAGAAAAATAAGAAAGAGAGGAAGAGAGAAAGTGAGAAGTAAAGAGAGAGTGGAGATTTTTTTTAATTTTAAACTTTTTTTAATAGTTTTGTTCACCACCGTCTATTTGTCCATTTTAAAGATGGACGGTAGAGATTTTTTTCAATTTTTTAAATATTAAATTATTGTTTTATTAAATATTTATATTTTTTATATTTTATTTCACATTGACAGTTTTATTCTTCCATATTAACGATAACTATTGACTTTTAATGTCCAAATTGACGGTATGAGGTTTTTTGGATATTTTAATAAACTACAGGGGGTTTTTATCCATTTTATAAATCAAGAGCATGGTTATTAGTAATTTTTTTAAGTAATGAGGGATTTTGGTTATTTCATCAAACTACAGGGAAAAAACTAGGATTATCCCAAATATCAATGATTCGGTATCACTCACGGACTGCTTGTTTCCACAAGGGTGAGCGTTGATTTTGAACAAAGACTATAGGAAGCAGTGTCGTCATCATTGCAAAATGAATTGGTCTCATTGGTTTAAATTAAAATTCCAAAATGGTGGGCGCTTTATTTGCTTAGGTGGACTCTGAATAACCGAGCCACTTTCTTAGTGGTAGTCAACTGCAGCCTTTTGGAACATAAATAGCACTTGTTGATATTTTCATTTATAGTGCTATTTTTTGGGACAGAATTGGTCGTATAACAGGTTATATGGATAAGGATTACGTGCACACAGTTCGCGATTTATGTCTATCACATAATAAATGAGTTTCATTTATTTTATTTAACCTGCACATCTGTCAGCCGTGCCCCATTCAGCTTCTGATTGTTCAAGTTCATTGACTACTGTATTGATCCATTGACTTGGTCACAAATACGTTCGGGCCAATGCAGTATTGATTTCAATTACTTGCAGCTTAGAAATAATGTGATCCGTATTTCATATGCTCATATATATATTTTAAATATAACACACACTATTACAAAAACAAATAATGTTACCGCGCTCTTTAAATAAGGCACATTGAAATACGGTCGGAAACGGAGACTCCTTGGAGTAGGAAGGGGAAGACAGCCACATTTGCTAAGTGGCACTAGCAGTTCGAAACATGCACTCTTGCCTTTGCTGGGAAAGCAAAGGTGCATGTAGCACGCCTGGTGCGTCATATGCTCATATTGTGATATCAATTTTTTTTGTAATTTGTCCCTTTTTAATCTATTTAAGTAAGGAACTGTTTCTCCGTCGCGGAAAAATTAAAAATAAAAATAAAGAGAGACGAAGTACCTAGTTAGAGGCGTAATCATTGTAAAATAGATGCTCCAGCAAAACTCGAATGAGAGGAAAACCCCATCTATTGTGAATTTGGAGTATGACATTAAGGGGAGGGTCACACCAATAAACTTCAACGTTAGAATATGTTGGTATGTTTGACTAATTGACAGCATCATATATCAAGTTAGATCATATATGACTGAAGTGTACTAAATTTTATGTATATTAAAAAAAAAGAAATGACAGCAGTCAGGTGGGTATTTGCTCTCTAATAGAGTGAATTTATTCATTCCTATTTATGCTGTCTGAAAAGCTATTTTCATAAATGAAATATATCAATTCAATCCCACTTATGCATATCTAGATTTATAAATGATACAATTTAATTATCATTATTTATGTAATCCAAATATCTAAAGATACAATCCACATATAATTATAAAATATGCGATAAAATTCAAACCTTCATTACTTTAATGTATGAAGAAGTGTGAAACCACTCAAGATTTAAAAGGATGTACAATGTTAACTTGAATGTGCTTATATGTATAAAGATAACGAGGTGGTATCATAATTAATTTGTACTCTTTTATAACGTTTCTTACTTTTAAAAATCGAAGAAATTTTATTTTATTTTTAGAATAAAAGTCGAAGTAATTGGCAAGATGTTTGTTGATATGATTTTTTTTTGTGATTAATGCGATCACGATAAACTAGCAATGACAAAAATTCCAAAGAGGAGGAGATGTGATGCAATGGCGGCTTCTCTTATGAGAATTCTGCAATATTGTCGTTTTGGTTTATTGTCACCGGCAGATGTCTAAAATGTAAGTACATGAAAAAGAACGATAATTAGCAGGCCTAAGTTGGAACATTTGTCTAACATTATCTTATAAATTATTCTTAATTTATGACTTAAAAATAAAAAAAATAATAATTAGCTGTTGTTTGGACTGCATTTTGAAAATAATTTTTTATTTTCAAAAATAAAAAATTGGTTGAAAGTGTTTGGTTAGCTATTTTGTAAAATGTATTTTTGAAAATAGAAAACATCTTTTTAAAAATCATAACTAAAAAGTGAAAAATAATTTTTTAATATTTTTCATCATTTTCAAAACATATATTTTAAAATAAATCATTATTTTTCCCTCTAAACAACTATTTTACTCATTTTTAAAAACAATATCAAACAGATTTACATTATTTTTTGCTTTTTAAAAATAAGGTTTGAGGAATCATATAAAAACATTGAAATTTTAAAACATCATTCTTAAAACATCTTTTCCACACTTTTAAAAGTAGTTTTCAAAAATGTCACTTTACAAATGCTTCCAATCGCGCCATTAATGTTCACAAGGAGTTGGTGTGCATGAGTTGTCAATTGCACTATTGAATCACTAATTTAATTGGTTTTTGTTTCGAAGATCCCTCAAAAATGATAATTGTAATATTTAATAAAGTTGATTGTGATGATCTTCACTATGATAAAGACAAAAATTAAGGGTATAAAATCATAATAATATAAGGCTATCCACCAATAAATAAATATTGTCATTAAACATCTCAATCCAATTGTAACTTACATTCCAATTAATGATATAATAATTACATTCCAACTAATGAATATAATAAATAAATATTGACATTAAACATGTCAATCCAATTGTAACCTACATTCCAATTAATGATATAATAATTAATGAATATCCACCAATAAATAAATATTGACATTAAACATCTCAATCCATAGTAACTTACATTCTAATTAATGAATATAAAATTTCTAAATAAAATAAATTATTATTAATTTATATATATTTATAAATTGTTAAATCATTAATTGAAATGTAAATGGAATGTAAAAAATGAGATGTCTATCATTAATCTATTGTTTTATCACAAACTAAATCCCTAGTTATTAGTTCACACAACATAAAAATGCGACTGTTACTCCCTTCCGCAGACTAAAAGGAACATTTATTTAATAAGCATTTATTTTTGCATTATTAACTAAAATTGCTTCACTTGTGAGAAAATAGTAGGAAGGAAACCTTACATTTATTTATCATTATTTGACGTGCTTTCGTGGTAGACTGTCTTTATTTGTCCTATTAATATTTCAAGATTAAATTATTATACTATATTTGACATTAAAAAATACAAATATATATATTTATTTTTCATTTTTTAATATAATTGTATAATAAAAAGTGTTTATCCAATTTTAAGTTCAAACTCAAGTTGGTACACCAGATGTACTATATCCAAATAAAAAAAAAAAAATTGCATTTATCTCACTATACTATTAATGCGATTGCATCATTAAAAGACAAGAAAGTAACACAAATTTCTCATGCTCGGTGTAGAGTCTAGATCAAACCATATTGGGGTTGGTAAATAGGGTAGGTGCTACCAAAAGGCCGAAAGTGGAAATAATATTAATATTATTATCATATAGAATATAATTATTTCAAGATTAAATTATTATACTATATTTTATATTTAAAAATACAAATATATATATTTTTTTCATTTTTTAATATAATTGTATAATAAATGTGTTTATTCAATTTTGAGTTCAAACTCAAGTTCGTACACCACATGTACGATATCCAAAAAAAAAAAAAAAAATTGCATTTATCTCACTATACTGTTAATGCGATTCCATAATTAAAACACTAGAAAGTAACATAAATTTCTCATGCTCGGTCTAGAGTCTAGATCAAACCATATTGGGGTTGGTAAATAGGGTTGGTGCTACCAAAAGGCAGAAAGTGGAAATAATATTAATATTATTATCATATAGAATTGGTGTGGAAATAGAGTAGTAGCCCATTGCAAGCGTCAAAGTCCACCAATATGGCTTCCAAGGCGGGCGTTCAAATTAATAGCCAAAAGTGATCCATTACTTAAAAAAAAAACAAAGTATGCAAACTCATTCAAAACGTGACGCAACTTGTCACGCTATCTACAGAGTACGAATAGCCGAGTAGGTACTTATATGTTTATTTGTCTTTGAAGTGGATTAGGTACTTATTTTGTTTAATGCGGATTGTGCCCAAACTGGTATGTCGTAGCTTATACGATTCGTCCTACTTACGTACATTAGGTTTATAAATATAATTAAATCTCAATCATTTCATTGGAATAGTAGATGCCCTTTTTTGTTTTACCATATACCAACTTTATTTTTCCCTTCTAATTTCAAAGATTTAGAAAAAAATAATTAACATTAGAGATTAACCACTCTGAAATTTTTTAAATACTATGATATAATGCAAGGGTGTGGATGAAAAATTAGAAGTTTGAAGTTGAGGGTCATAATATATCTAATAAACTGTCGATAATATACATAACAATGAAGTAAATAATGAAAAATTAACATTTCCTGTTATGTAAGCTAATGAAGAAAAGGCATAAATATATAGTTTGTTTGGTAATGGTATTAATATGTGAAGACATGTAAGAATTTTCATATTTATAATTTTTTTCCTTTTTTCAAAACATTTGTTTTCCACACTAATTAGTTTAATAATAAGTAAGGATACATAAGTATTTAACAATTTTTTTATACATGAAAAACTAGAGATAAATTTTGTTTTTTCAAAACACTTTTTATTGTTAAGGTTAAGATTGGCCCTCTAGAAACAAAAATACATACATACATAAAATATATATATTACTACTTTTTATTTCAAAATTTATATGTAAATGGGTTTATAAAAGAATAACAATAATTTAAAATAGTAGAACTTATATCATTTATCTGTTAACTAAAGATGAACAGATAATAAGAAAAATTCTCAAAAAAAAAAAAAAAAGATAATAATAAAAATCACCATCAATGGCATCAATTAATCATCTTTGACAAATGCACTTTTGAAAATGTTACACTACAAGATACAAAAATGTTAAATAGTTTTAAAAGATATAATATTTCGTTTGTTTGATATAAAATATTTTTGTTGATTGTTCAATTGCACTATATATTCATCTTAACTTGATTTTGTTTCAAAGCGTTTGAAATAAATGATTTAAACTTTTTTTTTTTTTAATAATTACTGGTACTAGGTCAAAACACTATCGGAACTAGTTAAAATGAGACTCTGAAACACGATCTGAAAAAGTGGATTGCAACTAGTTAAAATGAAATTCAAAAATACGGTATGAATCTCTACTTCCAAAAGTGGGAGAGAGCAACCAACATAATGTAAAAAAGCCACCCACACGTTAAGTGAAAGGAGGCGCACTTGAACCTAACACTTTGAAATCAAGGCTTAAGTGAGGGATTGCTTTTACCATTACAGCACCCCTGCTTTGCGTGATTCAAACTTGTTATTAATAGTAAATTTTTAAGGCGAGTAAAATCCACTTATATAACATGATATCTTCTAGCAATGTAACTCTTTTTTTTTTCTTTTTTCTTTTTTGGTCAAAATTATAGTAATATGTAAACATTTGTTGTTTTTCAAAGCGAATTGTAGAGACATGCATACATATAATATATACTGTTTCTAGCATTATAGAAGCAAATCATCTACAAGGTTAAATAATTGTTTATGCATAAATTTTACATAAATATTTATGTTCTTGAGCAATCTACCATTGAATAATTGGTGTCATCTTAACAATTTCATCCTACTGTTAAAAAGAAAACAATTCATCAAGAATCACTTGAAAGGGTTTCATTTTTATACTATGAGGTGAAATTATTTTCTAGTTTCACCATAATGCAATGAATACTCTATCTAATTATATCATGATAGAAACAATCAATCAAGTACTTTTTTTTTTCACACAATATTATTGAAGTAGTCGAGTGTATGCATACACAAAGTATATTTAGTAACTGAGTATATACATATGCAAAGTATATAATTAATTTAAGATTTTTGTCAAATTCTCATTTAAAATGCTATTTTGAGTGTTTAAAAAATCTTGTAGTAAGGTGATGTTCATCAATACATGGTTAAATATAATCAAACTTGTTGTCTAATATCATAAACTCAATTAATATTGAAAGAAATTTAGATGTAATATTTCAAAACTAACAATAGTGTGTGTATGAAGAGAGGCGGCCTCAAGTTGGTCTGCTAGCGAATAATCTGGTGTATACAAAATAAGATAATGAATCATGATCATGACCGAGCCTAAAATAGCATAAATGAAATCGACGGAAATAAACAATGTCTTGACGAAGGAGAGTGAGAGTCATCAACAATCACGCAATAGAACGTGCAAACATCATCTCTAGTGATGTGATTTTTTGACTAAGTGATTGGACTACAAACGAACTAATAAGTCATTTGAATGCAAATATAACAAGAGATATGTAAACAAAAGTACAAAACTAATGATGCAAATTACCAGTACAGGAGAATGAATTTCATTCATGTTTCTGACTTGTACCATAGATACATACATACATATATATATATATGTATATTTGTTTGATGGCCTTCCTTTTTTTTTTTTTTTTTTTGAAATAAAATAGAGCTTTTATAGACCAAAAATATTAAGGAATATACAATTAGCTTGATGGTCTTCCTTTTAATGGTGGTTTCTAATAATTAGAAGGGCAATTTCTGGCTCATATATGGAAACAATTTTAACAAATTTAAATAAAATAAGAGAAATATGTAAGCTTAAGACAAGTTTTTTTATTTTTTTGTTTGACCACCGAAACTAATTTAGAGGACTACTGGAATAGGAATACTGATAGCGCAACTTGGGATACTATTTCCATAAAAATCTTGATACCTATATTTAGATTTATATGTGATTAAACATTTAAAAAAAAAAAATGAAGAGGATAAGAAGGCAAGACACCTGTATTTTTATTATAAACATAATTACAAGTCAAAATTTTGCTAATACTAAAAGTCAAAGTTAGTTGGAACTATTAAAAATATCATACATGATCCGAAATCTATCATCATAATATTAGGTGATATCCCAGGAAAAAAAAAAAAAAATCTATACATACAGGCAAATATGTATGATGAAATTTCACCCCTTATCACCAAAGGTGGAACCCTATGGAGGCTGAGGGAACCTTGAGCTCCTCTAGAAATTATGAAATATATATATATATATATAGTTTTTATATATATTTTATTTTCCAAACAAGTGAATTATATATAGTTTTTTGTATATTTTTTATTCTCCAAACAGGTGATTATATATATTTTTTATTCCCCAAACAAGTTTATATGTCTAGTTCCGCTTCTACCTATCACAATTCACAAGTGAAAATGCATTAAGCTCTTAAACGGTGAATATATGTGTGGAGCTAAGCACGTTTAATATCCAAAGAAAGGGGCTGACTAAAATTAATTGAAAACTGAACTAAAAGTCTGAAACAATGCACTCTTGCATTTACCTAAAGAGTTAAAAAAAAACGAGGACAATGGCAGGCTTATTTTTCACGTGTCAGTCATCGGCCTCCGCGTATATAACGACTTCCGACATCAGGAAAATTGCCCCATATACGCGGAGGCACTTTTGTACAGGCATTTGGCCCCAAAGACTTTCTACTATACATTAAGTTTGTACAGGGAAAATGCTATCCCATCATTCAATTTATTGTTCCGGTATCCGTGTGAAACCTCAACTCCAATAATTAAAATTTTAATAAAATTTGATTTTAACTTAAATTTATAAAAATATTATCAAAACAAGACAAAACAATTTACATTGAGAGAGAAAATTACCCATAAATAATGGGATTTTGTGAAACTGAACACACAATTTTAAAAACTATGAGTGGATGAGTATTGATCTTATCAACTGAGCGTATCACTTTTCTCAAATTATAAACAATTGTAGTATGTGTGAAATCTCATCTACAACATTAAAGACTAAAATTATCACATCAATATTAAAATGATAACAAGGAGGAAGATAATGGTGTAGATTTTTTAAAATTCATCATAAAACAATATAAAGTAGGTAAATTAGATGATTTTATCTTTTAGGTATGTCTTATAATGTAATAACGATAGTTATTTATATAAAACTCATTATATCAATTGAATTACATATGGTGAAGTTTTTATTTATTTTATTATAAATATATTGTTATAAGACCCCTTGATAATGACGTTAAAGTATAGCCTAGATCACAACACTACTCAAACTCTACTCTCGTATTAAGAAAGAGAAAGAGACCCATATTGAAGTGAGAAAATTGCCCTCAACCTACAGCTACTTCAACGTAATTCGCCTATCCTCATTGGTGGGCCAAAGTAAAATTATCCACTTGGTGTGGACAAATGCACCCGAACTTGATCTCGGGTTAGTGAAAAGCGCCGGACGTGCTTACCACTCAGGTAAGCAACTTTGTGTACACATATCAAAGTTTTTGAAAGTAACTTTATTCATTTGTAAATAGATGTCTTGCTGTAAGTAAAATATATATTATACAAAAGGCTATATCGTTGACACAAATCAAAATTTCTCTTAAAGCATATATTTTTTAATTTATGATTAATTAGGGTATCAATTCATTGCCTTTTCAAATTCCATCGAAGAGTCAAAACCATGACTACACCATTTTCCTATATTGCATATTGATTATTAAATAAATTGAACGAATGAGCAAATTAAAGGTATTCATTGACTAAAACAGAGGTCAAGTTGGATTATTTTTTTGTCGATGGCTTTCTTTGTAGGAATATTTCTGAAACATTCTAACAGTTTCTAGGAATAGTCTTCAATGAATTTTAAAAAAGATTTTCAATACATTTTAAATCACTGTAAATCAAACTTTGAAATTAATTAGAGTACTATGTATTAGAAGCAGAGCTTAGTATATAAATGTGTAAACAGTTTTTTTTTTCTTTTCTCAAATGATCTTTAATATTTATAGGGAGTTTATCATAAGGTTTTATATACATGCATGTGACCATAAATTAGGTCAGGGTTTACCCTGTCTGTAATTCACTTATTCCTTACAAATGTTTATCAAATTTGTCCTTCAATGAAAATATTTCAATTTAAGAGTACTTATCGATGTGAAAGCTTAATTATTTATAAATATTATGTAAACAAAGAGAAAATATTGATAATTAATATAATAGTAACAAATTGGTTTTACATAAAATACTTTTTAAAATTCAATTTACAAGTGCAATATTTAAGGAATTGGAAAGGAGATTTAAATGAAAGATTTTCCAATATTAATTGATAAATTAAAAATGTGGTTACTAAGGAATTCGGTCACTCTTCCTAACATTTTAATATTCTCATGATAGATAATACATTAAAAATTATAATAAGTAGAGATTTTACCAGGGTCGGGCATGGGTCTGGTTCAATTTTGACTAGATACAAACTAAACCAAAACTTTTAGTCCTATGAAAATAGGATCAATTTGGACCATTTCTATTTCTAAGCCTGACCACACCAAATCCAATTAGACTGGTTCAATTAAGATTATAATTATATAATTTAAAATTTTAATAATGTTAGACATCATAGATCTTGTATCATAATTAAATCCCAATTAATTATATAATAATTGATGAATAAATATATTTCAATAGCGTATGTTTTGGGAGTTTAACTATTTTACTAGTTAAATAAAATTATCCATAAATAACAATAATCGGATATTATTTAATAATCATCCTTATAACTAATTTAATTATTATTATTTATGAATAACACTACCCAACTTGTAAGTTATCCAAACACATGTTCTTGATACAAAGGTAATGTACAATGATGACATGGTACAATGTTACCCAAATTGCTGATGAATTAGTGTCATGAATGTTTGTCTGCCTTGTTAAAAAACATATAGATAATATGAACTTTATGGACTACTATGGTGGTTGCGCCTAGGGGTGGCAAAACGGGTTGGCGTGTCGGGTTGAACTCGATTTGATTCGATTCGTTTATGAATTCGACCAATTCGACACGAATTCATTTATAAAGCGGGTCGATATTTTTGGATTCGACATAAATTCGTTTATAAACGAATGACACGACACGACACGATTAATTCGTTTATTAATGAAATCATAAAGGATCCAAACCATTAACCCGTCAACCCGTTAATTCGTTTAACCCGTCAACCCGTTAATTCGTTTAACTTAAATAATATTTTAAACACAAATAAAATAAATAATTCACAACTAACCACCTAATTCAACACTTAAAAACCAACACATTAAATCAACTACATAACATTTCATATCATCCATAATTAAAAACCATAACAAAATAAAATCATGCTCCAACTCAGCACAAATCCATAGAAATTAAAATTATTTAACATTATCATTCTCCAAACACAAAACATTATAATTTAAATTCTTCCCCCTTTGATTCCAATGGGACCTCCAACCTACACAAAAATCACAAAAAAAAAAAAAGACGAAATTACAATTTAGCTACCCAGACGAAACTCTAATTCAAGGGGAGCAATTGTTTCGATATTATTGCAATTTACCCCCCTCCCGTTATCAACTTTCGGTTACCGTGAACTGATTCAGGGGTAAAGTCGTCATTTCGATGGGCAGTGGTCTAAAAAATTAAATGAATTTAAAAAAAAAATTCTCAGATCATCCGTCTGAGATGTCTCCATCTTAGGTCAACCCATCTCCATCCATTTAGCTGCCGGGCATTGGACGAAACTAGGAGTGGAAGATGGGAGCCATATCGCTTAGGTTGCAGAGAAGCATCGGTTGGACAGGGAGCTGGGGAACACACAAGGCAAGCTGGAGGTGGAGTTGAGTGCTGAAATCCAGCCAGCCAGTAGTTGGGCCGGAGGAGATAAAAAGAATAGGAAGAGATGTTCTAAACTGAGATTCTGAGATTCTATTCCATTCCGTCACCCTCTGCTTCTTACTCTGCTGCTACTAGTAATGGCGGCGCTTCTACAGATGCTGCTACTAATGCAGGGTATCGATCTCGATCTGTATATGTGGCTGGAACAGATGCCATCTACTGCCTTGCCTTTGCTCCCTCTACTGCGTCTAGATCTGCTGCTCCTGGGTCTACCGGGTATGGAACTACTCGTGCTCGCTTTTATTCGTGGTGGTATTTTGAGGGCTTAGTGGTGGATAGAAGATGAAAGCAGATGGAAGAAGGTGAAGGAAGATGAAAGAGGTGAAGGGATGAACGCCAAAGGAAGAAGGTGAGGGCAGATTGAAGAAGATGAATGAGAGAAAGAAGAAGAAGAAGAAGAGAAGAAGAAGAAGAGAAAAACTGACGGACCGAGCAGCTCCGACCAGACCAAGACCGACGCCAAGCTCGTCGACGAAACCACGATCTCGCCACAAACCGAGCAGCCGAAGCAAACTAGACCCGTTGCCGCACCCCAACTAGACCGACAACAAAGACGAGGGGAGCTGTCGACGCGCACGACCTGTAGAACCCAGCTCAAGCCGACGCCAAGCACGAACCAAACCTCGCCGAACTCAACCAAGACCAGTCCTCCACGCACGCAGAACCGGCGACAGATTGAAGGTAGATCGGAGCAGAACTGGCGACGACAAGTGCCATCACGACCACCACGAAGACCCGACGCGAAAACAAGCTGATCCACGCCATTTTCAGCTCGAGATCAGACCCCAAACGCGACCAAATCTCGTCAGAACAGTGATGAAGTGTGACTGGAGCTGAACCAGAACAAAGGTAGCAGTTCAATCTCTGTTCAATTTTTCAATTTTGATTTTTCAAATTTTTATTCGGTCAATTACGTCAACTTCAACAATCAAGGGCATTTTCGTGTTTTTTTTTTTTTTTTTTTTTTTTTTTTTACTGTTCACAGACAATTTTAACGGAAAGTTGATAACGGGAGGTAGGTAAATTGTAATAATATCCAAACAATTGCTCCGCTTTAATTAGAGTTTCGTCTGGGTAGCTAAATTGTAATTCCGTAAAAAAAAAAACATTAGATATCTACATTTTACAATTTTAAAATTTAGAAATATAATTATGAGAGTTTACCATTAAGTGATAGAATTTGGAGTTGAACCTTCGACTGATTCACTTGGATTACTAGCATTAGGGGGAGCATTATCAACACTTAAATTCAATATATCTTTAGTGATGTCTTCTAATGGAACAATCTCCCTCTCTATAATAATTAATGATAAAAGTAACTAGTAGATAATGAAAAATAATTATAAGAAATGAAAATCACACTTATTATATAGCTTAATAAAATTAGTTTGTTACCTTTACCAATTATCCAATCTCGGGTGCAAATTATTGCTTCCACCACATCAGGTTTAAGTGCACTCCGATATTGATCAAAAACTCGACCACCATTAATAAAAGATCAAATTTTTCTTTTTTTTTAAAAAAAATAATAATAATAACCCAAAAGCGTGAAAAGAACAATACAGAGATCATTGTATTATCAATATTATGATTCCACCTAACCTTCTTCTACACTGTCTTGTTGTTTTATCCTTGAATTTTGATGCAATAATTGACCAACTGCAAACAAACATTGAAAAAAAAAAATCACATGACGAAAATCATTAAAGAAATAACAAACCAATACAAAAACAAAATATAGAATTCATACTTGTCAGTTCCATGAATACTAATCTGTTCTCGAAGTATATCATCTTCCTACAAAAACCAACAAAAACCCAGATAAAAAAATTGTTTATTTATCAAAACAAATAATCAAAAACCAAGAAGAAACAGAAATAGTGAACCTGTTGAGACCAAGTAACGATGTGTCTTTCCTTCTTCTTGGAGTCTTCATGGACAGCAATCTTCTTCTTCTTAGTTTCTTGCATTCTTTTATTGACTCCTCTCACTTCTCTCTTTCTTGCTTTGCTCGACGCTCCCTTGTTGTCTTTATATTAAAAACCAATACACACATGCTAAAGTCACCAAAACCCCTTAAAAATATAAACTAATAAAGAAAAAAAAAAAAAGCCTTTCTCTTTCTCTTTTTGGTGGAGGGGTCTTTACAGGGTACTGTTTGGTTCAAACGGAATCGCAAGAAGCTCTCAAGAGCTCTATGCGACTACACTACCACAGACTCAGCCTCGAATTCTAACACCTTTTGATCTCCATAAAAACACCGAAAACGGTTCCAACTTAGATAGTGGGAAGAATGAGTTGCCGTGTGGGTGCGGTGCGACTGTGAAGGAGCTATGGGTGCGCTGCGGCTGTGGAGGAGCTGCGGCTGTGGAGGAGTTGCCGCTGCCGTAAGGGGTGGTGGGAGGAGGGGAGGAGCTGCGAGTGTGGTGTGGCTGTGTGGTCATAAAATGAGTGAGTGAAGACATTGAAGAGTGGCGGGCCAGCGGCTGCTGAAAATTTGAGATGGAAATAGAAATGATAGAATGGATTAGGTTTAGGTTTTGATTAGTGTTTATATATATATATATATATATATGTATATGTGTGTGTGTGTGTGTGTATAATTACATATTAATCCCTAAAATTTTTTAATATTATAATTTTACCCCTAATTTAATCATGTCAACCCGCGATTCGTTTAATCAAACCCAATTCGATTCGTTTAATAAACGGGTTAAAAGGGTCGACACGATTACGACACGAATTCGTTTAACTCCAACCTATACCCATTTATTTTTCACGAATTCGTGTCGATCCGTCGTGTTGTGACCCATATTGTCACCTCTAGTTACGCCCCACTTGCCCATGACTTGTTATGGGTAAGGCTCAAGTACATATAATCATAAAATATGATAATTTTTTTATAAAGTTGTAGGTAAACTTATTCTGATCTTGAGATAGGTTTTCGGATCGTTCATTAAGTAGACTCTATCTTAAAGTTTCGATAGATATTTAATCTAATGTTTGAAGGTGATTGTAAAAAAAAACAAAAAAAAAAAAAATGCTTATTGATAATCATGTAAGCAAGCTAGTGAGTGCTGTGACTGTAGACGTGCGACTCCTCTGAAAACAGAAATCTGTTTCCTGATTCTACGAAATTGTTAAAGGAAAGTAGGAAGCAGACATGAAAAACCGTTGGCAATGCTTTTGTAATATAAAACTAGTAGCTAAGCATGCAGCAAGTCGACGAAACAATCTCCAAACACAAAAGGACAAAACAAAACATAATAATAGTCGTCCACTTTTGACTCTTGATCAACCTGACCACTTCCACTTCTCCTTGTTATAAAACCTTCAACACCTGTTGCCTCTTCCACTTCTCGTTGTTATAAAACCTTCGACACCTGTTGCCTCTTCATCAGACTCCAACTTTATCTTCGACAACAACATGTCCTTTTGTTCGGTTTCTCCATCAACCGCCGATCATGGCAGCGAATCAACCACCGATCATGGCAGCGAATCAACCACAACCACCATCTCCGCCGTCCATCAAGACATCATCCAGACCCACATCCTCACTCGCCTCGACGGCCCAACCCTTGCCGCCGCCGGTTGCTCCTCAGCTCAACTACACGCCCTCTCCACACAAGATAAGCTCTGGAAGAATATCTGCACCTCCACTTGGCCGTCCATCAACGACCCACGTATCAGCCACGTCATCTCGACCTTCCCTTCCGGCCACCGCTCCTTCTTCTCCGACTCTTTCCCGGTTCTCGACCACCGACGGCCCTCGAAAGATAGCTCTGGTTGTTGCTCCGTCATGACAACAGAATTGATATCTTGTGTGGATATTTACTACAAAGACGTTCTCATTTTGTCCAAAACCCGAGAAATGGAGACGGTGACGGGTTGGTTTCTCTGTTCACCTTTCCGGGTCGATTTGTTAGACCCGAAAGAGTCGGTTTCAACGCCGATAATAAACGGAGGAGAGGAAGACGACACGTGGCTGGAAGACTTGGAAGAAAATCTGAGGATGAATTGGATTTTGATAGACCCAGACAGGAAACGCGCGGTGAATTTATCGAGCGGGAGGGCGGTTTCGGTGGAGCGGCACTGGCTGACGGGTGATGTGCAGGCGCGGTTTTCGTTGATCATGGGAGGGGATCAACGGTTGGGAATGGAGTTGGTGAAGTGGGAGGTGGTGGTGACGTGTGGTGGTGGGGACGACAAGGAGGGGATGCAAGTGAGGGAGGTGAGCATGCAAGTGGAGGACATGAATGGTAAGGGATTGAGTGGTAGGGACAGTTTGGTAATTTTGCATGAAGCTGTGGAGAAGGGGAAGAGAAGGAGAGGGACTGGAAATGAAGGGAAAGTGAGGTACCAGGAATTTGTGGAGAGGAAGAGAGAGATCAAATTGAAAAGAATTAGAAGAGAACAAGTTTTGGACATGGCTTGTATCGTTGTTGGTATTACTGCTTTTGTGTCCTTTTGGTGCTTCATTTTGTTTAGGTAAAAGTCTCACACGTTTCATGTTATTTTGGATCACAATTTAATTGATTTATTGTTTGATTCACTTCTCTTTTTTTTTTTTTCTTTTTTTTTTTTTATTTCTGAGTATGTTTGCAAAAAATGCCTTGTACTTATATTACTAATTATAGCAATGAAATTATTTGATTCCAGATATAACATTTCTTAGCTCTGTTATTACTTGCTTTCTTTCTTTCTTTTTTTTTTTTCCATTTGTGGTTGAGGCTACTTTTAGAAATCCTTTAATGAGATTTTAATTGAAGTCATTCACACACTAATAATTGAGGATAAAAATGCAATGCAATGCGACAATTAATGTCAAATTATAAGTCAATCCAACAACCATAATGGAACAGTAAAAAGGGATTAAGGAAAGGACACCCGGAAGCGGTCCAATCTTTTGCTTGGAAAGTTTGAGCCGGCGGAAATTGCCTCAAAAATTTTGTAAGCCTTCTTTGTAGTTTCAGTTGCTACCCTCTTATGAGTCAGTCAGCAGTCGTCGCTTGTTTTTTTTTCCGCTGCGGCTCTATCATCCTGTATTTACGGCAACTTATTTTTTTAATCAACTCTTTCTTTCTTTTCTTTTCTTTTTAACTTTTTTGTGGTTTTCAGACATTTCACTAAAGAAATATTATTCTTTAGTTTAGGTCCTGTGAGATTCACGTTCAACACGTGGAATTTATGAGTTCTTATCTATCTTCAACAGAGCAGAGAAAGCAAAAGAAATAACTCAAAGTAACACACGGACGCATAGCTAAATCTGCAATTAATGCCCTAAAAACATCTTCACACTTTCTAAATTTTAACTATAATTAGTAAAATAATTATTTTAGCTCACCCAATCACTCCAAGCATCATCTTTATTTGAGTGAACATTAATATTAAAATAATAGAAAAAAAGGGTTTGTATTTATTTCAACTAAATATTAATATTAAAATGATAATTTGATTATGATATTTAAATCACTTTAACTTAAATTAAATATTAAAATACTATGAGAGAGAATTTGATTAGTATTTTCTTTTCCTTTATGGTGAATCTTTTTTTTTTTAAAAAAATTCTTGCATCTTACAAGTTAGAAGACTATCGAGACCTATTTAAATGAATCACTGTTAGTGAAGTTCGAATAACTACTCTCATAACAGAAAGATGATGCAACTCCTAAAAAAAAAAATCACAATTCACATCCTGTGTTTGAAATGATAAAAATGAGATTTGAATCCTTAACATTTTAGGGTTAAGGTAAATATTCAACCACTTTTACTAAAAATTGTTGTGTTGTAGATTATTCATCTTTTACAAAATAACTAATAATATAAAATATGATTGAAAGCCACAAAAAATCAAAACATACTAATTATTTTAGTTAATGACAATAAATAAACAAGCAGCAAGGGTAGCAATGCGCTAAACGCATCTCTCTTCAAAGTACACCTTTTTTTTTCCCTCATGCAAAGGAGAGTCTGACCAAACATAAGAAGAGTAATTTAATCATATATATATATATATATATATATGTTTATATGCTAATTCTCTTATCTCTAAATACACGGGAGCAGTAAAACCATCTAAAGACATGGGACCTATATTTAAGCCATCTAACTCTAATTAAAAACAATTTGGTCTTGAAAGGAAAGTAGCACGAAAGGAAAGTATCACAAAGAAGGTCACGTTCTAACTAATACTGAAGTTCATTAATACGCTTGTGTTTTCTTAATTGCTCTTGTAACAAGTCTCAGCATGAAAAGAACTTTGGCGGTCAAATAGGAGAAAATCTTTGTTCTACAGAATAATTGACATGACACTAATGTGTCAGCGTTTTATTATAATTTTTACACTTTTTCCTACAGATTTTTATCCCTTTCGCTGTCATCCTACTAAATTTTTTATTCTTTTAAAAGGTTAACAGGAGTAACGTGTTAATTTTTTACTTATCAAAAGAACATCAGTGCTTCACTATGCTGGACTTCTTTTTGTTAGCTGCGAATATTTTCCCACTTGACTCCTTAGCTAGAATTTGTATGGTTCTTTGGGGCATCTGGCTAAATCACAATGCTAAGGTTCATGTCGGGCTGGTTCGCGATCCTGTTTCTGTGGCTTCATGGGTGTTAGATCTTCTAACCGAATTCCAGAAAGCCAAAGCTGCCTCCTCTCAGGTACCTTTTCTTCAGCAGCCTCCTCCAGCCCCCTCCCCCCCTTTTGGTCTCCCCCGAATCCCAGCTCCCTTAAACTGAATACTGATGTGGCCATCAGAAAGGGCGTGGATTTCATAGGGGTTGGCGCGGTGATCCGGAATCATGAGAGCTGGATTGTAAAAGCTTTGTCCAAAAGATTCCCGAGCTTTTTTTAGCCTGAGGTGGGCGAGCTGCTTGCGCTAAGAGAAGGTCTACAGCTCTGTCACACTGGCGAGTTTCAGGTTCAGACCATTGAGGTCGATGCCAAGAACGTGGTTTCTGCGCTTAACTCGTGTGTTTCTCTCCCCTGTGATACTGGCGTTCTTGTTGGTGATGTTAAGGCTCTTTGCTTGGAAGTTAGTGTTTCATTGTGTCAAGCCATCTCTAGAAATGACAATCGTTTAGCGCACAATCTTGCTTCCTTGGCCTTCTCTTCTGTTGAAGAGCTCCGTTGGCAGTCTGTTGATGCCTCCAGTATTTTTCCTTGCTTTTCTGAGGCTTCCCTGTCTCCTTTGTAGGGTTGTATTTGACTTTAAAAAAAAAAAAAAAAAGAACAAATAAATAAACGCATTTCCAAAACTTTTAAAAAGAAAAATTAAAATTAAAACTTCCAATAACAAAGACAATTCTTTAGATAACATATTAAAATAGTTTACAATCAACTATTTACTTTAACAGAACTTTGGTGAATTTTCATATAATTCGTATTTGAAAAATTACATATGAATTCTCTATTAAGCTTTTGAATTCTAAACGTATTTCCTAGGTCCTAACCAAATTCAATATTAAGGTTACAAGAGAAGAAGGAAACATAAACTAGTTTACGTAGGTTGGTTATAGGTAAATAGATGCACCCAGTGTATTAAAAATTTTCTCTATCAAGTAAAGAGGCAACCCAACCTATAAAATCGTCATTTACCTTCATGTCGAGTGAATAGAATAAAAACATATTGAATGAGTCTTATTAACAAAAGTGTAAATCAATAAAATTAAGAAAGTATGTATTTACAAAACTAAGATAAAACTAGAATTTATTTATAAAAAAAAAAAAAAAAAGTTATGAAATGTAAAGCATACTTACAAAAGAAATGCACTTACACATTTTAAAGAGTGTGAACAACACCATTCTATTTGTATAAAAATAGATTAGAAGAGCTAGTTTAAAAAAAATAATAATAACAATAAAAATAAAAATAAAATAAAAATAAAATAAAAGCTACTCACCAGGCCTAGAGGGGCAAGGCCACACCAATCACGTAGTGGCCTCATCGTTAGTATCGCTGAAGTTTTATTTACTGTAGTTGTTACACAAGATTGGAATTACGGACTTATATTATTTAACACATTCCACCATAAAAGTAGTATATTGAAGTTTGAATTTTGATAGCTAAAAATATGTTTTTTTTTTTTTTTCCGTAGATACTGAATTTCCACCTTGAGTGGTGTAGCAATTTCTCTTCAATTTCAAGGTAAAAATATATATATATAGTGCTTTTATAATCAAGTATACCTAATGTTAAAAAATAAGAACAACTAATCAAATTTATCTATTGTATTCGCCTCTTAAAACAAATTTTCTCTCATATGTAATTCAAATATAATAGATGAATACCAATCAAATTTATCCATTGTATTCTCTCTTCTAAAATAAATTTTCTCTCATATTTAATTCAAATGTAATAGATGAATTTGATTGGTCTTTATTTTTTAAAATCAGGTATACCTGATTATAAAAACACTATATATATAATTTCATAAATTACTGTAATGAAATATAGATAGATAATCCTCTACGAACTCTAGCCCAGTTAAAGCGGGCTAAATTACTAGGGCAATATTAAGGCTGAGCCCATTGTTCGATGAGCCTACTTGATATCACACGCTGGCCCAGCATTAGAAATAGCTCGTGAGGATAACATCACTTCAAATCAAATTCTGGCAGCAACCCTACACTATCCATAAAAATCCGACGTGGCAACACATCATTGAACAACGAACCATCCATGCAAATCTCTCCCTTCCACGAAATCTACATCTTCCTATAACAAAACACCAACCCACTGATTCCAAATCACTCACTCACTCACCCACAATCCCACATCACCAACCATAATGGCATCAGCATTTGCGACCTCATCAGCAGTCATTGGCCTCGGAACCACCACCCCACTATCTTCTTCACCCAAGAAAACCCCTCTTCTTTCAAGTAAATTTTTATTTCCATTCCTCATTTCCTTGATTAACATTTTGTTGTTTTTGTTAATATGTTGTTTAATTTGATTTTATTTTGGAAATGTTTAGGCTTTGTGAGGTCTCCTGTGAGTGTGAGGAGGAGTCCTTTGGGGGTTGCAGGTGCCTCTGGAGGAAAATACACATGGTAAGTGAACATATGTTATGTGTATTGAGTTATGTTAATGATGGTTTTGTTTGATTGATGGTGTGATTTGAATGGACCAGCTTTGAGAGAGATTGGCTGCGGACGGATTTGAATGTGATAGGATTTGGGTTTATTGGGTGGCTGGCACCATCAAGCATACCGGCGATTAATGGAAAGAGCTTGACAGGGCTCTTCTTTGAGAGCATTGGAGCTGAGCTCGCTCACTTCCCCACACCCCCACCTATCACTTCTCAGTTCTGGTCAGTACTTTCAACACATTCTCACGTCATCGTGTGTCATCTATGCTTAACAATTTAGCTCAAAATACAGTCATTTATCATCTGTTCTGCCAATTTAACCGCCGAAGATATATATATTTGGTTACTCAACTGATTGAATAATCATACAGAGTTTGATTATCTTACTAATTGGATAACGTTATCTAAATATTATATCCATTAGATTGGTTATAAAGATAATTATTAGGGTCAAACTTTGATTAAATTGGATGGGTAATCATGTATCATTTATGCTAATAATTTAACTATAAGTAGTTACTCCTCACGAGTTTGAATCATGTCTCAAACTCTGATTTCATTGTAATACTCTATCAAAACACAATTTAGCACAAAATGATCTTAATAATTTTTTCGGTCTTTAAAGATATATATAAATGAAAATTAAAACGTAAAAAGGTCCCACCGAGATTTGAACTCGGGTTACTGGATTCAGAGTCCAATGTCCTGACCACTAGACCATGGGACCACTACCGACTAGTAACGGAGACTCTCTATATATTACTAGTGGCAAGTGTAGTTTTGTGCAAATTCTAAATGGTTGATAGTAGATAACTTTTCAACAGATGTCTTTATAACAAAATTAGAAACTATCCTAAAAAATTACATTACGCCTAAATGTAATCTTATCCTAAAATCAAAAGGTAAAATAAAATTGGTGCTCGTCTTGATAAGTAGTAAGATGATATACATTCTGTGCATGCAGGTTGTGGTTGATCACATGGCATGTGGGGTTGTTCTTGTGCCTTACTTTGGGCAAATGGCTTCAAGGGCAGGACTGAGGACTACTTTTGAATTTAGTCTCTTTTTCTCTGTATTTTTGGTATGATATTCGCTTCCTCGACTTCCTCTTCTATATATCTTCCATCTTGTGTTATATCTGTATCTCATAATTAATTATGACCAAGTTATTGACAAACTAATTTTATGGTCTAATAATTTTAGAATAATTCTCTCTCAAAAAAAAAAAAAAAATCCCATTTAAGTTCCTCCAAATTTAAATGATGATAATCACTCTTAAGTAAATAGTTCAAAACTCTCTTCACTTGAACTTTGAAATGTCCGGACGAGCTTGTATTTTTTTTTTTAAATTCATTCAGATATTAAATTATAGCTGATAAAATATAACTTTTTTTTTTTTTTTTTGAGGCAGAAAACAAAACATTCACACATGAAGGTATATATTGTTGTAAAATCTTAATAATCACGTTATGTATCATTTTGATCCAGGGAACCATACTAGGCTGGCGCTCGATCATGTTGCCTCATCTCCAAATATGTTAAATATAATTTTTTTTTTTCATAAAATTAACTTTTAAAAATGATTTTTTATATTTTAATCATTTTAATAATTTCTGGTTTATAATATGACATTCCAAATAAAACTTTGACACGCTTCATATTCATAGACCACTAATTACTAAAAAATACTCAGTTGGAACTTGGAGCCGTTCAAGTTTCAACATAACATGGGCCGATTTTTATTCATGTATTTATTTTAATATTTGCATGGTCAAAATGAATGTATCAGCCTAAAATCATACAACTAAGATTAGGCAATCAAGTTTTTTTTCACCAGTCAAATTTTGACCGGTAAATGATTTTGGCGTAGCTAGTCTAAATTTGTATAACCGTCGACGCAATTATTTGGGTCGCAAAATCTTCGAGGTCAACACATGGTTGTTGGAATAGCATGTTTAAATAATTATCAACATTCTAACATTATTCGTTATTCGTTACATCATATTCTATTGATTCAGTAATAATTTGAAAAAACTTTATTTTAGTTTATGAGATTTTTAAAAATATTAAATTTTTATAATTATTTTAGAAACAGTTTTTTTTATCTCTACTTTTTCTAAAATTCTTCAAAAAAATTCAAGCCGTCAGTCAATTGATGGTCAATGATGACTTTAAGTAATTTAAATTGTAATTTAATAATTTAAATTCAGGAATATTGTAGTCAATTTAATTTATAACTTCATTGTTTTATAAGGGTAATCCGATAATTTATGTGTCACTAATAATCATTAAAGGTAAAAATACTTTTTAATGTATTCTATTAATATTAACCGTCAGTTGATTGGCAGTTCAAACTTTTTTGAAAAAGTTAGGGATGAAAAAAGTTATTTAAAAAATATATTTAAAACTTGATATTTTTTGAAATATTAAAGATTAAAATAAAGTTTTTCTTAATAATTTACAAATCCAAATTGTTGACGCCATGATTTAGTAATAATCAACACGTCCATATTGTTGACGCCAACACCCAATCAATGCTTATTGAATGAGCTTTGTGAATAACAATTAAGAGCAATGATAGTGTGCTGATAGTGTAAGAACGATGCAAAAACAATAAAGAAATGAGATGCATGAATTTTCAAGGTGGTTCGATTGTGTGGAATAAAACCTACATCCATGGTTATTGCTTGGGAGAAAAGACAGAGAATAGAGTTTCGGTTACTATTAGCCAAAATTGGGATCCCTTTCTCTGGCTAATTTGTTCAAATAGAATGTTAGAATATTGGAAGGTTTAGAATTCCTTTCATATTTTACATTAGACTGCGCTAACTATATCGTGTTTAAGTCAAAATACATTTTCTAATAATTTCTTATTTGGTGCAGTTTCGTGTTTAATGGAAAATTCTTTCCGTTTTTAGGATTCTGTTGCAATAAGGAATTATCACAAGCTGTTGTACTTCGAGCTACCTTTTGGAGAATGTTCATGCTATTTCATGTGCAAGCTACTTGGTTTGAACTGCTATGTTGCTTGTTGCGCTTACTGTGCGTGGAGTAATTCAAATCTTCATGCTGATGTGGATTGTGGCATGTCTTATGAGCCTTAATACTAGTGCCGCTCTTTGGAATCTTGGACTTTTTAGTGCTTTATTGGGTCTAAAGTTTAAGTATTATTTTTAAGCACAACACATATATTATTGTTTGTACCTTATATTTGTAAGTTTAAATCTTTAAATCTAATGATTACTTAGCATAGTATTTAGTTTAATTTTTCAAAAAAATAAAAGAAGAAAATAAATTCGAATGCCTTTACAGGTAGTCATATATGTCTTGTTGTCCATATTTAGTTTGTATTTAGTGTATGATTATTGTATGATCGAGTCTATTTGTTGCCAAACAATAAGACATGAACATATTTATTCAATTCCCAACCCTACTACAGATCTTAAAATGTAGAGCAAGTCATTGTTGATAATGGGTAGGAATTAGCTAGGAAGCAATACCTATGCTCTCCGATGTTGCTCAGGCACATGCCCGACAACAATGAAAGATTCTTAATTTTTTTCCAATTTATATGTTGAGATTGCATCAATTTGTATTAAGGCCTTAGCAGTCCATGTTCGAAATGAATCCATGATTAACTATATATATGTTTGGTGTGTAGAACTTTCTATTAATTGCATTCTTTGTATAGTGAATATCCAACATTTTCACATGCCAATCATGTGTGAACACGTTTGCATTAAATTTAACGAACCTTCCTGTTGAATCACACTTGTTATGTGAAGATTATTGCATATGGTGAGAACCAAATTGAGAAAAGGTGGTTGAAAAAAATAATAAAAGTTGGAGAAGAATTAATGAGCATGCTCCATACTCCATATATATTTGAACGCAAAAAAGAAAAATAAATGATGGAGTTCCCTTTACAATGAAGCATTACACATGTTAAATAAAGATTATGATAGCTAATCTTGTAGAATTGTGAGCTGACACTTGTTCTATTATTGGTGGTTGGTTTGACTTAATATTTCAATGTTTGGTATTAGGCATCTGTCTTACTTATATGGCACTGACTGACAAGGCATGGTAGCCTTTATTGACTAGATTCTAATAAGAGAGTGATGATGTGGAACACTTGCAAAATTTGCTTCTGTATACATTTTCTTGTCAATTATCACACCTTCGAATTGTTTGCAAAAGGAAATATTGTCTTAAAACCCCTCATGTTAGGTAAAATTGAACTTATATACAAAGTAATTTTCATTGCGCAAATGTACATAAAATGACCAACTATTACCTATAAAAGGTCACTTTTACCCATAATTTTCAATCTGAAAAGACATGTTTACCTCTGTCATATGATAAATGAATAAGCATATTTATAATATTTTTATAAACTATTAAATAATTTAAAATGTTAAAGTAAGTGAAAAAAAATAGAAAATAAATCAATTCTACATATACCTGTTAATTACCTTTTTCATCCTTTTAGACAAAATCTTCTTCATCCTTTTCTATCTCTTCCCTTCTCTTTCAGCCAAAAATTCAAGCGTCATTCAAACCACGCTACCAACACAAAGTCACTATAAAATAATAATAATAATAAAAACCAAATACTCCCTATGATATAGTATGTGTGATTTTTATAGTAGAGATCACACTAGATTTGAAGATCACATTTAAAGATTATAAAATTATCCGTGAGTATGAAATCAATAAGTATTTGTTTCATTTAGAATAAGGATGAATACTATCGTAATGCAGCCCGAGACTATGATGACTAATATTTAATTTTATTTTTGGGGATAGGGATGGATATAGTGTATGAATATTCATCCCTATCAGGATCCGTTAACAATTTTACTATTTATAAATATAATACTTTTAAGTTTTATTATATAATTACTAAAAAATAATTACATAATCATTTTTCAAAATTTTCTCAACAAGAACCTAAAAGTTACTTCTTAAAAACATAAAGAGAAAGCAAAAAGAGAGAGAAACAGGGTTGCTGTTGATCACCACTAATTTTTTTTTTTTCCTTTTTTCCTCTAGTTAACAATGATAAACTTAATTTAATGTATAACTATATTATTAATGATAAACTTAATTTAATGTATAACTATATTATTATTCTTAAATTCAATGTTGGAGATTAGCTACACTTTTATGATTAGATGTTAATTACATTTTTCTTATATAAAGTATAACAATTTAATATTCTTTAGTGGAATAAGATATTCTTTCAAATTTGTCATGCTTAAAGAAATGAGGATGGATATAAAGATGAAGATATAAATCTCGAACAGATACGGGGATGAAAATTGTGATACCCTCACCAAAACTATTCCATTGCCATCCCTAATTGCCTATGATCTGTAAGTGGAACAAAGATGGAAGAGATCTCCATCCAAAAGAGAAGGATAAAATCCCTTTTCTTTTTCTTTTTTGGTATTTTACAATTTATTGTTACATTTGATTTTAAATTAATTTGAAAATTTTGGGAAGGTGATATGACGGTTATGATTGACCCACATTATTTGTTCTTTAGTTTATTCAATATCACACTTTAAAAGTTGCCCTTCCTATATTTAACTTTCAGTTGAGTAACTGTTTGGTCAATAAAATTTAAAAGAGATTTTAGTAATTAAAGAATACCCAATTTCACCTAAAATTAAGGGTATTAGTGCAATTTTCCCTTCATGAAAACATGAAGCTCCAATAAGATACGTTATTTGTTTAATAAATTGAAAATTTTTTTTGAATAATTTTTTTTTTTCGAAAACTTATTTGTGAAAGACATTCGTATTATTAAAAAAAAAAGGCTAAAATAACCTAAAAAAAGGTTTCCAAAAATAACTTTTCCTATTTTGTACATCTAACAACGAAACCATATCAAATAATTCAGAAGAAAATGACATAGAAGTGAAAAAGAAGGTCCAACATCCAAGTGATGGTTTGAAACTTTGAATAGCCAGTGTTGGGTACACGAACAAGGAAAGCAGACGAAGAGATTGTTTAGGTGGAAAGTAGTAGTAAGTAGGAAGTTGTGATTGAAATGAAATCTCATGTATGTACGTACGCACACTCATATGAGGAAGGAATTGGGGAAGACCAAGTAGAATGAAACCAAAGGAAAGGAGGCAACGGGGGCAGGCAGTGGGGGCCTCCTTCTATTTAAAAAGGTTTAAAAAAACAACAACAAAAACAGCTATCAAAATCCAAATGAATCCCACACATTGAGCCGTTGGCGAGGCCCCACCTCGTGCCTTCTTCACTCTCCCCTTCTATTTTTCTTTTCTTTGATTGATTGATGTACTGGCATCTTTCAATTATTTCCTTGTACTTTTCCTTACTACTCTTATTTGTATTCAAGCCCTTCTTTTCTTCTCTATTTTCTCATCACCCTTATGGTCCTAATTATTTATATCAATTAATTTATAAGAACTTACAAGTGTCCTCAGCAATATCATGAATCAAACACAACAAATTCAAATGTCTTTTTCAATTATTAACATAACTGACAAAGTTCATAACGTTTTGAGAGTGTCATTACACAAACTTGTAACTAATATAAGGTATTATTAATATCAGATCTTTTTTTTTTTTTTAGCTATTACAATGAATTTGAAATTTGATAAAGGGGTTGATAACTCATAGTTTATAACCTTCAAGATATAAATATGATGACATACATACAACCTCATATGATTGTATGATATAATATTAGTTCTAACTAAGTAACACTTCAATGTGTTAACTTACTTACGTATAAAAGCATTTCCAATATAATTATTTATTGGAATTAAATTTCTCATCACGCATGATATATAGAAAATGAAACAGAATAACGTTTTCTAATGCAATTATTTAATCTAAATATAGAGCTGATATGATATATATATATATATATATATATATGAAGTTAAGGTTCTCAATTGATAAACTCTTCTTGAAATACTTACTAGGATTTTTCACCCTTTCAAATTAATTAAAAATATGGAGAATTTTTCTTACTCTTCTCTCAATTATAAAATATTTAAAAAATTTGATTAAAAGTGAATGTATATTTTATTTCAGATAATTGTTTGGAGATGAAAATATGTATTTTTATATTTTTTAGATAATTATATTAGAGATGAAAATATGTATTTTTATATTTTTTAGGTAATTGTATTGAAAATGAAAATATGTATTTTTGTATTTTTTTTGCCAATATGGATTCATATTCATAAAAACATTGATGTATTATTAATAGAAACTTAAAATTGCATAATAGTATTGTAGATGCTTTAAGTTTATAAAGTGTATTAATATATAAAGTTACTATTTAAGAAAGAGGAAGATTTTTTTTTTTTCAAAATTTGCAATTATATACATAAATACTCACCCATGACATAATATAAGCTGGTATTGCACTTTTCTTTTATATTGGTAATAAGAATTCTAATTACATTATACATATTTTTCTTCTTATAATGAGAGTAAATATTTGTTTATATTAATAATCTTTCCAAAATTGAAAAAAAAAAAGAGAAAAAAGAAAAGAAGACAAAATCTAACTTGGAAAATATTTATAAAAAAAAACAAAAGCTTGAAATTAAAGGAAAGAAGTGTTATATATTGATACTGGTGAAAAACGAAAGCGAAGAAGGTGGTGGTGTAAGTTAAAAAAGATTATTGCAGAAAACAAAACAAAAGTCAAAAACTGTGGCAGTTCGTTTACACATGCACGTCCCTGATTGAATCCAATCGGCTCACGTGTACGCCACGTCTGCTTCTCGTCTTTTAATCAGCCAATACGCAACACCCCATTAATGTGGTCTGTCTCCCCATCTCTCTCTCTCTGTTCTCTCCCCTGCTTTTTTGCGTTCCCTCTTAAATATTTCTGAATCAAAGCAATCACAACAAACAAATCATTTCATCAACAATGCTTCCATTTCAAAAATCATTTCATCAACATTCCATTTTTTGACACACCCTTCTTTTCTTTTAGACTGGTTAATGATAATGATAATAATAAGAAGAAAGAATCTTTGATTGGTCACTTTTTCTTCCTGAGGAATTCTAGGCAACAAGTTTGGACTTAAAAAAACCAAAAAAGAAAGTTGGTCAATCTAATTTTATAAACTTTACCACTTGTCACTCATTCAAGTCTCTTTCTTTCTTTTCGTTTCCAAATCTTGCAAAATCTTTGAAAATGGGTCACCACTCATTTCCACAACTCACTCCAGTTTTTCTTACTCGTCTTTGATTCAACACCACCATCGACTCTGTTTCTTTTTTCCCATTTATTTGAAACCAAGTGAGAGAATTGTGTGCAGGATCAGAATGTCATGGCAGAACCAGAACGAGAACGTGGAGGGTAAAAGTGGTGTAAGCAAGATCAGAAAGCGAGGCTGCTCGTCGTCATCATCGTCTTCATTGGTTCAAAAGTACAGATTCAAACGTGCAATTTTGGTGGGAAAGAGAGGTGGGTCGACAACGCCTGTGCCCACATGGAAAACAGCTGTGAAATCACCTTCTACTCCCTCTGATACGCCAAAAACAGAGCAACAAGCCAAGTCCACACCATCTAAAGCCAAGGAAATGTCTGTTTCCGCTCGGAAACTTGCTGCCACATTGTGGGAAATCAACAAAATCCCTTCTCCTAAATTGAACAAGGATTTGGATACGAAAGATTTGAGAAGCAGAGAGAGGGTGGTTGCTACTACTCTGCCTCCACATTTGTCAGATCCATCTTATAGTCCTGTTTCAGAGGTGGGATGTGTTAAATGTTCTGTTATATTTTGTTGAATATGTAATTGAAATGTTAATGTTTGTTTGTTGTTGATTGAATTATGCAGACTACGGATCAAGCGAGAGGTTGTAGTGTACGGAGGAGAAGAACATCAGTTGTTTCTCAGAGGATTCAAGTGGGTGATTACAATTTGGAAGCGTTGGATTCTTCTCTTAGCAATGCTAGTTTGATAGAGGTAGATACCAAGTATACTTAAATGGCATGGTTTGGGTCGTTTTCCATTTTGTCTTCAAAAGATAAGAAGCATAATATAACGACAGAATTGCACATAAATTATATTGGCAGTGGTACTGCATATTTTGATTTCTAAAGATTCTAAAACTGTCACTCACAAAAATGGCCCATTTTGCTTGAACATGGAAAGCGACCTTTTAACTTACTACATTGTTGTTTTCAATTCAAATCTTATTGAACAAATTGTTAGATAACATTTCTTAACTTTTTAGTTTGTCCTGAATTTAGCACAATATATTTTTGCTTTATTCGTCTATATAAAGGTCTTGAAAAAGTTGATTAAGACCGGTTTGGATCATGACAGCTTTGATTAAAATGGAACTGTTTTTCTTTGAAATAAGAATGGTCTTGATTCGATGATTCGTATTGTATATAATCAAACTCGAGGATTTCATCACAATATTCTTGGATGCATATTGGGTTGGTACATCTATATGAGCAAGTTTGAAGATGAAATGTTTGCTGATCATAAGAGTAAATTGCAGATAGAAGCTTGTCGAGGCAAGACTCATGATGGATGCATAATTGGAAGTAAAACGCGGTTGAAGGATGTTAGTAATGGCTTGACTGCATCCAAAGAGCTTGTGAAAGTTCTGAATCGAATTTGGGGCGCTCAAGAACAGCATATGTCGAGCAAATCCCTTTTCTCAGCTCTTAGGTCTGAGCTTGATCGAGCTCATATACAAGTTAATCAGTTGATCAAAGAGCAGCGGTCTCATCACAATGAGATCGAGTACCTTATGAAACTTTTCGCGGAAGAAAAGGCAGCTTGGAAAAGGAAGGAGCATGGCAGAATTCGCGATGCCATAGCATGCATAGCAGAAGAGCTCGAGATAGAGAAGAAACTTAGGAGACAAACGGAGAGACTCAACAAGAAGCTTGGAAAAGAATTGGCAGAAACAAAGGCGTCTCTATTGGAGGCAACGAAAGAACTTGAGAGCGAGAAGAGGGCAAAAGAGATATTGGAACAAGTATGCGATGAGTTGGCTAGAGGCATTGGAGAAGACAGAGCTGAGGTAGAAGAGCTGAAAAGGGAATCTGTTAAAGTCAGGGAAGAGGTGGAAAAGGAGAGGGAAATGCTTCAACTTGCTGATGTGTTGCGCGAGGAGAGAGTTCAGATGAAACTTTCTGAGGCTAAGTACCATTTCGAGGAGAAAAATGCAGCTGTGGAAAGCCTAAGGAATGAGCTTGAGACGTATTTGAGAACCAAAAAGGGTGAAGAAAACGGTGAAATGTCTCCGAACTTTGAGAGAATCAAAGATCTTGAAGCTTATTTGAAGAAAATCCAATTTGGGGCACATGAAAACGGGGAGAGAAACGAGAAAGAAGGGGAACTAGTCGATGGAGAAGGACACGAGGGGGATGACTCGGGTGATAGTGATCTGCATTCCATTGAATTAAACATGGACAACAGCAGCCAGAGCTACAAGTGGAGTTACGCTCGTGAAAATGGAGCTCAAGACGATCTAAAAAGGGTGTTGGTTGATAAAGGAATTCAAGGGAGGAAATCTCTTGAGAAAATTCAGTGGGGAAGCATTTGCTTGGAAAGAGGAACTTCGAACAATGGTATGGATTGGGACTCAAGAACTAAAAGTCTGGAACATTCAAGCGATTTCGACAAGGAAAGATTGGCGGGGAACATTTCGCAAATGCAGAATCAGGATCATGAAGACGAAATCAAGAGATACAGATCAATTAAGAATCTCAGAGACCATATATTATCCGGTTCTAAGATGGCATTGCTCCAGAATTTTTCGAGTCCAACGCAACAATGGGGGCAATTGTTGCAGCAGGACGGTGGAAGTGTAGATCAAGAAAGTGAAAGTGATGGATTGAAGCGCAAGTCAGTAGAAGCAAGAGGTGAGCGAAGGAGTTCATAATACATGTGTTTTGATGCTTAGCTTGCCGTTCAACTGGCGAATATGTTTGTTGATTAATTGACCAATATCAAAGAGCAAAATGTACATACAACGTTTATACATACAAGGCTGTGCGTATCTGGTAAAACTGATCAGTCCACAAAGGCCTATATTATGACTACTTGAGAGATTTTTTTGCTGTATTTGTTCTGCGCTATGTTTTCAAGTTTAGAGTAGCATTCTGTCAACAGTCAACTCCATTGAGATTGAACTTTATTATAAACATATTGTATCCATATCAATTTTTAAATATTTAGTCCATTTTGAGCCGATATACAAGTACGTTTGGAAATTTGATGGGACATGTACTTCTCTTGAGTTTAACAACTGTTACCACTCTAGAATATAACTTATTGAGGTTTTTTCTTTTTCTTTTTTTCTTTTTTTTTTTAAAACTAAACTGAAATTCATTCAATTCGAACAGGGAAAATACAATGAAAACTCACTATCTCCCAAAACAAGCCTCCTCTAGAGGGTAGACATAAATAGTTGTGCATTGATATATTAAAAAAATAAAATAACTAAAGTTTTGATTCCATAATGTATACATGTGTTTACGTAATCCTTAAAATAGAAATGAAAGCGTGCATTAATTGCTATGGTTTGTTTGAGTTTTCATATCCATCCAAAACCGAAACATAGGTTTGAAAAGAATAATAAAACGCGTTACTTGTTTTTGAAGTGATATAAATTGTGGTTGATATATATATATTAATTCTATCATCAGTATCTCCTAACTTTAAAAAATTAGGACGAAAACCAATCAAATTCTTTTACTATATTTTTTTTTCATAAAAAAAATTCATTCTTCTATTTAATTCAAATGTAATGAATGAATTTAATTGATTTATCCTAATTTTTTAAATTTAGGAGGTACTGATAATAAAATTACTCTATATATATACGTGAAAATTTGGATTTTTATCAAAACTTAAAAGATAGGAGATAGGTCATGAATTTCAACACCTTCCTACTTGAAATAACCTCTCACAATTACACAAATTAAAAATGGTTTTAAAATGCTTTCATCTATTATTGAGAACTTAAAGATAGGTCATGAATTTCAACACCTTCCTACTTGAAATAACCTCTCACAATTACACAAATTAATGATGGTTTTAAAATGCTTTCATCTGTTATTGCGTTGGTCAAAATCCCTCAAAAGATTGAATAATTGATTGCATTGATAGTAATCCAAACAAACGCATGGGTAGTAGTTAAAGTAGCATGTGTGCAACAGGTGAAGCTGATGGCCTCTTCAACTGAACAAGAAGCCAGCATTAAGTTTTGAGATAATTATTGAAATGCATGATAGGCTTGAGCAGAAGGTGGGCCAACTATGAAGATTATATAATGTATTAACGTCTTCCATAATTGAGCCATTGTCAACCATGTGGATTTACTTTAATATCTCGATTATGTTAAATAATAGGCTTCCACATGTTCAATCAAACTTTAGCTCCTGACTTCTTCTGCATTGTTCTCTTCATCTCTTAATATTGCACTAAATAACTAGTTCTTTTGTCTTTTCTTACTCAGTGCTTCAAATGCTACAAATTCTTTGTAGTACAAAGACTGTCAATCTCGAAAAAAAAATTAAAAACCTAATCTATTAAAGCCTGATAACCTCTGACAAGGTAAATGGAACCACAATGTAAAAATTATAAAAGCACTGTTCCCTGCACTGACCAACTAGACACCAATCAATTTTAGGCATGGATTCATTAAACTTTGTTTTGTTAATAATGCCAGTAGCATTAATAACACATCTCAAGTGATGGCATTAAAACTAATTAGACCTGGTCCGGACCAAGATCCAGACTTTGAAATATTATACTTAGGCCTAGGTATACCTGAGCCTTGGAGCTCAGGTATCTGGGTACAGGGTACTGGATGACCAGATTTATACCCAGATTCAGTTAAAATTGTTCATGTTATTAATGTGATTTAAAACATCAGTTAAGTCATGTGCACCATGCATGGCAACATGCACTAATGATTAGCCACATCACAAAAAAAAAAAAAAGAATGACCAGGAAAAGGTAGTGGGCGCGGCCAAAATTTTGGAAATTTTTGTGCAGCACATACGAAAGCAAGTTCTTTTGCATCAAACGCAAATATATGATAAACAACATAAAGCATATGACTAAGAATTTACAAATAACCTGCAACACCAATTTACATTGTTTCAATTAGTACTGAAATTTCATTTATTAAGACACTTGTCGGGGTAACATTAAGAGAACCACAATAATATTGATACATCTGACCTCAGAGGTGAAGATGATCTTAGATCTGCACCGGCGTTTATCTGGTCGATACTGCATGACTTTAACATTAGCTGGATACAACTATTTGAGAGAGTCTTCTGGTTTCAGAGGTGATGATGTAAAAGTAACTGGCGTTGCAGGTTGATCCCTCACAATCAAGCTAAGGACCTCAGGCCTTGCATAATGCCCAACCACATCAAAGTCAAATTTTGCCCGCGCTATTTCTCCAAGATCTGGGCATCATTGATAATTAGCAGAATCAGATTTTCACTCTTTTCTTTGCCAAAACAAAATCTGAACACAAGACAACCAAATTTTTCCAGACATGGTTGGCTAGAATCATACCAGGTGATGTTTGTAGGAAAGATAAGTTAATAGATGAAACTTTTAAGTGGTCCATTTTCAAGTGAAGTTCATATTTTGGCCAAAGAAAACGTAACTAGAAGACTTAGACAGGTAGAGGGGATCTATGCAGTGGACTCATACACACATGCAAACAAATAAACACACACAAACACACATCCATTAAACTCTGTAACTGCAATGCAACCAGAACTTGAGCTACAATGTTAACAGCCTAGATTACAATGTAAATATTTGTCCATCAGTCAATTGACTCCGGTCATTATCTGCGCCCGACAGAAAGATGATATGGTGTGGTTTCCAACAGTCAATGCAAATTGGTTTTTGTTTCCAGACAGCCGCTGAATACCATCTAAGCTGTTCGAAAACTGATTAGGTGAAAGCAGATTTACCTTATTCCAGATCAAGTTATAAGAGTTCACCAAAGATTGTAAAAATAATGTTTCTAAATATTGCTATAAACATGTTTCTAGGCGGAAAACTCTTAAAATGGCCAACAAACTTATGCTAAAAATATGCCATTGCAAATATACATATTGAAAAAAAACCATGAAATTAATCTCACATATTATAAAGGCTTCTTATCAAGCAAATCACACATTTTTGTTAAATGATTCTTTGGCATATTCTTTATAGTTTTACCGTCTCCTTGAAATGAATGTAAAAATACTCTTACAAACAACACTCACTTGGTTATTCTCTACGAACAACTTCCTACACAGAATTATTTAAGACTCTTGTGAATATTCAAGTTTTATAATATAAAAACTAGAGCAAACAGTGAGATACCTAGATCACCAGAGATAAGTGCCTCCCCATCATAATTGGGTCCAGCCAGAACAGTCCCTGATGGTGATATTATAACACTTCCTCCAGCACAGACAACAGAATCCGGATTAAGATCCTCTTCTCCTGAAAATGTATAATCCGGAGGAGGTGGGTAATCTTTCCTTCGACAAAACTGGTTCGCTGACAACACGAAACATCCACCTTCAAGGGCAATATGAGTCATCGACGCCTGCCACACCTCCCTCGAATCAGCCGTAGGAGCACAGTATATTTCAATGCCTGCAAAACAAAAGAAAAATTGGCAGACAACATTGAGAGGCATACAATATTTCCATTACAAATGCTAACTATTAGTTCAATATTCGGATACCTTTACCATACAATGCGGTCCTAAGAAGAGGCATTCTATTCTCCCAGCAAATAGCAGCACCTATTTTGCCAACTGGGGTGTCGAAAACAGGAACCGTTGAGCCATCGCCAAACCCCCAAATGATACGCTCCAAGGCAGTTGGCATGATTTTTCGATGCTTCCCTAGATAACGACCTCGAGAATCGAAAAACAAAGCAGCGCAATAGAGAGTGTAGCCATCTCTCTCAACCACACCCATCACCAAGTACACCTTATACTTGCCAGCCATGGCTGCCAGCCTATCCACCTCAGGCCCTGCAGAATTGTAATTGGTTTTAGAGAAAGTTAAGCGCTTTACTTGCAATCAGCAACCAAAATGAATAAAAAAAACACAGACCAGGAACATCAATGGCAGATGCATGGTACTTGCGGAACTCTTCTTTGCCTTTGGCTGTCCGGTTGCCAATTGTCACACCGAAAGTGGAGCCACGTGGATACCCACCAATGAATGTTTCTGGAAACACCACCAGGTGCGAGCCGTGGCCCGCTGCTTCCGCCACCAGCCTCTCCGCCTTGTCTGTACCACACACTCGTTAGTTGTTACTACTGATTGATGCATGACATGTTTTTTAAGTGGAAAGCGTACCAAGAGTGGCGGGAGTGTCGTAGAAGATGGTGGAGGCTTGGACGACGGTGGCGCGGACGGTGGGTGCGGAGGAGGAGTCGGAGCCCATGTCGACCTCGGGGAAGAGTGGTCCTTCGGATGCTACTAGCGCCATTTGTGTTTTGTCTTTGGTGGCTTCACTTGCAGACAGCGTTGGTGCTTGTAAGGCTGCTGGTTAAGCCTTCCGTGTGCTCGAGGATCTACATCTTTCAACCATCTCATTCTTATCTTCCCTCCTTTACATACGACAAAAAAATAATAATAAATAAAATAAAATAAAGCAAACCAAGTTTGTCCAAAAGAATTGAAAATAACATGTGACAACCTTAACAATCGTAATCAATCGTGTGTATATATATATATATATATATATACACGCGCGCGTATAACCAAAACTTCCTAACTTTAAAATCAACCAAATTTATTTATTATATTCTTTTTTCTAAAATAATTTTTTTTATTATCTAATTTTAAATTATCTTAAACTAATTTAACTACACATAATTTATTTTTTTTTCTCTTACAATATTTTAAATATATATGTTCAAAACAGTTTCACCAGATGTATATTATAATATTATTTTTTTAGAATATTATTTCATTTATTGTTAGAAGACAGATTTTTATATTCTAAATAAAATTAAAATTAATTTTTCGTTGTCAACTGAAAATTATGAGAACTGAAAACGAATACTAAAAATACTACTGGACATGCCCTTTATTTTACATGAACAACTCCTCCAGTAGTGGAGTCAATAGCCCTTTTTTTTTTTTTTTTTTTAAATCTACATTCATTCAATAAATTGTCATAATTGTCATAATTTACAAATCAAATACATATAAATAATAGGTAATTACTTAATAATTCTTACTTTTTAACTTATTTCAAATGGATTAGATTATATCAACTTAAAAAATAATTTAGAATATTTCAAAAAAAAAAAATAATAATTCAAGATATTTTTCATTTTAACTACAATGATCTGTTGAAATGCATGAACATGTATATGTATAGTCTTAAATTATTTCAAGAGATTAAAAACTTGTGCGATACACTTACATGGTGATCCATTCTATTGAAAAACATCAACATGCTAGAATCATTATTATGAAAAAAAAAAAAAACCTTAATAAACGGTACAAGCAAAAACTGTTTTGTTACACATTTACAAATTAAAAGAAATTTGATGAAATATATTATATGCACGTTAGCAAGAATAAGATATGTAGAGGAAAAACTTCGAAAAATTTTTTCCTGAAATTTTATAAATAAATATTAAAAATATAGAAAAATACTGAAAAAGAAAAACAATAGTTTTACCAAAATAAATTCTAAAATTGTCAATAAAAATCATACAATATGGATGCTGAGAAAGAAGGACAATATGGGCGCAAAAGGCGCCTAAGCCTAGCACAAGACCCAAGTCACAGCCTCACGAGTGCGAGTAGACGGCACAGTGCTATCTAGTATGGACAAATATCCGACTTTCAATTTCTTTCCTTGTATTTGTAACCCAAGTGAAAAACAAAGAAACAAAGGAACACCGAAAAAATGCACCAATACAAGAGCCTACTTGTCGACACGCATACAATGGAAATTCAGGAAGTCGACTTCTCTCTATTTATCAATTAAAATTAACAAAGTTTTATCACCAACTTAAATTAAAAGTTTTACAGGTGTGTTGTAATTGTATAAATCAGTAGGCCCAGGTGAATCGAGTCAAGCCCAAGGTAGTAGTCTAGTTAGTGGGCCCCAGTGTCAGTTGACCCAGATAGAGCCCGAAGGCCCGATTAGAGCATCAGTTGATCAGTCCATAATTCGTTTATAAAAAATCTATGTTGGAAAGACTATTTAGGAAAGGTTAATCTTTAGAAAAGATAAACACATTGAATTGGAAATATAAGCAAATAGGATTCAGTGGCAAAAATCAATGGAGGATCCATTGATTCTTTCTAATGACTTACTAATTTATTTCTATTCTAAGGCTCTTATTACTTTTATAAAAAGGGAGAGTCATAAAAAAGCAGGGCATCCAATCTTTCATATTGCTACTCCGCCCTGGCATCTCTAGACAATACAATTTCTTTTATTTATATTGTCGCTTTGCCCTACAATTCAAGGGCACTCGTTCTTTTAGACTTCATTTTTCTCTAGCACAACCTTACAAATCGGTTAACACAATCCATCCATTGGATTGATAGCCTTCCGTTAGTCAGATGGTTACCTCCACACTTAAATACTTGCATGCTATCATTCGATTCATTTTAATTTATATTGTCCTCGTTTATCATTTATTTCATTGTATTTTGGTTCAACAACGTGATGTTATTATTTGTTGTACGTCAATACTCATTTATCTGTATTTATGTTATTTTCAATATTAATTTGAGTGTCAAAGTGTTAATACCGAAAATAAGTTGATAAAATAGGATTTAACTATAGTATGTACGACGTGAGGTCGACACATTGATATGTCTTATCACATACAACATAAATAGATATTAGATATTAGACACATACTAAAATGCTCCTTATCGAATATATGTGTAACAGAAATTTCATTTCCAAAAATTTAAATGGATAGAAAATAATTCAATTATAATATTAAAAAATTAAAGTTATGATGCGTTAACACCCAAAGTTATGATACGTTAACACCCACTATATTAAAGGAGGCCAATTGAGAAATTTATCCATATCGATGACTAGTCTCCCTTAGTGGATACAAGAGGGTGCAAATGCATAATAATTAATTCTGGTCATCTAGATGCAATTATGGCAAATCCAAAGGATGCAAATTCAATTCCCCGCTTATAATTATTAAGCCAATAAAAAGCAGACACATGGAACATGGAGAGGTTGACACATGGGCATATCACGTCAGAACCAGGCTTCGTAGCAAGGGCATATGACGGCCAAAGCAAAGCGGACGTGGAAAACACTTGACAAGCAACGAAAAAGGCAAAGGGAAAACATAAAGAGAAAGCAAAGCATTGTCTGTGTTTTGTTTCTGCCAAAAACAACACCAACAAGTTTACTACTACAAGCTTTTTTGTATCATCGTTTTCCATCTTTTGTGTGGGATGAGAAAAAATGGCAGGGTTATCAAGCGAGACTCAGAATTCGATAGCGGCGTCGTCCATGTTTCCAGGGTTCAGGTTCTCGCCGACAGACGTGGAGCTTATCTCTTATTACTTGAAGAAGAAGGTGGAGGGCTTGGAAAAGTGCGTGGGGGTCATCTCCGAGGTTGAGATTTGTAAATATGAGCCCTGGGATCTACCAGGTTCGTTTTCTGCTTCTTAGTTTACTTGACATGGTACAACTGCTATGAAACTGCACTCTGACTTTATATTTATACTCAACTGTTGTGTTGTCTCTTATATTTGTTAACGTACCATTAGCTTAAATGTTAAATGCTAGTTTTTTATCTATTTAAGTTTTCGAATATGACGGTAACTACCATGCAATAAAGGCCGGGAGGTCTCTTTATCTGAAAAAGTATGTACATGTGATTTTTTTTTTTGGAAATATGTGTATGTGAATTGGTGATATTCTATTCAGTAGCTTTATTATTATTATTATTATTATTATTATTTTTTAAAATATCTCATTGGCTGAGGTAAATAAATGGATGGCTTGACGATGTTACAAATTTAAGCTAATAGCTTCACCAAAGTTAAATTTATTATTATATGGTATTCACTTAATAAACAGCTACTGCTTTGATTTGTTGTTGCCTAATTCAGCATCATTTTGTCATTCTTAAAACATGTAATGGAAGTGTTAATACCTGGTGATACATGGGAGAAAGTGGGAGGTTTTTTAGATTTTTAGTTTAATTCTTTATATTGATTATGACAATTATGAGAGAAAGGTGAGGAACAGAAAAGTAGAGAGACTGGTATATGGTTGCTTATAAAATGTTTCGTTCACCAATCACCATCACAGCAAAGAAAATACGAGGAATTTTATTTTATTTAATTTTTCTGTTTCTTAGGTTGAAAGAAAAGCGAGTAAAGAAAAGAAAAGTTATAAAGGATTTCCTCTTACATACTATGTATTCTATTTTAAGAAGGCATCTACTTTCTTTTTCTTTTAGTTTTCTTCATTTTTTTAAAAGAGATAAATAATGGTGCTTTTTGTTTTCGCTTTTCTTCACTTTAGTTTCTCTTGTAGCAGATAAACCAAAGATGTATTAAGAGATCAAGTAAATTCCTAGTGCTTTCACTCTCACTTTTTATATTTTCTAAGAACCAAGTTAAGCGTTTAGGAAAGTAATGAACAAAAGAAAGGAAGTCTTTGGCTCTTAAATTTGTTAACGTATTATAACCTCAAATCTTAAATATTATAATTTGATAATTTACTATCAGTTGAAACTTTTAGGTTTGATGATACCTAATAGAAGTTTTTAATTAAAAGATATATGTAAAAATGGTGTATTACAAATAATAGGACTTTAATAATTTTGATGTTTTTGAATAGATGGAAGTTTGATTGTTTCGACTTGTGTGATTTTATGTCTTTCTGCTAGTAAGGTTCACTTTGTGTTAGTAATACCAAAGAAAATTTGAAGTTGTAAAACATTTCACTTTTTATTTGTACATTAATTTGTTCTGCCTCTTCTTTTCTTTGTGTCATGCGATTTGGTTGGCTGTTTAGTCAGTAATTACTCAATTCTTACCTTTATTTGATAACTGATGACTGCTGGATTATCTTTAACTAGCCAAATCCATCATCCAATCCGAAAATGAGTGGTTCTTCTTTTCTGCTCGCGGGAGAAAGTACCCAAATGGCTCACAAAGTAAAAGGGCAACTGAACTGGGTTATTGGAAAGCTACCGGAAAGGAACGTAACGTAAAGTCAGGTAATGATGTCATTGGTACAAAGAGGACTCTTGTGTTTCACATTGGTCGTGCCCCGAAAGGAGAGAGGACGGAATGGATTATGCACGAATACTGCATGGAAGGGAGCTCCCAGGTGGCTTGAGTTATTGTTAGTTCAATAAGTAATTCTGCTTGGCATTTAATTGAAGTTCTTGTTCTAATTTTTTTGTGCATAACATAAGATTAAACAGCACCCCACCCCCCTCTCACCCTCCACGACTCTTCTTATAGAGGTTTCATATAAGATGTTCTGCAGTTAGAGACACAATCTTACTTTTGTGCCATATTACTGGAATTTTTAGCTTAATTGATGGTATGACAACATGTTTACCTTCTGCTAACTGCAGTGTGGTTAACTCTCCATCATTACTATAATTATGCTTGTTATAGCATTTTTGTGTTATGCTGCGGATATCACACTTAGCTGCTGTTATCATTATGCATATTGCAGATACTATATCTTAACAATTACATAGATGGTTTGACTGCATTCATGCATAAGAAGTCAAAATTGTACTCAGTTAAGTACTCATTCAATTAATCTATAAATAACTTAAAATCTTAAATTTGAGTTTATATTCTCTCATTGTAACTAAAATCCTTCAACAAATAAATCTCGGATGCTGAGAGTGCCTCCTGTTTCTTCACATTAGTAGATTAGGCTGACACAAACAGTCAATGTACGAAGGTTGTTGTTGCCATATGATTTCTTGACAAGAGCTGGTTTCTTGAAAGAATAATATAAATAGTAATGTAAATGATTGATGTGTCTAGCTGCTGTCTAATAGCCAAGGCTGAAAAATAACTCTCAGTAGCTTCTTCTCATTTTGTGAGGATGATTCTGCATATATCCTTTTGTCATGGAGGCCTCCACTTTTTTATTAGGGTATTTTGTGCTTGGAATGGTTTTGATATATTTCTATTGATGACATGTTTTCTTTCAAAATCTTACCATAGAGCATTAAGATGTTTCATAAAAATTGACCACTTATGGGTGCATTTCATTGGACCAGCATACTTTATAAGCTTTTCGTAGTTGTATAATAGCTATTGTGTTCTGAGCGAGTTAGTTGATGGAGTTTTCCCTGCATTCGGCTGCTCTTGTGAATTTGCAGGATTCTCTAGTGATTTGCCGTCTCAGAAAGAATACCGAGTTCCGTCTGAATAGTACTTCAAATCGGAATTCTGTGAGAATGCGTAGCAGTAATTATGCCCTGTCAGAAGGAGGAACTGACCAGACAGGCATGTCTGAAGGAGACAGGGCAGTTGAATCTTCTTCGAAGAAGTGTAGTAGCAGCCACAATTCTTACTCTATAGAGCAAATTGATTCAGCATCTGAATCAGAGCAGAAGCTGGCTAATGATGTTACCTTGACTGAATCTTCCGCTCGCAACAAGGTCAATATTTATATTCCTTTTTAACTTATTACTGATAAGTTTTCAAAATTATGGGAAGAGAGCTACTCATGAATTGTCCAAACCATGATGATTCTGATACATTTTTGAAACTAAAAGGATTTCGATGATGAAGACGATTATTTCGCTGAGATATTGAAAGATGATATAATCAAGCTAGATGAAGCTTCACTGTCTGCCACATCGGTGGCTGCTAGCAATCCTAATCCTGAAGCCGCGGGAACGTCTCAACAGTGTGTGGAAGGAGCAGTTCCTTTGCAAGGCACAGCCAACCGAAGAATCAAATTGAGGAAGCCAAAACCAGGGCTTGCTCGATTCGGTGTGAACTCTGTAGGGAGAAATAAATCTCAAAACAGAGAGCCACAGCCACAGCCACCAAAATGTGTGCTTACACTCTGGGGTAGGACCTTCCATACTGGACTTGTATTTGTAGTGTATTGTATGCTGACTTTGCTGGCTGTGTTTCTGTATATGTATGGCGGTTTTTGGCCAGTCAAAGCCTTGTCACGTCCTACTTTAAAGAAGGATTTCTAGCACTGATGTAAAATATGGGATCGATGTGGGCATCCCTGTTGTAAATTGAAATTTGAAGATTAACTGGTAAAAAGGCTTTCCTCTCTCTCTCTCTCTCTCTCTCTCTCTCTCTCTATATATATATATATATATACACACACATATATATCGTTTTTGCATGATTGCATGAGTAAGGCCTTAAATCTCTGGTTCAAAAAAAAAATTAAAAAAAAAGCTTTAAATCTCTGATGTGAGTGTTTTGTGTCTCATTATACAGCAATAAAAAGTTAGTAACCTGAATTAACTAGTGTTAGCAAGATTTTTGTTGTTGAAATTAATGGATTTTACTTTGACAACTTCAAACTTGAAAGGTCTTAGAAATGAATTTTCAAAAAAAGTCCTTTCAATATAGAATAAAGGATAAAAATTAATTTTCCCCCGCCACCTGATCAAGTCTCACGGCGGAAAACATGTTTATTAAACATGATATAAAACTAATAGTGGTCAATGACTCCAAGATGATAAAACATATCCGCTTAATTTTTTTACTAATGGAATATTCTTACTTATTTAATTTTATTTTTTTATTTATTATCTTATTATTTTTTAAAATTTAAATTGATTATTTTAATAATTTTACTTATCTATCACTCTAGCAGTCGAATGTGAGAACAACCGAAGCCGGCAATTCCCAAGGAAGGTTTATGTAATTTAAAAAACAAAAAAATGACAGAAAGTGGAAATTTGTGCATTTGGAAGTCGCCGATGATAAAATAAATCAAGATATATAAGAAAGTTATTGCAATTGATCAGTAAGTAAAAATGATAATTTTACCCATTAAAATTTTAATCAACCGTTGAGTTCGATCATAGTCAACTAACAAGTAAACCAATAGAAAACACCAACTTTTGAATCTATTTAAATTTAAAGTATTATTAGATTAAATAAATAATGTTTTACCACCAAATCATATTAAAGGGTAATAAACATCATAATATATTATCTAAAATTAATGATAAAATCGTATAATTTTTCTTAATATAATTTTTGTTTCCTTTTTAACTTAGATTCTCCTCCATCTTAATTAGTTGAACAGTGAATCAATAAAAAAGTAGAGGCTTGAAATCCACGATTGAAATTGTGTTTTAACTTTTAATTAATTAAAATCATCTTGTACCAATACCTGAACCAAACAAACAGGGGCAGGAACGCATTTCTTAAATTCAGGAGTGCCTAAAAACGGGGCATTCTACTAAAGAGAAAGCTAGCTTTTCCAAAATCCTGCTTAAAAAAACAGTTTCAATTCTCAAAATTTTAACTTTTCACTAACACCAGCACCACATTGTTTCATTAATACTCCTCCAATGCGTTGATCGGTTATGAATTTAGGGCTTCTTCTTCAACTCCCATCCGTAAGTCCACTCTTTCTCTTCTTTTTCTGTTTTCAATTGTCCATCTTTTTCTCTTGCATGATCATATTAGGTCATTTTTGTTAGTTGATGTACAGGTTGTGTGAAAGCCAGTGGTAATCTAATCATGTCAAGGCCGTTGTTGCTTGTTTTTCTATTGATTATACTCATAATCACCTCCCAGTTTGAGTGGCGACAGCAGCTTGTTGCCGACCTCGATGCCGCCCCAGTTGTTAGCCAGAAGCAGCACCAGATTTCCAAGAGGGAAGAGGCTGTTAAAGAGAAGGTGATTGATTTCTTCTTCTACTCTTTTAAATATTATTGATTTTATATATAAGTTGTTGGTTATGCCTTTAACAATTATGGTTAGATATATATATTTTTGCACGAATTGAACTAGGAATCTAGTTTCTGCTTCTATTGTTAAGACATTCCAGCTTGCATCTAGGTACACTTGTTGCAATTTAGATGGCAATTTGGCATTTAAGAAGCCAAAAACCAACTGTCAAAATATGGGGTTTAATTTACTGTGGAAATAAAGATCAAAGTGTGGCAAAACGTTGTCTTGTTGACTGATATGCTTTCTTGGTAAAATTTTGTGTGAATGACATCTTCTTCCCCAAAGTGGTATGGAAATGGTAGACTGTTAGTTTTTTTATGGTATTGTTTCTATTCTTTTTCTTGGTTTTGATTCCAATATAATTAAGATGATCTTAGCATTCATCGAAGAAATTGGAGAATCATTCACCAAGACTCTCGAAAGGCTATAGGAAGGTTTGAAGGGTTCTCTTGTTTGAGCCCATAAGAGGAAGAAAAAAAGAAGTTGTTGAAGAAAATGTTAATTTATTGGGGATGATTTTGTACTTCTAACTTACTTACATAAAGCTTTGGCTCTTTTGTAATTGAGCTAAAACAATGGTCTTTGTTGTAATGAAGTAGGCTGAAAATTTTAAAAAAGAAAGTGAACACGTTACACGTAACACATGCCGAGACTAGCAATTGTATAGGGTCACTCATTGAATGTTCCAAGCATTGCTCTTTTATGTAACGGAGTGTCCAACTGTGCCATTTCAATACTTGGATTGACACTGTTTCATATATCGGAATTCGGGACTTATCAATTTGTAGATCAAACTTTGAGATGTTTTGGCTTGTGGGACCACCTTCCATGGTTATATTACGTCTTTTTTAGCTTTAATATACTTTTAGGAGAGGTGCAGTCTCTGCTTTAAAGACCTGTTGATATGAGGCTTTATTTAATTGTCTTTTGAGTTTGAAATCCTAATACTCTGTTTCCCCAATGTTTGGAAAATTAAAAGTAAAGAAAAAAATTAAAAAAAAAAAAAAGAAGAAAGAAATCCTAGACATCAACTACGTTTGTCATGATGAGTATGTTTTATTTTTCCTTTTATAATGATTTGAAGAATCCTATCTATGCTTATAATTAGTTTTGTTTGAAGTTGAATGCAAAGAAAATTCTCTCCGAATTGTCCACATTAATATTTTTCTCAGTCATGGACGTTTTGGTTGAAACTTTAAATGTTTGTGAATCATAATCTTCATGCTTATTATTCTTGAGATGGAAACCATCATACATGGTATAAGTCCTTGATATATATGGCATTCTTCAACTACAGAGTTTGTCCAGCTCTCCTGATACTAGATAACTATGTTATGCTTTCATTGTGTGCTTATCTTTGGCTTTTAAAAGATTGCATAAGAGGTTTCCAACTCTTGCTGTTTTGTAAACATTAAATGTTTTTGTGATATATAAAGATTGGTTATAAATGTCAATACAGGAGCTTTCAAACCTGGTTATTTCTCTTTGCTAACTTCCTTTTGTGCTCCCATTTTCTGTCTGATTCTGGTACCAGCTTTGGTTGCTCCTCCCCAAACATTTTGTAGACTAATATCTGGCCTTCTTGGCTTCTTTCATGACAAGCCATTGTTGTTAATTATGACATTCTTTTACTTGTACAAAGTTTTGTTATTATAAACGAATCTCTGAAATTTAGTTTATCTTAATGTCCTTGAGTAGGGTATTTGTTTTCCAATCACTGTTCATTTTGGGTTATCTAGCGATCAGGTATTTGGTGGAAATCTAGGTAGGATAGCCCATTTGAAAACAAGCCCTAGGTATTCCAAGCATTTCTAGCCATCCTACAATTGAAGCTGTTGAATTAGAAGTTTCTATGTTTTCTCTCCAGTCAATTTCTTTATCCTTGTAGCTCATTAAAATAGAGCTTATCGACTACTAAGAAAGTTTATAAAAGATGCAATTGACAAAATTACAGCACTTAATGAATTTCAACATAGTTTTTCTCACATTAAAATAGAGCTTATGACTAATTCTAGTACATTAAAATTAAGCTTACTGACTATTAAGCAAGTTCATAAAAGATCAAGGGACAAAATTCTAGCACTCAGTGAATTTCAACTCAGGTTTCTCATTTTGGTTGTGGCTTCCACATGTAGTTTGTATAGCCATGTGTGCATTTACATGTTTGCAAGTGTGTGTACTCATGGACGTGTGTAGGGATGTGTGCATTGAGTTTGAGCAGAATGGGGTGCCATAAAAGCTTTATACATTCGACATTTTCCATGGCAACTGCATGATCATAGCATTAGGTGAGTCCATGTGTTGTAGGATAGATAAAGAAGAAATAGTGGGAGAATTTAGACTTGGTCGGGGCATTAATTAGAAAGAAAAAGGAGACATTAGAAGAAAAGGGGGAAAATCAGAAGAAACCGAGTTAGGAAACTTCATTATATCTATCTTTATTCATTTGTTATAACTCAAGTCAAGTAACATAGAGGAGCCTGTTTATAGGAACATAAACCCAGTTAAATTCAAACCAGGAAAATAAATCTATACCAACTCTAATAGTAAAATTCTTAAAAACACCTAGAAATCTTAAAGATAAATGGAAATTGCCAAATTAAATTGAGACGTAATAAAACAATTAAATTACTAAATATATATTGTTGTTCATCACATAGTGATGGAGGAGGATCCCGAAGGACTTCTAGATATGTTATTGGGAGGCTACTGATCTTTCCTTTGATTTATGAGGGCTCCTTGCATTCAACAGGAGGAAGGGAGGAAGGGAGACTAAATCAACAGGAGGAAGGGAGACTAAAAGCATGAAAGAGTTTAATTGCTTTATTAGAGAAACGAATTTGGTTGATTGTGCCTTGAATTACTCGAATTTTACTTGGTCTAATTTTAGACAGAACGCTGTTTGTTGTAGACTTGACAGGTTTTTATTTTTGAGTGATTGGGAAGAGTTGGTTGGGGGGAAAGTGAGGCAAAATGCTTTAGTGAGAACGGTCTCTGATCATTGCCCTATCGTGTTGGAGTCTTCTCTTAGGAATTGGGGCCCTACTCCTTTTAGGTTTGAGAATATTTGGTTGGAACATCAATCTTTTGCCAGAAACATGGTGGAATGGTGGAATGAAATGGATTTTCAAGGCTGGAAGGGTTATAGTTTCATGAAGAAGCTTGAATGGGTTAAAAAGAAATTGCGAGAGTGGAATAAGGAAGTGTTTGGAGATGTCTTTAAAGAGAAGAATAACATTGAGGCTAGAATCTTTGATTTGGATAGATTAGAAAGTGAGGGGCAGCTTTGTGATTCTTTGAGATTGGAAAGAGCTCATTTGAAATTGAAGCTTGAAAAGGTGGTAATAAAGGAGGAAATGCTTTGGAGGCAAAAGGCCAAAGTGAAATGGGTTAAAGAAGGAGATTGCAATTCTAAATTTTTCCATAAAGTCATTAATGGGAGAATGACAAAGAATTGCATTAATAAGCTTGAATTAAGCGACGGGTCGATAATTGAAGAGGAGGGAGCCATTGAACATGAAATTATACAGTTTTTCCAGAAACTGTATACTAAAGAAGATGTAGATAGACCAACTATTCAAGGTTTAAATTGGGATTGCATTGGTAGAGATAAAGCTGATTGGTTGGAAAGACCATTTGAAGAAGAAGAAATAAAGAAGGCTGTGATGGATTGTAGCAAAGAGAAGGCTCCTGGTCCGGACGGATTTAATTTCGATTTCTTTCACGCGTGTTGGGAGATTATTAAAGATGATTTGATGGATGTGTTCTTGGAATTTTTTGAGAAGGGGATTGTTAATAAAATCACCAATGCAACATATATTTGTCTCATTCCAAAAAAATCTAACTCTTTGAAGATTAGCGATTTTAGACCAATTAGTTTGGTCTCTAGTTTGTATAAAATTATCGCTAAAGTTCTCTCCCTTAGGTTGAAAGAGGTGTTGGATAGTACTATATCTAGATGTCAGTCTGCTTTTGTTAAAGGGAGAACGAAGAAAAGAGAAGGTATTGTTTTCAAGATTGATTTTGAAAAAGCATACGATCATGTTGATTGGGACTTTTTGGACTTCGTATTGGAAGCAAAAGGTTTTGGGTTAAAGTGGAGAAGTTGGATTATGGGTTGCTTAAAGTCGACAAACTTTTCCATCATGATAAATGGGAGACCCAGGGGTAAGTTTTCTGCTTCAAGAGGTCTTAGACAAGGTGATCCTCTCTCTCCCTTTTTGTTTATCATTGTGGTAGATTGTTTGGGAAGATTGATTGACAGAGCTAAAGATTTTCATTTGGTAGAAGGATTTTGTGTTGGTAAGGAGAATGTTATTGTCTCTCACTTGCAGTTTGCCGACGATACTGTGTTCTTTTCTTCTGGTGATGAGGATAATTTTGCCTCTTTAGTGGTGGTGATTCGTTTGTTCTGTTGGGTCTCTGGGCTTAAGGTTAACTTGGCCAAGAGTGTAGTGGCGGGCATAAATTGTGATGAAAGGAAACTAATTAACTTGGCCAACACTTTTGGTTATGAGGTAGGGAGATGACCTCTAAAATATTTAGGATTACCGTTGGGAGGTAATCCGAGATCCTTTGAGTTTTGGGCCCCAGTGGTAGAGAAAGTTGAGAGGAGATTAGAGGGATGGAAAAATGCATTCCTTTCAAGGGGTGGAAGATTGGTCCTCATTCAAGCTGTGTTGCATAGCATTCCCACTTATTACTTATCCTTATTTAGAATTCCTATCGGAGTGGCAAAAAGAATTGAGAAGATTATGAGGAACTTCTTGTGGGATGGTATTGGTGAAGGTAGGAAGGTACATTTAATAAGTTGGAATATTGTTTCTCGTCCTCAAGGTAATGGTGGTTTAGGGATTGGAAAGATTGTGATGAAGAATTTGGCTTTGCTTGGCAAATGGTTATGGAGATTTCCTTTGGAACCCAATTCTTTATGGCATCAAGTGATTAAAAGTAAGTATGAGGTTCAAGGAAACGGGTGGGATTCTAATATGGTGCTTAAAGGTTTTAGTAGATGTCCATGGAAAGCTATTATGCAAGGTTTCCATGCTTTCTCGAGGAATTTGCGATTTGTAGTTGGAAATGGGGCTCGAATTCGGTTTTGGGACGATTGTTGGTTGAATTCTCAACCATTATGCTTGATGTATCCAAGATTGTACAAGCTCGCTTCTTTTCAAAATGTCTCAGTTTTAAGCAAATGGGATTATTCTCCTAAGAATTCAGGTTGGCGCTTTGATTTTAGGAGAAACTTAAACGAGAGGGAAATTGAAGAATTCTCTTCTTTTATTTCCTTGCTTGAAAGTGTTTCTCTCAATCCCAGATCGGACGATTGTAGGGTGTGGACGTTAAATTCCATTGGTACTTATTCGTGCAAGTCTTTTTTCGAAAAGATGGTCCAAGGTGATTCTCTTCCTAAGTTTGATTTGGCTAACCTTATTTGGAAGTCAAAGGTTCCAAACAAGGTCAAATTTCTAGTGTGGCTTATGGCTCATGGGAAACTAAGTACGGGTGATGTCATTCAAAAAAGATTTCCTAATACCTGCCTTTCTCCATCTAGGTGTGTCATGTGCAAAAGATGGGGGGAGAATTTGGATCATCTCTTTCTTCATTGCCCGTTGGTTGGATTGTTATGGAACAAATTGTTTTCTTTAATTGGTGTAAAGTGGGCTGCTCCTAAATCTTTATATTCTTTTTTAATGGAAGATTTTAAAGTCTTAGGAGGAGGAAAGAAGTCTAGTATACTTTGGTATTGTGGAGTATTCGCCATTTTTTGGGTCATTTGGGAGGAAAGAAATAGAAGAATTTTTGATGATGTTGAAGAGGAAGACAACTTTTTAGGGGATAAAGTATATTATTTATCTTCCCTTTGGGCATCTTGTTGTGAAGAATTCAAAGATCTCCCATTATTTCTTATTATGTTAGATTGGAAGGCTGCAGTTCGGTGACTGTTTATCCCATTCTTGTTTTCTTGTTTTCTTTGTTTTCTTGTTTTCTTGTTTTCTTGTTTTTCTTCTTAGTCTTTGTTTCTTTGTTTTTGGTGGACTTCTGGTTCACAGTTGTATCTTTTTTCATTCTATCAATAAAGTGTTTGTTTCCTATCAAAAAAAAAAAAGGGCTCCTTGCATAGGCCTATCTTTTGGCTTTTATGTTTTCATTTTTGTAGCTGATCCTAACAGTTTTTGTGAGTTAGATTTGGTGTATGCTCCCTTCACTTGTATATTGTTCCTTGATTTATTTGAGATTATGTTGTTTTTGTTTGAACAAAAAATATGAGAAAAGGCTTTTAGATATGTTAGACCTAAATTCAGAATTTAGGATTAATTGTTTTTATTGTTATCATATCTTATTTATAAAGGAGATGATGCCTAGGCTAGCCTCATCTTAGTTGGTTTAGTTTGTGAGTAATGTTAGCTTATCTAAATGATGTGGATTGTGAGTTTTAACTAGAATATTATCCACTACATTATTCATGATCAACATAGTGATTACAACACATATGCTACATCATTTAGACAAATAATTTAAGTAGCTTAGCATTATTGTTAGTTTATTGTTGGCCACTATAATCTAGGCCCTTCATTGGTAGTTTGGAACTAACTTGATTGATAAATGGGAATGGATATTTTGAAATCCTAATCCTCTATTCTATTTTCTCCCCTTTCATTTTCTTCCCTTTCTTGAGAAATTGCTCCCTTTCAGTTCTTTTCTCCCCCTCCTAATTCTATTAGTTTATCTAAGTCTTGTGCCTTTGCAGTACTACATCTCTATGATGCTGATGATAGCTTGGTTGTTTATGCAAACAACATATGCATATATTTTGCATTTTTCTTTTCTTTTCTTTTTTTTTTTCTTGGTCAATCCATTCTCAGTTTTAATCATTGACAGTGGTATAATATTAGTTAAGTTGCAAAATATGTAATGCAAAATAACTTGTGCTGATGTTTTGTCTGATCACTACATTCTTTCCAAGTTTGTCATGTTTTGAAATTATAACCTGTTACTGAATATTAGATATAAACTACTCTGTCAGCACTTGATGGTCCCTCAATTTTGAAAAATCAAGTTTCTGCTGGCTACCTTGTATAATATTAACTACCATTCTCCCTTTTGAAAGTTTATCTGATATAATCTATTGTATATTTCTTTTTCTCTGTAAGTTATTTATGTTTATGTTACTGTTTTTGCTTGTAATGTCATGTCTTCTGTAAATTTATGAGAACTATTTCTACAACAAAGTTGCTTTAACTTGCTTTTTACAGTTTTGAAATGTAATGGTAGTTGTGTTTGTTATCAGTGAGAAAATATCTAATTATGAAGGGTTCTTTATTTACTTATTTATTTATTATTTGTAAAAACGTAATTCTATCATGCAAAATTATTGTGCCCATCAAACAATGGATGTCTTAATTATCCCATTACTACTAATGTTCTCAATTGCCATAGTAAAATGGTTGCACACTTAGAAATTACTTTCTAGTTTCATGGCATAATAACTGTTTTTTTTTTTTTTTTTTTTTTTGGTGCAATGCTTTTTTCTTTTATTAATCTTTCTGTACTGTGCAGTAGATGCTAATATCCTGACCCTTCTTCCGGTTCTACTTTGAGATTATATTGAAGTATTAACATGTTTATTTGTGATAGTTTTAATATAATGACTACTGGTAATTGTAAAGCAACTGAATTCCTCGATGGCAAAGTAGATAAACTTGGTTATCTTCAAGCCTCTGTCTATATTTGATTTCCTTGCAAAAGTGGTAAGAGTGTTGCAAGTATATGTCGGTGATGATCCATGGACTATGGTCCACATTATGTTGATTACTCTTAACGTGTCTTACAGTCATGTGATTCTGTCTGGTGTAACCTGTAAATCTTATAACAACTTCTATAGAAGTGGTGATTGGCTTATGGTATCATGTGGTGTTTCTCTTCCAAGTGATTTTACTACACTACTGTGGGAAGTTCTGTAATGATGTTCAAGTAAACTAACCTTTTTATTTATGGTTTTTTTTTTTTCACAGATAATATTATCACAAGAGAAGAATATCCATAGACTTAATGAACTTGTACGAAGTCTTCGGCAACAATTGCTGCAGTGCAGGGGCAATAATGAAACACTGAATGGCACAATGAGCCGTATGTCTGATCATGTTATAGAGCTTGAACGACAGCAGAATCTGGAGGACTAGGAAAGGGCCTTACAAGCCCCTGTTTATTGATTTGGTATGTTAAAGTTGTAAAAGCTTCATCTCTCTTCTCAAATTCGCTTTAAAGTTGGTTTTGATGTAAGTTTTAATATCATTTTCCAGTTGTAATACTCAATGTTCCAAAGGCCTACCATGCCCATCTGAACACATTGATCAGTAGAAAGGTCATTTGTATTCTTGTATGAATGTAATTTAGTATCTTCGCCAAGTTGTGTAAAATAAGAGTTGAAACGAGTATGATCCGGAATTAACAGGAGGAGCAGCTATTAATTAAAACTGAAAACTGCAAGTAGGCTTCAGATGGATACGCTTGCTAATCAACTTCTAATTCCTGATCTGCTGTTGTGCTTTTGTTTTTGGACTGGTAAACATGTTTATCCTTTGTTCTAATTTTTCTGTTATCTCCATATGCCTTTAATTTTTGCTTGTATTTTTTTTTTTTTGGCTTTCTGTTTTCGACATGAGTTTTGAAGTGAGTACTTTGTGGCCCCAATAATGATAACTTGGGTTATGGTTCGGTTGTGAAAGGTGAAAAAGAAGCTGTGAGAAAGTGTATTTCATAGAAGAAAATGAGTTTTTTTATTCATCTTGGATCATATTTAGTTGTTTGGACTGAGGTTAGATGGTTACACCATTAGTCACCCTCTTTAAAATAGAGGGTTTTACACCCAAATGTCTCACATTATTCTAGGATTTTTCTTCTATTTTTTGTGGGTTTTGTCCCTTCACTCTTTGTGGATTGGTCTCTCTCGTTCTTGAAAGTTGATGTCTGGATCGTGTCACAATGTGTATCGTTATTAATGTTAATCATAAAAAAAAAGAGAGAGATGAATAAACAATACTAATGGTTTGAAAGGAAAAAATTCAAAACGTTTTGGGCATTTCAATCAATTTGCCGTGATTTTCTCAACATCGGTAGCATTAAGTTGCAAATCTGTTTCGTTTCAGATCGGACTCTTAAACGCATATCAAACCTTCTAAAGTCTAATATGAGAGCTAATATGAGAGGGATGCAAGCCCAAAATATCCTACATATATAAAAGAAACCATGCCAACTAAATCAACTAAAATTCATACTTTAAACAAGCCTATTGCTGTTGTAGCCATCTCAGGAGTTGTATGTATTTACCAGACTGCACTCATCACTAGAATCAATGAAGAACAGAAAAGACTAAATAAAATGGCTTACCTAAATATTTTGTAAGAATAATTGAGAACTGGAATACATATTTATTTATCGATACATTAATATTACAAACGATAAATACAACTCTTGCTGTTTTGTAAACATTAAACGTTTTTGTGATATATAAAAATTGGTTATAAATGTCAATACAGGAGCTTTCAAACCTGGTTATTTTCTCTTTGCTAACTTCCTGTTGTGCACCCAGTTTCTGTCTGATTCTGTTACCAGCTTTGGTTGCTCCTCCCCAAACATTTTGTAGACTAATATCCGGCTTTCTTGGCTTCTTTCATGACAAGCCATTGTTGTTAATTATGACATTCTTTTGCGTGTACAAAGTTTTATTGTTGTAAACGAATCTCTGAAATTTAGTTTACCGTAATGTCCTTGAGTGGGGTATTTGTTTTCCAATCACCGTTCTTTCTGGGTTATCTAATGATCAGGTATTTGGTGGAAATCTAGGTAGGATAGCCCATTTGAAAACATGCCCTAGGTATTCCAAGCATTTCTATCCATACTACGATTGAAGCTGTTAAATTAAAAGTTTCTATGCTTTCTCTCCAGTCAATTTCTTTACCTTATAGTTCATTAAAATAGAGCTTATCGACTACTAAGCAAGTTTATAAAAGATGCAAGGGACAAAATTACAGCACTTAATGAATTTCAACATAGTTTTTCTCACATTAAAATAGAGAGCTTATGACTAATTCTAATACATTAAAATTAAGCTTACTGACTATTAAGCAAGTTCATAAAAGATGAGGGGACAAAATTCTAGCACTCGGTGAATTTCAACTCAGGTTTCTCATTTTGGTTGTGGCTTCTACATGTAGTTTGTATAGCCATGTGTGCATTTACATGTTTGCAAGTGTCTGCACTCATGGACGTGTGTCGGTATGGGTGCATTGAGTTTGAGCAGAATGGGGTGCGGTAAAAGCTTTATACATTCGACATTTTCCATGGCAACTGCATGATTGTAGCATTAGGTGAGTCCATGTGTTGTAGGATAGATAGAGAAGAAATAGTGGGAGAATTTAGACTTGGTCGGGGCATTAATTAGAAAGAAAAAGGAGACATTAGAAGAAAAGGGTGAAGATCAGAAGAAACCGAGTTAGGAAAATTAATTATATCTATATCTTTATTCATTTGTTATACTCAAGTCAAGTAACATAGAGGAAGCCTGTTTATAGGAACATAAACCCAGTTAAATTCAAACCAGGAAAAAAAAAAAAATCTATACCAACTCTCATAGTAAAATTCTTGAAAAAACCTAGAAATCTTAAAGATAAATGGAAATTGCCAAATTAAATTAAGACGTAATAAAACAATTAAATTACTAAATATATATTGCTCTTCATCACGTAGTGATGGAGGAGGATCCCGAAGGACTTCTAGATATGTTATTGGGAGGCTACTGATCTTTCCTTTGATTTGTGAAGGCTCCTTGTATAGGCCTATCTTTTGGCTTTTATGTTTTCTTTTTTGTAGAGCTGATCCTAACAGTTTTTGTGAGCTAGATTTGGTGTATGCTCCCTTCACTTGTATATGGTTCCTTGATTTATTTGAGATTATGATGTTTTTGTTTGAACAAAAAATATGAGAAAAGGCTTTTAGATATGTTAGACCTAAATTCAGAATTTACGATTAATTGTTTTTATTGTTATTATATCTTATTTATTTTCCCTTCTTTCATTTCCTTCCCTTTCTTTAGAAATTGCTCCCTTTCTCCCCCTCCTAATTCCATTACTTTATCTTCTAAGTCTTGTGCCTTTGCGGTTCTACATCTCTATGATGCTGATGATAGCTTGGTTGTTTATGCAAACAACGTAAGCATATATTTTGCATTTTTCTTTTTTCTTCTTTTTTTTTTTTTCTCGGTCTATCCATGCTCAATTTTAATCACTGACAATGGTGTAATATTAGTTGAGTTGCAAAATATTTACTGCAAAATAACTTGTGCTGATGTTTTGTCTAATCACTACATTCTTTCCAAGTTTGTCATGTTTTGAAATTATAACCTGTCACTGAATATTAGATATAAACGGCTCTGTTAGCACTAGATGGTCCCTCAATTTTGAAAATTCAAGTTTCTACTGGCTACCTTGCATGATATTAACTACCATTTTCCCTTTTGAAAGTTTATCTGATATAATCTATTATATATTTCTTTCTCTCTGTAAGTTATTTATGTTTATGTTACTGTTTTTGCTTGGAATGTCATGTCTTCTGTAAATTTATGAGAACTATTTCTACAACAAAGTTGCTTTAACTTGCTTTTTACAGTGTTGAAATGTAATGGTTGTTGTGTTTGTTATCAGTGAGAAAATATCTAATTATGAAGGGTTTTTTTTTTTTTTTTTAATTGTAAAAATGTAATTCCGTCATGCAAAATTATTGTGCTCGTCTAACAATGGATGTCTTAATTATCCCATTACTATTAATGTTCTCAATTGCCATAGTAAAATGGTTGCACACTTAGAAATTACTTTCTAGTTTCATGGCATAATAACTGTTTTTTTTTTTGGTGCAATTCTTTTTTCTTATATTAATCTTTCTGTACTCTGCAGTAGATGCTAATATCCTGACACTTCTTCCGGTTCTACTTTGAGATTATATTGAAGTATTAACACGTTTATTTGTGATAGTTTTAATATAGTGACTACTGGTAATTGTAAAGCAACTGAATTCCTCGATGGCAAAGTAGATAACCTTGGTTATCTTCAAGCCTCTGTCTAGATTCGATTTCCTTACACAAGTTGTAAGAGTGTTGCAAGGATATGTCGGTGATGATCCATGGACTATGGTCCACATGATCAGATCCATGGACTATGGTCCACATTATGTTGACTACTCTTAACGTGTCTTACAGTCATGTGATTCTGTCTGGTGTAACCTGTAAATCTTATAACAACTTCTACAGAAGTGGTGATTGGCTTATGGTATCATGTGGTGTTTCTCTTCCAAGTGATTTTACTACACTACTGTGGGAAGTTCTGTAATGATGTTCAAGTAAACTAACCTTTTTATTTATCGTTTTTTTTTTTCACAGATAATATTATCACAAGAGAAGAATATCCATAGACTTAATGAACTTGTACGAAGTCTTCGGCATCAATTGCTGCAGTGCAGGGGCAATAATGAAACACTGAATGGCACATTGAACCGTATGTCTAATCATGTTATTGAGCTTGAACGACAGCAGAATCTGGAGGACTAGGAAAGGGCCTTACAAGCCCCTGTTTATTGATTTGGTATGTTAAAGTTGTAAAAGCTTCATCTCTCTTCCCAAATTCGCTTTAAAGTTGGTTTTGATGTAAGTTTTAATATCATTTTCCAGTTGTAATACTCAAATGTTCCAAAGGCCTACCATGCCCATCTGAACACATTGATCAGTAAAAAGGTCATTTGTATTCTTGTATGAATGTAATTTAGTATCTTCGCCAGGTTGTGTAAAATAAGAGTTGAAAAGAGTATGATCCGGAATTAACAGGAGGAGCAGCTATTAATTAAAACTGAAAACTGCAAGTAGGCTTCAGATGGATACGCTTGCTAATCAACTTCTGATTCCTGATCTGCTGTTGTGCTTTTGTTTTTGGCCGGTAAACATGTTTATCCTTTGTTCTAATTTTTCTGTTATCTCCATATGCTTTTAATTTTTGCTTGTATTTCTTTTTTTTTTTTTTTTGGCTTTCTGTTTTCGACATGAGTTTGAAGTGAGTAGTTTGTGGCCGCAATAATGTTAACTTGGGTTATGGTACGGGTGTGAAAGGTGAAAAAGAAGCTGTGAGAAAGTATATTTCATGGAAGAAAATGATTTTTTTTTTTTTTATCTTGGATCATGTTTAGTTGTTTGGACTGAGTTTGGACGGTTACACCATCAATCACTCTCTTTAAAATGAAGGGTTTTACACCCAAATATCTCATATTATTCTAGATATTTTTCTCATGCTCTTTATGGGTTGTCCCTTTACTCTTTGTGGATTGATCTCTCTCGTTCTTGAGAGTTAATATTTGGATCACGTCATAACGTGTATCGTTGCCGGTCTTAGTCATAAAAAAAAAAAAAAGATGAATAAACAATACTAATGCTTTGAAAGAAAAATTTCAAAACGTTTTGGGCATTTCAGTCAATTTGCCGTCATTTTCTCAATATCGGTAGTATGAAGTTACAAATGTATTTCGTTTCGGATCTGACTCTTAAACGCATATCAAACCTCCTAAAGGCTAATATGAGAGGGAGGTAAGCCCAAATATCCTACATAAACAAAAGAAACCATGCCAACCAAGTCAACTAAAATCCATACTTTAAACAAGCCTATTGCTGTTGTAGCCATCTCAGGAGCAGTCTGTATTTACCATGCTGCACTCATCACTAGAATCAATAAAGAACAGAAAAGACTAAATAAAATGGCTTACCTAAATATTTTGTAAGAATAATTGAGAACTGGAGTACATATTTATTTATTGATACATTAATATTATAAACGATAAATACAATCATCTAAAAACTTTGAATTGAACTAGTTAGCCTGTAGCCATCTCAGCAGCAGTCTAGAACTTCATACCAAACTCATAATTAGAATCAATAAAGAACAGAAAAAAAAATAAAAAATAAAAAAAAGAGAGAATTTGTAAATTGTCTAGGTACGTGAACACAAAGGAAATGATGACTTACCTAAATATTTTGTAAAATAATTAAGGACAGGAGCACATATTAATTTATTTACACATTAATATAATAAACAATAAAGTCTATCATCTAGAAGCTATGACTGGATCTTTATATATTGATTAGTTGTTATATTCGTGCAACGAAAAGAGAATTTTAAGTGATGTAGTCGGTGGTGTCTATCACTTCAAATTTAACTCACCATATCAAACATTTGTACAGTATCAGTTGGTGGGGGAATCTAAAACGGAACATTTAATTTTTCTCCAACGTTAGGTTAGAGAAAAATTGAATATGTTATGACACTACTCTTACATTGCATTAAGTTGCCTAGTTGATAGCTTGTGACAAATGAGAAGTATAAATGTGGACAGTAACTTGGATTAGGTTGGGTGCATTTGTTGTAGAAGAGATAATGTAATGAATTAATTTTATTGATTAGTCCTTACTTTGTAAAATCAAATGTACCTAATTATAAAAGTCATATATATTAGTGTTTTTAAAATGAGGACTCCTTTATTTTAAAAAGTAAGGACCAATTAGTCAAATTTATTAATTGTATTATCTCTTTTAAAATAAATTCATTCTTCTCATTAATTCAAATGCAATGAATGAATTTGATTGATCAATCATTACTTTTTAAAGTACGAGAATCCTCATTTCAAAGCACCGTGTATATATATATATACATATATATATATGTTCTTTTTCATTTTATGTTACTCAACCTAGAAGTTCAAAAAGATTTTATAAGATTAATTAATGTGTTGGGGTTCTAGTTAACTCAAGAATATTTTGTAATAATTTCATATTATTAAGTAAATTTTGACAATTATTATTATTAAAGCAATGACATTATTGATTTTTTATTATAAAATAAGTAATTATTTCATAAGTAGAAACAATGCTAAACATATGCTAAGGTCCATAGTAGTATCTTTATAAGAACTAACAATTGTAGTTTTTTTTTTTTCCCTTTTGAATTAAATTTGATACTCTATCAAGATCTATCGAGATTAAAAGGTTTAGGTAAGAGAATACCCATTTATATTAATAAATACATATGATAAAACTCAAACTTTTATCATATATATATAAAAGAAAATATATTTACTATTTAATTTATAAATGAATATATGCAATTTGTAGCTCTAGCTGAGATGATTAATTACAAGAGTATATTATTTTTATCTGATGATAATATTTTTAGGCAAACGGCATATGACAAATGAGCAGTACATGTTTACCTTACTAAACACTCGACGGTGGTTGAGACGACTGAAAAACCTGAAAGAAACATTTAAAAATCTGTGAGTAAAGTCAAAATGATGAATTTATAGGCAAGGGCCGCCACAGTAATGACTGAATGTCAATGTCATATTGAAAACTTCGATGCAAGGGGTATAATCATAGATTTAGCAATGTAAAAAAGCCGCTATACGCGCGTACCAGAAAGGCTTTTACCATTTTCTAATTACTGCCATGTTAAAAAAAACTAAATTATCCTCTAGTTCTAGCAGTTAAAAACCTTGGAACGGTATTGGATGGCCATTGATGAGTCATGCACAGGCATCTATCACTCTCGCAGTAAATGACATTCAGATTCAGCTACAATGTTGTTTGTACCGTTTGCAAAAAAACATAATTAAATCACTTCAACGGGAAGGGAAAATAATGTTATCCACAAGATTATTATCCATTGTTTTCGTTGAATTAAAATATACAAAATACTAATTTAGTGATAATAGACATGTAGCCAGGATTTTATATTAGAATGAGTTAGAATAATTTTTTTAAATAAACTCTAATGATATAAAAATTTTTTATAAAGTGAAAAATATAAACATACTTAATTAAGAAAGATATAGTAAGTTTTATTTTTCAAAATTCATATTATAAATAAATATATTAGAAAAAAATAAATGTAAAAAGACTGAATAAAATATTTAAATTTATCAAATATGAATTATAGCTAATGCTATAACATCAACACTCTCTTTTTAAACATAAAAAATTTACATTTTTCTAATCATAATTTATAATTATTACCATATTTTAAATTAAATAATTTATTAGGAGAAACATCAAAATATTAAATTTAAATAGTACATTATATAACTTATGATAAAAAAAGATAAAATATGGAAAACTTAAGTAAATTTTTATAATTAATGTATGAAATAAAATTATCATATATGTAATATTTGAATAAAAATATAAATATAAATAAGAAAATACATGTACTAAATTTAGAATGAATATGTGTTTTTGTTTAATATATATATCATAAGAATTAATAAGTAAAATATATATTTTTTAAATTAAATATAATATGTAAAATTTGGCCTTACTTGTTTTTGTTGGCTTTTAGTGTGGTAAGTTTGTATATAAAAATAAATAAATATAATATAAAATATTTTTAGGAGCCTACCCTAGCCCCATTATGCTTTATCCCTTAATGGTAAGCCCTTCGTAAGATTATGTCACCCTCTTTTCTTTTATTGAACATTAAAATCATATAGTTAAAAAAAAAAAAAGTAAATGTGTTTTGGATTTAAGTTGACTTTGTGGTTATATATATATATGTGTGTGTGTATGTATATGTGAGAGAATCGGTAACTCTTTTAGAATCGTTGTTGTAAAAAGCGTTATTCACTAATTGACTTACAAGATAACGATTAATGATTTATCGGTTATTCAGCAATAATTGATGAGTACTGTTTTGAAAGAAAATTATTATTTTTTAAAATCTAAGGGTTGAATGGATTTTTTTTTAAAACATTAGAGGTCAAAATTTAAATATTAATGTAATTTTATCAAACCTGAAAGGATTTTGAGTAATTTGTCCCTATATATATATATATATATACACACACTTAACCAAATCCTAATCATATTTTCCCTCTCTTACCTCACACACGCCTCCTCTCTCACCTCAGGTTGGCATCGCTCCTAGTTTCATTACTGGATCTTCGATTCTAGTCTCCTCTCATTGCTCACCTCAGATGATTTACAATATCATTTGGTTGTTTTTTGTAATCTCGCTTTTCTCTCCCATCATTTGGTTGTTTTTTGTAATGGTTGTTCTTAGATATTTGGCCGTTTGTGGTGGCGTTTGGGGTGATTTCTAGCTTGTTGGGCTCACCAAGTTGCCCAATTTAGGCCAATTGGACTAACTGACCAGCCCATCAGATTTTGATCATCGATTTCATCCTTATCAGACCAGCAACATGTCAATCAACGTTTTATAGTTGAAAAATCGATGATTTCCGGTGATTTTTGCAACACTGTTTAGAATAGACAATATTTTACACATATTGTGAATGTTTAGATCAGGATGTTATGAATGACTAGGATTTATTTAAATTCTAAAATGCAATAATTTTTGTGTATTTTAACACATAAAGTTTCTCCTTTTTCTTAGCTTTCACATATCCTCTCTTCTTATTCATGAAAATAACTCTTTTCTAATTCTCTCGATCTTTTTCTCTCTCTTATTTCCGTTAATCTCTCATAAATTCTGTCTCAAATTCTTCCTTCAATATAAATTAATTGCATTAAAATATGACAAAAATGATAGAAAATGGTAGCTACGAAGCAATCTAAGTATTTTTTTTTTCACAAATATTCTAGTTTATCAACAAAATTTTTGAAAGCAAAACTAGATTTCTATACTCAAAGTCCTAGCCATGTATAAATATAAAGGATATTATTAACAACCCTTGTGGAAAGTAAAATTATTAGAAACTACTCTCAATTTTTTTTTTTTTTATTAGGTAAATCACTCCCTACTGTTAATTTTACATTTAAAATGTTAATATTTTTAATCCAAAACCATAAAATGAACAAAATACCTTTATTAAGATCCTATAAAATCCCTCTTATATCTTTCAAACTTACGTAATGACTAAATATCATTTAAATTATTAATTAATCATAATATTAAATAAAAAATAACATATTTTATTTAAAAAAAAAAAACTAATTAACACAAAAACCAACTTGGAAGCCTAGAAATTCTGGGTTTCCAAGTTGCTAGAAACCCAAAAATTTTGGGTTTCCAGCAACCTTCCAGCAATAGAAACCTAACAAAAAAAAAAACACCTAATCTTCAAACCCGAACACCATTATCACTATGCAATAACAAATCTAAACCAACATTACCACCACCACCATCAAACCCAATCAAACTCAACCCTTAACCAGACCCAGTTAAACCCAAACCCTAACATAACCATCACTACAGTCAAAACCCAATCAAATCCAACCGTAACTCCATCACCACTATCAATCCTAATCAAACCCAAACCAGCATCAGCCATCCAAACCACAATTATCGGCGAAGAGGAGAGAGAAAGCAGTGAGGTAGAATGAGAGAGAGAGAGCTATGAGAAGAGAGAGGGAGAAAGCGACGAGATATGAGATGGATACGTCAAATTCAACGATGATAAGTGGAGATGGTTTGTGCCACAATCATCGACGATAGATATGGGTGGCAACAGCAATGGGATAAGAAGAAGAAGAAGAAGTAGAAGAAAAAGAAGAAAAAGAAGAAGAAGAAGAAGTAGAAGAAAAAGAAGAAAAGAAGAAGAAGAAAGAGAATGGAAGAAGAAGCAGAAGTGTGGCTAGTGGGTTTGAAGGAATGAGAGGGAACAGTGGCGACGGTGGCTGAAAGGGGATGAGAGAGGAGAAGAGGCTGATGAAAGGGTAGGGTGGCAATTTGGGAACCTGACATGACTGGTCAATACAAATTCGACACGAATATTATGGGCTAGGGTTGAGTATTAACGGGTTAGATAAATTAATGGGTCAACCGTCTAACTCTTTTAATAATTGTGTCACCGATTGACCTGTTTAACGAGGGTAAATTGTAATTTTATACTAGAGGGATATTAATGTAATTTAAGTGATAGTATATATATCCTTCAAAAGTCAAAACCTTACCTAACATTCTCATTTCATTTGAATCATTTCTGATTTCTCCATGAGACCATGACTCCATCTTTATTCAACAGCCAAGCCTAAGCAGCAGTCGCACGGTCCATCGTTTTCCTTCCACACACTAACGCCGGTACACTCACACCGACACCATACAAATCTATTTCTTTCTTCTCTTTCTCCAACTTTTTCTCATTGTGTCGCTTTCTACACAGATCTGTTGTCGCCGTGACGCACCGTGTCTCCTCTCCGCAGTGCCACGTCTTTTCTCCACACCACATCTCGTCTCGTCGTGCCTCGTCTTCTCTCCACGGTCGCTTCTTGTCTACACAGATCTGTGTCATCATCGTGTCTCGTCTCCATCGTGCCGCTTCTTTTCTTCGACGACTGTCTTCGCATCATCATCATCATCAGTTTTATACTCATTTGTGTGGATGTTTGTATTTTTATGTTTTGAATGCATTTTTATGTTTTAGATTGTATTTGTGGATGATTGTCTTTTTAAATTTTGAATTGTATTTGTAGATGATTGCATTTTTAGGTTTTGGATTAAATTTGTATATTTTAATTTTATTTTTATTAGATGTATATTAAAATTTAAATGTAATAATATGGTTAAATAATAAATAGGTCAGCTAAACAGGTCAGTTAAACCAATCAATAAACTACCCGTAAATAAACCGGTTAACTGTGTTATTTTCGTGTTGATCCGTTTATTATCATATCGTGTTCATGTCGAAAGGGTTTAAACCATTTATTAATCGTGTCATGTTCATATCGTGTCACAAATAATCATGTCGTGCTCGTGTCGTGTCCAACCCGATCCACCAATCCGAATTGCCACCCCTAGTTTAGGATTGATGGGTTTGAAGATGATTTAGGGTTTTTTTTTTTTTAAGTTTTTAATTATATTTAATTTTTTAATTAAATTTAAATTTTTAATCATTTAATTTATATTTAATTTATTGTTATTATTTTTTTTAAATTAATCTCTACCATTTTATTAAGATGGATGGTAGAAATCTAGTGAATTAAATTTTTATTTAATTAATTTTTTGTTTCAAATTAATTTTCACCATTCATCTTAATATGTACGGTAGAGATTTGATGAAATAAATTTTTATTTAATTATTTAATTATTTATTTTCTTTAAAAATTTTATTTTATTTTATTAAAACCAAAATTACTCATCTAATTACCATTATACCGTTCAAATTTAAAACCAACCGGTTTCTTTAACCGGTAGGGGGCGGTTCACTTAATAAAAAAACTGAAGGTAATTCTTGATTATTTTACTTTCCAGTGAAGTTTTTCATAATATCCTAATATAATATCTACCTTCTTAAGAGCATAAAAAATAAATGAAAGACAAAAAAAAATTTCTAAACAACAATTTTTTAAACATCGTGAATTATATATAAAATGAATCAAGAAAGAATTTTATCCTCATTATATATATATATATATATATAATTATTTACTATCGGTATCTCCTAACTTTAAAAAGTTAGGACAAACCAATTAAATTTATTCATTGTATTTGAATTAAATAGGAGAAATAATTTGTTTTAGATCATTTAATGATTGTTGATCTGGTTCATTTTAGATCATTGAATGATTTGGAAAGTTATAGATTGTTGGAACGATTAGGTTTTTAGATTATTTGAATGATCTGGAATAAACTAGATCAAATGATTTGGCACGAACTAGATCAAAAATTTGGTTCCGCTAGATTGCCCATCTCCATCATGTGATGGAGATAGATCGTTCATCATTGATGATAGAGTCTGAAGGAGATCCCTTTGGATTTCCATCGGCCATGGATGGAGATTTGATCCATCTCTATTCATGGTTGGTGGAGATCTCAATTGAATCTTCACCATCCATCCATATGAATGGAAGGTAGATATCCAATTTGGATCTCCACTTTTTTTTTTTTGTACATTTTTTTTTTTGGATATTATCAATTTACCCCCTAAAAGTAAAAAATACAAAACCACCACTGGTTTTGAAAATATTAGCCAAAAAATCCAACCGTTAATTTGAATAGTAACTTAGTAACAAAATAATGTTCGGTGAAATCTAAGGGTAAAAAAGTCATGAAGATGAATCCATAAAGGATTCCAACTGGACCACTCAGAATGTGACACGTACGAAATAAAAAAAATCATAAAAATTTTGAAAATAAATAAAAACAATTGAAAATAAATTAAAAGAAAAAAAAATAAAAAACACTCTCACCCTCTCTCTTTCTCACACAGACGCCCGCCCCCCCCCCCCCTCTCTCTCAAACACTCTCTCACAGCCGCGCGGCGCCCCGACCCTCCCCCACCTCCCTCTCTCTCACAGACGCGGGGCCTCCCCTCCCCCGCCCCCCCTCCATCTCTCTCTCAACACGCTCACCCTCTCTCTCTCTCACAGCCGCCCCCCCACCTCCTCTCTCTCACAGACGCGCCATCTTTCTCCTCTCACACCCCCCCCCACCCTCCCTCTCTTCACAGACGCGCCATCTCTCCCTCTCACAGCCGCCCCACCCTCCCTCTCTCCACAGACGCGGGCCTCCCCCCCCCCCCCCCCCCCCCTCCTCTCTATCTCAAACATCTCTCACCCTCTCTCTCTCTCTCACAGCCGCCCCCCCACCCTCCCTCTCTCTCAAACACTCTCTCCCCTTCTCTCTCTTCACAGCCGCCCCCCCACCCTCCCTCTCTCTCACAGACGCGGCGGCGTCCCCCCCCCCCCCCCCCCCACCTTCTCTCTCTCAAACACCTTCAGATCAGATCGTGCAAGCGCTGTTTCCGACGCGGTTCGTGGAGGAGAGGAGAGGACGGCGAGGAACAGAGCCTGTGCCGTTGCGTCGAGTGGTGAGGCGGTGCGTTACAGCGCTCTTTCCGACACGGTTCGTGGAGAAGACAAAGAAGACGGTGAGGAACGGCCGGTCGGCTGTAAATCGGCATCGTGGAGCGTGCGGTGGCGGATCTGCGGGCACTGTTCTTGTTGTTGATGGAAATCTGGGTTTTTTTTTTGTTGTTGTTGAAGTGTTATTTGATCAATTTCTTTGTGTGTTGTTGATGATGACTGCGGGCACTGTTCTTGTTGTTGTTGATGGAAATCTGGGTTTTTTTTGTTGTTGTTGAAGTGTATTTGATCAATTTCTTTGTGTGTTGTTGCTGATGACAATGATTGTTGATGTTGAAGTTCAATTGGAGATTGATGTTGAAGCTCAACTGGAGATTGAACTGGATCGTGGAGATCCAATCCAGATTGGATCTCCACCGTCCATGGTAATTGATGGGGTGGAGATCCGGTCTGGGATTGGATCTCCATTATTATTTTTTTTCAAAATCTTAAATGGATGGTAAAGATTTGATGAAATTTTTTTTTATTTAAATTTAATTAATTAATTTTTATTTAAATTTAATTTATTTAGTTTTCATTATATTTATTTAATTTTTTAGTTTTTTCAAATTAATTTATATTTATTTAATTTTTTTAATTTGATTATCAAAGGATAGTTGGTAATTGATTAATTGTTTGTTTTTTATTTTTTATTTTTTAAAATTATAAGGGTTTTGGTCTTTTACTGTTTTTTTCACAAAACCGCTTTAAATCCGGATGAACACCGCTTTTGGGAGACGGTAGGGGGTTTTTAGCTAATATTTTGAAAAAGTGGTGTGAATTGATATTATTTTTGTCTTCGGGGGTGCTTTTTAGGATATTTCCCTTTTTTTTTTTTCGGTTTTTTAATAAATTTCCATCATCCATTAAGTTGTAATGGATGGGGTGACCTTAATTTTATTAATTTTCTTAATTTTTGAAGGCAAACTAATATTTTGTTGACCAACGTAAATGATAATTTTATTGTTAATGTAATTGTCGATTTTTTTGAGAGGCTAAAGGATGTATTTTCAGACCTTGAGAGGGCCATGTGAGCTAAAAGTGAATTCACAATTAAAAATTTGAAAATTTAAAGTAACATGAAAATGAAATTCCTCCAAATTACAAATTAAACATAACATCTGAGAAGTACACATACACACACACATATCTATGAACGAGATCCATCTGATCTAAACACCGAAGTCTGTTTCACATTTAGTAAATCCTTAAAGGAATTTAATGAAGTGTGTTTTCAGAGATAAATCGATCAATTGAAAGTAATATGAGGTCATTCATTAATTTACAAGTTTAGAATTGTATACGTGGGTATGTATGTACACGTACCTACAGGTACAAAAAGCAGAATGGATGGATAATTATAAGGATGACATGGAAGGACTCCGGTACCTACCAGAAATAATTGAAAACTTCAACCTTAAAACAGCATCTATATAGGTTTCTCATGGTATGGCCATAAAACTGATAAAATACACTACCCATATATCTAACCCTGCATTAAATCCTCTAATTTAAATCCATTCATTTCTTTACCTGCAAATTTTGTTTTTTCTTTTCAGTAAAAATATTACCGGATTACATTATTTGCAATCTCTTTCCATCTCGTGTGTTCAACTACTAGGTTTCTTTATTACAACAATTAATGTGATTCTTCATATGTCATTAATCATTTGGCCCTACATTTGCTTTATTTTTATAAGAACAATATCCACCATTTGGATGATAATCTCATTGATTGATCCTATATCAAACGGTTGGGGTTGATGTTGCATATGATAATGGGGTACGTACCACAAGCTGAATTGAAGATATTTAGGAACAGAAGGTTATATATATATATCTCTTTAAGCTTTAATTAAGGTGGTTGGATTTCAGGTGCCTAAAATGGGCGGTCATAATTTTCATTATTTAAGAGATGTGGCAAAAAATGATATGCCACCAAAGACAATTAACCACCACCTCCCATATTTACCTTTTAATTTATTGATTTTTAACATGTATAGGTTCTCCATTAAAGAACTTTTAATCACTTTCCAACTAAAATTATAATGACGAAAAAACAAGGAAAATTTTCATAAGGGCCCAAACCAAATGAAAATTCGTTTAGCTTAAAAATTAGAGTGCCAATATTTTCATCCCTCCAAAACTGTTTTATAAACCCCTTCAGCATGTCATCTCATTCCATTAAGTGAGTTATAATCATAAAAGAAATTACATAAACACGTTGAAGTTTAGGAATAATTACAACTAGATGAAATTTTGATTGTAATTACACAACTCCCCAATCATAAGTTAACTTTTGTAAACTCAAACCGTTGACTGTTATTTCAATATAAAATAACTACAATAGCCTTATTAGGGGTAAAAGTGTCTTTGGGAGTAAAAAGGGTAATTAATCAATTAATAATAAAAATAATTTTTTTTCAATAAATTAAGAATATTTTTTTTGAAAAGAAAAAGGAAAACATCACCGGTGGGAATATCCACTAGTGATGGATCAATTCTGCTCCTCCAATGGAGCATGTTTGAATAGGAGATCTAATTCATACTAGATCTCCCATGTGAGTTCTAGCAATTTTTTTTTTTCTTAAAAATAAAAACCATCCCTTTGTGACTGATATTCATTTATATTCCGTAGCAACTTAATTAAACAATTAATAATTTGCAAATTAAAAGATAAACAAACCAGCCAGTCATGAATGAAGATAGTATTTACGATAATACATACTTTTAGGCACATTTTCGTAATATTGTTTCCATCACAATCAATACATTTCAAGGCGCCAAGTCACACTCCCCTACCTATTCTAACTTCCATTCAATTCACCTTCTCTTTCTCTTACCCTCCACTCCTACCCATAATTAACTAACAATCAAAACCCCCCCTCCCCCTCTATCAAATTCATTATATAACCCCTACCACCTCCAAACTATTCATTTAACCATCCCTATCAAATTTTTCTCAATTTCTTGCCAATAGCATTTTAAACTATAGGTAAACTTTCATTGATGTTTGTTTAATTTTTTTTTTTTTTTATATATCTTGAGCTCACTGTTCCATCTGTTCATTTTATCTTAATCTAATTGATTATATATGTCTTATGATCGTCAGAGGGTGTCGTATATACCTGTAGGAAGCTGAAGGAAGTTTCAGATATTTCTTTGTAAAACTGAAAATCATGACTCGAAGAAGTAACAGTCCAAAGCTTGAATTGAAGCTAAACCTATCACCTCCTACAGGTAGAGACCAGCAAGTTCAGTCGCCAAACAGGTCGGTTTCATCATGGGAAAGGTCACCGGAGAGTTCATGCGTTTCATCAGAGCCAGAAGACACAACAATGCACTACGCAAGCAGCCCGGACACGGCAACTTCAATGGTGTTGGCGGGATGCCCTCGATGCCTAATGTATGTCATGTTGTCTGACGTCGATCCAAAGTGTCCAAAATGCAAGAGCACCGTTTTGCTTGATTTTCTCAATGAAGAGAACCTGAAGAAGACTAACAACTGAGCAACAGATCACCGTATTCCAGGCTTCATGCACTAGGTCTTTTTTTTTCATTTCTCATCTTCTTCATGTATTTTCTTTTCTTTTTATGTTGAAATTCTGAGGTTTTATTCCAACCCTTCGTTTCTATATGTTCCTGGTTTAGGATATTATTCGGCTGCCTATAAGACACAAGAAAGAAAGAACTTGTCTACGTGTTCACAGAAGTAGTTTTTTTTTTTTTTTAGGTCGAACTTTTAAGTTCTAATTACACAATGATTCTCTGGTTGTGAAATTACTCTGTTAATTATATTCATACAGAACTTGATATAATTCAAAAAATAATTATTATAATTAAAAATGATTATAATTAAACTTTTATATAATTTTTTATCAATAAATAATAATTATGAAATATACATCTAATTTTTTAAAAAAAAAAAAAAAAAATCAACCATCTACTTCAAAAAAAATATATATATCCGACCATCAAACTTTTTTTTTTTTCCTAATGTTTTACCCAAATTTTTAAATAATTGGTTCTTACACTCAATATTTTCAATTTTAAATAAGTGTGTTCCATCATTCTAATCATCTAGAAAACAAATCTTATAAAAATTATTACAGTTTGACGGGTATAATACAGGTGGTTTCTCATTAGAGAATAAATATTTCTTCGCTTTTGTCTTTTTTCAACCAAAAATATTGGATCTCTGACGTTTTATTTTCTGAAACAAGATATTCCTTTGACATTTTTTGTTCCAAATTTAAAACAATTATAGTGTTTCGCTCCGGTCCTTGAGTTTTGTTGAGTACTTTGAATTAGAAGAAAAGATTTATTGGGATATAAATATTAATTATGTCATCGAGTTTACTGTATTCATAGAAGAAGGAAAAAAAACAAGACTTAAGGTGGTGTTTGGAAAAAAAGTTGTTTTATGTTTTTTTTTTTTAAAAAAAAAGTTAAAAGCTGTTGGACTATCTACTTTTAAAATATATTTTTTTAAAATTAAAAATTTAAAAATATATAACTAAAAAGTTGAAAATAAAAAAAATATATATTATTTTTTATCATTTTTAAAATAAAACATAAATCTTCCTTCCAAACAATTTTTTTTTCATTTTTAAAAATAAAATAAAGTATATTTACATTATTTTTATTTTCACAAACTAACTTTTAACGAACGTTGATAAACACATTATATTTTTAAAATATTATGGTTAAAACATGATTTTTATTTTTAAAATAATTTTTAAAAATATCATTTTAGAAACGATACTAAATGCACATAGTTTTCAATTTGTATTCAAACCATTGTGTCCCAATTTGGTTTGCCTTTTATCCAACTGATTGATGACAAGTGTAATTTATAATTGATATGATTTGAGCGTCAATCTATGAAAGAAGTGTGGGATACCCACAGGGGCCATCGCCGCCCTCGAACAAATGAAATTTCACCAAAATCGAAGGGTGCAGCTTTAATCATTTGAACTGGGTGCAGTCTTTGCATGTAATAACTTCTAGTAGGTCATTCAGTAACTTTCAGTGGGCCCGCTTGTTTTTATATCCTTGAATTTTTTTATTATTTTTTAAATATTATCTGTATATTTACGATTATTAAGATCACCTTGATATGAATTTTATAGTACGATCTAAAACTCAACTCAACTTTTACTTGATTCTCTAATAAATAGCAAAGAGAGATTCACGCTACGTAAAAAAAACTATTCACCAATTGAAGAGATCTAATAGAAATTTATCTATATATATAGATGCATTAAAAGATAATTATCCATTTTTTATGAATAAGAGTACTTGAAACCTACCATTGCTTGGGAAGAAGCATGTAAGGTATAAGAGATTACCATCTCACCACTCCACATGAGAGTTATATTCTTGAATCTTTTTTTGATTTTTGGGATTAATCCAAGGTATAACTTGGATCTACCGGGATAATATTTAGTGGCACGGTATGAGAAATTGTTCTCAAATGAAAGAAATCTACCCATACTAAGGTGGAGAAGAGACCCACACGAAGATGGGGGGCAACCCATGCAGAAGTGGAAGAATACCTTTTTATTTTTTAGCTTCGTTCTTGCATTTTATTTATTATTTTAATAAAATAATCCATTTAAATAATTTATCCTTTCTTATACAAAGTAGAAGATCAAATTTATTCTCAAAAAATTCGTTCAAAGAAAAAAATTAGTCTAAAAAAAAAAAGAGTTACAAAAAAAAGTAGAAGATCAAATTCACTAAACATCAATTATTAGTGCAATTAAGTGCGTGCCTCCTCACCTTATGTGTAGTCGGTGTTTAATCATTTATAGTGAATATTAACAAACATTAGTTTATAAATACTTTTTTCTTTTTTTCAATTTTTCATAATTTTGTGTTAATCAAAGTCAATTTGTTTGGTTGTGGTTACTTTATCGTTTACTCGCATTCCTAATATTAAGATTATCTCGTGGATCATAGCAGTTTGACCTACCATATTTGATCTTATAAATTAATAAATATCTTCTATTTTTCTAAAACATCTATTATTTTTATTTGTTATTTTGTTACACTATTAACATGATTGAGGTAAGGTTATTTTACTAATTTGTAAATTAAATTTTTATTCATTTAAATTTGTTATAAGTAGTTATAACCTAATTTGATTTGACTTAAATATGACAAAATTAAATTATTAGGAAATGTGTAAGTAATTATAATTTAAACATACTAATTGGTAAAGGTAAATTTAAACATTTTTTTTATGAGTTATAATTACTCTACTTTTATTTTTTGTTTAAATTTACGCATATATATATATATGTATAATTACTCTACCTTGGACGTTGGAACTTCCCCTCTGAAATACATTGCATTGCCAATATTCTAACACGAATTTAAACCACGGCAAGACAAAAGCACAGAATACAAATATTGGTATAACTTTTAGGTAGAAAATAAGAAAAATTAAGACCACACAAGTTATAAAATGCAGAGTGCAGTGGATGTGGTGGTCAGCTGAACAGCATAGCGAAATAACCGTGCAGCAGAGGCAAATTAAAGGCAGTGGTCACGGTGGCAGTGACTGAGCTCATTGAATATCACATTATTGTACTCAACTGGGGTAAAGGTCGTTTGACCTAACTTTCATTACGTATAATCTGGGTGAACCCGTCGGTTATCGTTCATGTTTAAAACCTTCTGTGGATGTGATCTACACAATTTGAATTTCTTATGAGGCCAAGAAGTAAAATACATACTCAATATTTGAGCCAATATAATTAAAGAAGACCATAAACAAATATATGTATATGTTGTAATAATAAGCCCAAAAGGGAAGCCTAAGGGATAAGTCCAGGATCCGTCTATAGAAGAAACCTAAGAGGTGGGAACCCAAGGGATGGGCTCGAAGGGGCATAATCGCTTCAGCTCAGTCACCTTGAAAAGGGGTACAGAAACGACCAAAATACTCTTGACAAGGGGAGAGAAGACAAACTAAAGGGAAATTTCATCTTGAATTTCAAATAAATGTCTACGTCATCTGACAATCCCTTCGCTGTTAGAGGAGCAAGGAGTTCAGGCCTAGCAGTCTCATTCCTTATTCAAACTATTTATTTTTCAGATAAAATATTAAAGAAAAAAAAAAAAAAACACTCCTAAGTACTTAATGCTATGCATATGAGCATATCCCCTTTTTTTTTTTTAATTTCAAAATTAATCTCAAATAGTGTGACCAGTGATTTTTATAACTGCCTTATGGGCGATAAAATGTGTGATGAAGAATGTGGTTGATACGAATTATTTACCACATTGTTTAGGATTTGTAACTAATCCCTAAAAAATTCTAAATAAAAGGCAGTTGTTTACAAATTGACAACAGTTTGTGTTGGTTGATCATTTGTGTTAAAGTTATTTAATTTGTAGGTCACCCATTATAGCTCAAGTAGTGGTGCACTTTCCTTTCGTATATATAATAGAGGTTCAAGTCTCATAATATATATTTATTAATATGTAGAAGAAATCTCTACTCATATTGATATTTCGTCTCTTGATATTATGTGAGTAAAATTTTCAGGTCTATAAAAAGATTTCTCCTCGTATTATGGAAGATATTATCTCCTAGTACTATGAAAATAAGATTTCAGTCACATATGGAGCTTTAAAGATTTATCTTCATATATTGAGTGTTTAATTTCGATAGATTTTTAACTACTCGTGTCAAATTTTAAGACGGAAATTCAAAATTAATTTCGTGGGAACTGCCCCAAACTATAAATTAATGTGTTTGAAGTGTTGGACCACAACCACGACATAAATTACTAGGCAAGTTGCCGGGCCAAAATCTACAATAATAGAAAGTCCAGCTGGTTGAAACCTTACGATGCGTAAAAGACCACAACAGTTGATGAAACACAGAAATTTGGTGCCAGCAAACGCATAGACTAATTTAGCAATTTTTCTTGTTTAAGAAAAATGGTCTTAGTTGGCCTAGCTCAAATGTTGAGATCATCATCAGACGGTTGCCATTTTCCACCCAGAATGACTTTGTACTTATATATAAAAATATAAAGTAAGGACCGAATAAATGTAAATTTGGAAATAATTTTGAGGATTTTCCCGGATTCTTAGACTTAATAATTAAATCCATAATGATACAATAAAAGTCTAAAACGTGCATATATTAATAGCTTCGTATATCCTTTTTCTGGGAAAAAAAAAAAAAAACTTGTGTACAGTTATATAGACTCTATACGTGGTCATATACCATAACATGTCATTTGTTGTGAGTGAGGTAAGCATCTTGCATTCATTCATAAAAGATTTTCTTCTTTAGAAAAGACCTTATATGCGTTAGACTTATGCCTTTGAAAAGTATGTGAAATGTTTTATTTATTTATTTTTAAAACAAATAGATAATTATTTATTCATCCATAGTGGTATGTTATTTATGAGCACAATGACCCTGATTTATTACCAAATGTAATAGATCGATGCATGCATGGAAGTGCACATAGATGTATACAAATTATAAATACTTTGTAGTAAATGAATTATTTATTTCTAACCAATTGTGGATAGCACAATTTACTGTGTAAAGTTATAATGCTTGTGGCTTTCAAATTGATGTGATAACGGTGTCTACGTATCTAAGTGGGAATCTTCACTTGGAGTTAAAGTATTAGTTTTGTGATAATACATCAAGTTGGACCACAACTTTAAAACGATCCACATAAAAGATTACTATTCGAACAGATAATAAGGAGTAGCATAACAATATGTCGTAATAACGGATCTTAATTGAGGAAGAGTGGTGGAATTATATTTTATTGAGTAATTGGCTCGTTTCAACTATCAACAATAAGACCTATTAGAGGTTAATATCTCGATAGGTCGGTGAGTTCATTAGTTCAATATGGTAAAATTATCAGTACTAAAAGAGTAAAATAGAGAAGCTTGTAATTTTTGTTATTCAAGATTCAACGTGCAAAGTACATGAGCACCTGTTCTCATAGTGAGCTGAGGCGTGTCTGTAACTTAACTTTCTGATGATCGGACGAATACACGATCATCTGATTATTAATGATCAAGGGATGACATCAATCTTGGGAGTAACTAACTTTTGATGATCTGGCAAAGTTAGTCACAAGAGGACCTCGGTTTATATTCTTCTAGAAGCTCATCAACTGGAGCCGACAGCGTTGACTTGCACTGCCTTAACAAGGGCAATCTTGACTTTGAAGATGGCGGTATAATGTCATTAGCCATGGTAATCTTGCTTTTGAATAAGTGATTAGTCATGATAGTATTGTGTAATTAGTCATTACGCGTTTATGTGAAAAAATGATCTAATTAATGTATGGGCATAATTAATAAAGGATTAAGTAAAGTGGACTTTGTTGTTAAATACATGAAATGACAATATATTGGGTTTTACTTGTCACTCTGATATTGAGAATTGATAAATAATTTGAAAATTATGAAATTAAAGTGGTAGGTTCTAATATCTTAGCACTTGTTTGCTAGTGGATTTTTTTTTTTTTATATCCTTTTGACTTATTTCTAGTGGTATCAATTGGATTGGACAATCCTGATCCGATTCAAAATTCTTGAATAATATGAAGTCTAATCTGAATAGTGAAAATATTCGAGTCCGGATATAGCAATATGTTATGCACTATGTGTAGTTCGAAAATTGTCCAAATCCGAATCTAGTTCAATTTCGAAAAAATTTCGAGTGGATTCGTTTATAGTCCAAAACTAATAAAAATCTGAAAAAGAAAAAAAAAAAACAAAAACAAAAAACACCAACTTCCCAATCTGAATCCAAATAAAAAATATGCAAAAAAAAAAAAAAAAAACCCAAAGTTTTTAGAGGTATAGTATTTTAAATTTTTAAATATTACGTTCAATAATAATATTTAAGTAAAAGATTGTGTAATGTATATAAAATTATTAATTAATAAAAAAATACAATAAATATAAAAATTTGTAATTAACAAAACTATGCTACAAGATAAAGAAAGTTTTTTTTTTTTTCCTTCATTTTTGAAGCGATAAAAAAGCGTTTTTAATAGTTTGATAAATGTACGTTAAATTGTTAAACTGGGTATGTGTGTGACTACCAAATTATTAAAAACTATAATATAATTTTCTATTATAAAATAATGTAACGTAAAAACAAATATAATTGTTGATGCTAAAATTAGGCACAAGGGTTGTATCAACAATAAGATTAAGATTCAGAAGTTGAATGCAATCTAGAAAGTAAATCCCTAGGTTAGTTTTATAAGATTCCTTGGGGGATTAAGCCCATGAGACAGATGTTACAAATTGTTATTGATAAGGGTCTCGAACACTTAGGTTTCTTTGCAGATGTTACAAATTGTCTACTGGTAAGAGACTCAATCTCCTAGGCCTGCTTTGTAGATACTATAGACTGTGTGTTAGCAAGAGATCCAAATACTCAAAGCTCTAGCGAAAAAGTTAGTCTCTTCTCCGTTCAAACTATCCGTTTCCTTAGGGAAGGTGTATTTTTCCCTTTCTTCATTTGTTCCTCTCCTAGTTATGCCTACAAAACGGAGAACGAAGGTCAAGTGTTGTCAGTGTTTCATCGGCGAAAACTCTCTTATGCTTAAGTTAGTTGATTTTTGTAGGGAAAACTCCCCTCGGTTATAACTTATAAGTCAAAAGGTTTTTTGAAGAGCTTTTAGAGAATGAGAGATACAGAATATCACTAAATAAGCTTAAAACAGAATCTTATATTTATGAGAATTTCTCTCAGGGGAGTCTTCTTGCATATTAGTTTGCCTCATGCTTTTTTTTTTTTTTTTTTTTTTTTAACTACCTACCTCTTGATGAACAATTACTTTCTTATACATGTTGTCTCCTATGCCTTGGGGACTTGCTGATCATTCTCTTATCCTCTAGTACGATCAAATTTCCACCATCATCCCCTTCGCTTCCATCTTTGTTTCTTGTCATCTGTTTCTTCTATGTCCAATCGCTTTCCAGCTCCTCTTGTCTTCTACTTATTGGTTGGTTGTAGGGAATATGTGTTTCCTTCTCATTGGCTTGCTTGACTCTAGGAACAGGTTGCGTGCTATAGATCTTTCCTTCAATTAGGGTCTGTCGTGCATGCACTATGTCAATGTTGGGCCTAGTGCTGAGGTTGTCCTTTGGATGACTTTTGGGGTATTTATTAGTCAGAGGGGATCGGCTCCCTTTTGAATGTTTCTCTCCTTTTTCAAACTCATTTTCCTCCATTTTACTTGGGTAACTTGACCCTTTCTTGCTTTTATTCTCCTAGGGGGTAATTGGGTTTGGACTTTTCTCTCCTTGGATTTATTCTTCATGGGTTTTCTCTTGGAATTAATTGAAGATTGGGCAAACTTATTTCGATTGGGTCTAGGGGGGACAATTGATTTGAAATTGTCTTGACCAACTCCAATTGATTTTAGGGTGTTAGATTTTCCCAAAACAATAATCATTTTCTTACCTTTTACTCATTTGAAATGTTTATTGTTTTATCTTATATACATCAAGGGTCTTAATAAAAAAATAATAATATGTCAATAATACCATTTTAAAGGTAAAACAAAAAAATGAATGAACATAACAAAATTTATTTGATAATTGTAGTAATAGTATATTCCAACAGGCAAATGAGTGAAAAAGAGAGTTCAAAAATTTGGAAATGTGACACTTAACAATTATATTACAATTTCAGTAGTATTTATTTTTTAATCTATGTATATATAGTTATTGATGATGAACAATGTTATTCGTACAAATGTTGAGGATTTAATGTAAAGTTTGGAAAATGCAATTCTTATCATTATTGTTATTATCATTGTCACCGTATCAAATTTATAAACAAAAAAAGCATTTTATATGCAAATATATTATCTTCTTTATTCGATTAATTATGTTTAGTGCAGTCGATAGATCTTATTCAGTAAGATATTTTGGTAAATTAAAAAATGATTAAGAAAAAATTAATTAAAAGTAATAATATGTAATAGGGGTGGGCATTATCATGTTTGGTTTGGTTCGATTCTTACTGGCTGTTAGAACCAAGCCGAACATGGAAAATGTTCGGTTCTCCACTTTTGGATCTGAACATGGTCCATTAAAGGGGAAGAATTGAATCGAACCGAATACCCTCGGTTCGATTCGGTTAAGTTCAAAACACCTAAACATCTCATCAAACCCAACAGCTCCAACCTTTCACTAACAAGCCCAACTCTATAATACCCGCGAACCAAGATCCCAAAACTGAACTCATTCGGCCTATAACCCTTCTCAGACATTCTATCAAATAGCTCCCTCGCCTCCACTAAATGACCCAAATCACAAAGCCCTTGTATCAAAAGATTGAAAGTGTAGGTCTCTGGAGAAACCTCAACAACAACCAAGTCATTGTACAACCACACCACACAATCCATGCCCCTTTTTTCGATACAAGTATACAACACTTAGAGAGGACATTATACAAATAGATGGAAGGCAGATTTCAACAAATTATTTTATATGGTGTAAATTGAAATCTAGTTGGATATATATATATATTATAAAAAATCCCTGTTTTTTTTAGAGAAATCTAGATACAATCTAAATCTGAATCCAAAATTTATAAATTTGAATCCAGACTACTTCATCTGATCAGATAGGCCCTTTTCCCCCAAACCAGTCCAAAAAAATTGCATCAAATCTGTCTAAATTCAAAAATTCAAAAAACTTGGATGTAAATCTAATCTATATGACATCATTTCTTGTTGCTTGGTTAACTTTTATTTCCAAAAATTGAATTAAATTTCATTTATTTGTTAGAGACTAAATTGATAATTCCCATTGAATATCATGTGTACAAGCATAATTTTATAAGAGAAATTAAGAATCAAAATGATTTTTTTTTTCAAGCTAATACCGAAATGATTAGAGATCTGTCGAAATTTGTTGAGATACAACACTAAACAAAAGACAACTACTCTCACAATAATTCAATAAAGAGAAATATTAAACTTTCCAAATATTTTGTCAAAATTCATGCTTATATGATTTGACATATGAGTTGTCAAGATTTTATTAATTATCATATCATTCATGATTTATAAGATCTTCACAACTTACATACCACATAATTTGAACATAGATTTAGATAAAATATTTGGAAAGTCTAGTATTACTCTTGAATAAAAGTATCCACCATAAGCTATAATATGTGCTTTGCAGTCATTGATTCCCTGACCTCTTGGAACATTTCTATATACAACTACTAGTGATAAGAGTTGATGTGTAAATGAGTTGAGTTTCTATTAGTGACACATCGATTATTTTTTTGGAATATGGATACACTTTGGGAAAACAAAAAAAAAAACATATTTTCATCTGCAATATAATTATCTAAAATAAAATATACATTCACTTTTGACCCATCATAATAAAATATGTATCACATTATCTTTATTTTTACATTTTATAATTGAGAGAGAGACACGAAGAAAAATTCTCCATATTTTTAGTTGGTTGGAAAACATGAGAAATCCTAGTGAACATTTTTAAGAGAGTTTTTTAATTGAGAATTTTATCTTCATATTTTTTAAAAATGTTTTTGTCGTATCAACTCCACATTTGGGTTAGATAATTACATTGGAAAAGATTTTTATATCTCATCATCTGTACAACCTATGTGGTAAGAAATTTATTCATATAGATAATTATATTAGAGATTCTCTTAATATCCTAGCATCAAATAATAATTGGGAAAGAGAAGATTAAGGTACTACCTACAGGGGTTCTATGGGTAAAGTTTTGTGATTTGCCCTGAAAAGGTAAAATGGATCCATGTGTACATCAATGGGCCATGGCCCCGTAAGTGTTTTACGAATGTCACTTACTGTGTACATTAATGGGACATGACCCCATTAGTTTTTAACGAATGTCACTTACTATATTGGAGGCCTTTTGGTGTGGGATGGGATCAAGCCCATTTCCAGAATATACCTAATCATGGTCCATGGACAATGCTATAATGGGCCAACGTCACATTGCCAATAGAGCAATTGTCACACCATAAAAATGCCTAAAAAACAAATTAAAGATAAAAATTTTGAATTCAGATCGAATTCTCCTTTTCTAAATTTTAAAGTATATTTAAAACGAAAAAAAATCCATCAATCATTTGTACAAGTACAAAATTGAATATAAACAGAACTCTTTCTTTCCCAAGATATAAAAATATTTATAATTTTCTTTTACCTGAATTCGTACTAATACAATTCTAATGCTTTTTTAAACTATTACTATAATTAATTCAAGGTTTTGGAAAAGTGATATATGATTTAAAACTACAACTTCATCAATGATGCAAGTGCAAATAACACACATTATGTAGATATATACCATTTAATCAATTTCACCTCGTTGAGTGAAATCCTACTCAAAATGCACAGATTAAGAGAATTTAAGAAAAATATTCACAAGTATGATTAACTATATTGTAACCATGCATAAATAACTTATTAATATTCTTTTTTTTTTTTTTTTTATCATTAATGATTGAATTTGATTCCACGAAACCTGATATCCATGTCCAGAGAAAGCGAATAATAGCTAGGATTTCAACTTTAAAATCTATGTTGACTGTTGAGCCAGTGTTCGTATTGGCGAGCTTTTTGGAACCCTGATCTGGAGGCAACAACCTGCAGTTAATCTTGCACCTTAACTCCTTTTTTTTTTTAATGAAACACGCACTTTAAATTTTTTAAGCATAAATTATTATACGCGAATGGATTGCAATCCAACACTCGGCATTCTCTGTTCACATTGCCGTCACAAGTTTTATTACGGCTGCCACTTGCCAATTTTGTGGATGATTGGATAAGATTGACCATTGACTTTCTTGAAATCTGTAACGCCCAATGAAATCCTTTTCTTCCATTTCTTAGAAGATTCCACGCAAAATTATGAATTTTTTCTTTTTTTTTTTTTTTAAAAAAAATTTGTCTTGATTTTGAAGAATATTTTTAGAGCATGATATTCTTACCCAACCGTTAACCTTATTCTTTAATTGAAACTCTTGGATTGATTGTAAAAGTGATTATTAAAACCAGTTCAAGTTCTTCAATTGAAGGGGTAAAGTTAATAGTTGAATAGAGTAATTAAACATATATTTTTATACATAAATCAAAGAACACTGCTTTGTAACCCAAAAATTATTCATTAAAATTAAATTCAAACGATATTGTATGAAACATGTCCTTACTATATAAATTTTGAAATAATATAGCTAATAATATAATAAAAACAGAAACAATCTAAAGTTAAATTTTTAAACTATGTAACATTATTACGGATCAAAATGTATTAAAAATTTTATAATTCTTTTATTATCAAACAGTTGTGTTAATTTCTTTAAAAAAAAAATAAACAGTCATGTTAATACATATCTTAAGTACCTAATTCTTATTTACTTTTTAACATATTAAAAAAAGATACAACATTTTTATTATTTTTTTAAAATCTTTAATATATCTATATTAACAATTTAATCAAATTTCGAGATACCCTATTTGTACGATGAAACTGGAACAGAAAGAAAACTACAAATTACTTGAGAGATCTCATTCTATATACTCTATATATTTTAAACCCTACGATCATATTACAATATTCTAGAAATAATTAATAAATTAAGATGTTTATTAATATAGATATTTGCTCATCAAATCACTATAATTAAAATATGAGTGCTATCAGGTTTTCTAAATATTTTATCAAAATCCATAGTTTAATGTTGTGACATATGAGTTGTTAAAATTTTATTAATTATCATATTATTTTATAATTTATAAAATTTTAACAACTCATTTATCACGTCATTTAAGTAGAAATCTAAATAATATATTTGAAAAGTTTAGTACTATTCTTAAAATATAATAACAAACTGATGAATCTCTGGCAATTGTAAACGAGTTTGAGCTGCGATTTCAGTGCATATACCTAGAAGAAAAGGAAGAACAAGAATAAAAGAGAAAGAAAGAAACAAAAAACGTAGGAGAGTGAAGTGAGAGTTAAGTCAAGCGTGCTTGTTTATGTCGCGAGAGAAATACCGTCGAAAGTGAAGAACTGGTTTTAAACTAAAAACGCGTGTTGGTTTATGTCACGAGAGCTTCCTTTGACCTTCTTTCAGTTGTTCTTCCTTTGAATTTGGAAAACAATCCGGCCCCACTTCTCCACAAAATTAACAATTAAAGTTAATTATTTTAATATTACATGAAATAGGCATGGTTTTCATGCCTCTCTACCGGGCACCAGCCGTCAGATATTCCTTTCTTTGCTTTTTATTAGGCAATTATTTACTGCCTCTGTTTATGTGCAGGAACAATGTTTGGCTATTTTAACCAATAATCCATTCCATCAAATCAACAAATTCCCCAAAAAAAGTTCATGAGTAGATGAAAAACCCTGTCTATCATAAATTTCTAATCTTTTCTATATACATATATAGAGAAAATATAGAAAAGATTAGAAATACATACATGTATATATATAGAAAATATAGAAAAGATTAGAAATATATATATGTATATATAGAGAAAATAGAGAAAATATAGAAAAGATTAGAAATACATATATGTATATATATATATAGAAAATATAGAAAAGATTAGAAATATATATATATATATGTATATATAGAGAAAATATGGAAAAGATTAGAAATATATATGTATATAGAAAATACAGAAAATATTTCTATATAGAAAAGATTAGAAATATATATATGTATATATATATAGAAAATATAGAAAAGATTAGAAATATATGTATGTATATATATATATATAGAAAATATAGAAAAGATTAGAAATATATGTATATGGATAATATAGAAAAGATTAGAAATATATGTATGTATATATATATAGAAAATATAGAAAAGATTAGAAATATATGTATATGGATAATATAGAAAAGATTAGAAATATATCTATGGATATATATATAGAAAATATAGAAAAGATTGGAAATATATATATATATAGAAAAGATTAGAAATTTATGATAGATAGGGGTATATGCATAAGTGTTGGCATATCATATGACATATGACTGTGTTTTAATATTTATGTATTTGCATCATATGACACTAATTAAGCAAACTCGTTTTTTGTCGCAGGACTACTATTCTGATAGGTAGCTAGAGTTGTTAGGATGACTTATGAAGATTGTTGTGACAGAAAATTGTTTCTATTGCAATAACCCTGGACATTCAACAATGCAAAAAACAGAAAAGAATTTTGTCCTACTTAATTTCATGTATTAAATGAGTTTTTATTGTTTTTTTTTTTTTAATTATGTTTCTCAGGTTTATTTTCATATGAATAATGTTAACATTTTCAAATATTTTATCCAAATTTAAGTTTAAATGATATCATGTGAGTTGTTAAAATTTTGTAAATTATGAAATTTGCAATGAACAATAAATTGCACAACAGTCTACAATGAATCAACTACTAGAACGAAACTGAACAGTAGAAGCGAACAACGTTCCCAACTTGCAACGCATGACATTATTCGCAGGGATAGCTATCACCTGCCAACAGGCAACAGATGTGTAAAGAGACCAAACAATTTTGTTTTCTAATAATATAAAATAAAAGAAAGTTATGTTTTTTAATTTAAAAAAATAAATAAATTTTAAACCGATAATAATAGTTGAATTAAACAAAAATCAATAAATGAAGGAGAGTAGTTAGTAAAGCCACCATCTATGTGTCTCTTCAAGTTTTTGTTCAATTTTCATTCGAGGTAACTTTTTTCCTACCATATAAAAATATATGAATTATCCTTTTATTTTGTGTGAGCCTTTCTCTCTACTTATATATGAATTGATCCCTCCCGTATAGAAGTTGTTCTCCAGGGTCACGTTATATAATCAAACCTCATTTGATTCCAACTAATTCTTAGGTCTATTTCAACCATTAAAAAAAAAATGAACGTTAAAATAACTATTTAAGCGATTTGATTATCTATTGCCATAATCAATAACTATTGGAGCTAACAACCCTTATTATAATGAAAGAAAATTATTTACACAAATATTTTCATTCCATAATAAAAAAATAACAATTCTCAAAATGAGGGAATAAAATTATTCACTTAAGCTTTTAAAATATTTTTAACAAGAATTGTATCCATCACCTAAGTGCGTAAATAGATGCACATCGACGTGTGAAAAGAAATCGTGTTGTTTTCTATAAATATACTAAAAATAAAAGTAAATTATTAATTAAATTTTATCAATAGATTTAAGAGACATTTTTTTTATTGTAATGTTAAATTTTTTAAATAATTTATCCAAAATCATGTTAAATAATTTGACATATAAATTATTAACATCTTATAAATCATGAACTATTATGATAATTAATTGAAATTTATAATTTATATATCACATCAATTTAATATGAATTTAGATAAATTATTAAAAAAATTTAAAAATACTTTGAAAAAAAAAAAATTAAAAGACATGTTACGTATCAATTTTGGTAAATTATATTTTAAGGAAGTAATGTAAGACCAGGTCGGGATTGGAAACCGCAGTCAAAAGAAGAATGCGTAGACTCTGACTAAGCCTTACAGTGTGTCAAGTCATACTCACCTACACCACCCACTGTAACACGTCTCCCCGCCTTCCAAGCAACAACCCACCCCCCACTTCTCTTCTCGTATCTATTTATATATATTCTCACTCTCCTATCCACCACTCACCACAACACAAACTCTCTCAACAACAACAGCTTCTATTCGTCGAATAGTTTGCAGCAGCTATATAGCATCAGTCACCATGTTTGTTTCGGATTCAACCCCAGGTACCATCAAGATTCGTGAAGTATGGGATTTCAACCTTGAATCGGAATTCGAGTTGATCAGACAAGTCATAGATCACTACCCGTACATCTCTATGGACACTGAGTTTCCAGGAATCATATATCGATCGTCCAAGCCTTACCATAGTCAACGCCAACCGTCCGATCATTACAAGCTGTTGAAATCCAACGTTGATGCTTTGAATTTGATCCAGGTGGGTCTCACTCTCTCTGATTCTTCGGGTAATCTTCCCGATTTGGGTACTGACAACCAGTTCATCTGGCAATTCAACTTCCGGGACTTCGATGTCGCGTCTGACGCTCACGCGCCTGACTCCATCGACCTTTTGAGACGCCAAGGGATTGATTTTGAGAGGAATAGAGAGGAGGGTGTTGACTCGGTCCGGTTTGCTGAGTTGATGATGTCTTCTGGACTCGTTTGTAATGACTCAGTCAGTTGGGTGACGTTCCACAGCGCGTATGATTTTGGTTATTTGGTCAAGATCCTCACGCGCCGCAGCTTGCCCGGTAATTTGGATGAGTTTTTGACGATTCTGAGGGTATTTTTTGGAAACAAAGTGTATGACGTCAAACATATGATGCGGTTTTGCAACAGCTTGTATGGTGGGCTGGACCGGGTGGCCCAGACTTTGGCCTTGAATCGGGCGGTTGGGAAGTGTCATCAGGCCGGTTCTGATAGTCTGTTGACGTGGCATGCGTTTCAAAAGATGAGGGATGTGTATTTCGTAAACGATGGGGCAGACAAACATGCCGGCGTCTTGTATGGTTTGGAAGTGTGTTGACTCTTCTTGTTGATTATATTGTATTTATTCTTTTGAGAAGTGGAAGTTGTAAATTAATAAGGAATTTTGAATCATGATTTGAGAATTTAAATTCTATTAATATGGGAGCATTGTCTGATACTCTAATTAGAGATCATTAATCCTTGTCAATTAGCAACTAGTAAGTAGAGGACATACGGATGAATCATGAATGTGAAAACTGAAAAGGTTACTAGAAGTATCAAAATCTTCATTTAAAAGAATAAAAAATATGAAATTTAAAATATTTTAAAAGTTTAAGTGTATTTGATTTAGATTTGAATAAATTTCATTGAATTTTATTAGTATGTTTAACTTTATTAGCGGGATTAGTGAATTTGAATAAGAAATGTATATATAATTGTATGTGTTTGTTCACTTTAAATTAATTTGTAATGAGAATGAAAAATGTCAATTCCACATAAATTCAGGGTTATGGAATGAAATTGTCATCTCCCCCCTTCTTCTTAGGATTCTCATTCCTATTACCTTTAAAATATTAGAAAATCTTTTATATCCCTTTTTTAAAAACAACAAAAAGGACGAAATTGGAAATGAAAACGGTGAGAAAAACCTATTTTATATTTGAGTAATCCTGGTTTCTTAAAAATTATTCATATCCAAATGATGCGGTATATAAGTTGTCAAAATCTTATAAATTATAAGATAATATAATAATTAATAAAATTTTGATAACTTATATGCCACATTATTTAGGCATGAATTTGGATAAAATTTTTTGAAAAACCTAACGTTACTCTTTATATTTATCAATGATGTAGTGGATGACATTAAAGAGTAATGCTAGACTTCTCGAATATTTTACCTAAATTCATGCTCAAATGATGTGACATGTGAGTTGTCGATATCCTATTAATTATCACATTATCTCATGATTTATAAGATATTGACAGCTCACATACCGCATCATTTGGGTAAAATACTTGGGAAGCCTAGCATTACTGCTGTTGAGTAATGTTAGACTTTCTAAATATTTTGTTCAGATCCATATCCAAATGATGTGACAAGTGAGTTGTCAAAATTTGATAAATTATGAGATGATATGATAATTAATAGGATCTTAACAATTCATATGTCATATCATTTAAACATGAATTTAAATAAAATTTTTAAAAAATCTAACATTACTCTTATTAAAAACCATTATTATTATTAAAAAAATAGTTTAATAAGCATAATATTATTATAATAAAAATATACTCCTTGATGACCAAAAATTAAATAAACAAAAACAAAAACATAATTTTCGTTCAAAAATATTAAAGGAATACATATTTTCAATCAATGACATTTTTATAACTTGTAAACAATTCATTCCAAATTAAAGTAAACATCATAAGAGGAATATTGTTGATTACGATTTCTATAATTGAAGTAAATAAGTTATTCTTATTCCGATACATTAATCTGATTCCAGGTTAATCCAATTTCAGATAATTCTGATTTCAAGTCATTCCGATTACGTACAAGTAAACGCACTATAGGTGTATTCAATCCAGATTTATATGAATTTTATTAAAATCTAAGTGTATTCAATCTAAATTTTTATGAAATCTAATGCAATATAATGACATGTTTACTAATAAGAAATTCAAGATAGAGAAACGAAAATTAATTCCAAAATTTGAATTACAGTATCTATTAAACTTTCTTAAAATTTAATTATGTAGATCCCACATCAAAACCAAGAAGTTCTTATTAGAAAGGGAGCTTTTTTCCCCATCTCGCCTTAGGAATTAAGTTCATTTTCTTGATTGAATAATGAAATTCAAATAATTTTATTAATATATCCTCAGTTAATATTAAATTAAAAAAAAAAAACAAAAACAAAAATAAAAACAAGTGATTTACATGTGATATACATGACTCTTTTTGTAATTGACTATGTTTCATAGTTATTCTTTAGTTTAGTAAACATTAAAAAGAAAATTTCATTTGATTCCAATTTAATTCTTAAAGTTAGTAAATAGTTGAATGTAATCTTGTAATTTAATTTCGATACATCTTCATTTCTTTTCTATTGGAACTTAATTCTCTTTCTTTCTCATTCCTAATCAGTAAACTCCTTTTAGACATTCAATTCAGATTTATAAGGAATCCAATGAAATCAAAGTGTATTAAAAAAATTATTACTTTCACTAATTTTATTGAAAATGATAGATTTTGATGGTTTATATAGTGATTCAAACGAAGAAAAAAATCTATAATATTATAGAGTTTATAAAATCTATGAATTCCATCCTCTTAAAGATTTCTTTGGGTTTCATAAAAAATTATAACAAAATCAATATGGATTTTATAGAATTTATAAATTTCATCCAAATCTATTATTAAAAAACAAATCCATCAAATTACAATATATCGATTGAATATACCTGGGTGTATTTAATCCAGAGTTTATTGGACTTTGTTGGATTTTTTTTTTTTAATAATGCATTTTGGTGTCATTAGTTGATTTTATATACTCCATATTCATCTTGTTAAAATTATTTAAGAAATCCAATGAAAACTTAAGAAGAATGGTAAATTTTATTATAATTTTTTTTTTCATTATAAAAATCAATCTAAAATCTATCTAAATCCATTATTTAAATAAAATTTATGAAGTTCATGACTTTTTTAATACACTTAAAGTTTATTGAATTTTCATACAAATCTGAATTGAATACACTTATACTTTAATGGATTTCATGTAAATTTGTATTGAACACACATTCAATGAAATATATTTAAATCTAAATTAAATAGATCCAAATTTTTAAAATATTTTAAATTATAATAAATTTTAGATTGAATATATCCCTAAAAATGACGTGAAATCCGGTCTCAAATCATAGAAACAACAAAGAGAAATCCTTCATTTTATTTCTTAAATGAGATTATCAGACCTGATTCACGTGAAAGCAATTTGTTGAAGGGTGTTTTATTTATTGGTGACTGGTCAACCACAAATTGCTCAAAGATTGGAGCAAATTGTTGATTGATTACGGGTTGGTCTATGGGCTTAAGTATGTAGTGTAAAACACAAACAGTGGGCTGGCCGATGAGAGGACCCTAGGCCGGCCCACTTAGGGCATTGCCATGTACAATGCGATCAATTTATGAGTAATATGACAAAGGAAACTCTTTTGTTTTCCCCTGAGAAATTTGCAGTAATTTAAAAAAAAAAAAGAATCTGAAGCCTTATAATTATGTTCGTTTGAAACACAGGCCATATAAAACGCTGATGATTTTATGTGACAAAAAAAAAAAAAAAGGCTGATGATTTGTAAATTTACAATGTCAACTATGGTCTTAAAAATCTGGTCGTTGAAAAATTGATCCCACTTCAACTACCCAGAATTTTCGGTGTAAATGCGAAAGAGAAGTCGGTCCCAAGCCAATGCTGGCTTTTATTCACTTCATTAACAATTGCCAATTTAATTTCTCGTCCATAACATCCTCAAGATGCAAATATATTCTTTGAGAGGTCAACTTTTTAGGTAAGATGGACCAACTCACAGTACGGCGCTTGCTTACTAAATAAAGCATGACAGAGCATGTATTTATATGTGCGTGTGTGTGTCTGTTAATCATTTAGAAGGTTAACTATGTAAGAGATGGCACAGTCAATCATATATAAACATGTACGTCATCCCCTTCTTTGAGATTAGGTACTGTAGAACATGATTTCTAATTATTGTTAGTTTATGCACTTAAAAACATTTTCTTTATATAGAAAGTGTTTTGGTTTGTAACATGTGTTTTGTTAACTTATGTTCTCTTTTGATATATATCCATCCCGGATAATTAATTCAAGTGTTTTGTTGCTGACAATTTTTAATGCTTGATAAATTTCTAGTTTTGTTAGATTAGTTGATTGAATGTTGAATTTTCTTTGAACACAACAAACATATCTAACATTGAACTTTAACCGAGCTGCAATGACAGTTACCATGAAAGATCATATCAAACCATATCCCTGTTTTCACATCATAATTTAACAATCCATTAATGCCAAGAGTTACTTGATATTTGATATATAATAAGACCTCAAAATCCGAAAAAAGAAATGCAGTTTCCAGACAAAAAGGTGGTAAAGAAATGAAGCTGTCTTCATACTTCACGGACGTCTAAAAGGGCAAGACCGGAAGTACTACTACTGCATGGACGTTTGTTGCAGTGCAGAAGGATTCTGTAGGAGAGATGGTAGAGATGGCTACCAAGGCATTGAAATCAAAGAGGCTGTTTTTTCAGCCAGACAACACAGGTTCAATACTAGAGGCAGCCAATTATCAGTTCAAGGACTCTGTGACTCTGACCATAGACTCTGAGAATCCTTATCGATGAAGGAAATGGTTGAAGCTTATGGACTCTAAGCGTTGGGAGCACCTGGAGGAGTTACTAGCATCGTGTTTGAGGATGAACAGGAAGAACAACCGTGGCCTTATTATTAAAACATTCGTTGACCTTTTTGCTGGAATTTCTATTATTTCTTCTTCTTTATCAAGTTGTGTTGCTTCTTCATCTTCAAAACACAAAAGGTTGGCTGGAGACCGACAATGAGATCATCCAAGCATTTCTTCATATGTATGCTGATACTAGGAAGGGGAAATGTTTTTGAAAATCAGGTAGCTTATATAGTTCTGACAATATTAGTTTATCTACAATTTGTAAAAGTTCTATGACTGATTGGTCAGTGGACATGTGCATGGTGTCGCATCAACGTATATACATTGTAGAGAAACAAGTGTACTATTTGATTGACACCATTAATTCTCTGGCCAAAATTGTATGACTTTGATTCTGCTTGAAGGCAGCATGTTTCAGGACAAAACTTTGACACAAACTGCAGAAAAGCATTCTATGATTATTGTTATATGCATAAGGTAATATCTTTTCACATTTTCATTTTTTCTAATCATTTCAATAAACTCAGTTTTGCTTGCTATTTTAGCTTGCCAATGCAAAAATTTGTTGCATTTGATTTGAGTTGCAGCAAAGTTTCGACTGAGATATGTGCTAATGTGTAATGACAGAGAGGAAGTTAACGTTTTAGATAAGCCCTTTGTAATCTTATCTCTGGTATAGTCTTTTGATTTGAGTAAATGAACTGCACAATGTCATGTGACATAGTAAAATGGCGAGTTTTTTTTATCATTTAAATGCACGTTAGCTTATAATGTAAAAATTGATGAAAAAACAGTGATAATTCAAAAATTAATAGACAAGGAACATCATTACTAATTATAAGGGTGTTAAGGGTTTAATTTTCACAAAGCTCATTTTAAAGTTTGTTAGAGTAGTTTTCTAATTGTTTAACATTTATGGGAATAAACTCTCAGCTGTATAAGTAATATTTGATCTTAGTAGACCTCTTGACAATCTTTTGACTTATTCGGTGTCTACTTGTAAAGGAAAAAAAAAATAATAGACAAAGCACCCCAAATGGCCTTTTAATGTAGATCAAAATGAAAGTAGTTCATATATTCTTATATGAAAATGATAAAAAGAATTGTTGGGGGGGTGGGGGTGGGGGTGGGGGGAGAATTAGCTCCCCATAATCCAATCAACCCAAATCGATTAGATTTCAGTTAATTGAAGAAAGAAACCCAAAAGACAGGCCAAAGAAGGATAAATCCCTTTGAAGAAAAGCCCAAGTCTAACTATGCAGAAAATTGGATTGAAAAATGATCATATTACCCTTTACTAAAACGTGGGAACCAAGGCCAAGGAGAAATTCATTTTGAATGAAGAGCAAATCTCCTTGACATTACTATATCAGCTGTCTGATTAGAAAATCTAAGAAGTCAAGCCTAGGTTCAAACCTAGGCTAACGTATGGCAAAAATGGTAAATGTCAGAAGGTAGGTAGGAAAAAGGAAAGATGTTGGATGTGCCACGTGGAACATCAAGGCGATTAGCAAACAAAGAAGAGCCACGTGTCCCATATAGTTGAATCAGTCAAACTCGAGGCAAGAAACTTGAGAAGAGTGAAAGTGACTGGACAGAGGGAAAGGCGATAGGAGACAGAAGGAGCTAAGGGAGCTCAAAAGGGGAGTTAATCGAGAAAATGGAAGGATATAGACTAACCCTAAAAGGCCAAAATGCTATAAATACTCCACCACTGTTCATGAGAAGATAAGTAATTCAATAGATATCCTATAGTTTTCTAATGTGGGAATGAGCATGCAAAAAGAGATTTCCTCGAGAACACTAGTTGTTATTCTGAGATTCTTATCATATAATGGTCTAAATTCTCATTTCTTCTTACCATCACTTCTATATCTTCTTTCCCTTGGCATAGCTACCAAGGGGGGTTTTCTTTGAAAACCTCATTGATTTGAGCGTTGAAATGTTTTCGCCAATGAAACACCAGCGACCCCTGACCTCTGTGCTTATTTTACAAGTAGTCGAGAGGAGCGACATCCATTATGAGGGAGAATATCCCCTTTATGGAGGGGAATCTAAGTGTCTAAGGGGATTTCAATAATCATTTTCATTAAATCGAATCACCTTTGGTAACCTATTTGTATTTACTGTTAGTGTAATTTTGATGTGTCCATTTTTTGACATCAACAAAAAGTAACATCATTAATCGATTCTGTTGTGAGATTAGTACCAACTTAAAAAAAGTAACTTTTTTTTTTTTTTTTTTAATGTACTGTCCAAATGTCCTTTTATTTTTTGAAGTTACAAATACGCTTATATTTGTTGGGACCTCTAGATGATGATATTACGAAACAATTCAGAACACAACATTTAACTTTACTCTTAGTAAGTAGGGAGAGAGGGAAATTATTAATGACATAAACATTATCATTCTCTTTATTATTAATGACATAAACATTATCATTCTCTTTCTATGTTATTTCCTTTTGTGGGATTAGTACCAACTTACTACAAGTAGCTTTTTTTGTATATCGTCCAAAATATCCTTTATTAATGAGATAAAAATCTCGTCTCTTTTTCTCTCATATTTCTTTTTCCTCTTTCTTTTACCTGCACCATTTTTTTCACCCTATTCTCACATTCGCTCTTTGCAAAAGTCATTTTTAAGGTTAAAAAAAAAAAAAAAAACTTTTAGCGTTTAAAATCATATTGATTTGTTTTGTGGCTTATAGTATAAATGTTATTTGATTTGTTGTTCGAATATATAGATTTTTTTTCTCTCTTTTTTTTTAATTTTTTTGGAAAAAAACATTGCAATAAATTGAAGTTCGGAGAGGGAGAGATAACTCAGACTTACAAATTTTATGGTGTAAATGTGAGAGATTACCATTAGACCAATTTTTAGAGCACAACATTAATTTCAAATTTAAATTTTTTAGATTGTTTAAAATTTGTTTATTAACTTAAAAGTAAGAAGAAAAATTCAAAAACAATAAAACAAGACCTCCAAAATGTGGAAGTCTCCATATGGATGAGAAAATAACAAAGAAATTACTCGACTCATTTGAGACTTACAAAATAATTTGCCTGTTTCAAGATTTTTTCCGTTTTCCCTTTCTGTTTCTTTTTACGTTTTTAGGACTTAGAGTGTTTTTTTTTTTTTTTTATTTTCTTTCTGTTTTAAAGTTAAATTTACTAAATTTTCTTCTGGTTTGAGTTTTCTTCTCCTTTTTTTTTTTTTTTTTCCAAATTTATTATCTCTCTTCTTCTTCTCGGTTTTCATATCTATTTGTTCTTTCTCCTATTTTCCTTCGTTTCCTAATCTTTGTGTCACAATAGAAAAGGAATTTATTGGCCCAAATACAATGTTAACAGTTTACTAGTTTATTTTTATCCAAAAACTATTTTAGGTGCTATGAAAGTTTAAATCATTAAGTTGGTGGCAGTCTAGTCCCACATGATAACGGTGAAAACTGCCACACATGTTAAGAATTCTTTGGTACTTCATAACTTTTGAATAATTTATTGTTTTAAGTATTTAAAATTGTATTTATCAATTTTTAAAAATTATTTTCTAATAACATACATATTCAAAGTAAGTTGATTTGATTATAACCATTCAGTGAATACTTAATTAATATAAAAAATTTTATTACAATAGGTTCATGTTGAATCTGTTTTTGTTTTTTTGAAAAAAAAGAGGAAAGAACAATTTTAAACAGTAAGTAAGAATAAAATATTTTATTTAGTTTTATATATATAGAGAGTAATTCTATCATCAGTGCCTCCTAACTTTTTAAAGTTAGGATGAACCAATCAAATTCATACATTGCATTTTCTCTCATAAAACAAATTCTCTCTCCTATTTAAATTAAAAGCAATAGATTAATTTGATTGGTTCGTTCTAATTTTTTAAAGTTATGAGACATTGATGGTAGAATTATTATATATATATATATATATATATATATATATTAGTTAGAAGGGAAAAAAAACAGAAGGGCCCAGAGTTAGTAAACATATACCAGCCAGCAAGAAACTTAAATATAGCCAACTACTATATTAAAATCTTCACGGTTAGATATATATATAAATGATCACCATTTTTTTTTATTATCATTATTATTATTTTTTTAAAGTAATGATCATCTTTATTTTATAAATGAACGCTCACATATAAAACAAAACATATATATCAAACTTTTACATGAAATTTTTTTTTATTTTTTATACTTCGTATATTACTTTCACAAGGAATTGACATTACAAAAAAAAAAAATTAGCAACCCTTGAACTTGAAATGTCAAAAGTAAGACACAGATTAAAAATAAATAAATCAATCAATCAAAAACCTTGCCTCATGAGTACACATCAATACTCAAAATCAAAATATAATAATAATAAAAAAAAAAAAATTCTTTCTACACCATCTCTGATGTTGAGGAACCCACATCATGTAGTTTCCCACGAGGGAAATCAAAGTCTTCACATGGGCTTCAACGCGTGCCACACCTAGCAACCTTGTTAGGAGCCTTGGACTCATGTGAGTGATCTCCATGAACGTGTGGGTGGAGCTGCTCATTATGCCTCCTGGAAATGGAAGCCTCATTCCGGATCTCGGTGAAAGCTTGAACAATAACATCGTGATGAACGGGGGAATTCAGCTCCAAGAAACAGTTAAGAAGCTCCTGAAGATCCTCCTTTGAATAGATTTCCTTTTCCATGATCATTTGCATCATCGAACGCCGAAAATCTTCATATGGGTCGCTTGATTCCTTCACAACCGCCACGCTGTCAACGATTTTAGGGCACGAACTGAGTGTCTTCGTGGCTTTTGAGTCGGTCTCGGATTCAGAGCTTTGTGTAGATGTGTCCACATTGTTGAAGGAGATTGTAGTGGAAGTGTAATCTTCAGCATTATTGTTGCATTTCTCTAAAGAACTTGAAGAGGAACTACAAGGGTTTGGATTGTTTTGAGTAGGATTAGAAATGGAGGTCTTTTTCGACTTTGGTTTGGGTTCAATTACATCTGAGGGCTTTGGCTTTCCACAGCTACAGCCTACATTGGCTGTGCATATGCTTTTCAACATATTTTTCTTGTTGTTTGTAGACATTGTAATGGGGGAGCTAGAGAGATCTAGACAGAGAGAGAGGTTGGAAACAGTGATTTTAATATATTGTAGAATAGAGTTGTGCACTGGATTTGTTAGCTAAAAAGGTTTTATTTGGTGGGAGCCTTTTTCAGTAATGATCACCACTGGCTTTGGAGAGTAAGAGAGATTTGAATGAGAAGTTCTTTTGGGTAGGAGTCCTTTTCTGGTGAGATGGAGATTTAATTTATTGTGTATTTTTTTTTTTTCAATTACTGGGACCAGTTTTGTATACTGTTGGAATGGACTGCGATATGACTCTGAAGTGCTGTCCGGAAATAGACTTGTGTGACTAGAACTCATTACTTCTAAAGAAAACATGAGTAGGCTATAGTTTACTACCGCGCCATAATCATTTTCTCAATTTATTGTGCATTTTATGTCTTCAAGCTAGGATTAACATTAGTTCGTATTTTTTTTTCTCGTGTATAGCCTTGAACAAGCAGCAGTCTTTTTCTACATTTGATCTTGATTTCAATATTGCCGACAATTGAATTTCAAAATATATATATATATATATATTGCCGACAATCGTGGTGAATTATCACAAGTTGTCATGATGCTCTAATGATTCAGATAATAACTCATATATTGTAAAGGAGATTTGCTAAAATGCTCTCAGATTTAACCTCTTTCCTCAACTGCACTCTCTACTTTCAAATTTGGACCCATTATTATATATTACAACCACTTTATGGTTATAAAATTTAGTTTAACCGATTCCTACATTGTGTATCAAAAACCACCTTATAACTTTTGTTTCTTTTTATCTAAATACAAAATGGCTGTAAAATGATGGAATCTCATGAGGGGTTTTGCTTAACTACGTTATAAGAACTAATTGTGGATTCTCATAATGTGTGCACTTTACACATAAAAAAAAATACAAAACCTAATTATAAAAAATATATTTAGTTTTCGATAGATTAACACATGGTTTTATGTGTTTTAAAACAATAGATATTTTTTTTATTTGTTTTGTTAATTCTTTACAAGTGTCTAAAACAATCCATTAATTGAAAGGCATTGAATGAGTTTTCATTTCTTTACTCTTTTTTTAAATATATTTTTATGCTTTGGCTAGCTAGTATACATATTCATAAATGTTTTTAATACCGCTGAAACCATTTTTAAGTAGTCAAAATAAAATGCTTTCGTCAATTTATATATTTTTTTCACTAAAATTAAAGGAACTCTTAAAAAAAGTACAATTAAATGAAAACATTTTTCTTTTCTTTTCTTCTTTTATTTGGGAAGAAGGAATTCGAACTTGAAACCTAACTTTTAAAGAGGTACCAATCAGAATATAAATGTAACCAATAAAAATATATTTTAATATTAATAAAACTATTACATGTAGACAAGTAGTATTTTAGAAAATGTATGTAATAGATATTTTCTAAGATGCTTTGCTTTGGATAGTACTGTATATGTACTGGTTTTTATTTTGTTCTTACCTATAAATGTCTCTTCTAAGGTATAATGTGGAATATAAACCTAACCTCAAATCCCTCCTATGAGTAAGATTTTAATTCATGATCACTTGGACACCAATGAGATTTCTTATCCGCTTTAGTGGGACTTTTATTTATTGTATCTTGTACAATTATGAAATATCTTATCAGATAGATAACTAATACCTAAAACCTAAAAGAATAAAAAAAATATTATTAGTTTCTATCAAATTCAAAAGTTTAAACTGATAGAAAATTGTACAACTATAATATTTAAGACATATGACACGCTTCCTCATGTGTAACGTAGACAGATGATAGATAACAAACACATGTTAAATGCCCTCTACTATCTAATATATGTAATGAGAAGATTTTCGATAAAGAGAAGAGAAAGGGTTTGAATTAGGAACCTTAAGTTCTGATAATGTGTTAGTTATCATCAGATCCAAAAGTTTAAGCTAATAGGAAATGATTCAATTATCGTATTTAAGACTTGAAATTAACACATGATAAGCATATTTCTATACAACTTTTAGTTTATGCACACAGTAAAAGTTGAACATGAGCGTTAGATATTTACTATTATCTAGAATCTAAATATTTAATATACATAAATGGAAGATAACTATCATATAATAAGTTTATAATACTTCTTTTTTTTTTTTCCTGAAGATATCTACACGTATAAACAGAAGACAACTACACCTACCATATGAAGAAAAAATTATTCACACTAACTTTAAAATGCTTTTAATGAGAATTAAACCTTGATCCAACATCTTAATGAGTGAAGCATTGCTCAACCACCTAAACTAATAGGTAATATGCACAATGTACCCTATAGTATTGATTCAATATTTATCTCCATTTCATGTATTTGCCTTCACCAGCAATATTGACTACTATAAATATTGGCATGCTGACAACATTTTGCCATGCTTAAAAAGCAATTTCACCTACTTCCCATGTTATCATATTGTAACGGTATGTTTTTGAAAAATGATTGCGAAAATGTTATTATAATTTTGTGATATTTCACTCCTTCATTTTAAAAAAGAAATAATTGTTACATACAGATGCACCAAGCCTCTCAATTCTTAATACAGGATTGATTTATACCAGAACCTTCTATAAGAAGGGTGGATATTAATTTCTTACATTATTAACATTTATCTGATAAAAGCACATGATTAAAATATTCTTTTAATAAATACTAGATTTTACGAGTTAAATTAACCAATACCAACTTATTATACTTTTATGTACATAAATAGCAATTTCGTTAAAACATAGCACTAATTAATAGCAACTTATCATATATTTTTATGCAGACAAATAGCAATTTACTTTCTTTGTAGAAGGGAAATTATAGAAATCCGGATTACATTCTAGTACCACCACCTTTTCGTACAAACTACAAAGAATAACAGGTTTAAGGAATGGATTGATGAATGAGTTAATGCAACAGATAAGCCGCCAAAACCGCCGAAGCATTAGCTGATGCTGATCAATCATCACAAAATAAATTACTGTGGTCCATATAATTAATTTATATAACAAACTATCTCCAATTTATCATTTATAGTTCACGAGGGGAATTTGGATCTCTCATTATGGGATATTTTAATGATCTATTATAATCTCATGACATATAAGTATTAGCATCAGTGAATGACTGAAATATAATTACTTTTCATATTTATTTTTTTAACTATCAATTATATATTTCAAAAAGGTTGAGAAAAAGTTTAGATCATAAGAGGATCTCAAATCCAAAAGAGAGACAAGTTGTAGATTATCAAAATATTTCTTTTTTGTTTGTTAATTCTCCAATCTTATATTTCTTTGATGATTTCTATCATCTTAAAATGCAACACTTTCATAAATACCATTAAAAACCTTACAAATTTAACTAAAACTATGGACTTTGAATTCTCACTTAAATTGGTAATTTTGCGTATCTACCTAGATACAATAATTTAGATTTATTTATTTATTTCTTTTTTTTTTTCTCATTCCTTATTCTTAAATGCAATGTATTGTAATTAAGTATTTTATATCACTAAATAAAATTGGTATATGAGAGGATATCAATCCTTAAATTCAATCCCTCTCACATTTACACTGATAAGGTCATTGCACCCTCTTCTAGACCTTTTGTAATAACAACAACAATAATAATAATAATTTGATTGACAATATCAGTATGTTTTGTTTTTGGCTAACCGCAAGAGTATTCTGATCAAATTCCAAAATTGCAAAATTGTTCGACCATTGAGTTTATGAATTTTTCTCTCTTTTTTTTTAAAAAAAAAAAAAAAAAAAAGCCAGAATGGAAATACAAAAATTCCAATTCTAGTCTACGAAGGATATTAGGATGAAAGCTGTTTTGGGTTCGATCAGGTTTTGAAGTTTAAATCATGATCAGATGTAATGAGTAGAAGAGTTGTCGTATAATTTTAAAATTGACAATGGCCACGGACCACATATAACTGAGCTTCTAAGCTATCAAAATAATATCGGCCCCATTTATATGGCTTCCTACCATCCTTGCTTAATTACTGGGTAAACATCGGAACATCAAATCCTATATTTATTACTATTTCCTGATCACCTCTATGTTAGGTTGGTGTGTTCAATACAATATCATCTGTTAGAATCTGCAGTTCGAAATTGGATTACTGAAATTCTATCCAAATCAATCTGATTTGATAGAATTGGAATTTGACTTAATTTTATGCAATATAAATTAGATTAAAAATTGATAATGAGGTGAAATAAAAACTACTCTAATGTAATTATCTAACTAGAGAGATCGAGATACATGTTAAAAAAAATATTGATGTGTCACTTATAAATTCAAACATACATAATAGTATTGAAGAAGCTCTAAATGTAATGATGAAGATGAAGAATTAAATTATAAATATGAAATTAATTATTTTTTTTTTTTTGACAACGATCAAATTAAGGTTGATATTTATTTCAATTAATAAAAATTTATAGAATAACACATTGTTGGGTTATATTTGGCATCATTTTCAGGTGTTTTAGATCCATATTTTCAAATCTTTATGATATAAGTGTATTAATTAACTATTTTTTTTTAAAGAATTAATTAATAAATTAATTCGGTTCGTAAACAATTTTTTGGATACTTAAGTGACATTATTATGTATAACTGGATTTTGTCTAAATGATCTCAAATTTTTATTGCACAAATCATATTTTGCAAATTTTGAAAATTAATGAGAACAAAATTAACACCTAGCTAGGAAATACTCTCATATGATGCACGTGTGCGATATCACTACTCACATGTAGAGGAACAATCTCACATACTTATATAAAACGAATTTGGATTCTCTCTCAGTCTGAGTAGTTTGTTGACCTAATTTAATGTCATGACTACATACACAGTATAATCAATGAATCGTTGAGATCTCATTATTTTGCACATTTATTTTTTCAACCACTAATCACATATTTTTGAAATATTTGAAAAAGAACTTAGACTAGGAAAAGATCTAACTCCATAAAATAGAAATCTTAAATTAAGGTCAAATGGTCAACGACTCAATAGCAAAAATCTGATTGCAATTACTTGCGGAAGAGTTAAGAGTACGTACACATGATTTTTTTTAAAAACTTAGGCCCAGCAATTTGGGCTTTACTAATTTTTACCATTACAATGATCAAAAGCTAAAAATGTTGATTTTACAACACATAAGACTTTGTTTCGTTCAGTCTCTGAAAAAAGGAAACAAAAATACAAGCTTGCTATGCAACACTTCCCTTAGTAAATGTAATTTGATTAATATAAATCGTTTTTTTTTTTTTTCAATATGGGCTGAGGTTAGCTTGAGCGTACCCTCGCCCACAAAACCCCTACGTCCCAATATATAACCTATAAATTATATGCATCATTGAAGATCTAATAAAACAGAAAACATACCATTATTTCTGCCACGGAATGCTACATAGAAGTGTGGGTTCCCCATAAATTATATGCATCAAGTTTCGACCAAATTAAGTTCAGTTCATGCAAACATCACGACTCACATGATAAATTAGGATAGGCCCATAAGCCCAGAGTAGTGTGCTTTTGGACACACATAGTTAGGGTCGATCAGATGTTGGGTTTGATAGCACACTCAGTTGGACTGCAGCGGGTTTGGTTTGGGCCCACCCGTTTAACGCCTTCCATCTGATTCTCACCGGGCTTTTCAAGGCATTTTAGTGCTCTACTTGGCCCTTTTCTTGTCCACCTAGTTTTTCCAAAGACACACTACCTAATTACTATAATGACCTTCGCACTTAATTAGATAGATTTTCACTCTTTTTCTCTTACTTTCGCTTACTTCTTTTTTTTTTGTCCTGTCTAACATACAAGTCAGGAGATCAACTATCAAAAGATGGAAGGGAGTAGTGGATGAGTTTTTGGTTTTACCACTATATCAAATCCACTTTCTCTATTTTCGCTTCATCTTTCTAAACAAAACAATTGTAAAGTATATTGATATTTTCAATTTAACTACAAGATTTCATTGTTTTATTTATTTATTTATTTAAAATTCGATATCAAAAGAGTTAAAAATCTATCAAAACCTGTCGACTATATATATTCTAATTGCACAAACTGTAATTGATTTCGATAAATTTCGTCAAATCATTTCAACATGTTGAATGTTAACATGTAAGAACTCTAAAATGTGCAAGTAATAGGAATCCATAATTACTAAAATTGGAATACCACCTTACTGTACAAATTAAACCGTAGTATAATATTATTATTAGTAATATTAACAGCAAACTGAAAGGGCAAGAAAGTCATTGAATGTGTGAAGAAAATTGCTTTGGTTTCGTGAATGGTTAAACGAGTTAAAGATAAAACCAGAACCATACATGATCCATGTATCTCAAGTATTGCCAAATAATTTTATAATTTTCGTTTCTACTTTCCTCAAAATCAGAACTCAGAAGGGTATGCTTGAATAGATAAAAGAAGATACATTTTGTTTGCTAAAAATGGCAACAACTTCGCTGGCCCTCTGTGTCTACCCTGCTGCTCCATTGTTGAACAACAACAGCTCCAAACTCAGTTACTCCACTTCAATTCAAACTTGCAAGTCCTAAACCCTTCAAAGTCAGAGCTATCAAAGAAAAACCACAACCAACTTCATCTGATTCTGCTGAGGAAGTTACAAAGAAGTATGGCCTTGAAGTTGGCCTTTGGCAGGTACGCTTCTCTCTTGTTTGAGTCTACCAACTCTTAATTCTTGTAATAAACATTTGATTTGTTCATTTTATTTTATTTTATTTTTTCAGTTTGTTTATCATATATTTTTGTTAGTTGCAGGATGTCAATAGATTTCTTGTTATGGCTTTACTGAATTCAAAAAAATTTAATGTTAAGGGTTATGTTGTTTTAGCTTTGACAACTTAGTTCATATATATATAAGCTGAATTGTAGGTCAGTTTAGCTTGAATATAGAGCCAACCTCCTGAATTTGAAAATTAATAGAAAAAATGATGAGTCTTTGAACTTCTTTTTGAAAAAAGTTTTGTAAGTTATCTTGCAAATTGTTGATCTAATATGGAATTGTGGATATGTTTTCTGTATCAAATTTACACTAAGCTGAATCGCAGATGGGAAGTGTGTGAAAAGCATATCCTTTTATGATGGTAGATAGATTACAAATATTAGTAATAACTGCTTCCTTTAGTGAAGTGATGGTTAAAGCATTTTGTATCTTTGATTTTGATTTACATTATTGTAAACTGATCTCTGAGAGTTTCTTATGCATATCAACTTACACTTACAAACTAAAAGTAGAGAAGAATTAAGTTAGTTGGACTTTGAACATCATGGAAGATTTTTTGCAATTGATTTGAAGAATAAGACGGAGAATGAATACCCTTTTTTAGGTCCTTCTTTTGCCTGATTTATGAAGTTTAAGTACTAACACTGTTTCAGGTGTTGTATGTTATGCTTCCTGGCTTGTAAAAATAACTACCTTGTATGTTGTATCTTTCTCTCGGACAATTGTGGATTTCTACAGGTATTCAGCTCGAAGGATGAAGAAAACGGAGAAGTTGAGAAAAAGAAATCAAAGGGGGAACAAGCCAAGGAACTGCTAGCCAAATATGGAGGAGCATACCTGGCCACCTCCATTACTCTCTCCTTGATCTCTTTCTCACTTTGCTATGCCTTGATCAGTGCTGGAATTGATGTTCAAGCTTTGCTTCAAAAGGTAAAACCATTCCACATTGTAAAATTTGTTGCTATTTCAGTACTCCCCCCTAGGAAGAAATCTCATTCTTGGTATATTTTAGGTGGGGATTGCAACTAATGAGACAGGTGAGAAAGTTGGGACCTTTGCTTTGGCATATGCTGCTCACAAGGCAGCATCTCCAATTAGGTTTCCACCGACCGTAGCTCTCACTCCCATTGTTGCTGGTTGGATTGGAAAGAAAGTTGAGAAGTAGAAATAATTTGTCTAGACACCTAGATATCAGCATGCTTTATGTATACACTTCCTTTTCTCTATAAATATTCTTTACTCCTCCTTTTTAGTCCTTTACCCTTTTTTTCTCTGGTGTTGACATTGCAAATTATATTCCAGATTATGTAGTTTAATCCAACCCGTAATGGAAATTACAAATTAATAGTTAAGTTTTACAGTTCCTTGTAGTTGGATTAGCGGTAACATTGCATTATCTTTACTTTTTATCAAACCATGTTGGAAAGGCATGTGAGACTCAACCGTCTTGTCTGGTCTAGTAGAAGCTTGTATAATTTGCTCTGGAGTAAATCCAACACGAGACTGAAGTTCAGACTTCAATACTTAATTGAAACATAACCATGTAAATGATACTTTTGGATTCCACAGATGTTGAAGACCACAAGCTTCTAATAAACACAGCTGAATTGTAGCACTTCTAGTTGATGAATTGTCATGATAAGGTAAAAACGAGGGAAACAGTTGCATTATTCATCTAACCTTACGATCATTAATTTGTCATTACATGATATATTCTATATAATCCTATCCATTACTTACCAGAAAACCTAACAGATATACTTGTCAATGCAAAGAGAAGCAATAATACAAAGACCACATGGTGTCATCTGTACTACACTATACAACCACCACCCAGCTACCTCCTTACACTCATTTAGTGCTCCTTGGAACCTTCAGTCGTGCATGTTTCAGTGAAACTGAAGGACAGTCGAACATCATAGGTTCCCGATGAAAACATGCCCGTACATTTCACCTGGATTATAACCATTGTTATTGATACATCTCATTTACCTCCCAGTATTTGTAGAGGGAAGTTCTGATGGATTGGTTGGAGTTTGGGCCCGTGGTGTGCTAACAGTAGCCATGGCATAATCTTCATCGAGTGCAGCCAAGTCATTCCATTCAACCCCGGCTATTAGTGGAGTCAGGGAATTGACCAGAACTTTACTGCTTTAGAAGATTAAGAAATAAATAATAAAACAACTTAATAAAAAGGATACGTTCAGTCCGCCACATGTCTGTGATGCTAATTCCAGCATCCGATAAAAGCCAGTAATCTGCATCACTCTGCAAAAGATCGCAGACACAAACACTCAGCGATAACTTCTACTCTTTGTCAATAAAAGCATTACTCATTCCAAAATTCCAAAGCAAGCATCACAATGACTATATATCAAATAACACGTTTGAAAAAAAAAAATTATCATTTGCCTTCTTTTGTCAGTAAAATTTCAACAAACTACCTAAACCCTAATTGATCACTTTTACCACTTTCTTCAGTTAGAACTAATGATTGCTTGCGCTAAACCCAAGGCAGTCAACTAATATCACTAGTCATTTTCAAACCATTCATTCTTCATGCACATTTTGGAAACATAAAAGTTCTGGATATATGGAAAATCAAATGTTTCTTGTACTGCTAAGAAATATTTGTTCTTAACTGAAGAGATACCATATTCCTGAATAAGAATACCTAACCCCACTAAGAACTTAACTTACATCAACTTCTGAGGGAACAATCTTCATGATCCCGCTCACAAAGTCCTGGGAGGCACTAATATCTGTGCAAATGCTATGAACATCTTGTTCCTGCATGTTATTCTCCTTCTCTTTGCCCTCCTCTGTTACCATTGTTGTCGCTTGGTTCTCAATAAAGGTTGAAGTAGATGGCAAGTTTGGAGGTGCCTCAGGACCATGTATCTCCTCAAATTTCTCCTCAAATTGACTAGAATAACAGTGATAGAAACAAAAGAGGCATCAAAGAGTAGCTCAAGTCCAATGTTTGCATCACTACTTACACTATCAGGGGTTTCATCTTGCCAGGAAAAGGAAAATAAGGAAGCAAACAAACAGCTAAAAGTTTATGACCTATTGATCATCAAGAAGGAATGGTACCTGACAAGGTAAACATCTATTGGCCCCATTGTGCTTCTGAGAACTATTCTGTATCTTCTCTGGGGATAGTCGACAGCCTAGCACAGGAAGGAAAAGATGGAATGAGCTATATGCATGTGCAAAAAACTTTTCCCCAAGTCTTGCATGCTTTTGGAATTACCTCATCAGGGTCTGGGACTTCGAGAGTGGTTCCGTGCGGAGCTTTGATTGCTATTAAGGTTTCATTCTAAAAGAATCAGTAAAATTATTTAGTCAGTTTCCAACAAGCAGGGAAATTTGTTTTGATTGATTATATAGTTGCCAAGTCTTAAGCATACGCAGTACTATGGTGAAAGAAAGAAAATTTAAAAAGAGAAAAACCTGGAAGAAAACTTTAAAAAAGAAGTTAAAAACCTGGAAGCAGGGTAAGTTCTTTATGTCTTCTTCTGTGACAAAAAGCCACCTAAAATCATGTAGAAATCATGTCAGTCAATTTAGAGCTCGCACTTATATCATTATGGTTTGGCATGAATAAGAGGGGTTGAAATTTACTTTTGATTATTTTCATCTTCACTAAGGTCGCTCAATCTTTCTTGCATTTCTCTGCAATAATGTGGATGTGTCAGCACAAACCCAAGGCTGCCAAAACACTACAATAGAGATGCAATAACCTTATTTAACCTTATTTGATCATCTAATCTGCGCTCCTCAATTGTAAGGCTTTCAACTTCTGCCTGCAGCAGGAGTAAAGATCAATTAAACCAAACAATGTGCCTCTCAATAATATTCTTATTTACATAAATTCTGCCAATGGATCAGACTAGTAGTCACAGTCCCATCATTTTCCAAAGCAGTGCAGTAAATCAATTAATTGCAACTTAAGCCTTCTCCTAACTATTCGGCTTGGAATGCAAAAACCATATAAGACACTCTGCTCATCTTCAGCATTAAAATTATTGGCAGGATTGGACAAATGGAGAACCATAAAGAACACAAATCAAGGTGGTGGTAACTTACAAACCCACGACAGAAGTTGAGATTGATTTATTTGGGAAAGGTGAAAATTTCTTGTTGTCTAAGTCAGCTTATTGGCATATATAAAACCAAATTTGTTTGAATAAGATATCAACGTTGGCCTTTTGCACCAACAAAGAGAAACAAGTTATTAGAAGTATCTCCATTTTTAACAACAGCAAAAAAATTAAAAATACCACTGGTCGGCTGGAGAATCTTTCCAACAAACTTTGCACAACAATTAAATTGAAACTTAAGACAGAAAGTTAACATATACTGCCAAATACTTTTGGAGCTAATCAGTATTAAAATGTAAGGCTGAAATCTAAAATGAAAAAGTAATAAACTAAAATATTTGATAATAGTTTAACTTATAATTGAAAAGATATATATCTTAAATTATAAAAACAGAAATTATCTTAATTAAAAAAATTATTTAAGAGTGATGGTGGCAATATTGATTGTGAGACAACAACGGTGATTGTTCACATAGTAGCGGTTATTTGGCAAAAGTGGTCATACTAATCATAATATTCTTTGATTATATGCTGATGAAGGTGGTGGTCATGATGATTATATATAATATCATTGATAGTAATAGGGGAATACCAATAGTTGAAGTGGAAGTGATGCGATAGTATGGTGGTAGAAATGCTTGTTTATGACATTAGAGGTGACATTTTCATATTAATCATGATGGAGGTGGTTGTAGCAACAGCAAACACAGAGTACTTTATAAAAAAATTTATAATATCAAATATTGCATTTAAATGCATCATTAAATGCATTTAAAATGATTTTACGTGCTGAATATGGTTGTCAACACCCATTAAGACATCCAAGGGAGCTTTCCGGGCTAAATGTGGTTACCAACATCCATTAAGATATCCGAGAGAGAGCAAGTCAAAATGCAAATTTTCAATTTGCATACCTGTAAACTCGAAGCACTTTCATCAGCCTCCCCTGGCCTTGAGACATCAAGTCCCCTAATATATCAAAGAGTGTACATCAATAAAAATTCAGAAACAAAAGCCATTTTAATAACCAGAGATTATGTCAATGTATTAAGATTAAGATTCGAGTCCACACTTCCACTGAATTCTGTTCTTGAGCTTCTTTTCTATAAGACCAATTCCTTCTAGGACATTTGTTATGTCATATATCCGCCGCTTTTGCACCTGTAGGTAGGAAAAGCTTTTAGCATTACAACTGTAGAATTAGGAGTTTATCTTGTTTACTTAGGAAAGTTACTGCTCTTAGAGAGGTAATTTATTTGAATAATTAAGATTAGAAACTCTTAGAGTTATCCTAATCTTTTAGGTTGTTTTAGTTTGTTTTAATTTAAATTTTTAGAGATATGGTTGAGGTTCCTAAGTTTAAGGAAGGATTGTTTCCTTAAACCATATAAAAGAATGTAATGTTGCAAAGTGAAAAATACATGAAAACATTTATCTCTAAATATTTTCATGGTATCAGAGCGGGTTTCTTTTGAACCCTAAGATAGTTCATAACCAAATACGGAATGGCTACGCCTAGTGCTCCTCCTGCCAGTCCAGTATCTTCTTCTTCCGACATTGAGCTGCCTTCTCAGAATAGAAATGGTGGTTCTGGTAATGGAAACAATGAGAATATTCATCATATGCCCATTACTGGACACAAGCTGAATGGACACAATTATTTGCAGTGGTCGCAGTCTATGTACATCTTCATCTATGGAAAAGGGAGAGATGATTACCTTACAGGAACCATACAAGCACCAGCAGAAGATGATTCGAAGTACAAGCAATGGAAGACGGAAAATAGTATGGTGATGTCTTGGCTTCTCAACTCCATGACTACTGAAATAGGTGAGAATTTCCTCTTGTACAAAACTGCAAAACAGATCTGGGATGCAGCTAAGCGGCAATACTCCATTAGCGATAATGTAGCAGAATTATTTGGTGTAAAAAGCACTCTTTATAGATTGCAACAAGGGGAGATGAACGTCACTCAGTATTTCAGCAAACTAACTCGGTTATGGCAACAACTTGATCTGTTTGAGAAGCACAAATGGGATACTGCAAATGATAGCAACCTATACAAGGAGATTATTGAGCAGAAAAGGATTTTCATGTTTTTACTTGGGCTGAATCCTCAACTTGATGAAGTGCGAGGTAGAATTCTTGGAATCAAGCCACTACTAGACATTCAAGAAGTGTTTTCTGTGGTAAGAAGGGAGGAAAGCCGGAAAAAGATTATGTTGGGGAGTAACAGTACTGAAATCAAGTCTGAAAATTCAGGAAATGACAGCTCTGCACTTTCAGTTCACTATAATATTCAACCTGCCTCAGTTGAGAATCGACAAAGGAAAGGTAGACCTTGGTGCGATCATTGCAAGAGGGTTGGTCATCTAAAGGAAACTTGCTGGAAATTAGTAGGAAAACCAGCAAATTGGAAGCCAAAATACAGCAAGGAGAGTCGTGGAAATTTGGTGGCAGGAGCTGAGATTGAATCCACAACGGAGCAGAACCTGTTTAGCAAGGAACAAATGAATTTTTTTAAAAAGTATTTCAGTTCACAATCACCTTCCTCAAATGTGATTGGTACTGGATCAGTAGCTCAACGAGGTAATTTTCTGTCAGACTTAATGCTTGAAAAGAGTTACAGAGGTCCTGGATTGTTGATTCAAGAGCCTCTGACCATATGACTGGTGATAGGTCATTATTTTTTGAATTTGTTCCAAACCATAGCAGTGCAACAGTCAAGATTGCTGATGGTTCTTTAGCGAAAGTAGCTGGTACAGGTTCTGTGATGGTCTCCTCAGATATTTTCTTAGAATCAGTTCTGTTAGTGCCTAATCTAGATTGCAATCTACTGTCAATTAGTAAGTTAACAAGAGATTTGAATTGTGTTGCTAAATTTACTGCAAACCAATGTGTTTTTTCAGGACTGGACCTCGGGGAAGACGATTGGCAATGCTGATTTGCACGCCGGACTCTACATACTTCAGGTTAGATCCGATTCTAGCAAGCACTCTTTTTCAACTAGGAATAAATCTTCTTCTAATTCATCTAGTTTGTCAAATAAGGATGTTAGATTGAATAAAGATGATGACATCTTCTAATGGCATTATCGTTTAGGACATTCGAACTTTATGTACTTGGAAAAATTATTTCCAACTCTGTTTAGAAATAAAAATCCTCAATCATTTCAATGCGAAGTGTGTTCCCTATCAAAGCAAAAACGTCAAAATTACTCAATACAAGGCTATAAACAATCTCTACCTTTCACTTTAATACATAGTGGTGTATGGGGTCCTTCTAGGATTGCAAATGTCACAGGAGCAAAATGGTTTGTCTCCTTCATTGATGACCACACTAGGATTACATGGGTATTTTTAATGAAAGAGAAATCAGAGGTGCATAAAATTTTCAGAAACTTTGTAAACATGATACAAAATCAATTTGAAACAAAAACAAAGATATTTAGAACTGATAATGGCAAGGAATTTTTTAATAAAGAACTAAACAATTTTCTGCTACAAGAGGGTATTGTCCATCAAAGTTCCTGTGTTGAGACACCTCAACAGAATGGAGTCTCAGAAAGAAAAAATAGACATATACTTGAGGATAGCAAGGTCTCTTATGTTTACAAGTAATGTGCCTAAACATTTTTGGGGAGAGGCTGTATTAACAGCAACATACTTGATTAATAGACTTCCATCTAGAGTTTTAAACTTCAAAACTCCTTGTCATGTTTTGTTACAAAGTTATCCAAATACAAGATTAATTTCTGATTTACCAATTAGAGTGTTTGGATGCACCACTTTTGTACACATAAATCAAATTCATAGAAGTAAGCTTGATCCAAAATCCCTAAAATGTGTATTTGTCGGTTACTCACCAACACAAAAGGGATATAAATGCTACTCACCCACTACTAAAAAATTTTATATCTCTAAAGATGTTATCTTTATGAAGACAAAACCATATTTCAAAAATAATTTGGGTGATGAGTTAGTGATTGGTCATCATTGGGAGAATGTTAATAAGCCTTGGTTTGAGTTATTAGATGCATGTGAGAGTCAGTTCAATCCCATACAAGATGTTATCATGTCTCCTTCTAAAACTCAAACTCCTTATTCTCATGATAAGCATCTAGAAAATTCTGATAAGGCCACATCAAGTCTTGATTTATCCCACGAAAATACATTTATCCATACAAAAAATACTCCTTCTGTTAGAGATAGGATTCTCAATAATTCTGATAAAGTTCTTGAGTCAAGAAACATTCCAACTGAGAAAGAGATGATTGTGTATACTAGAAGACGGACAAATCAGGAGCAGTCACGAGTTCCAATGCAAATACAGCAAAACCAAGACTCTGAACCAAGTGAATCAGTCCAAAAAGGCAACACAAATGCAGAAATTGACATTGCAGAAACAGAATGTGTTGACAGTGTTGATACAAAACTGAAGAAGGTGACAGTGAGCTGCCCATTGCATTGAGGAAAGGTGTAAGAGAGTGCAGAAGCAGACCTTTATACCCTGTTTGTAAGTATGTATCATATGACAAACTTTCACCTTTGTTTCGAGCTTTTTTCTGTCAATATCATGCAAGTAGAGATTCCTAGAAGCATAGAAGAAGCACTGCAGATTCCAGCTTGGAAAACTGCTGTAGATGAAGAGATTAAAGCCTTAAAAAAAAATCAGACTTGGGAGATAACTGAGCTACCTAAAGGAAAGCATCAAGTTGGTAGTAAATGGGTATTCACCATTAAACACAAGGCTGATGGAAGTGTTGAAAGATTTAAGGCAAGATTAGTTGCAAAAGGGTTTACTCAATCATATGGAATCGATTATGAAGAAACCTTTGCACCAGTAGCGAAACTTAATACAGTTCGGGTACTACTTTCTTTGGCAGCGAATCTAGATTGGAAAATTCATCAGCTGGATGTCAAGAATGTTTTCCTAAATGGAGAGCTTGAAGAAGAGGTATATATGAGAATTCCACCTGGTTTCGAAAGTGCAGCAAATAAAGGAATGGTTTGCAAGCTCAAAAAGTCGTTATATGGTTTGAAACAATCCCCACGTGCTTGGTTTGGACGGTTTACAAAAGCAGTAAAACAGGGAGACTTTGCACAGTGTCAATCAGATCATACCATGTTTGTTAAACATGGTTCAAATGGGCAGCTGACCATACTTATAGTCTATGTGGATGACATTATACTCAGGGAATTGTGAAGAAGAAATTCAGCAACTGAAACAATTTTTAGCAAGGGAGTTCGAGATAAAAGATTTGGGGAATTTGAGATATTTTCTTGACATGGAAGTAGTACGGTGAAAAGAAGGTATAGTGGTGTCTCAACGCAAATATATTCTTGATTTATTGAAAGAAACTGGTTTGAGTGATTGCAAACCAGCTGAGACACCTATGGACTACACAATGAAGTTAGGACAGCAACAGAACAGCCCTCCAGTTGATAAAGAAATATATCAAAGATTAGTTGGCAAGCTCATCTATCTTTCCCATACAAGACCTGATATTGGCTTCCCTGTAAATGCTGTGAGTCAGTTTATGAACAAACCCACAGAAGAACACATGCAGGCTGTTGTGAGAATCTTGAGATACCTGAAATTTACTCCAGGCAAGGGTCTATTTTTCAAGAAAAATAGGAGCAGAAGTGTAGAGATTTTCACAAATGCAGACTGGGCAGGTTCAATCACAGATAGAAGGTCTACATCTGGCTACTGCAGCTATGTGTGGGGTAACTTGGTCACTTGGAGAAGTAAAAAACAATCAGTGGTTGCGAGAAGTAGTGCTGAAGCTGAGTTTCGAGCTATGGCACGTGGAGTGTGTGAAGGAATTTGGTTAAAGAGAGTTCTAACTGAGCTCAAGGTTCCTATGGATAATGCACTACAACTGTTTTGTGACAACCAATCCACTATTAAAATTGCCAAGAATCCAGTGCTACATGATAGGACGAAGCATGTGGAGATTGATAGACATTTTCTTAAAGAGAAAATTGAAGAAGGAAGCATTGATCTGGTGTATATACCTACTGCATCTCAGACAGCCGACATTCTCACCAAACCATTAATTCGAACAGCTTTTGAAAACTTGTGTTCCAAGCTAGGTATGATAGATATCTATCATCCAGCTTGAGGGGGGGTGTAGAATTAGGAGTTTATCTTGTTTACTTAGGAAGTTACTGCTCGTAGAGAAGTAATTTATTTGAATAATTAAGATTAGAAACTCTTAGAGTTATCCTAATCTTTTAGGTTGTTTTAGTTTGTTTTAATTTAAATTTTTAGAGATATGGTTGAGGTTCCTAAGTTTAAGGAAGGATTGTTTCCTTAAACCATATAAAAGAATGTAATGTTGCAAAGTGAAAAATACATGAAAACATTTATCTCTAAATATTTTCAACAACTTTAGGACATAAGGAAGAATAAAACAAGTAAAACAGTCACCTCTAGAGTGTCAGCAGCTTTATTTAGGTCAAGAATACCATCTTCGGCATGTTTAATCAAATTGATAAACTTCTTTGTCAAGAGCCCTAAATCAGAATTAAGATCCTTGCTCAGTTTCACAAGCTACATGAAGTATTATTGTGTGAAAATATAGTAGAACTATGGATAAATGCACAAGCATAAATAATTACCAAGGGAGCTGTCATAGCGGCAGGGACCAGTTGGTGTGAGATTATTGCCGGGAGAACCTGTCAATTCACAAAAGCTTTCTCATATATTATATTCTTTTCCAATTTTTATGCTAATGTGAACAGAAACAAAGCTTAATTGTGCAAGAAAGAGACCTATAATGTCATCAATTTGGATATGGTTATACCATGATTCAACAAAATAAATAATAAAATTATGTAAGTATAATATTTGCTGCATATAGTTAATAATGCTAACCAAGATTTGTAGCAGAGGTTAGAGGTCCAGATTTACTGTTCTTCGTTAGCCTTGATTGTTTTTGTGCCTTTGACCCTTTTCCTGATACTGGAGTCTGGAGGGGACTGTTAACTATTTCAGTGGATCCAGGATTAATAGTCCGCTCACTTGATTCAGCTTCATGATCTGCTGCGTCAATCTTCCGCTTTAATTGCTAATGAACACAATTTAGTTTTTCAAATCATTAAAAGCAAATAAATTTAGGCACATAATTAATTAAAAAGTATGGTACATAAGTCTGCAATCAAAACAAAGAGTAAGATGAAAACTGACATTATCTAAAAAAGTTTCTCATGATCACTGCTATAAAGAAACAATTAAAATCAATCAATTATCCTTTAAAATGAAAACATAAAATGCCTAATTAAATCAAATCTTCCATCTCTGCCTGTTTTACGTGCATTGCTCCTTAGGATGTTCTACATCAATACATTTGCATTCTAAAGGGTCTCAAGATTTTGTTTGCATAAAATTCATAATTATAGCACAACCTCATCAACAAGGTCAATAAGTTAAAAAATCTCACAGCTTTTGATATTGAAGAAAAGTAAAATTGCATTTTCACCTCCTTTCAAGTTTCAGAATTGAGAGATTTTGAGGAGCTATATTACAGGTATAGAACATAGATAAATGCAGTCAAGTCAAATTGTCAACTCTTCCCGTGATGAAACATTTGAAGACAAATAATTGAATAAAGCCACCTTGCTGCTAAATGTAATATGTTGCAGTAAATGATCTATGTTAAATTTATATGTAAGCTCTTTAAGGGCTATAGAGAAGTTTCTTTGTCTTATCTTTTATGATTCTTCCAAACAAGACATAAGATCTATTGCAATGACACACTTTGCATCATGAGATAACCACATAATTATATATTCAACATTGATATTTCAAATTAGGTATCCCACATTGTTTGTTAAGGCCAAGAGAATCTAAGATCACAGTCCATTAAATTTACAACATGACATAAAACTTTAAACAGTAATGATAGAAAGGTTATTGGTCTACTCTATCGATTGTCAAGGCCTAAAAAACCTAGGACTCACAGTAATATACAATGTGACACAAAATTCTATCACTATTGAGAATTTGGATTGTACTCTAGTATAAGATAAAATCAATATCCTTAAAAATTAAATGTGTACAGACCATATGAGCCTGTCAGACTTACTAAGAAAGAATTGTGGCTTCCAGGTTATTGCACAACATATATTGTTGTAACTCTCCCAACAATATCATTGCATTTTTATTAGTAGGTTGGCTAAATGGCAGCCAAAACCAACTTCATTAACCACCAAGCAATGTCTTCAATTTCAGAAAACAAAGATCTGCCTAACGGTTTGCTCTATTACTATATATTGAGACACGAAAAAGCCAATGGTGACTTAAAAAGCTGTAAAACAAAAATCAATACTAAGATTAGATAATATAAAAATTCTATGACACTACATAAACAAGAAATCAGTAAAAGAAATTAGTTGCCACCAAAAGCACACAATTCAGACTAGTTTTCAAGGTATAGGCTTTTCCTATGCATTTGTCCACTTAAATATGAGGATAATGCTAATCTCTCCCAATGACTAGGAAGTAGAATTCCCATTCAAAAAATAATTCATAAGAAAATTAAACAAACAATATTACTAAGGTTTCAGGGTCTGGTGACCATAATTTTTTTTGGTGACAAGTTGCAATAAAAAACTCATGCATAAATAACCACAAGTTTTCATTTTTAATCTCAAGGCAAATCCACTCATTTCCTGCAACACATAGTTTACCTGGACCACTTTGTTACGTCCACCTATGTAAATTTTTTGATGGGACATCCACCTATGCAAATTCAATCACGGAAAAAGGAAGTGGATTCCTCGATAAAATTCACCAAGTCATTATATTAGTAAAGATTACTGCTTAAGCATCTGTAATGCTGTAGATTTCAACCTATATAGTTTTCTGCACCAGAAAATGGTAAATTATATTGATTCTAGAAAATCAGCATACCTTCAAAGTACAGTCCTCTAATTAACAATTTAAGCACATCTATGTATTTAACATAATGCCAGTGCATCAAACATTATCCACTATTATGCATTCTAAATTCCAATCATATCAACCACAGGATGGCTTAACTTCATGAAATCAGTGTAACCAGCAAACATGTCAACCACTATTTTTCTTATGTTTACCAAGGTCACAAATCTAGTATGATAAATCTACATGTAATGATTTCTCCTGTCTAGTTCAAGATTTAGCCACTGTTCACTGACATATGATAGATACCCAAGAATTATGCAGTGACTAATGTTTGATCTCAAAACGAATCATTTTTAAACAACTCAATGTTATGTCTAATAGCAAGCATCATTCAATTTTAAAATCCCTTTAAACAACAGTTGTTAATTTGTTATCCGAAAAATAAATTACTTAAAACACTATGAGTTGATATAAGTATTCAGCAAATAAATCAGATTTCATGCCATATAAATACACACAGAAACAAAATTTAAAACAAACAAAGCTGGATTTCCAAACTGAAAATTTTAGGCCTAAATGTAGCACCAGATATGCCTTTTTAATTATTGAAAGATGGACTGAAAGTATCTAAGTCAGTAGAACAACCATTTTGGAAATTAAAAAATCATGAAATAAGTGTAATTGACAACAACTTAACCTCATGAAAGACATAGTTAAAGAGGAAGCTAAAGATGGTCAAAATACCAGGGAAAACTAATTGTTGAAAAACGAATGTCAAGAATGGGATAACGTGCCATAATTTCTATCCTCTCTTATCATAAGTTTATCCAGGACTGAATTTTTTTTTTTTATTCTCACATCTCAAAGCATATTTCAACTTGAGTTCTTGTTTATAAATAAATGGGTCAATACTTCTCATTAGAAAAAATAAATAAACAAATAAAAATAAACTTTAGCACCTAAGTGTAATAAGTAATAGCAGCTAATTCATGATTTTAACTGATACTGGTTACTTGATACCTGTGTGATCTTCTTCCTCAAGGATTTAAGATAAGAAAATTCACTTTATCTCTGAAGGTTCAGCCGAAGTTGCTTAGATCTACTTGCTTACAGTCATGAGGAGTTAGTTTAACAAATTACTAGATACAGCACCATTCTAAGACGAAGAGAGGTTAACATAACAGAGTTGCAGTGTTGCAACAACAAAACTAAAACAGAAAAAAAGTAGAGTTTTTGCGAATTGAAGGTCTATAAAATATCAATCACAACCAGAAATTTGCTTATAATGATCAGGTTTAAACAAACAAAATTTATTATAACCTGTGTCGAACGATAAAATTTACGAGTTACCACATATCCAACTCACATGCAGTATGAATTATACATGATCCATGCTGCTATACACAATTAGCTTGATATCTACTAGATCTTCATATGAAAACCCACTTCAAACAGATCAATCAGCTTTCAAATATATAATGAACTTAATTCATGTGGTAAAATTTTCCCAAGAAGATAATTATATTGGTGTTGGTACAAGGTGATGGCTTGTATCGATATATGATTACACAGATAATCTGCTTTCAGCATACAATTTTCATCACTGGCAGGCATTCTATCAAATGTGCTAAAGCAAATGCATCATGCATTCCCAACGTTATGCCACTAAACTTATTCTGAAATCAAAAAAACCCTATGAGCAGAAACTGATGCTATGATTTATATGGATATGAAAAAAAAAAAAAAAAGCAGTACAATCACTAGATACCTATATCATTCAATTTGTTACAGAATATTAAGAGACCATATCCCACAACAAAAAAATATACATTGTATGGTATAATAGAATAGTCTAGATGTCTCTCTCATAAAACATTGATCAACAGGTAGGTATATCAATTGATTGTCTCACTAAAAACCAAGAACGTGCATTAACATATGAGGCTTTATATTGCACCATAGCTTGGAAAACACATTCAAATATGTACTGTCAATTCTTAACATCACCATCCTTGCAATTGTTTTGAGCACTTATAAGACTATGATTCACATGGACTGACAAACTCAATTGGACGTTGCACTCAACAACAAATGAATACTATTATTCTCAATGATTCTTGCCAAAGTTGACTTGGTAACCAAATACTTCATTGTGTGTTGTTTGTCTATTCATTTAGGTAATTCCATTGCCTTATTTTATCTAGTCTAGTACAACTGTGATGCGAGATCTTGACATATTCACCTAACACTCGCAACATCAATTTCACAATTCTAACCAACTTCCAAACATGCCCAAAGCTTTGCATATGCATTAGTTAACAAGATGGTAGACAATTCACAGTAGTATTTCCCAACATAGAAGCCCGACATTCTATCACAAATGCTGAACTCTTCATCTATAAGAAAATAACAAAATATTGCACTAAAGGCAGAGCCTTATCCGACACAATCACTGACACATTCAGATTTAAGAACCAACAAAGCTTTAAACAAAAAACGGCATCACAAATAAATTGCCTAACAATTTTGCAACACCTGTATGCAATTTCTACAGCATCCAACAGTATGCTACATGGAGATCCCAATTAGCACGAAGACACACGTAAACAATTACAAAAATGGAATTTTCACATGTTAAAGCCCACAGCTACAAATCCGCTTCCTCTCTTGTAAAACATATAAGAGCCAAAAAAAGAAAAGTTGAAACAAAACCTAGCTGCAACATAATTGACTTTAAACTAAAATACACTACAATACAATCCAAATACACTACAACACTATAAAACCCACCAGGAAGTCTAATAACACAAACCTAAAATCACACTCAAGGGAAACAAATTAACAGCTTGGCGCTATAATTCCAATAAATCTAAACCCGCCAAGAGCTAATTCTATCAACAACCACATCCAAAAATCAAATATTCAAAAAAATTCACTTCAACCACCCAAAAAAGCCAGATCTTTACACAATTCACATGTATAAAAATAATTACTTTAAACTAAAAGAACACCTCAGAGAGCTAAAAATAACTAAAATAAATTATAAAAACAACAAGAAAATAAGTAAAAAAAAAAAACTCCAAAAATAAAAAACAACACAAAGGTTTGAAGAGAGAAGCTCACTGGAGATTTAACAACGATGGCGTCAGGTTGTTGATGATCAGGTCGGCGTCGGGGCTCGGGAGGGAAGCGGTGATAGTCAGAGGGAGCTGAGAAGGGAGGCTTCATGGAAGAGAAGGGGAGCTGGCGCTTGAAGGAGTAGTGGTCGTGGGGCTGAGTAGAGGTGTTCTGCGGCTGCGAATTCGACATGGAAGAGTTGAACAAAGAAAAGGCGGCTTTCGGGGGGGTTTGGTTATGGGGTTCGGAGTATCGAAGAAGAGATCGGATCGAGAGGAATCGGAGGAGGAAGAGTGAGTGGTTAGAGGGAATTATTGAAGGGAGATCTGGTGTTTGCGAGCAAAGAAAATAAAAAAAGCGGGAGATAGACAGAGGCAGAGAAAGTGAGCAGAAAACGAGGGAAACAATCAGCTAGGAGGGAATTTGGTTCGGATATACATGTGGAGGGAACCGCTTCTTAATTTCTTTTTTCTTTTTTTTTTTTTTTAACCTACTAATTTTTAACTACACCCTTACTATATATATTATGATAATAATTCGTCGGCATTATGACTAAATAATCTTTTTAAAGACATTGTTGAATGTGATTTTATGGTATATAATTGAAATATTATTATTTTAAAGACTTGTTTGCCTGTGAATTTAATATTGAATTTAATTGATTATATCACCATTTTATGTTGTCATAATAATTTGAAATTTATACCATATTAAAAAATTAAAATCGTATAATGAAATTTATTATTTTTATTCATAAAGATATTTTGGTGTTATATGTGATTATACAATTTGTTATTTACAAGAGAAAGTTTGTTTAATATTGTATTCTTTGTAAATAATTTATAGAATTATGAATTTGAATTATATTTTGTATCCATATTTTATTTAATTAATGGTAGAATTTATTAAGTTAATGTAAACATAATTGTCAAGGTAAATATAATGATTAAGTTCGAATTATGGTTGAGCATTCTTCCTTAATCTTTCTCACTTTTGTCTTAAAAATAGACTGTGCGGATAGAAATTGATTAGTTAAAAAATAGGTGTGAAATAGAAAGAGAAAAACAAAAAGAGAGGGTTCGAATCGGCGATTGGCGCCTTAGAGGAAGAACGAGGAAGTGGCGATTATTTGGCGCGCATGAATCCACCAACCAAAGTAAAAGACAGCACCATCTCCATCACTCCAATCTCCACTCCACTAATTAACATTGTGAGTGGTGTCTACTATCACGCGCCACCTCCCTTACTCTCGGGCCACTGTTTATGTGTGTAAATGGGCTGGGCCATGCGTTTGACAATCAATCTTCACTTAATATTTCCACCCCTCTAAAACTGTTTGCACACCCTTTTATGTGTTCACCCCATCTCATTATAGCTTCTAACTACAAGTGACAAGCCTCTCCAATTAGCTACTTATAGATTTTTTTTTTTTTTTTTTCTTGTATCTACGTGTAAGGAATTCTGATGGGTTCAAATTCTTTCTAAAGGATAGAATTTTGGAATCTGTAATTCGTTGAGAATAATTAAATACTCTTATCTATATTATAAGATTATGGTAATAGATATAGGCTAATCGTAACCACACCTTTCAATAAAACTAAAGTTTTAAGTTCAAATCCCTTCTCTCCTAAACCAAAAATAACATCTACATTATAAAATTATTTAATAACAAGTAAAAGTTAATATTACACATATATTAAGTGAAATTTTCATTTTAGGGAACGTGTTTTGGCAATTCATTTCGCTTTTTATGTGTGAATATGTTATTAAAACACTTGGTACCTAAATTTTCAAAACCCATCAATTTGGTTTACATTAACAAAAATTTTATGAAAATTTAAAGGATCAAACTATCAAACTTCGGAAACTTTAGAAATCGTAACTTTTATTTCATTATTAATATGTGAATGTACTATTAGAAGTTATGGTACCTAAAATTTTCAAAACCTATTAATTTGGTTTCTATTAACAAAAATTTAATAAAATTTTAATGGATCATAGTGATAAGTTTTGGAACTTTAGAAATCATAACTTTCAATAATATATTCACAGTTAAATTTAAGATAAATCACCAAAATTGTGACTAAAATGAATATTTATCAATTGCTAATTAGATAAAAGAACAAGGGCGAATTTCATTTGAGCTCCCATGTATTCACATTGTATAAGTTTTTTAACTACAAATTCATTTATGACTCAAGTCATTTTTAACTTTCATATATTCATTGTTTTAATCGTTTTGACTAAACTTTTAATAATTAATGGTGACTGAAAAAACAAAAAGACAATTTTATCCTTGACTAAGTTAGACAGCTAAAATTATTATTTTACCATTTTTAATTGAGATGGATGGATGAGATTCATCTATGAAAAAATAAATAAATAAAAGAAAAACCAAGCACACCATTGATCTAGTTATCTATCTCTTAAAAGGATAGTGATTTTTTTTTTAAATATATATATATATATAATTAAAGCATAAAATATAATTTTGTTATAAAATAAAAAATGAAGCAAAAGGGGTATAGATCCAACCTCGATTTTCACCACCCATCAACGTAGATAAACCTTTATCTCTATTGATAGTTGAAGAAAATTTAGAGAGATCTTCATTAGACCTTTTATCATCAATGATGAAAGATTTATTTCTATCATATGACGGAGGTGATTAAGATAGAATGTTCACGTGCATAGATAAAATACTATATTATTCCATCTCTGTCACTACTAAGAGAAGTAGGAGTTATGTTATCCTTTACCTTTCAAATGATCTCAAGACGGAGTTTGTAAAGTCACCATCGTCTTGCTCAATGTATTCTATACAATTCCATTGAGATGAAATCTATACAATCCAAATTCAATCTTCATCGTCTCTAAAGCACAATGAAAATGGGTCCTCTATCACTAATGCCGAAGGTCCCTTATAAGACAAATTTGGATCTCCACCTCTTTCTTTTTTTCTTTAACAATTTTATGCTTTAATATTTTTTCTTAAAAAAAGCCTATCTTCTATCTTATAAATCCGGTGGAGATAATTTTTTTTAAATGAACTTGGTTTTTTAATTTATTTATTGTATAAATTTAATTCTAACCTGTAGGATTATGATGGACATCTCACATAAGTTTTATTGCCTTTTCAATTTTATTTTATTTAATTTTTTAATTTTTACGTTGTTAAAACACGTCTTAGAGAATATTTTATGTAATAAGAAAAATAATTATCCTTTCATTAAATTTGACTAATATTTGACTCACAGTATTAATCAATTTATAAATTTATGAAAAGTTAATGATGATGAGTTTGGTACGATAACTCCATCTGCCCTTGCAAGGTTCGAAACTCGTTATAACCACAAAAAGGAGGTAAATTTTTCATTGAAAATGTGGGTCGACATCTCTTAATTTAAGAAGTAGTATTATGGATCGTAAGCTAAAAATATTATATTTGTAGGTTCTGATATCCATTTGATACACTGTCAAGGGGTTTAAAAAAAAGTCAGGATGACAAAAGCAAACTATAAATTTACAGTGAAAAAGTTGATAACATATTAAAATAGGGAGTAATAGAGATTCACCCAAGAACAATAAAAACGGTGATTTTACAAAGCGAAGAGGCGAACCAAGTATTTAAAGAAGAAGAAATTGAAAGCTGAAATCCTTTGCACGATCTAATCTCAACAAATAATCACAAAAGATGAAGAAGTACGGTCTGCAGCTGCGTGTTCCACCTCCACAACAAAAGAAACAGTCAGCGAAGCCTCCATTGCCACCTCCTCCTGGTTTTCGTGATGACGATGACGATGATGTGGAGGGAGAAATCTCGCGACATGCTAGCAAGAACAAGGCTCTCAGAGAGGTAAGATTCTGCGCAATTGCTTTAATAAAAACTCAGTTTTGTTTAATTTATTGATTTTAGGTTTTGTTCACTTGTTGGATTTTGTAATTTAAAAGATTGAAGAGCAGCACAAGAAAGCACTGGAAGAGGATCCTTCGGTGTTTGATTACGATGGAGTTTATGATGAAATGAAGGAGAAAACCGTTCGCAGTAAACTGCTGATTCGTGAAGACAAACAGGTGTATATATGTTGACACTTATCATATGATTTCAATTATATGTCACCAATTTGAAGTATAAAAATTAGTATAAACTTGTTGTCAAGTCCTTATTTTTATATGTTTAAATATGATTGTGATTAGTTACTTAATCAAGAAGGTATTATTTCGGCATGTCACTTCATGGTACATGTGGTTGTGTTGTTCAGGTCATGTAATTAGTTATTGATCGGTAGATCTTGACAAACATCTGACCTATTCAAGTGTCGGCTTTTGAATTAGAAAAGTAGGTAGTATTTAGTAGGTCTATTCTTGGATTAGGCTTTTCGGTCATTATTTTGTTTCTTTATTTCTTCCTTTTCGGCCTTTGTGAATTTTTTTTTTCTTGTTTCATTTTTGTTTTGAGTGGTGAAAAGGGAAAACCATTTTGAATGTTTGCTTGAAGTGGATATGTACAGGTGATTGCTGATTTTGACTAATCAGCTAGGTGGTTTTTACTGCAGCCGAAATATATTCATAAATTGATTCAAAAAGCGGAGGAGCGACAGCGAGAGCATGATGTAATTTATGAGCGGAAACTTGCTAAAGAGAGAAACAAAGAAGAGCACCTTTATGCAGATAAGGATAAATTTGTTACAAGTGCTTACAAGAAGAAACTTGAAGAGCGGCAAAAATGGGAGGCACAACAACGCTTGCGTGATCTTCGTGACGAGAAAGAGGATGTATGTCTTACACTTTCATGGATTTTTATTATCTTTCTTTACCTAATTGATTAACTGCTTAGTCTATTAAGTATTTACCCCTTGTTAACTTAAATTCTCTCAGTTCTGGTGCTGTCTTTGATACGCTTCATGCCCAGTACATCAGTAAAGTATATCATTTGTTACAGTCTTACAAAAAATACACCGTAAGCATATGCAGGTCGATGTAATTGTTGTTAATTATCATAACCATGAAAAATTGCCTTTTGTTCTGTTCTTTCACATGTACTTTAAATCTTGATTAAATGAAGCTCTAAAACAGTTTCTGTGGCATTATATAATAAGATTGTTGATAGGCGAGTTGTGATTGACCTTTAATTTTTTAAAATTGAAATGTTACAGTTATTGTCTCTACTAAGTATGGAAGCATAATGTCTTACATTTGCTATGAGGACTATTAATTTGGAAATTGTCTGAACGGATAGAGAATTCCTATGTTTGAATTAAGTGAGTAGCATTGGCATAATTTGAGATTTAGGCTGTGTTTGTGCTTGGAGGGGAAAGGGATGACACTGTGGATCAACTGGATGGGGTATTTCGTGGATCTTGTCTTGATGATTAGATTCTTATCCAGATGCTTGTACTTTTATTGAGAAACTCAAATATTCCCTTTTTACGTGGAATAGGCCTGTGTGAAAAATTATGGTGTTATGTATCCACAATTCCTCAATATCTTGTTCATTTGCAACAAAATTTTTTCTATACAATGCTTTTAAAAAGCAAATATTAACCTCAGCTTAGTGATGTTATATCCAAATAAAGTGCTTCTTATCCATAATAATATAATTTAATAGAATGTCTCATGTGGTTATGTTTTTAAATATCTATATGAGTGTATTGGACCATTGGTTCATAATAGGTGTTTCCCATGGTTAGATGGGCTTCAGTATGGGATACTAGTAGTGTTTGGTGAGATTGATTGTTTTGCTTTGGGTGATTTGGCAAATTGATGAAGATAAAATGGAAGAAGAGGTTCCATTCATGTAGGAAAGAAATTCGATGGGCTTTGTTGACAAAGGAATTTAAAGATATATCCTGCTCTTTTATCCATCTTAAATTAGGAAGGGATTTTGGTATAATTTTGTATGTGTTTTTGGTTACTTGACTTTTTGGGGGGGGTTGTATAGAAAGATATTTTGGATGGATGTTTTCGTTGTCATTTGGTATATAGCTACATAATATTTCTCTTTTGGATTGTATGGTCTCTTTAGTGGACCTCTGGTTTATTGCTTTTGTTAATAAAATTTTGTTTCTTGTCAAAAAAATAACTTGATTATTTAATTCCTGTTTCCATTTCTTAGGAATAGAAATACTTAGGCTGTCTTTGATTAGATGTTTATGATGCAAAACTTCCATTACCACTTCTGTACATTAAAGTGCTTAATGTTGAAATGTGTATAGCTTTTAACAACTATTTAACATGTAGATAAATATTTTTTCCCCATGTTAATGTAGCATGCTAACTACCTCAGCCTTGTTTGGCACAAGGTGTTGTCTTTACTTTTTTTATCCATTGTTTTAGAGACTTTGACTTCAGACCTTGAAAGCGGTAATAACTTTCTTTGGTTTGTAAGTATTAGTGGTTTGTTATATTGATTCTTGAATGTTTCTAGAAGTTACAATCCTTTACCTGGCTTCTATTAACATCTTTGTTTGGTTCTTTGTAAGCTCCTTTTTTTTTTTTTTTTTTTTTAAATATGGATCTCAATCCTCATAATCTGTAATATTATATCAAACAACAAGAGATTAAATTTATGTCTTATGGATCATACCTTTACACATGCGTAAATTCATGAATTGGATATTGATTGAAATATGCCTTTTGGGTGCATGAGTAATGGTTGAACATCGGGATCCTGGGAATTTCATCATGGGAATTTGTATCATGATGCTGCCTTAGGTGTATAGTAATGATGGTCAGGAAGTTTCTGTAGACGTTCATTACAGCTCGTAATTAGGGAGAAAATCTGGAATACGTCTCATGTGCATCATCCATCCAATTCATGCCATGCTCAGTGAATAAATGTGATTGGTTAAACTTGGGATGAATTGAATGGATGATGCACATGCATCATGATGCATTCTAGACTTTCTTGTAAATATAGTATGAGAGTTGGTATCATATATACTTTCTTGTAAATATATTATGATAGGTTATTGGACCTCAATCTTAGAAGAGATTTCCAAAATTGAACAAACATTTGTTTAGTTAATAGCTATTTGTGATTGTACAACTTCAGGGTTGTGAGACCTTGACTGGGGTTTCATATATCATTATCAGATTAGGAATGTTAATGATGGAACCATTCTACTGAAAAATAGGTGATCCTTATTATTGCAGACTTGGTAGTTTTTGAAGTTAATTATCGGAATTAGAATTTTAGATTTAGCAGAAAACTTAAGGAAATGTCACTGAAGTTGCTTTGGCTGTTTTTGGAGGGTGTTTCTCTTGAGGAGATGAGGGAGGATAGAAGAGTGTGGATGTTTGACAAGTAGTGATCATTTTCAGTCAGATCTTTGATTGAAGCCTCACACCTTTGGATCTAACTAAATTTAGTTGGAAAGCTGAAGTCCCAATCTTGGCTTGGTCTATAGCCCATGGTAGAGTGAATACTGATGAAGGAAGAGAGTTGGCATGTGTTTATTTTCTCAATGCTGTGTGATTTGTGAAAAGACCTTAGAGAGTAGAGACCATCTTTTCCGTCATCGACCCTTGACTTCTTTCTTAGCTTTGGGAAAAGCTGTTCTTTACAGCAACCTTAAATTGATCAATGCTAGCATAATGTGATAATTTTTTATGCAAAAGTTCTTGGAAGAGGTAAAAAAAGGGCTGTGGTTTTGTGGAACTGTGCAGCGACAATTATCTACGGGTGGTTTGCTGTGAGAGGGAGAGAGAGAGAATTCTTTAAGATTATAGGATGATGCTCAGTTCATTTTTAAGAGGGTTAACTTTTGGACCTCTCTGTGAGACTTTGTATCTTTAGGTTTAAACAAGTTCATTTGTTCATTAAACAGAATTGGGCAGCTGTATGAAGGTGAAGAGGGTCAAGGTTTCTTAAGCTTTGTTTAGTTTTGAGATTTCTTTGTGCATACAGTTTTATTGATTCTAAAATAAATTTTGTTTTTGAAACCATTTCTTGAAGGTTCTTTGGATGAGTACCAAGGCTGCTTCTTTTTGTAGATAAGTTGCTGGTTTTCTTGTAGACTGCTTCTCTTTGTATTCATTTTTTCATCAATAGTTTTCTGATAAAAAAGGCGGTTGGGAATTATTTAACAATGGTGTAGTTCCTTTTCAGCAGTTTTCTTTCCCTCTATCTGTAATTGTTCTTTTTAACTCTTAGTCTGGTTACTTAAAAAGTTTGACTTGGTGATCCTAATGATAAACTTTTGTTTGTGTCGGTCAGTCTTAAGGTTGATACAATTAGATCAAGTGATTAACATCAAGCATACAACACGTCTTTATCACTGGTCTTCACTTCATATATATGAATCTTCAACAGTATATATTTTATGTGAACTGTTTTGTTTTAGATTCGTCTGCATATATTAGGCTATTAATCTAATTTGTGTTCATTTTCTGTTGAAAGGTTACAAAGAAGAAAGACTTGTCTGACTTTTACTTCAACCTTGGAAAAAATATTGCCTTTGGTGGGGATGAGTCGAAGAAGTTAAACAAGCTGGCTGAACAAAGCGGGCCGGAGAAACTGGAAGAAAAGGGAGTTGTTGATGGCCCAACAAAAGACCCTTCATCAACCAATTTGGACTCCTCATCTGAGATTCGCAGGGTAAAAGAGGGCCACCAGGCTGAAACTTCAATGCCTACAAGGAGCTTTGAGTTCTCTGATTCAAAGGAATCCTTCAATCCTAAGCCAGCATCTGATAGGTCAGGTTCAGACAGTTTAGTAGAAGACAAATCTGCGATGGGACAACCGTCAACCAATCAACCCAAACGTGACCATCATAAAAGAAGTGAAGATGCAATTGCTGCTGCCAAAGCACGTTTTTTGGCACGAAAGAGAGCCAAGGAACAATGATTATGCTTTTGTCTTGATTCCTCTGGCCATAACAACGGGAGATTTTGAAAATACAGGATGTGTTTTACATTTTTGTTTAAAATTCATCTAACAATGCAGAAGCATGCCATCTTCTAAAGATAATACATGTTCACTTAGGGACCTGTTTCTGGATGCATTATATGATGATGTGTTTTTGGATCTCATCATTGATGAAAGGATGTATGCTTTAGGAAGCAATTACAATCTATTACAATTCGACTAATTGCTTCAATTCATCTAATACAATAGAGATTAGATGCTTGCAAAGTGGGTCCAGAAACCGTAGAATTTGTGGTGATGCTATATGCCGGACGAAAACTTATAGTGGGATTTCATCTTTCAGGCCGAATAGAAATGGATATTCGGAAAAACAGTCATCTGTCGGCATTTAGTCAGAGCAGCATATGTCTGTGTCACTAGCTGTAATATGTTCAACGTAGTGAGGTATCAAAGCTAGTACGGTTTTGGCTGCTAATGTGTAACTATGTGAATTATGTTAACTAGACTAGTCAAAAGGACCCGCGTGCCTGGCTGCCCTACGCCTACAAATCAGCTAAAAGCCACGTCCCTCGTGCGGCATGCCTAACAAAGAGCCAAAAAAGCTTAATTATTTTAGCCCCACACAACTCATATGGAATGGGGTGGACCCAACTTCACCTCTAGCTTCTACATCCAATGGCAAATATTCATTCCGGACTGATGCACGTGGTTCTGTAAATTAAAATAATTTGGTTCGCTACACTTTGATGATAATAAACTTATAAAATTATTTAAAATTCTGTTAAAACTCATACAAATTGTATAATGTGGGTATCAAATTATTTAAAATCCAATTTACATGATAGATATTATTCAATCAATGTGCATCTACATACTATTTGAAACTATTAAATGATAAATGGAGATACATTTGATACCCATTATTGCTATTTGCTAGCATTGCTCAATTATTTAAAAGTTAAATTAAGTGTTGAAGAAATTCACGTGCATGATGTCCTCTTAAGTCTTTTTTTGTTCTTAAATGCTCATAATTCATAAACAGATTGCAAAGTGACAGTTGTGTGGTGCCATCTTAAACTAAATGCATCACAGATTTACACTGACAGTTCCAAACCTAACTTACTGCTCACTGCTAGCTTACTTCCCTATAATTTGTGTGGAGCCATCTCAAACTAAATGCATCTCATATCCACACTTGACAGTTCCAAAAACCTAACTTACTGCTCACTGCTAGCTTACTTCCCTATTATTTGTGTGCAGCCATCTCAAACTAAATGCATCTCATATCCACACTGACAGTTCCAAACCTAACTTACTGCTCACTGCTAGCTTACTTCCCTATTATTTGTGTGGAGCCATCTCAAACTAAATGCAGTACATATCCACACTCACAGTTCCAAACCTAACTTAGTGCTCACTGCTAGCTTACTCCACTTATTATTGAATACGGATATTACCTAAATCCTACCTAAAATAAAACTAATATAACTCCACTTTATTATTGAATACGGATATTACCTAAATCCTACCTAAAATAAAACTAATATAACTCCACTGTATTATTGAATACGGATACCTAAAATAAAACTAATATAAAACCATCAATTTTTTCTGATAAAAAATACGGTTCAAAGGATATTATTTTTTATTTTGGAGAATTTTTCAGTTTTTTTCCTATTAAATATATGAGCACTTACTAGGTGTAGGATTTCGTATGTTTTTTTTTGTGCAAAACATCTTCTCATATTTGAAAATTGAATCCACATCATTTTTTTTTTTAATGTGTTGAACGTTCAATTCTCATGGTGAGAAACCGGAAGAACGTATTTTGCATAAAAAAAATATAGGGAGTTCTGGTCCGGACTCCGGATATATATATAGAAAAGGGATACAAATTACATTATATATATAAGATTATCTTCCATTTCTTTCAGCACTAGTCACTGATGATCATAAGAAGCATGGCTTCTGTTCCTTGGTCTTATTTCTTGTTATTTCTCTCTATGCTTTCTATCTGTCCTTCAAACTTTTCCCTCACCATCCCACTCTCATATTTCCAGACAAACCCATCTCAAGATCCATACCAAAAACTCAACTCTTTAGTCTCCTCCTCACTATCCAGAGCTCTTCATCTCAAAAATCCCCAGCCCATGATCACCACAACTACCCCACTTTCATCACATAGCTATGGAGGGTACTCTATTTCTCTTTCCTTTGGCACTCCTCCCCAGACCATCCCTTTTATCATGGACACTGGCAGCGACCTTGTTTGGTTGCCTTGCACCACCCACTACCTTTGCAAGACCTGTTCCTTCTCACACTCACACTCAAAAATCCCATCTTTCATCCCAAAAAGGTCTTCCTCCTCCAGGATTATAGGCTGCCACAACCCCAAATGTGCTTGGATTCACCTCCAGAAGAATCTCGACTGCAGAGACTGCACTTCCAAAAACTGCACCCAAATCTGTCCACCTTATCTGGTCACCTACGGCTTAGGCATGACAGCTGGCGTTGCACTATCTGAAACACTAAATCTTCCAAACGAAACCATCTCTGACTTCCTCGTCGGATGCTCCACCATATCTGACCGACAACCAGCAGGAATTGCAGGGTTCGGGCGCGGCGAAGCTTCTCTTCCCAGTCAACTCAAACTCAACAAGTTCTCTTTCTGTCTCCTTTCTCACAAGTTGGATGACACTACAAAAACCAGCTCTCTGATACTTGACACAACCTCTCATTCTGACAAGAAAACCAGCGGACTCATCTACACGCCTTTTGTCAACAACCCAATTGTCCCAGCAAGGACCAGGTTCTCCGTATACTACTATGTCAGTCTGAGGAGAATCACTCTGGATGGCCGCCACGTCAAGGTCCCATTCCAGTACCTGTTGCCCGGAAGTGATGGAAATGGCGGTACAATTATTGACTCGGGCTCCACCTTCACGTTCATGTCACGTGATGTGTTGGAGCCATTTGTTAATGAGTTGGTAGCTCAAGTAAATAATAATAATATTAATAATTACACTAGGGTTGCGGACGTGGAGGTTAAAAGTGGGTTGAGTCCATGTTTCAATATTTCGGGTGCAAAAAAGTTGTCAATGCCTGAATTGGTGTTACATTTCAAGGGTGGTAGCCGCATGTCAATTCCGTTGGAGAATTATTTTGCGGTTGTTGATGATGGTTATGGTTCCTCATCGGTGTGTTTGACGGTCGTGAGTGACGGGATCGCCCCTCCAAAGGCAACAAGTAGTGGACCGGCAATAATTCTAGGGAATTTTATGATGCAGAATTATTATTTTGAGTATGATCTGATTAATGAGAGATTAGGATTTCAGCAACAACAATGTCAATGATTGTTTTTCTTTTTTTGAAACAATGTCAATGATTGGTGGTAGTACTATATACTATTTGCAAATTTTTATATTTTAATCATTAGTAATGTTGTTGCTTAAATCATATATATATATATATATATATATATATATACCTCCAACTCTCACTCCTCTACAAAACATAATATATATTATATGGTAATCAATTTCCTGATATTACAAGTAGGATTTCAATTTGGTCATGATACTAAGAAATGATGAAAATCTTGGAATGGTGTCTTGTACGTCTCTGCAAAACATAAATGACACTCATGATTAAGTTTTTGATGCAACGATCTAATTAAGTTTGACAGAAGATTAGAAGAAAATTAGATCGTGCCATTAGATTCAATCCTATTAGATTTCAATGGTACAAATAATTAAGAATTTTAAAAAGTTTAATATTAAGAAAATTAAAAATGGATAATGTTTCATATGTAACTACCCTTTATTATTATTGAAATTGTGTACCAGTCAAACTCTTGATTAAAATATGTGAATAATTTGCAAACGATCCTGACTCCCTTTTTTTTCTCCCTCCCTTTTTCCAATAAATATTCATTTGTTTGCTCAAAAATTAAGGGAAATTAGAAGTGAACAAGTTTGAAGTCTTACTTAGGGTGTTGATCAATTTGAATCTAATGAATTCAATTAAACTTAAGCACGTTTGGTCGAGCTTTTAAAATATTTTTATTTATGAAAGGCCTATTTGTATTAGATCTGTTAAAAATAAAGCTTTTGAAATAAAGTGATAATTGTTCGGTTGATAATTAAAGAAATTACTTTAATAACTGTGGTTATGCAATCTCTGAAGGTCTATCGAAAAGAATGCATAATATTATATACATCGAAGGGTTTTATTTTAATAAAGGTGGTCAAAACAGTTATTTTTAAAAGGTCTATTTAGCAAAGCTCGTTTATGTGAGCTTCGGCCTTTTAACATCTACTAGTTTATAGTAAATTTTAAAAAGGTTAATCTCAAAAGCCCAACCAAATTACTCCAAAAAATTTAAATAAAAGTTTGAGAGGTTTCAGCCCGTAAAAAAGCCAACCAAATAAGCACATAATCTAACATAAGCATTAATAAAAATGAAAAGAAATGGACACCAAAACACACATAATAGAAAGGGGTCATCCTACCTTGTTGGGATAAGAAAAAGTACTTGGATTGAAATTCAATTATTCATAAAAATTGAAGATTTAAAAAATATAAAATAGTTAAAAATTTAAAAGGGCAATTCCTTCTTTTCTCCCAACATTACAAGACCTAGTTCTGTTATTGATTCCAATAAAAGATGATAAAATTCTATTTGGGCTCATTGATTTTTTATAAGCTGGACCTTTAATCCCTTGTTTATAACCCATGTATTTTATGTTCAGATATGTATGAGGAAAGTAAAATTACCCATGAGAGTATATTTTTTGACATAGCAACTTGAAGATGGGACCATGTTAGGCTTGATAATTGTATCTACTATCAAATCACATTGAACAATAATAAATATAAAAATATTATTATATTAATTTAATGTATTTATATAAAATTTGATCCTTATGTAATACTAATTACACCTTTTTCACATCTCTTCATCAATATGCCTCAATTTCAAGTCGAAAAGCACGCACATATTCAGTGCTTTAGATGGGTGTCCAGTCTCCACAATATTTAAATTTTCTATAGTTTCCTATTCAATTTAAATGACATTCATTACAGACATTCTCTCATTCATTTATTGATATTAATTCCTATTTAAATTTATTTATATATCATTTAATAAATATATAATTTGAATTAGACGCATATTTGAAAGTAAAATCAAGAATTTAAATCAAATTCAAGTTCAACTATGATTCTTTTACATTCCCTCAAATTCACAATCTCTTATTTCTCTTGAATCCCCTATTTCATCAAATAACTCTATGTCACTTAAATTACTTCCGAGTAAAAGTGTCGTTTGGGCCATGTTTGTAAGTAACATCATATGTGGAAATTTTACGTTCTATATCTCAAGTTAATCTTAGAGAGGACAATGGTAATTTGCATTAGATGGGCACAAATAAAGTACGATACTTCATGCCCACTGTAATGCGTGTCCAGTAGTGATCCTTTTTGCCCAGCGCAAAAGTGAGTACAGGAGGCAACATATATGCATGGCTCTTAATGACGTCAAACGGTGTGGTTTCCAAGTCGTAATAAAAATTTCGAGTTTTCAACTACACATAATGCAAATAATATATGTATATATATATATATATATATGAGATCCTCTTAGACATATTTAGAGTATTGATATATTTGATAACAAAAATGAGTGATTATATTCTAAAATTGTTAATTATAATTTATTATATCTTTATTATATTATAACTAAATGAGTCAATTCACATTTAAATCAAACAACAGACAAAATCATATTTACTTATTGTAATTTGACATGTTTAGTTGTAATAAGATATAATAAAGATATAATAAATTACAATCAGTGATACAGTCACTCATTTATTTTATCAAATGTATCGATGCCCCAGATGTATTGTAGAATGTGCTTATATTATTATTGGATCAAAAATTCACTTTTATCCATAAACAAAAAAAATTTGTTTGTACCTATTTTTTGTGAAAATTTATTTTTAGCTTCTCAAATAAACTATTTTCATTCTAGAATCAAATTTACCAAACTACAATTAAATTCAAAATTTGAAAAACCCGAAATGTAAACCTGCTACCGGGTTTTATGGGGATCATAAAATTCGAAAAATTTGATTGTTGTCTTCATTACTGCATCTTACCGAAAGGCTCTATTTCCAACCAAATCCAACCAAACCTAACTAAATCTAACTTTAAACATTAATACCCAACATATAAAACACAAAAAAAAAAAAAAAAAAAAACCTCGAAAAATCACCAAAAAAAAAAAAAACTCAAAAAATCCTAACAAGACTCATATAAACAATAAAAGAAGTCAAATATCTTATACTATGGGTAATGAAGGAGGAAATAAGGTAGGTAGAGGCAATTTGGATAAAGTGGGTATATGATGTAATTAATTTATTTGAAGGGCTAAAAACAAATATTTTTAAAAATATGACTAAAAACGAATTTTGACATTCTTTTACACATGTTTTTTTGTATTTTTTTTACTTATTATTATTATTATTATTGTATATTTATTTATTTATCAATCCAAGATTATATAAAATATACTCATTCAGTATTTATGATTTTGATACTCCCTGTCACATAAATATTGCTAATTATACTTTACGATTAAATTACGTTAAGTGTATTAATAACATTGGTAATGGAAGAGCACCTTTCCTTATAAGAGTCTTTAAGAATATGTGAATTTAATTGATTATACTTGATTTTGAGACTATATCTCTCTTATTCTTGGCGACAAAATTCACTATATGATTTTTATGGTGTTATGTATAGTTGCACGCATTAGAAGATATCATGTTATATATGGTAAAGAGAAGTAGAAACCTTATAAATTGAAGTTTACTCACCTCCTTTATTGACATTTAGTGAAAAAATAGACAATTTTCATGATCCAAAACTAGTATATTTTAATCAAATCTCTGAATGTAAATGAAAATTTTCTTAATTTAGAAGCAAGAAGTTAGCATTAGTACTCCAGGAAATATCATAAAACTTGGTCATTGAATATGCTCCATTTGCATAGTGTCGATAGTAGGAAAAAAAAAATTTGACATTCGAACCGACCATACCATGTATTGACATTGAAAATGTAACAAATAGTTATAAGTAGTATTTATTAATATGTAAAGGTGTTACCTGAACTAGAGACACGTTAGAAATGGAGAAAATGTGAGGAGGACCATCGTGATCATCACTTGGAAGTGTTCCAACCTTCAACAAACCGTAATAATTAAAAGCTGAGAGACGCGGTAAAGCACAGAAAGTAGGTGAGGGTGGTGAATTTTAGAATCTGAGTAAGAGTAACGCTTCTTTTTTAAAGCTCAGGTGAAGTGGCACTATCATTCTTCCTTTTAGTTCGAACTTTCTATTTATTTCTGGCTTTATTATCATCTTTCATCATTTCATTCATATGTCCCACCAAATGCGTCACTCTTTACTTGACAAAATCACCAACAATATATATATACATAAAAAGTATTATATATCGTATTTTAATAGAAATGGTTGAATAATTCTCTTGATCCTAAGAGATTAAGGATTATAGTCAAGCGTTCTAATTTTATTCTTGTTCTAAAGTATAAAGTGTAAGTAATTTTCTTTAAATTTAATTCCCATTTTTAACCATAAAATAAAAAGAAAAAATGCCTTTCCCACCATAAAATAAAGAGAAAAAAATGAACATTAATGTTCAACTTTGCTTTGGATGTTAAAACAAAAAAAGCGAAAAAACAAAAACAAAAAAACAAAAAAAAAAAAAGATGAACATCCAATGCAAAGTTGAACATTAATGTTCAACTTTGCTTTGGATGTAAGGTGAACACTAAGACTTTGCTTCGGATGTAAGATGAACACTGAGACTTTGCTTTGGATATTAGACAAATATTGGTCTTTCATAAAACCAAAAAAAAAAAAAAAAACTATTGATGTTCAACTTTGCTTTGGATGTAAAGATGAACATTAGTGTTCAACTTTGCTTTGGATGTTAGACAAATATTGGTCATTCATAAAACCAAAAAATAAAGAAAAAGAAAAATAAAAACCATTAATGTTCAACTTTGCTTTGGATATTTTTAAAAAATAAAAAATAAAAAAGATGAACCTTCTTTGCTTTGGATGTTAGACAAATATTGGTCATTAATTCGGTTTTGGTCTTTTCTTATTTTTATTGTAGTTTTTATTTTTCTCCTGCAGAAAATACTTTAGAGTACAACAATGTAAGGAATTAAATTAAAAAAAAAAAAAAAAGTTCTTGATAGCTAGTTTCAAGTTAGAACTTGTTCAACTATTAACCAAACAAAAAATAAAATAAAATAAAATAACATAACGAGAAATATCCTGAAATTAGAAAAAAAAAAAAGGAATATTGTTATGAGTGAGATGAAACTGCTTAAACTCATGATCATGAGTATATTTACTTATTTAGTGCTCAATGCAAGTCTAGAGAATCTGAATAGTGTTAATGGTTGTCATATTTTCACAGAACATGATCCAAAAAATATGCTGCTTCACATATTATTCAACAAATTCTATTTGGTTCTTCCACATACTTCATTATTATAAATAAATTACAGTTAAAACCAGAATCCTAGAAAAATAAGGACAAACTGCTGCGCTTTCCAATGAGCACGAAAAAAAAGTGGAGGACTATCCTCAAATGTCAATCATATTACGATAATCGAGAAGTAGCAATCCAATGAAACGCTTCACATGCAGTTCATTTTCGGTCGGGACACGTTAGAAAATGACTTGGTAAGTTGCAATCAACAGTCATACCCCGTATATCACTCCATCAAATGAAGTCTCAAGTCAAGCTCATCGTCTAATTTAGAGGTAATTTCAATGCTAAAACAATTAGGTTGGTTTCAAACTTCAGCAAGATTTTTAAAATTATCCAGATATAGTCAACTAATACATATATAAGGAACTACCAATTTCAAACCTTTGATTGAGAGAGTATTTCCGTGAAATAATGTTAATATATTTTAAATATCTTAAAATTTAATTAAATATTATTTCTATTTAATAAAGACAACTGAAATTATTTTGAGAAAGTATTCTAATTAAAAATTCACATACAGCTCAATTTGAGTATTTATTAGCTATCTTTCCCAATCAAATCCTTCAAATTAACCTTTTCGTTCCTTCTTATTGTTGTATTCTTTTTAAAAGTTGACATGGAAAATTCAGAAGCTATCAAGATCAATTACTCCTGCCACGGTTCTTATTTTTACTCTCATAATGAGAGATAAGTAAAGAAGACAATTATCTATATTAACTAAAATGATATGATATAATTAACCATATCAGTCATATAACCAATATTGAAAAAAAAAAAATATACTAGGAAAAAAACTGTTGCAGAAAATATGATCTTGACGATAACCATCAAAGGGAGACGTCGACGTTGCAACCCTGTGCAAACTGGTATTTAATCGGAGCTTCAAATGCAATCCCTTTGCTGCAGTCACCACCAAACGTGGTAGAGACCGGTTTGTTGCAGTCGCCACCACCAAGCGTAATATAGGCAGGACAGTTAGCGTGCAAATGATACTTGCCGGACATCCAAGTACCAACTTTCCACTTGACTCTTCCATCAATCTTGATGTTAACAAGCACCCTCCCAGTGTTAAGGTCCTGGCTCAACGCAGTCCCTACAAACTGTGCAACCGGGACTTCATTGCCGTACAAGAAGGGAGACCAAACGTTGACGTCCTTGTGACCCTGGTAGGTAGTAGGAAGGGAGGTGGCGAGAGTTATCTGTTGGTTTCTATAGGAGGCATAGACGTCTACGCTTTGGTAGTAGACGCCGATCCTGTCGTTGGGGTTTCTGGAGATAATGGTGATTTGGAGGGTGGTTGACAAGGTGGTTGGAACTGTATTTGAGAGGTTGAAGCCACTGACAGTGATGTCTTGGAGGACGAAGCTTGGCTTTGATGGCTTTGTGATTGCCCAGAAGAGCAAGATCACAACGCTCACAACCACGACGAAAGCAATTACACCATAGATGATGCGAAGGTAGAGCTCCTTCTTGTGGTCATGGCAGTGGCTGTGGCAGTCCTTTTCGGTCATGGCTGGTTGGTCTGTGCTAGTTGGGTTGCTTTAAAGGCGATTGAAGAAATGAGAGTGAGAAGAAATGAAAGTGAATTTGCAAGAACAATTCATACAGAGGGCTTGTTTTATATATAGCTTCAAATAGAGACTTTATTGTATAGTTGGGTTGGTCACCCTATGTTTTGGTTTCATTATTTTGATGGATGGCATTACCTCAATCTGATATAATAAAGGTTAAAAGTAACTTTTTTATAGTTTTCTAAAATTTTTTCATGAAAACTTATTTTAGATTTTGATTAATTAAATTTAAGAAATGCCACTGTAGTACATGAGTTTATCAAATTATATGTGGTTTTATTTCTGTCAAATATGCTTTGATGATGACGAATGTGTATTCAGATTAGTAGTATTTCAGATTTGAATCCAAACATAACGGATTTTATTAAAAAAATATAAATATAAGGTTGCATGGGATCTATATACTAGTTTTAAATTTTAATTGGTTGAGGCTAAAAGAAAATGTTGAATGGTAGGACGGTGGAAAACAGGAGCTATTGGTATTGGTCCTTTGAAGTGTAGCCGTATCTGGACTCTTGACTCTTGAGTCTTGAGCTACAGGGGAAGGGACCCGCTTTAATTCAATTTCACATGGACAACATATATTTAATGTGACAGATGTCATACGACATCTTTCAAGTCACAACTACTGTACATGGCTGTTAAAATTTGCAAGGAGAATCTGTGTCAATACTTTATATACCAATCTATGAAAAAAAAAAAATTATATACATTTGACATAGATGGTGCACCTTTATTTAATTTATATTATTTGATATAAGTAGTTAATCATACTTATTTATATACTATAAAAAATTTTGATATAGCAAATACATTGTGCGCCATTCATTCAAATTACACTATCTATCATAGGTAGCCAGTAACATTTATTTTTATGCTCCAAAAGATCTTGAGTTCATATGATGCATTATGGTGTGTATCTCATGTAAATCATATATATTTTCTGGTTTGGAAAATAGTATTAGAAAATTGAATTGAGTGATTTTAGTACTTTTATGAATTATTGTTAGTTCATATAGGAACGATAATTCAAACTAATTTGCATGAGGGTTTAAAAAAATTCAATTTAGTTTTTTAGTATTATTTTTTAATTTCGTGTTTTTATTTTTACTACTTACTGAAATTTTTTATATTTATAATATTGGAATAAATGATGAAAAATGTTTTTTTTTGCCTTACTGAAGGATGAAGACACCACAAATCCCTCTACCATCTGACTCAGTCAGCTTTAAGGTTTGTGTGGTGTTAATTGAATTAAATGTTGATTGCCAAGTCCAACCGTGCAAGTAACCATCAATTTATCACTATACTGACTATAAGGACATCAATAATTTTAGAAAATTTATCTCGATTATTTGGCCAAAACAAAATATGAATTTAGATTAAAATAATATGACATAAGATATATAATAAAAAATAAAAATAGTTCAAACTCGTAACAAAATAAAATTCGCAAAATGAGGGCGTCAGTTTTATATAAAATGGAAGTTTTTGATTAGGCTTGTCGGCAAACTTTGATCGGAAGAATCAGTTTTCTACGGGATAACTAGCAGGTATTATGTTAATTTTAAATTTACATTACTGATCGATGAAGTCAACTAGTAGGTAAATTAATCAAGATTTGATGTGATTAGAATATAAATAGTTATTGACCGATGCTGACTTGAATCTTGAGCTGAGACAATTTTGTTGTTATAATTAAATAGATTGGACAATGAAAACATAGTTTTAAATGATTTTGAGATTACAAGTTTGCGCCAAATGAGTAGAGATTATTAGTACAACTTGTGTTCAACTGAATTTAAATATAGGAGCATGTGCCTTGAATCATGATCTAGTGTCGATTCTGCGTAGTTTCGTTTTCCTATGTTGACCTAAATTAGATTCCTTGTACTGATTGCATTATTTAACTTTATGTTTCAGAACCAAGTGGGATAGTGCAATGATAGGCTGATAGCCGCCCTCCCTCACCTATCTTTGCTTCTCCACAAAAATCACAAGTTTGAGTTCAATAAACATTCCACCGTTTCACAAAAAAAGTGTGGGTTCTCTCAATATTTGGGAGTTATCATTTGAGTTGTGATATTCAAGTTTCATTTAGGATGGTCTCAATAATCTTCTAACATTGAAAAGAATTCAAGAAAAAAAAAATCGTGTTTCAAATTCCCGTAGTATTTTAATTTACATACAAAATATAGAATAATTTAAGCAGATGAGAGAGGAAACAAAATGCTTGTTGATTCCAAGATTGTATATGTAGACTTTCCAATAGCACAAAAAAATTACTAGAAGAGTTGATAAAAAATTAGGAAAAAAAAAATCCTGAGATTTTATTAGAATCGCAAAATAATCTGAATTAAATAAAAATATTAATGAGCAGGTTATATAAATCATTGTACGATTCTAGTCCTCATCCATGAATTGCCTTTTTTTTTTATAATAAAGAGTATGAACAGACTGGGAATAAAGTTGATGTATATTTTTTGAAGGAACCATCTTTGAGCAAAAAGTGGTAAAGCATATAGAATCATAACTGGGACAAGCGGTGTATGCTATATGCAGGACTGTTAACTTTTTAAGTCTGCTCTCCAGAATATACTTATTATCCTCAAAAAAAAAAAAAGAATATACTTATTAAATTTTGAAACAAAAGAAAGGATAACTACTAGTCTATTGTATATTCAAGAAAATGAGTATACTGTTTCGATATATTTGATGGCTAGGATTCATGCATATTTTAATTTTGTTATAACTGACATACACTTGACTATATAAAGACTTAATTAAAAAAAAAAAAAGAGATGAAATAGCTTGAAATGACGAGAGATCATCAAATTGACAAAGGAATTTGATGTCTAGAAAACACATGATTTTGCAATTAATTGCGATTTCGTGGCACCAACTTAAAACAATAATTAGGAAAATAAAAAGAAACGATACACAATACGTGACAGGTCCATCGCTCTCAATAGTCACTACCAACCGAACCGCTAATAGAAAGATCACCATCCACTGGCGCATAATGTGAGATTACTTTTGCTCAATGAATAAATCCAAACCTTCCATCTCAATCATGGGTCCCTTTTAATCCATGCTTATTATCAGTTATCAGGATCAAATGTGGGGTCACTAAGCTAACTAATGTAAGTTTTAGAACACTGGTGGGTGTGATCGATCCACGATTTGGAAGTTGGTGTAGAAAACAAACAGAAAGTTGCTCATTTTTCTTGGCGTTGAAGGGAAACATGTAGGCCTTCATTAACCTTTCGAATATTTCTAACTTTGTCGTCCTAAATCACGTCATTATTCTTTCTCTCTTTTTTTTTTTTAAAAAAAAAAATATATAATAGGACAAAGAGTCAAATCTTAAGAATTAAGGTATTATCAATATGAATGAAATTTCCGATGATGACGAATTCATAAATTTATATGAGACAAGACACTAAAGTAAAATATAATATATAGAATAACACTAAAATCCAATTATAATATAGATACTATTAATTGACATACCAATACATATTAAATTTATATATATATATAAAAGTTAATCATATTGAAGGTCTGTTAAAACCTACTAAATTTAAAGCACTATATGTATAATTCGAAAATTAACATATCAAACACTATATATGAATGTTAATCATACCAAAGGTCTGTTAAAACCCATCAAATTTAAAGCACCATATGTATGATTAGAAAATTAACACATAAATCTCTATATACGAGACTTCCACAATAAATGGAGAAAATTTCTCAAATATGCGTGATGAGATTTAAACTCGTATTATAGATGTCAATTTGAAATGTATTAATAATTTGAACTATAATTAGATATGAATTTGAAGTGAAAGAATAAATTATATTACTTTTGAGTTCCTTAGTATTACTATTTAGAATTTATTATAAATAATAATTATAATATTGAAAAATGAATATCAAGGCATAGTATATGATTATATAAGAAAATCAGTGAATGAGAAAGTTTATATCAAATCGAAATATAACGCCTAATCTTTTCAATATATATATAAAATAACACAACTAATAAATGAACTTGAATAAAATTATATTCATATTGTAATTAAAATATTTTTAAGAAACAAATTAATAAAATAATAAAATCAATACTGTCTTACGGTGAAAGAAATGAAAAATAAAAAAAATTGAAACATCCTAATCTATTGACAATTTTGATCCTACAAATTTAGACAAAGAAAGCTCACAACTTAAAAATTGGTTAAGTTCAAAAAAATATTACAATTTATAAAAACAAAAAATTAAAAAAAAAGTAATAATAGAGTGTAATAATTTAATAAAAAAATTAAGAATTCACTAATTTATCCTATAAAAATATAATTACATTATTATATAAACAAAGTAAAGAATGGAAATTAATATATACAAAAAAATATAAAAATTGAAAAAAAAAATCTACATATTAAGTTTGTATTTTTTAAAGAAAATATAATATATTATTATTCTTATTACTATTATTATGATTATTATTTTACTTTTTGAGGTGAGACACGTGCTCTATCTAAACCTATATTAGGTCTGCCTCTGAGCCTCTCTACCAGCCAAGCACATTATTATTACTCAATGTTTACATATAGTTATGAATAAATTTACAAATTATTTTTAAATTAGATAATAATCATGTATGAATCACTTATTCATAATCATTACATTTTTTAATCATGTATTCAATAATTTACATAATAATTATAGATAAACTGTCATATTATATGAAGTCCCTCACCTTACATTTTAGCATTAAACATTTAACATGATCAATAAATCCTTCTTATTCTCTCTTGTCTGCTCTCTTCATGCCCCTTCGATTTGAGAAATCTAATTTATATGTTGACAATATAATGTTACAACTCATAATAAATTGATACAGTTGTCCATCTACATAAGAGGCTCATAAATGTAAGTACTAAGGACCATGTTTATGACTGCCCACATTCTCACCTAAAAAAACTTTTTTTGTATACCCATTTCTTACAAAAATTTTAGACTGAAAAAATATCTAAAAACAAACTTACTATTAATGACAAACTGATGAAATTTAGCATAATAAAATTATATGTGAATACGACCATCTTGGGGGATGCTAAATCATAAACTCTAATTTCTTAATTTCTATCTTTTCCTATCTAATCCTCATATATGTGAAAATCTTTCTCATCCTTCTACATATATTAAGGTATTGATGGTCTCCATATCTAGGCAGGTTCAACCATTAGGCCACTTAGAATATCTCCAATATTTTTATAGATTGTGAAAAAATTACATGTTATATAGGATAAATAGACATTGAGTTAAAATAAACTTATCCAATGCAATCATGACTCATCAATATCAAATCGAGGTGACTAAAAAAAAAAAAAGAGACTTGCCATCATGAACATGTCACGTCACCTCAGCGCACCATGGAAGATTTTCTTCTATTGTTAGAGAATCTGTTAAACAATCATCTACTTAGACAATTGTCTTCATAAGTCAATATCTATTTAATTCTAATTTTTAAATCTAGTTAAAAATAAAAATAAATGAAAACATTAAATGAAAAATATAGAAGCATTAAATAGGAACACATGAACATTAAATGAAAATATATGAAAGCATTGGAGAATAATTTTTAATTTGATTGTCTATCAAATGATATTTACGTCATGTATGTAGGAAGTAAATCCCTGACATGATACTTTTTTAAAAATATAATCTATGAGAGCATTGGAGATGCTTTTACGCAACCTCCTCAAACCTCCAAAAATCAAGGCTTCCAAATTTTCATTTTCAACCTAATATTAAATCTTGAAAGTCTCCTAAAACATGTCCTAAATTTCTAAAATGAAGGACACAAAATAGTTTTTAATACATATTAATTTCTTTATAAATCAACAACTTCCTTTTCAAACATATTTGTTTGTTAAAAATCTTAGGAATTTTTGGTGCGTTTACTTCAATTGTAATAATCGAAATGATCTGGAATCGGAATGAATTGAAATCAGAATAATATATCGGAATCAGAATAAGTTGTTTACTTGAATTGCAAGAATTAGAATCGGAATCAGTAGTATTTCTATTGAGTTGTTTATTTTGCTTTAAAATCGGAGCGGATTAATATAAATTACAAAAATGCCCTTGATTAAAATCATGGATTAATTATAATATGCAAAATTATGTTTAGTAGTGTCATTTTTTTTTTCATGCATAATAGATTAAAAAACAAAAAATTTCTTAACAATATTATTGCAAACATATTGTGTATTTTTTTTTTTAAAGAATATATTGTGTATCTATATTGTGTATCAAGTCATTTTTTTTTAATATAAAACATTACCAAAAAGTATGCTTATAATAATATTGTTAAGAAACTTCTTAACAATATCATTGTATGCATTATATGTATATATATATAAAAGGTCATAATTTAATATATATTGTGTGTCTATTTTATTTTATTTTTTTAAAGAAGGGTATAAGAGACTTTTTGCCTTGCAAAATGAAATGAAAATGAGATTCTCAAGTGGAGTTGGGGGAATTGGATTCCTATTTCACAATCCCAAATTCATGTTGGATCCACGATTGCATTTTCATTACGGAATGATTTTAGAACAAGTAAACACCATCAATCATTCTCATTTCTTAATTCATTAAGTAAACACACCTTAATCTATCAAGTAAATATACCATTAAGTTTTACTTACAATTTAATTATTCTCCTAGTTTCAATAATACTCTAAATACTTATGATGTGTTTACTTCAATCGCATAAATTGGAATAGGAATTAAAATGATCTGGAATCGCAATGGCTTAGAATCGACATGATGTATCAGAATCAGAGTAAGTTGTTTATTTCAATTGTAGGAATCAGAATTGGAATCAGCAGTATTCTTATTGAATTATTTACTTTGCTTTGGAATCAAAATGAATTGATTACAAGTTACAAAAATGCATTTGATTAAAATTATGGATTAATTATAATATACCAAATTGTGTTTAAGATGTAGTAACATCTTTTTATCACATAACTCATCATAATAGGCTAAAAAAATTCCTTAACAATATTATTGTAAGCATATTATGTATCTTTTTTTTTTTTTTTTTCGAAAGAACATATTTATGTATTTATATTGTATTTCAAGTCATGATTTTTTTAATATAAAATGTTACATAAAAATATGCTTACAATAATATTGTTAAAAAAGTTTCTTAATAATAATATTGTAAGCAATTTTTTATAAAAAAAATATCGTGATTTAATATATATTGTGTATTTATATTACTATTTTCTTAAAGAATGGTATAAAAAACTTTTTACCTTTCAAAAATGAATGGGAATGAGATTCCTTCATGTGGGACCCATAATTTCTTTTCTATTACGAAATGATTTTAGAGCAAGTAAACATCATCAATCATTTTCATTCCCCATTCTCATTCTCATTCTCTGATCCATCAAATAAACACATCATTAGTTTTTTTCTATTTTTCTTAAGACTTTAACACTATTAATGACAATTGAAAAAGTCTACAAAGCAATATATGCTCACTTTGCCCTATTTATAAATACTTTCTTTCCTACTTTCAAACTACACTACCATTTAGTAATAATGGTTGAGTACTTCCTTTTTCCTAAAAAATTAAATGTTTAAATCCAACCCTTATCCTAAATCACAAAGTATTATAGTTTTTCTGAATTTCATCCCCCTCTTCCATCTTAGGAAAATAATAATAATAATAATAGTAGACTCTTTTCCAAAAGCATGCATTGCTTTAAGATGGTGGACTCTTTTCGAAACAGATATATTGCTTATTTTCATATTATTGACAATATATGTAATAATTTTTCAACAAAAAGATGAGGAAGATTAAATGTGTTAGTTTTATTATTTATTGAGAAACATATGGTAGAAAATTTGGATACAAAACTGTAATTAATATTTTTGCATCTCAAAAGGCAATAATAATAATAATAATAATAATAATAATAATAAGTAAAATATCTTTTATTATAAAAATAATAATTTATAATAAATAGAAGGCCGCACTTAAGGTGTTCCCTCTAGAGCCTCCAATGTTTTTGTGCCGCCTAGTCCATGTCATAAGTGTACACAATTTAAAACTCCAAGTTGTTGTGCCTTAGCAGCATAACACACCTGCGCCTCATGTGAAGTGCGCAGGTTCGAGTGTCGACTGTGACAATGCGGATAATATCCACTAGACGACTCCTGTGTTTGAGCAAATTGCGGATAAGCCTTTTCAGGGTGATACCGGCAATTTTCCCCTTGAATAAGGGTCTGTAATCCAAACCACATCATAATATTCATTATAATGGTTCTAGTACGTGTAATTAGCTCAAAAAAAGATAAAAAAATTTAAAACTTGTTCTGAGAGTGAAGTTATCACTTAAATTTCGAGTATTGCCATTGGCTAGACCAGTAGACCTTAGCTGACAACCCCATGCAAAAGCAACATGCTACATTCAACTTTGTCCGTAAAATGGGAAAACAAAGTTTAGGTCTTTCAATGTGAGGTTTTCTCCCCTGCCATCTTCAGCAATATAACAGGGAAATTCAAAATGCTTGCAGCAGCATCTCCAAAACTAGTGTGCGTTATTGGTTTTTGAAACCAACATTTGTTCATATAATCAGGATCATTTTATTCAGGTATGATGAAACCAGTAATTGAGTGAACTCGATGAGTGATGCTATTTAAGCATTATTTTTATTTTTATGGCACTGAAATAAACATGGGTGAAAAAAAGCACCAAGCTATTTAAATGAATATTTTTGACATCACCATTTATCGTGAACTATAATTTGCAAACAAAAGGAATAATTTATAAACAAAGACCACAAAAAATTATAATTAGTTATTTTTTTTATTTGTGAATTATAATTCATGATAATTATTGGCTAAAAAAAAAAAACCTCATTTCAATAATTTGGTACTATTTCCAATTTTAGAATTGCATTGTTTTTATAATCCAAATCATTTCAACTTTTAGGGACTCGATTCAAATTTCCCTGGTTTAGTGTAAAAGAAATTACATGAATAAATATGAGTACTTATATAAGGTTATTTTTGGAATATTAAGGGCCCCTTAATGTAAAATTTTAAGCATCGAATTTGAATATTAGATGTATTAATAAATTGAATGTATAAGTTTTTTAAATGATAGTATCAACACCTAGTACTATTTACCATTTTACTATAAATAAGATCCTACAACACATAAACCCACAATTTTCTCTCTGAAATATATCCATTATTATTGCAAATTTAGATCCATACCATTCCAAGCATGTTAAATGCTTTCACTTTAATTATTATTCATTCTTATTTAAAAAATCTGAAGTTAAATTTTTAAAACAAATCTTATAGTCTTAGCCGATGAAAATTAACTTCATGGTGTGGGTTAAACCCGCATTGAGAGAGTCATGAATATAAATTATATCTCTCGCTTTTAAATCTGAATTATAATATAATCTTAAAGATGAAGATCCTTTAATAATTTTTATTCCTATTTTCGATCAGGTTAAAACGGATTTTGTTCTTTTGAACCAACAACAAAAATAAACAGAATTCACAATAATGAATAAAGCTTAAAAAAAGAGTCGATCACTTCGTTTAAAAGATTCTGAAAAGTATCCCATGAATAAAAGGGATAAAGGAAATGATAATAAAGAAACGAATCCTTGTTTTTGCCAAACTCAAAAAAGTAAACAGAATAACCTATCGTCCTAGTTTCTTTGTGGTCACACATTCACTTGCTTTATCTTTTCTGTTTCACTTTTTCTTTCATGTTCGGAGGTGCATACCTAAATTTCTTCAGGTCCATAAAGAACTTTTGGCTACAATTAAAGAAAATAATTTCCAAAAAAAAAAATTAAAGAAAAAATTATTGATATATATATATATACACACACACAAAATGAGCACTTTATGTAACAACATTTTTTTAATTAAAAAAAAAAAAAAGAACTTAATGCATCTCCTATAATGACATTTATTTATTCTTTAAATACCTATAGTGACATTTAACTAATGTCTTTTGAGTACAAACAGGTATCTGCTGATTTTATCTCTAGCAACTGTTTAAGAGCTTTCCGATTTAGATCTTGATCATTATAACTTCATATAAATGTTTGGCTTACATTTATGGGAGGGTTCAGAGAAAAACAGAAAACAAAATTGAAAAAATGCTATATTCTTTGTGGCAATTTTTTTTTTTTAAAAAGATTTTAAACACTTAAATACACATTGATTATCATGTAGTTGAATGTTATTAAAATCATGCCAACCTGCAAGGACAGAATAGCTTCATCGTGAAGCATATGCATAATCTAGACCTTGGCTTCTGACAGATATTACACTTAATGGGTCCTACTTGAATCACAAAACACAACTATGCTTAGGAGTAGGGCAAGGGCGGCCCTAGTTCTTGCAATAAATAAACCATCTCTACCCTATCAAAAACAGTTTTGACAAAGAACATAGAATGATATAGGACCTTGTCAATGCATCAATCTGGCGTTTGCGGAGAGCATTAAGCATATTCCAGTAACAGGCAGCACCTAATCCAACTGCCAATTGGGAATACAGAATACTTAAATCGCAGACTCAGATGCATGCTCAACGATGGGGATTTGGTGAAAGATGAGAAACGATTTAAGATGATAAATGGTCGGCTCTTGTTGCCATCTTAAAAGCAAACAAATTGCTCATGAGCCTACTATCAAATTGGAGCATCCACTAAAAATCTCCTAACTTCTAGCATGATGCAATATCAATTCCGTAAAATAAAGAACCTCAAAGTTTGGTCAAAATTTATTTCCCAGATAACTGATATATTCATCAACAGAGTTTATACAGAAGCATGGGAGCACAAAATTTGACTTTAGTCAGCTGTACAATGCACTCACTACCACCCCAACCATTCAAACCAAGAGGAAAGTAATCTGCACCATTATATTCACATATTATGCTTTACTCCAACTCCATCTGTAGTTGTATGAAACATACTCTAGTGCAGTATGAAACAGGTTGCTACTACTAGAACCTTTTCTCCACCCAAAAGCCTACTTTCTCTATCTAGTCTTGCATTTATACAGAAGTTATTATAACTATAGCGCAGCACTTCAAGCTGCCCTTCTCACATATAAAGATCCAGCTGTTCAAGACCTCACAGAAATCATTCACATGCATAAAAAACAATAGCACACTTTAGACAGCATATAGCTTCTAATAAATCCCCAATTTTCTAATTTTTCCCTCTCAATCACTGTAAATTGGCATTTCCCTCAGGGTAATAAAGTAAATTCTTGATCTTGCGAAACCATATGTTGAAGGGCAAACGCATTAATAAAGAAAGATGACTGTTAAATGAAGAAGTTTCATTTTCCATCGTCAGTATGGTAGAAGTAAATCAGATCTACACCATTTTTTTTTTTTTTTTTTTTGAGAAAATATTTACAATGTTTAATTTGCAATGAAACCAACTGAACCAAGTTGAAAGCCCCTGCAAGACACATGCTTTAGGCTTTGTAGTAGTTTAATTCACTTGATGTACCACCAATCAATAGAGACCCGTGATAAGTATAAATGCAAGCCTAAGAAGCAGGCCCATAAAGCGTATAATCCTTATTCTCTAGTTCCTAACCTATAGGATTAATTCTGAAGTTTGCAGCAACTATTATTACATCTCCAAAATGCTCAAAATTAATCATAACCAAGCCTAGAGTAAAATCACCAGATGCCACCCAATATAAAAGGCGAGAGAATAGTCATTTCCAAGCAAAAGCAATCTGATGAAGTAAATGCTATTATACTAGGAATAAAGCAACTCACATTCCCTCATTATTAATAGGAATTAAGCATTCAATATTAACACTGATCACGGGAAGGTATAAAACAAGTAAAGATTTACATGAAAAATTATAACCAAACCTACCCAATATAGTGTAGAAAACTAAATTAACCCTCAGAAAATATTTTCAGTCAGTTAGCCACTAATACTGGAATTATACATAGTTCGACCATCAATGGCAATTAAACATGAGTCATGCCATGCTTAACTCCAATTATTTTTGCACTAGAAAGAGCAAAAAGAAACGCACTAATACCACAGCGGTGACAGATGATAGTGCATGAATAATTCGACATTATTGACAATGCAGTCAACAACCTATATACAAAGAGCTCTACTCCTCAACCATAATAGACAAGGGAAAAAAGCTTTATTTTCTCTTGCTAATCTTTACTTCGAGTTATAAATTATTATCCTTGCCATTTTTTCCTGCTTTAGATCAACACTTTTGTTTGTATATATGCATGTGTTCCTTTTTCCCTAAATTCAGGGGCATAGTCAGGATTAAGCAATATGATGGGTTAAGCTAAGTACGATGTATAAGCCTTTCCAGATGAACCTCCAGGGTACAAGAAATTTTTATCAATTAAAAGGCACAGATACTCCTTAGTAAAGGAAATATGATGAGCCTTACCTCTTAAAATGCATACTCTTAAGTCCTAAGTGAAGAAAACAGAAAAACTAGAAAAAGATGACAACTAAATAAGAAAGAAACATGCAATCCGAACATGTAAAAACACTATCAAAGTTGCAGTTTACAATTCTTCAAAGTATAGATTTATTTACTATGAACGCTATACCGTACAATCTCTCTTTAAATGTTGAAAATCATACTATAGACAAAAAAATCATTCTCTGCCTTAATGCAAAGAGTTATTTTAACAAGGTTCACAGATGAATGTGTTCTTTCGTGTTATTGTGGAAAAGGAAAGAGTAAAACACTAGGCATCTATCTATCAATCAAGCAGTACAACTTTTTTGTTTCAAGTAATTGTTTGGAGCAGATCCATGAGAGGGCAAGGCCTCGTTATTGACAAGGTTACTCACTCAAAAAAAAAAAAAAACATAATTACAAAATAACCTTAATAATTGAAATTATGAAACTATACTCAACATGAAATTTAATTATAACATCACTCAACAGACAGAAGCTCTTTCTTACGAATTTACATTCTCTGTCACTCTGTCTCTTTAGTATCTCTCAGTAAAACCAGAAACCTTATCATTTTCAGTTCAAAAGTTTAGGTCAAATTCCATCATTCTCTATTTTTTCTTATTCTTAATAACTTTTCAACAAGACTATTACTTTTTGTTTGTAATTTTGGGTTTGTCTAATAATTAAATAAAAAATCTTAATTTGCATAGCAAGTGATACTAAAAGTACTGCTTAGAACTTATTAGATATAGCCATCCAAGCCTTGCCCACTCGTGGATATTTTCAACCTAGTCTTGCTTATATCTTATTAATACTACAGCAGAAAAAATATTTCCAATCGTCAACTATGAATCTCACTTAGATATTATTATGCAATGCGATAGAGTGAGAGTTTATTGCAAATTACATAATTGTCTATCTTGAAAGAAAGATTTATATTATCATTGCACTTTTTTATTATTTTACCATTGTTTCCCTTTTTTGGAGTATGCATTTTATGAGTATGACTCATTATGCTCCCTTGTAACCAAGTATATCTATTCCTTTTAATTTGTAAGCTTCTCTCGTACCTTAAATATAAGCAAGTATATCTTTTGTTTTTAATTAGTAAACCTAACCTCTCTCGGTTCACTTAAAAACTTAAGTTCCCACCAATATAAAATCTAGAATGGGGAAAACGAAACACAGATGCAAGCAAAAATATTCAATTAGAGCACAAAAATGTCGGTCATAATCGATTTTAGTTCAAAGCAAATACTAACAACATCCAAATACTGAGTTAAAATGTTGACCCCTTTGTCAAACGGCAATGGGTTTAAATGAACACCCCTAACACATGCAATACCATAACCATTGAATTACAATGTAGGACAATTCTCTATCCCAAATTCCCAATAACAACAAACCCAAAACATTACTCAAAGACAATTAAGACAGAGCACCAATTTAGTGAATGGAAAATAAAATTCAATTGCAAGAAGAACATTAGCATGAAGCAGCATCAAAACGCTATACAGTTATAAAATCAAACAAACTTAAGCCTAAATTTATGTACATCTACGCCGAACCAATCGATAAAATCATTTAGTTAGAGAAATTACAAGCAGCAATCATGTTAATATAATATATATGATTAATATAAATATAATCTAACAAACAAACCAACCCTACATACCAACCCTGCACTTCCTAGATCCACCCACCATGCTCCCTGATCCACTACTAGAAATGTTGGTCTGCACGTCGTCACACCAAACCCTAATCAGCCGCCGTCTGGTCCGCCACCCGCCGTACTTGAACCCCGCGACGGCCTCCAACTTCACGTCGAAGGTGACGGCACCATGTGTCCTCCTCTCGCTGTTGATGTCGTCAACGAGTTTGGTGTCGACGTAGGAGTCGATTACGGAGAACTTGGCTGTCAGGTTGGTCTCGGAGCGGGTGTCTTGCCTGAAGGGGTCGATTTGGGTTCGGGTCAACTCCGACTTGAAGAAGATGGAGGAGAAGACCTCGTAGTAGGAGACGGACATTTTCTTGTTGGGGTTGAAGGCGTGGAAGCGGGCGTCCCACGTGCCGGTCACGTGGGACTGGTTGGCGGTGAAGTTGGTGACGGAGAGTGAGGCGAGGTCGAACTCCGGCAGGCGGGGGCGGACGACGAGCCAGAAGATGAGGAGTATGGACCCGAAGATGATGAAGAAGGCGACCATCACAATCAGGATTGTACGGAAGAAGGTGGCGCGGCGTAGAGGAGGAGGAGGAGGAGGAGGAGGAGCGCCGTAGTAGGGAGGGTAGCGGTAGGGTTGAGACGGCGGAGGCGGTGGCGGGTAGGGGCGGCCGTTCGGGTTGGGTGCTGGATACCCGGTTACGGGTCTGGGAGGGTTTTGGTTTTCCATTGAATGAACTGAAGAATCTGGGACCAAATGAGAAGAAAAAGACAATAAAAGAGAGAGACCGAGTGGTTTCAAATTTCAATTTCAATTTCAATTCTCAAGTCAAGAATAATCCAATCCGTGTCCACAACCGACGACCCATTCCCTTAAATACTCATGTTAACACGCGTGACATCCAATCTCACGCGTCAAAATCTAATCTTACTATTAACATTCTTGTACATATATATATGTTTTTTAAGAGACTTGCTATTAATATTCTAATCAAATACATGCCCTTAATTTTTATCTTTTATTTATTTTGTATCCATTTTCATGATGAAAATATTATATTAGATCTTCTTTTTTTTTGAAAAGAGAAAGCACATAAATCTGTTAATAATTATTTATTTTAAATTTGAACTATTATACATAAATTATTTTTCGGTTAATAAAAAATCACTATTGGTGCTTAAACCAATAGGGAAAGTTCCTTACATGATTTGATAATTTTTTTTTAATTATTTTTTTAATAATGAAGGTATTTTTTTTTAATTTTAATATTTATATTATTTTGTTTAAACTGTTGGATGTTGATTCGCTTATGTTGTTATAATATTTTGATTGCTGTTTTATCAACTTAAATATTTTGTTTTTAATATTGAATGATTAATTTGCTATTGATCCAAGGGTTGAGCAGAATCATCAACTTAGCAACCGTTGGATCAAATGCAATCGTTGGGCAGATATTAAAGTGAAAAAAGGAAAATCAAGAATGTATCCCAAAAATATTATGTTACAATATTTCCTTTTAAGAGAAGTTCTACATTGTTAACTAATCGAGTTATACGCTTAAATTATATAATAATTCATGTCCAAAATTAAGGTGTAGTTTGCTACATCATTTTGATTAACATGGTTATCATTTACCGCATCAAACAAACATACAATCCAGACGGTTTAGCATTATTTTCATATTAACTTATAAAGAAAAATAATATTCTTCTACGAAATAAATTTTCTATATCTAGACATATTGACATAATAGGGCATATTACTATGGACAGTAATGCAATTTAAAAAAAACATTCTAAATAAGACAGATTTTAATCCTAATCAATCTTTATTCTTTCCTTATTCTGTTTGTTCTCTCATCACGTATTTAGTAATTAACCAAAACTTCCATTTGTTGTTTTTCTCTCTTTAACTTTCTAATTTATTATCTTCTTCATTTGACACGCCATACTTTAAAGTGATTAATTAATAATAATGCAAATATAGTAAGCAAGGGAAAAAAAAAAAGGGCTTAATTGCACAAACGTGCCTTGAATTTATGCAGGATTGCAGAGCATGGGTTACGAATGGTGTAATGACACGAACTTCCCCTAGATGCATTGACCACCGTCTTGACCAACACCATTTCTATTGTTACAAGGGCAAAGTGGTCTTTAAACTTGTGTTGGGCAATGTAACTGGTGAAATGACATGTATGCAGTGGATAAAAAATTTATTGCTTTTAAAATTAAATTAATTTTAAAAGTAAAAGTGCTTAAAATTTTGTGAAGAATTGATTGCACTCTCTAATTAAAATCATTTTAGTGTCATTCCCTTTGTTACTATGGCACCAAAATACTAACTTTGAATAATAAAGCGATTATAATTCTCTCAAAGCCTGTTTAGGATGCCTAATTAGGTTAAATATAATTGGATTTGATAAAATGTGACTAAATTAATATTGTAATAGACTTAGTTGAGATTAGACTAATAATATAATTGTGTCTTATTTGGAATAATATCAGATTAAATAATAAAATTATTTAATGTTTGATATAATGTGAGACTAATTATATAAGATTAAATTAAATAATTTTTTGAACAAAATAAAATTATTTTGAGTTATTAAATCTACTTCAAAATGAATAAAATATTTTAAATTAATTTTCATTAAATACTATTTAAATTAAATTTTAATTAAAATGTGAATTATTTAAAAAATAACTAAAATTATCAACGATTATTTAAATAAGATAATATTTATGATTTAAATTCATAATAAAAATATTATTTTAAAAATATTATAATCAAACACATTAAATTAATTTATGAATATAATAAATATTTTAAATATAAATCATTAATAAAACAAATAAATTAAAAAAGAAAATCTCAATTACAAACAGCATATAACTAACCATCAATTGTTTATATAGCTATGATACTTTCACCATTGCTTTTCAACAATGATACGAAACCAAAGGTGGCACACATATGCTTTTTTATTTTCAATGATTTTTTTCATCAAAACTCAAAAACAATTCTCAAACATATATATTTTTTAATTATTATTATTATTTCGACTACTTTTTTTAACAATAATATGAAACCAAAGGCTGCACACATAGACTTTTTTAAATTTTAATGATTTTTTTTCAAAACTCAAAAATAATTCTCGAATATGTTTTTTTTTTTAATTATTATTATTATTTTGACTACTTTTTTTTACTTCTCCCACTATACATAGTTGTATTATGTTAATTAAAAAAATTATGAATCATCACATCAAATCAAATCAAATATTACCTCCCACAAGGGCATCATAGTCAGTTCAGCATAACAATTAGAAAAGGTGTTAGTCAAGATTGTACTCAACACATTTAAGGGATGTTTATGTTATTATGTCATTTTTAACCAAATCTGTGAAATTATGTATAAAATCAAGGGTGCTTGTGTAATTATCCAAAAAAAAGTTCATAATCATAACCATGGTGGATTCTTAATGCCAAAATCAATCGTAATCTCCCAGAATTCCCTAGAAGAATTTTACATTCCCAACGAAGTTTCACTTGGAATGTCACGAAGCTACCTACAAAAGCGTGTCATCCCTTGTAAACTTTTACTTCTTTTATCTTTTTCTCAATGTTATTTACACGTAAATTATTGGAGCTTGAAATAGAATAAAAACATCATAAAATCTTTTATATCATGAGAACCTTCCCCAATTATTGTTTTAAATTCTTTATTATAATATCATTAAGTATAAATTATATAACGGTGTTGTGGCAGTAACTATAACTATTAGAATTGCACTTTTTAACGTTTAATAAGCTTGTTTCGGTGTGGTCACAAACATAGATTTATGGTAACCACATTTTCTCATGAAACAAAGGTTTCGAATTCAAATCCCTTTCTTCAAATTAAAAATAAAAAAATAAAATCGGTGAACTGTTGATAAGAGAGTATCATGGATTCATGATCAGTAATCCACAATTAATTATCAACATCCAAGACACAATTCATCAAACAGCTAAGCAATTGTATCAAATACTTGCATATAGTATCTTGGTCTAGCATTTCTACACTGGAACTTGACTCAAATATTGCTGAACATGGCAGCCACAAATGTCAACAAAGTATGTTTATGAGTTGCCATATCAGTAGAGCTTGTTTACAGATGGAGATTCCAATTCCAGTCTGTTTTGGGCTTGAAAAGCATGTGCATATGAGACTATAAATAGCTTCATTTTGTATGACTTATTAAATTTTGATTTTTAAAAATATTATTAAATTATTGATGTATTTAATTAAGAAATTTTAAGATTTCATCTAGTCTCAATGTATTCAATGTAGGGTTTTAAAAGATCTAATTGAAATCCAGTGTACGTAATGCAAACTTTTAAAAAGTGTAAATAAATTACCATACATTTATCTAGAAATTTGATAGATTTTAAAATGATAATGAAATTTGTTCAATTTTCGAATCGCTCCCATTATAAGTGATTTTTGTAGTGGATGAATTCTACAGTATATCGACTTTGAATGAGTCTCGTCAATTAACTTTCTTAGAATCTAGCAACATGTGCCTTACACAAATCAAACAAAGGGAATGTAAGTGATTTTGACGCCGGTGGGATGTCGGTCGAAGATACTTCTACGCTCAAGTCAGTAAACTAATTACAATATAAGAGAGTACAGTAATTATAAAACGTCGTCAGACTAAATGGAGTGTGCCAGAAAAATGATAGAATGGAAGACTATAGAAGTCTTGACCATTTGACCTGACGACTAGACGAAGTAGAAACACTAAGATATTGAGTATCAGTGGATAAACATTGTATAATAGAACACTGTAAGTAAACTGTGAATAATACACCAGGTAAGTTCTTAGGAAGAAGATGTCAGTCACAATGGACATAATTAAATACTAAGTCTTTCCTAACCAGAACCTTTCCTAGACATGTATCTTCACACCACTACACTAAATCTATCACACAGAAACTCTAAATCTAGAGTGAAAGAATAAAGACACAAGAGAAGAAAATAAGAAAATAAGAAAATAAGAAACTTTAAATGGCTTGCAAGAAATGAGTGAGTAAAGTGGGATGCCTATTTCCTTCCAATGAAACCTCTATTTATAGATGGAAAATGTGTCATGGACACTTATTGTAGAGTAATGATAATGTCTATTACAAAATAAATGTTATGGTTAATCTATGTCGGTTACAGAGTTAAATGCTATGATTAATATTATGTCGGTTATAGAATTAATACAATTTCCGTTACAATTGATTTAAACCTCATTTATTAAGAGCAATCAATCCCCCATTTAATGAAACATACCTGGTATGGATTAACCAAGTTACTGAGTTATCCTCTTGTAACATGTTTTGGGCTATCGGCTTGGGTCAATTGGCATACTGAACAATCTATCATAACAAAATTTGGGCTTTCATTTTGGGCCAAGAAATTTTTAACCACTACAATATTTGAAAGAAGTTCTTCAAACAACTTTACAAATATTGCTTCAGGTGATAGAATTTGAGGGATTTTAAAATGAGATTTATGAATATAATATTTTCTAACAAATTTTACTCCACTCCTATAAATTTTCATATAAAATTATGACAAAATCTATATGTATTCTATAAAATCTATGTACTCCACCTAAGTATATAAAATTCATCAAACTTTTATTAACTTTAGATTAAATACTTTTTTTTTTTTTTGAAATAAGATTAAATACATCTAAATAGGATAGAAAATAAAGATGCACTGATAAAGCAAATATTTTTAAGTTTGTTTTGCAAACTTGTTGCAAATCAAGAAGTGACTCATGAAGCCTTTTGAGAAAGATAAGGTCTCCCCAAGGAAGACAACTATCTAGTTAGCGAAGTCTCTTAAAGGAATGATGATTGAGTGTGGATGAAGTTCATGAAATATCATCTCTGGTGGTAAGGTTTGTCATGCTTTTGCATATTCAAATTCTATTTGAATTTTTCCTTCTCTTCTCCACATTTTGTAATTTCTTTAGTGCATTCGGTTGTTGTACTTGTACATAGTTACCATTAGAATCATATATTTTTGTCTCTCAGCCAAATATATGTATGTGCTCTAGTTTATGGTGAATGTAAATTTGTGGTGAAGTTTAACAGTTATGCTTTAGCTGGATTTTATCCTAATATTTAAAATCTAACTTTGGTCACATTTTAGAGATTTTGAAGCATCCTTATTTGTAGCATTATGTTGATCAATATCGCCCCTCTTTTAGTGCTCAAATAGCCTGCTTGTATGAGAAACATATTTCAACTGCTTGTGACGCTAGGAGGAATATGGTTGAAAGATAGAACAGTAATAGCTCAACAAATGATAAAGATAGTTTGCTTTCAGGTCACAAAAATGTCTCGATAACAATTTCAAATAGTGATACTAAAGCCACTGAGACAGATTTGATTTCTATTGATGATGAAGATGGCTTTGAGTAGCCCCTACCATGTGAATAAGAAAATGTTACTGATGTTTGTTGCGTTGTCCATGTTTCTATTTAATATGAACATGGATACTTCTAAAAGTTTTTGGTTGTCTTGATTCAATATTACATCCTTATGCACCATAGGATGATTTCATTGGCCCTTGTTCAATCATCTTGACAATGAAAACAAGATGGATGAATCGGGGCCAATGAAACCATCCCAAGGTGCATAGGGGTGCAATGTTGAATCAAGGCAGCCAAAAACCATTAGAAGTATCTCCGTTCATTATCAATGTAACATAGACAATGCAAGCATCGACACCATGTTCTTATTTACTTGGTAAGGTTGCTCAGAGCCATCTTCATCATCAATGAAAATTAAATCTATCTTAATAGCTTTATTGTCACTATTTGAAACTATTGTGGGGATGTTTTTGTCATATGAAAGCAAACTATCTGTATCACTTGTTGAGCTATTATTGTTCTAACTTTCAGTCATATTCTTCCTAGCGTCATGAGCAGTTGAAATAGATTACTCGAGGGAGCAAGCTGCTGGAGCACTAAAAGAGGGACGTTATTGATCAATATGATGCTACAGATAATGATGCTTCAAAATCTCTGAAGCCTGACCAAATTTGAATTTAAATTTTAGGATAAAATCCAGCTGAAGCAAAACTCTTATAGTTCACGAGAAACTTACATTCGCCACAAACTAAAGAACATACATATGTTTAGCTAAGAGATAAAAATATATCATTCATATGGTTATTGTATACAATAATTGAATCCACTAAAAAAATTACAAAATGTGGAGAAAAGAAGGAATAGGTTTAATTGTTTTGTTTAAAAAATTCAAATGGAATTTGAATATGTAAAAGCATGACCAAAAAACTAAGAATTATGAGAGTAACATGAATTCGGTTAAAACGGGAACAACCTTATCAAAAGAGATGATATTTTATAAACTCTGTTCACATTCCTCAATCATTATTCCTTTAAGAGATTTCGCTAACTAGATAGTTATCTCCCCTAGGGAGACCTTATCTTTACCAAAAGGCTTCAAAACAACAACAAACTCTTCAAATTTATTTTGCTGTAGCAACTTTGCACAAAGTTCTAGAAGCACCTTAAGCTCTTTTGTCCTTTGTCTAAAAGACTTGACTTCCAAAATTTCCTTCATTGGAGTTTTCTCTTCCATCATGAGAGATTTAGGTTTTAGTTGTTAAGAAGAATTAGATATTGGAACTACGTTGGGGTTTTTGCCATCCATTTCCTTGACACCCATATGATTAGATATATTTGATTTCATATTTACAGCATCAGAGCCATTTTGTGATTTATGAGCTATAGGGACAAGATTGGTTATGCTTTTATTTTTAGTTTATACCTCACCACGTTTATTAGCTTCCAAATATCCACATTTTGAACCCCCATTTTCCACAATTTCTAATACTAGCTACTCACTCCCAACACGGAAACTATTGTGTCGTATATTGTGTATGACATCATCAAAAGTAGGAGTTACGTACTAGTTGCATTGTTATTATTCTAATAGAAACGAAACTCATTTTGGAGTTATGTACTAGTTGCATTGTTAAATATGTGTTATTATTCTAATGGCTATGAGATTTTTTAAGATATTTTTAATGTTGAAAATTTTATGATTTACAATAAGCGCTTAGATGAGAAATATAATCGCCTTAAGTATCAATAGCAACATGCACATCATGTTGTCGTCAATATATATAACAATGTGCATGTAACATTGTCGTCAACATATATGGCAACATGCATGTAATGTTGCCTTAAGTGTTAATAGCAATATGCATATAATGTTGTCTTCAATTACTATGGCAATGTGTATCTAATGTTATTGTAAGAGTTAATAGCAACGTGCACATCATGTTGCTTTAAACATCTATGGCAGTGTGCTTTTACTGTTGCTATAGACGTTTATGGTAATATTAGATGCACATTACTATAACTTACCATAACGTGCAGTGTGCATTGTCATAAGTCCTAGGACAATATGCGCTGAATATTGTCAAAGCCTTTCACACTACGACACCATGCTCATCAGAAACGTCCATCTGCATGTTATGAAAAGTTATGGTAATGTATTTTGCATGTTGCCCTAGATTTTCTTGTAGTGCACCTGCGATTCACAATTTTATTCCTATTGCGAATTTATTTTAGAGTAAGTAAATACCAATTATTATTCTCATTTCTCATTCAAATTCCCTAATCTCTCAAGTAAACACATCTAAGTTGTGAGTCACAACCTTTATATTATCATGAGTCGCAAACCTTGTTTTGATCATGACACATGACAAGTATTTTGGTTATGCGATTCTGTAGATCTACGGGAGAAGAAGAAAAGACAAAGGAAAAAAAATAAGAGGAAGAACATGTCGAAAAAGATGGAGGAGAACAAATATGCAGAATGAAGTTAATTTTCTTGATGAAAATATATTTGTATCTTGTGGCATGAGTGTAATTTGGAAATAGTTTATAGGTATTTTTGTCATATGAGGGTTTATAACATTTAAATAATTAAAAATAAATAAAAACAATAAGTCATAATTCTAGGTGGTAAGATTTTTGGCCTACAAAATAAAAGGAAAAGGTTCATAGTTTATTTATTTTTTCTTCGAATTTCACGTTAAATATGCAAAGTTGATTTTCATTTTTCTTTTGCCTTTTAGGATAGGGAGATTCATAATTGGAACCACTATGCCACATATGCGACACATGGGAAGTTAGAAATTAAATTTGTAATAATGATCTTAAATCTAATGCATATGGTGGGTCTAACCGAGGAAGGATTCTCTGTCAACCTTTTATTTGTACCTATATTTTTTATAAGAGAAATTTAAGTTTGAGTAATGTATGAGAAAAAAAGTAAAAAAATATTGGTCAATCATTATTTTTTTATACTGATATGTCACTAGATTATAAAAAAATTAACAAAAAAAAAAATGATAGATAATTCTTACTCGAGTCTAACCGAGTTCTGTCTTAACAATGTTAAAGTTTTCACAATTGGAAAGATGGTTACCTCCAATTTCGATCTAATATACATTCATTCATGGAAGGTTCAATTTTGGTCTCTCTCTATGTGTTTCATGTTAAAACCAAATATAATATGACAAATACTAACACTTCAATTCTATCTTTAGCTTCTACTTTTATCAATCGGATTTGAATTCTCTCATCTAAACTTTTGAAGCATGTGATTAATTGTTGGATAAAGTAAAAGTGGAAAGTCCTTGCATCTCAACTATTCATTAATTGTAATGCTAATGTGTCATGAGAAGAAAAAGCTTTAGGTAAACTTTAAGCGAAAAGAGAATCCAAATCTAAAAATATAAATTAACTCATTATGAAATTTTGAAAAAAAAAAATTAACTCATTATGACAATTTTTTTATCGGGTCTGTTACAAAAAAAAAAAAAAAAAAAGGAAACACTATAGATATGCTCTTTTATCATATAAATCTATTGATTATGAAAATAAAAACGACTTATACATTTATAAATCATTATTCCAAAATAATAAAAATATATTTTTATAACTATAACATAAATAAAAGAAATTTATTTGATATATTGGTACATAACCCTTCTAAAAATTATCTAGAAGAAGATTATATTATGGAAATGGAGAAATTTTTGGATAGAAACTATTTTTTGGCCAAAGAGGTTTCCAAATATTTAATAATGATAAAAAAGTGCAAACAAGTGACAAGTGACATGCAACAACATTATGTTGTATTCTCAAAAAACAAAAAAAAAAAAAAAAAAACAACATTATGTTGTATATTACAGTGTTTATTTTGTACAGGCGTTGGTTACATGACGGAGAGAACTGACAGGTTGTGGGTGTCAGTCCACAAGGACTAGGAAGTTGAGACATGATCAGCCGCCATTCATTAACAATTATTTACTTCTTATTGATTATAGTTTTAACTCATTTTTCCCCTGTCTTAACTCTCTTAATTATGCCAATAATAATCTCATTCGGATTGTTGACAATAGCAAATTTTGTCAATCACACATTAATGAAACAAAAAACAGACTGCTGATATAAATTATGAAAAATCCCAAAAAACAACCTGATGTATGAAATAACGTCCATTTACAACCTAATGTTTCGTTTTTATCCATTTTACTACAAAAGTTATAATTTAACTGAAAATTTTGACAAATGTTAAAAAAGTCATTTTAGCCCTGAGATTTTTATTAAAAAAATATACTAATCATATAATAATATTTAAAAAAATTTAATAAAGATTAAAAAATAAAAAATTAATAAAAAAAAGTGGAGATCCAGCAAACACTAGCTAGAACACCATCAACACCCTTGAAGAGCATCCATCACCCACAATCATCAACAACAAACCCCTATCAAATTAATTCCATTATAATTCAATATTAGAGTCTGAATCGATCCAAAAGTCAATCAAATTTGGAAAAATTTGAGCCATTTAGGCATTATCAAGAATTATACTAGATAAAGTTGGGACTTTTTCTCCAAGAAAATAACATATCCAAAAGTCAAAAATGCGCAAATATCCTCTCCCTCCACTAAAATCTAAAATTGAAAAGGACTAGAAGAACATATTTCCACAAAATAAAATAAAAAATCACTAACCCAGCGATGCATGGCCTCAAAAATCAATAGGTTACAATTATTAGCCACTAGAATTGAACAATAACAACAAAAAACCAACCAAGCATACAACAAGATCAAATCTTTACACACTTCCCATATATAAAAACAAAAAGAAAAAACCATCAACCCATTAATTGAATAATTAGCCAATAACAGAAGAGAAGAGTTGAAACAGGATACCTCAATAGTAGAAAGAGCAGAGGTAGTGAGGGTCGTGAAGTGGGTGTGCGTAAACACATTCATGTGCTCAAGTAAAAGCGATGAAGGGTGTTTCTATATTCGAATTGGGTCTCCATCGTGGAGATCCACTTGAGTCTCCGATGGTGGAGACCACATCGTCACCGCTGCCACTGTTGCCTTTACTATTGTCGTCGATCTCCATCACCATCATCTCCGATTGGAGATAAAGAAAGAGGGGAGGGAACCGACCGAATAGAGAGAGAGGAGGAGGAGGAAAAGAGGGGGGAGAGAGACAAGAGAAAAAAAAATCTTTATATTTATATATATATGTATATATATATTTTTAAATAAAAATATCAAAATTTTTAATGATTTTATATATAATATTATTTTTTATTTTTATATTTTAATTAATATTATTTTAGTTATTTTTTATTGCTTTTCTCTTTTTGTCTTTAGAGTCAAACGGTTAATAATATCAATCTAATGGAATCCTTGACCGTTAGGAGCATTATCGTCCTTTCACAATTTTTCAGGGGTTATTTTGGATATTTATATTAATGTCAAATTGTATTTTGAATAAATATGAAACAACAAGTTACAAAATAGATATACACTTATACTTCAGGTTGTTTTCTAGGATTTTCCCTATAAATTATTATATCACTCACAATACCTTCTTCGTTCTATTTGAATGTAAGTCGGTTATCATTACTCATTAGGTAAGTAGAAGGATATTTTTCAGAAGAATTGAACTATCAATTTCTTATTATTAATTCTCTCATTGCAAGATTACCTTAAAAAAGATATGAAAGGAAAATAAAATAAAATGGAATAAGGAATCCAAAACATTAGAGGAATATACATCCATTCTTGAAATGATGAGTGTTATATCATGGAATGCCACGGGCTAACTAGCATTAAAGCAGTCAAACCTTTTGACAAACATTACATCAAGTGCATATATGTTTAATGAGAATTCTTTGGTATTTCTGTCTCTTAAGTTCCTTAAAACAGAAAATGAATTCTCTCTACAAATAATTTCCAAATTCATGCAAATTAAAAGACAAATTATTATCTACAACTGTAAATTACTAGCCCTAGTAATACAAAACAACCGAGCAATTCTTCCCTCGAGCCTTGATGAAGTCAACTCCCAGATTTTTGCATGAAACCTCTATGAATCTTCGCCTAGTTAGCAAATTTGCAGCCCTCAATCTCAGCATACCCTTCATTTTTACACCAGTATTATTCACCTTTGATGATCCTCTACTCCACCCATTCACCACCATCTCTCCCTTCGCAGTTAAATTTCGTTCACTCATCTTCTCCAAGTCCACAGCATTCATAGAAGTTTCCGAAACAGCGGTAGCGTTGTAGAATACGAAAATACGAAAATCATCCATTTGCAAGTTTATATTTTTCTTATTGGGGTTCTTTATTGAGAACTCAAGGCAATAACTTGCTTCCTTTTCTTGTGATTTGAATACAGTCGAGTTTGATATGGAAAGAGAGTTGAGTTTGAAAAGGGGAGGTTGTGGATCAAGAATAAACCATGCAACCAAGCATACGATGCTAACAGCTGCATACAACAGAATCAAAGTCAAGATTAGACGGCTGATGATGCAGAAAGACGAGGAATCAGTAAGCTTCCTAGGCTGTGAAGTGTGGGATTGACGAGAAGATTGTGAGGAAGCATTGGTAGGAAGAGACATAACTGAGATTCGTGATTAGGAATGAGAGAACTACAGGCTTATATAATTTGAAAACGCGTAACCTTTGTTGAAAGTATTTGATGGGAATGTTACTGGTTAGTTTCCTTGCAACTGAACCTGAATATTCGATTCGTATTGGACAAGTCCCAGAGAAGGAAAATATAGGAACCTTCATCAATAGCATCTCTACGTGTCACAAACTCATTGAAATCTAACGAGGTTCTAGGAAGGCCGTTGATAGGCGGCCGCGTTTACGTCACGGGGGACCAGTTTTTTACATGAATGAAAAGAATTGCGTCTCTTCTGGCTTTTGTCAAATTCTAATCAAGATGTGAAAAACTTTTCTATGTATTGACATGCGATGTCATGTGCCGCATACAACCGCATATTCATCGACTGAGAGTACAACCTTTTCTTTTTTTCCGATCTGTTAATCTATTTCCGCTTAGAATGTATTTGGTATGGCTTCTTTACGGCTTTCTTAATGTCAAAAGCTCTCTTAATTTTCTTTTGTTGTTTGACATCAACTTGAACAGAATTTATTTATTTTCCTAACATTAAATGAACTCTTTCATCTTTATCGAGAGAAGCTGAATTTTTAAACTTCTAATTAGCTCATTTTGGGTTTTTTCTTTCTTTTTCCTTTTTGAATATTTTTATAAAATTTCATAAATTTTAAAAAAATCTCATTTGAATGCAAAACTCTATTTTATAATTTCTTCAATCATTTATAATTTTAAAGATGTACAACTAAACAACATTAAATGTTATACTAAAAACTCTATTTTGTGAAATTTCTACTCCACAGAATCTACTCATAAAATCTCTATGTGAAACTCATACCAAATACACTTTCATTCCAATAATGAAGGGAGCTAATTCTTTATTTTAAAATTAATTTTTGATTTCTATTCTTAAAGGTATGTGTCAGCAAGACATTTTCGTCCTGTTATTGTTATTATTATTATTCAATGGTAAAAAAATTAATATTACCTGTGTTTTAATCATGGAACAGTTAACGGCTTTGCGTTTCAAGTTTCCGACACCTCAATTTCAAGTCTTAATTAAAGTGCACTATTTGGCAATGAGAAAGATGGCAACATGATCTCTCACAAATAACTAAATAATCATAATACCTTCAAATGCAAGGAAAATTATGAGAGCTTCTTTCTTGGGGACGTCGGCACAATTTTCCCTATAAACAGCAAATTTAAGAGTTATAAATTCACCAAATGACAATTTCAGCAGGTGAATTATCCTTGAATTTCAAGCTACATTATATCGATAAAACCAGTCCTACTTGATGCCATGAAAGTAAAACAGTATAAACAGTATAAACAGAAACAATAAAACCAGTTTACCTTACATGAAACAGATGGAGAACCATGAGTTAGAAGGAAAAATAATGACCAATGTAAGTGTATCTTTTACACTAACAGAAAATTTAAGCTTTTGATTGCAAAGGCTAAAAAAGTGCATTGCCTTCAACTCACTGTAAGATGAAGTCAATTCCAACTGTTAGCTGCACATTCCATTTATTTATCCTCGAAAATTAATCAACTTCTCATAAATCATGGAAGAATGAAAACAGAGATGCTTATTAACAATTGCACTACAACTTACATTCACCACAAACTAGAGCACATACATACGTTTGGCTAAGAGACAAAAATATATCATCCGTATGGTCACTATGTACAACAACCAAATGCGCTAAAAGAATTACAAAATGTGGAGCAAAAAAGGAACAGACTTAATTGTTCTGTTTAAAAAATTCAAATGGAATTTGAATATGCAAAAGCATGACAAAAAACTAAGAATTATTAGAGCAATAGGAATTCAGTTAAAATGGGAACAACCTTACCACCAGAGATGATATTTCACGAACTCCGTCCACACTCCTCAATCATCATTCCTTTAAGAGACTTCGCTAACCAGATAGCTGTCTCCCTTGGGGAGACCTTATCTTTCCCAAAAGGCTTCAAAACAACAGCAAGCTCTTCCAATCTATTTTGCTGTAGCAACTCTGCAGAGAGTTCCAGAAGCCCCTCAAGTGCTTCTGCCCTCTGTCTAAAAGACTTGACATCCAAAATTTCCTTCATTGGGGTTTCCTCTTCCATCACAAGAGATTTGGGTTTTAGTTGTTCAAAAGAATTAGATATTGGAACTGTGCTGGGGTTTCTGTCATCCATTTCCTTAACACCCATATGATCAAATACATTTGATTTCATATTTACAACATCAGAGCCATTTGGTGATTTATGAGCCACGGTGACAGGGTTGGTCATGCCCCTCATTTCCAGTTCATCCCTCACCACATTTATCAGCTTCCCAACATCCACATTTTGAACCCCCATCTCCACAGTTTCCAATACTGGCTGCTCACTCCCAACACGGAAACTGCTATGCCGTATAACATGTATGACATCATCAAAAGCAGGAGGACGTTGGACAGCAGCTGGCTTCTCAGTTGTTGTATTATGCAAAATTATTCCTTTATCTGTAAGCAAATTCTTCTGACTAGGCGAAATGGGTGAGGAAATGGGAGGAGAACTTTCTGTTGCTAACGGCAGTTCCCTTAAAGTGAATTTATCATCACCATTATATGCAGATGTTGAATTAGAATGGAGCATTATATCAGGCTTGCTACTAGGGCTGCTTACAAGTGTATCATCCCTGGCATTAGGCAAGGTCACAGGCTCATCGTCACGAGTACTGGGCCTGCTTACAGGCGTATCATCCCTAGTACTGGGCCTGCTTACAGGTGCATCATCCCTTGCACCCTGCCTTCTTACAAGCGCATCATCCTTTGGACTGGGCCAGCTTACATTCACAGCATCCCTTACACCAGCCCTGCTTACAGGCACATCATCTCTTGGACTGGGCCTCCTTACAAGCCCATCATCCATTGCATTGGGCCAGCTTACAGGCGCATCATCACTTGTACCGGGCCTACTTAAAGGCACATCATCACTTGTACCTGGCCTACTTATAGGCATATCACCTTTTATACCAGGTCTGCTGACAAGCGTATCGCTTCTGCCACTAGGCCTGCTTTTAGGCATATCATCTCTAGCAGCAGGACCATGTACAGGGGTTTCATCCATACCACTTGGCCTACTTAAAGTGGTATCATTTTTACAAACCATGCTTTCTTGTGAATTGCTCATGAGTGCACTTAAACTCACTCTCCCATCAGCAGTGGTCATATCCTTATGATCTGTGAGAGGTTCAGAAGTTCTACTAGAATGCATAACAGTATTACATTCCTGTCCATAGTTTTCCCCAGTCATTATTTCAAGCATCTCAGGACAAGGAGGACCAGGAGATGAAGGTGGAGCTAAGCTACAAGAACCAGGTGTGCCACTAGGTGGATGTGATTCTAAGGCTTCCGAGCAGGCGACAATTTCATGATTGGCAATTGCCTCTTCCGTCACGTCGATAAAAGGAGTTGTTGCATCATCACAAAGCTCAAAAGCTTGAATAGACACTGATGAAGAGACAGAATTGCTGCTATCAGTTTGCATTCCTCTGGATGGTCCTCCCAGAGCCTTTTGAGATTCTTGTGAGTTCTCCCTGTAAAGATGAGTAACGCGACCATTAGGCACTTGATGAGGAGTATTTTCAGACTCCTGAGTTGTCATAGTTGGAGCTTGCTTTGTCATGTTGGAAATGTCAACTCCAGGTTGCTTCATCCGTGCTGGAAATGGAGATCGTCTAAGAAAATTGGAAGGCGGGGTTCTTTGCCTCAGCTTAGCAGGGTGTCCATCTTCAATACCATGTTTTGGACCAGGAGGAGGAATTCCTTCATGTTTAGGTTTAGTCTTGGGGGAGTGGTCAATTGCAGGTATCTGTAAAGAGAAATCATTGGACATTAGTATATTTTCGATAAGCATATTACGGTAATATAAAAAAAAGCTATAACATAGCAACTCATAATTGTACCTGATGCTTCAAAGGATTTGATCCTTGTACCCTTTTTGCAGAATCAAATGCTAACTTTACTGGTGGTGTAACAGCTACTGTATCTGCATTAGACTTCAAACCAGGAACAACAGCACTGGGCTTGAGCACTTTGGGAGATGCTTCAATGTTATTTCTTTGGGTCGACGCACCTACAGTCTTTGTACGATTGCCTCTCATTGGGGAACCATTTTCTCTAGCTTTTCCTTCTTTCAGAGCCATCATAATACTTCTAATGGTTTTTGGCTGCTTTGATTCAACATTGCATCCCTGTGCACCATGGGATGGTTTCATTGGCCCTCGTTCATCCATCTTGACAGTGCAAACATCGGCACCATGTTCTTCTTCACTTGGTGGGGGCTGCTCAGAGCCATCTTCATCATCAATGGAAATCAAATCTGTCTCAGTGGCTTTAGCGTCACTATTTGAAACCATTGCCAGGATGTTTCTTTCACCTGAAAGCAAACTATCTTTATCACTTGTTGAACTATTACTGTTCTGGCTTTCAGCCATATTCCTCCGAGCGTCACGAGCAGTTGAAATAGGCTTCTCAAGGGAGCAGACTGCTGGAGCACTGAAAGAGGGACGATATTGATCAACATAATGCTGCAGATAAGGATGCTTCAAAATCTCTGAAGCCTGACCAAAGTTAAATTTTAAAAGTTAGGATAAAATCTAGCTGAAGCATAACTAATTAAAGTTCAAATGCAGCAGTTTGAAGGGATGCTTACACTTGGCCGATGCTCAGGGTTCTTCCTCAGCATACCTTTGATAAGCGCTTTCCTATTTTGTAACATTAAATATTATTTATCATGATGCGGACTATTGATTAACTGAACCACACGATAAAGCAAACAAAGAAAAAACAAATATGGAAAAAACTAGCTTTACTGCCTAAATTCTTGTGTCCTACCCCCATCCTCTCCAATAATATACACATGTGCATGCATGATCACAAAGACTACCATCACCACCGTGATTCTATTTAGGTAAAGCAATTGACAACACTAATAAAACTCCATGACCATGTCATATACTATATAACATGCAGACGTATGACTAGCTCCATAACAGCACATGAATACATACAAGGATGGCGAATAGCAGGAAGGTAGTGGGCCAATGGAGGAGCGATTTATCTTGCTTATTAACCCTGCCATATCCTGAAACCAGAAGTTCAATGAAAACGGTTAAATAACATAATTTGTTTATTAGAGATGGTAAAGACAAACGATTATAGATTGCCATAGTAAAGAACATAACATTCCGCCAAGCAACACAAGCAACTCTAGATTCTAGAACAATGAACTTTGGAATCACGGAGTGCAAACTAGCAACAATACAGTTAGATACCCAGTGTAAGTTGCTAATTTCTAGAAAGAGTTAATGAGAAGATACAAAGCAAGCATGTTTTGTCCAAAATTTCCAATATAAAACAGGTTGAATGAAGCAAAATTTCATGATATAAAAGCTTCCAACACAAAAGCAAAAGGCAAGAAATGAGAATCAATTAACTCACAAACTTCTTTTCAAATTAGTGTTGACTTTTTATCTAGTTGTTGAGATGAAGAAACGATATTCCTATTAATTCATTGCAAACTAGGAGAACTGAAAACAAGTGAAAGAATGATGAGAAATCTTACGAAAGCTTTAAATGCAGGACGATGAGCAGCCATCTCATACATGCAGCAACCTGGTCAACCAAGAGTCACTTTAGCCAAGGACAGAACATAGCTATTAAAGGTACATAGAGACTCTACAAAATACATACCCAGGGACCAAATATCAGATTTGAAACCATAAGGAATATCTGCAAGCAATTCAGGACACATGTAATTGGGAGTTCCAACCACCTGCGAAGTGTTCAAGCGAACTGTTAACTAGCAACGAAAACCAAAAACAATAATGGCACAACGATGTTTTTGGTTGCTTTAAATTCAGTACTAAAATTTTTTTAAAATTTATGGCTCTGTTAGTGAGTTTTCATTAATGTTACGGTAGCGCAGTATTCAGTTGTTTGAAAAATACATTGTTAATTTCTGGAAAATAAAGACTTAGATAAACATTCAAAATATATTAAATTCTAATAGAAACAATGCGATTTATGATGTTTCACTGATTCACCTAAATTTGCAAAATCATCTCAGATGCCAGTAAGTTAAAGTATCAGAAATTTACATGATATGATTAAGTCAGGAATTAAATTACACATTTGTACTCATGCAAAAGGTGTATTGTTTTGATTCTCATACAATGAATATTGGATCATAGAATAGGGATTTCTCATATCCATATTTGCTCACTTCATTTTTATGCATATGAAATTATCATTCCCTGATAAAAGGAAAAAGGAAAAAAAAAAAAAAACTGTAAAAGAAGGTTCATCAAGAGAGAGAGGATGTCGTTTATAGCACATACGGAAGATGCTAAGTCATCCGCCTTCAGAGTCTTGGCAAGTCCAAAATCCCCTAAAGACAACACAAAGAACAAATTCAGTATAATAACATGATAATCAATCAAGTGAAATATTAAGCCAAAGAATAATAATAATAATAACTCACCTAGGCGAACATCTTGATCTTTGGTGAGGAAAATATTGGAACACTGCCAAGTGAGTACTACATACATCAGTCTATTTAATCACCAAACGCAATGTAGACAAATACCAAACTAATCCAAATATTAGCACACATACTTTTAGGTCACGATGCAGAACAAAATTCGAATGCAGGTATTCAACCGCTAATAGTAGTTGTGTAAACCACTTGCATAGTTTCTGTTCAATAGTCACAAACACAGAAAATTACATTCACAACCCAAAAACTTCAATCCATTTTCAAGCATCTTGTCTTAGTGTCTTAGAGGTGAAAGTTAAAAAATACCTCCTCAGGAAAATAGACTCCATTTGATTTTTTCATCAATTCAGCCCTGTAAAAGAATGAATCAAGAAAAATGTGATCATAAAATACATTAATTATTGGAACACCACACAAATTTGGAAACCATTGTAACTCACATGTCTCCACCTTCACAATATCCAGTGACAATGCAAACATAGCAACCCTACAATTACACACACATTAATATTCTGATTCTCTAAACCAAATAAAAATCTATTAAAAAGAATAGACGACATACTTTCTCCACCCAAGCTTCTTTAAACTCAACGATGTAAGGATGTTGAATTCGCGCTATAAGAGCCATCTACAAAACGGCAACCATTGTTAAATTAAACTTAAAAAAGACATAAAATTGGAGTAGGCTAATAGATCACCAACCTCCTGATGAGCCGATCTCCTGCAACGCTCCGTTTGTCTCGCCAACCGAATCTTCTTCAAAACATACCTAAAACATCACCAAACACAGATCACACTCAATCACAACTCAAAAAACCATCACATTATACAAAGACAGTGATATCTTCTCTTACTTCTTCTTCTCGGCCCTGTGATTGACAAGAATGGCGGCGCCGAAAGCGCCACGGCCGATCTGCTCCATGATCTCGTAGTGATCCATCCGAGACTCCATTGCAGTGAATTGATTAGGTGAATAAATTATATATGCAGATCCCTCGAGTGAGTCAGTCTCAGTCGCAGATCAAACCATTCGATTTCCTCTCCCAATGCCAAATGCTGGAATACTCCGTGGCCGAAATGCAACTGTGAATCTCCGATTCAATCATTTCATGTTTGGTTTTCAGTCAACCAGAGAAGAGAGATGTGTCTCCGATTCTCCTCCTCTTTTGATTCCGATTCATCACTTTTTCTATGTCACTACTCACTTCACTCTTGCTTTCCTCTAATTAAAAAGAACCAACAATTATTTTTTAATTTTAATTTTAATTTTTATTTTTTTTCATGGAATTTTGTGGTTTATTTAACTAGAGAGGGATTATGGTTACTCGTTAACTAAAATTAAACTGCTCAATGCAGTTGCCCTTTACTTACATAACAAACTTTTTTTTTTTTTAATTGTACACGTACGGAACAAACTTTCTGAGTTTTGTCATCCGTGTATAATCATTATGTGTGTATTGTTTACGGGGCTATAAATATTTTCACATGGAAGTGGTTGGAGAATTGTGCAAATTTATAGAGATAAAGTAGTATTTACACGGCTTGAATAATTATATATATAAATGGGAAACAACTACATCTAGAGGAGGATAAAAAAGGGAACCGAATTGGCCCGAATAGAAATTACCAATTTTCAATTTGTATTTGGTTTGGTCCGGTTTGGTTTTTTATGTTAAAAATTGATTTTTTTTTTTTTTCCATTTTGGTTCGAGAAAATTGATCTGATCCAAAATTAGAAAATTGTGGATATAAAGGCTGATTTTTTTTTTTTTAATAAAAAACTGACCCCACCTAAAAACAAAATCGAATCGAACGGTTTATTCATACAATTTAGTTCGTTTCAGTTTTCTATTTCGAGAATCGATTTTTTTGGATTCTTTCGAACTGAAACAAATTGTGCCCACTCCTAACTATATCCATAGTAAGTTGAAAAATTTATCTACATAAATATTTGAAGAAAATTAAACTCCCTACATCTTAACAAATAAGGAGGCATGATATTACCTTCCTTAAAAGGTAATGTGCATTTTTCAATTGTATTTGAATCGATAAGTTTCGACAATATTTCTTTGTCATTTATGTTGGACACAACTTGAACTTAATTGCTATCAAATTGACGAGGATACATTTCGACAAATGGTTAATCATTGAGTTAGATTAGTAAATTTTTCGATTGTATTTAAATTATTTAATTTTAAAGTATCCCGATACATTAACCATTCTGTCATATTAGTTTGCAATTGACTAAAAATAACTCTTCGAAAAAAAAAATCACTAAAACTAACTAAAAATTAACCCTTATGTGGGTATATAGGGCTTGCTTTGTTTAGGTCTAAATTAGGAGCTCATGGGTGTGCTTGCTTCTATGCCGACAACGCCAGCTGGTCTACAACTTCATACGTGTTCTACTGCTTGTCTCACACCAAATTTGCATTTTTTTTTTAATGTTTTGTCTTGTAACGATGATAATAATTGTGAGAATTAATAATTCGGCTCATGTCATGCCCCACTGCCACTGGGAGCTCTCACATTTATGAATCTTATGTTTATTAGTAAATTAAAGATTTGAGACAAAATTCACCATAATTAGGACATACAACCAAGGACTGATGTTTTTGTAAGCACTCTAATGTTAATCAAGCATGTGTCCAATACATGATTTTAGGTACATGAAGGTCGATTTGTCTTTCTTTTACAACAAGAAATCAGTATGTTTTGGTTTTTCCTTTATATTTTGAGTTAAATTTAAGAAATCATTTTCATATTATAAAGTAATAATATACTTATAATCTAAACTTATATTTTAATCTATGACATATTTTTTGACAAACAATTTATGAGATATTAGTTTACAGTAAATGCATATTTATTATAAGTTATCTTTCTAGATAGATTAAATTATTACAGTAGATGTTGGGATACAAATTAAGAAATTAATTTAAATATATAGCATTACTAATTTAGAATATAAATTGTCTTAATTTATTCATGATTTATTGTTTTTAACCAATAGAAATTTATAAATTTTAAGAAAGAATTGTGTGACACAAAGAATTAATATGAGAGTTCTTTTTTTTTTTCTTTTTTTCTATAAAAAAGGGGAATATATATATATATATATATATATATATGAGTAGTATGTATAGCTAGAATGTCTATCTAGCATTCTAGCTATGGAATAAGGTGTTGAAGATCAAGGCCCTCGACAGTTGACCCCAGAAAAATTTGAAGGGCATTCGTGTATATTTACACCTCTTTAAATACATTAATCACTTTTTGGCGTCCTAATTATAATTACTTAAAGCTTGATCCTCTTGTACAACTGCTTGTTCCTCTCTCCTGAGTGTTTACCATTTCATTTGTATTCACTAGGGATATCAATTGTCGATACAATCCAATGACTCAACACAAACATAATACAATATTAGCAGTTTTGGGTTAAATCTTATTGGATTCAGATCACTAACGGGTCAATATGTTAAACTCGTTAAGTTAGTGGGTGGTGTTCGGGTTGAATCCCTCTCAACTTATTGACCCTTTAACATGATTAAATATTAAAAGTAAATATATAATTTAAGAAATGCATAGAGATAAATTCTTTAAAAGGTTAATCAAAATCTTGATTTTAGGCATTTAATTTCTTTCAACTAGAGAAACTCCATCTCTAACAAATAAACTCTAAAACTTTAAGTTCACTTTTTTTTTCAGCCGACTGATAAACTTTTAATCAATTCATTGGAAGTGTTTTATTATTCATCTATACAGTATTGTTATGGGGCATGTTATAAATTGTATTATCTATTTATTATTTGTTTTCATTTATACAATAAATTAAAATTTTAATATAATTTTTATATTTAATTATAAATGCATATATGCTCTAATTGAATTGTGATTTGTTATACATTTCACTTTATCTATAAATTAATGGGTTAAATGGGTTATAATGGCTATCCCGTTAATTTAATAGAACATGTTTAAGTTTCAACTCATGATAGGATGAACTTAACAGGTCGTATTCGGATTAGGCAAAAAATTAATAGGTTGTATTTAAATTTATACAAACATGATATGATAATCCATGTTGTCACCCCTAGTATTTACTTTTAATGTAAATTATCAAGGTTCTTAAAGTTTTACTTGATCTTCCTAATAATGTTTTTTTTTAAAAGGTCAATCAAAATCCTGATTTTAGGTATTTAATTTCTTTCGACTAGAGAAACTCTATCTCTAACAAATAAACTCTAAAAACTTTAAGTTCATTCATTTTTTTTTTCAGCCGATTGATTGATAAACTTTTAATCTATTCATTGAAAGTGTTTTATTATTCATCTATACAGTATTGTTATGGGGCATGTTATAAATTGTATTATCTATTTATTATTTGTTTTCATTTATACGATAAATTAAAATTTTAATATTATTTTTCTATTTAATTATAAATGCATATATACTCTAATTGAATTATAATTTATTATACATTTCACTTAATCTATAAATTAACGGGTTAAATGGGTCATAATGGCTATCCCGTTAATTTAATGGACCGTATTTGAGTTTCAACTCATAACACGATAAACTTAACGGGTCGTATTCAAACTAGGCAAAAAATTAATAGGTTGTATTTAAATTTATACAAACACGATATGATAACCCATGTTGTCACTCCTAGTATTTACTTTTAATGTAAATTATCAAGGTTCTTAAAGTTTTACTTGATATTCCTAATAATTTTTTAAAATAATAATAATAATAAACAACATCATGGGATCAGGTGTTTAAATGTAATTAGAACGATAATTACAAATAAGGTCCAGAATATAATCTTTACGAGAGAAAAAGGACCTTCCCACATCTAGGAATTCAATTCAATCTTCCTATTTCATATTCTAATTCTCAAGAAATATCTCACATTTCCATTCTAAAATAGCATCCTATCATTTTAAATGAAAAATTAAGATATCTCTTCTTTGCTTTTCTTTCTTGTGAGCCATAACTTTGATTTAAAACTTTATGAAATTGTGAAAAACTTATGATTTACAAAATTTATATTATTTACTTCAGAAATCCTAATTATGAAACTTTGAACAGGCATATATAATAAAACACAATAAAGTAAAACAGGATAAAGTATTAAAGTGTGACTTTTGTTGGAGCGTCGGATCCACTTTATGTCCTAAACGAGAATCAAATTAAAAAAAGAAACTTTAAAAATCTGAATGGTTGGAAGGAGTAAAAGAGCTCAACTAAAATTGAGCACCATACTATGAGGTAAGTAAAAACTAAAAACTATGAACAGTTTGATAGCCCCAAGGAGTTGACGAATTCAAGCAATGATTAACCTATTATAGAAGCACCATGTCATACGGTGTTGCACTACAGCTGACAATTTCACTCGTAAACCCATGAATCTGTAAATTTTCAACCATAATGAACCGATTTAAATTTTACTAAATAGGATTATGCACGGATATGGATGTGAATTTTCACACCTAATGCAAGGGTGGGTGCAGAAATTGTGAACCAGTATATATATATATAGAGAGAAAAAAATTATGCTTAAATTGATACATTTTATCACGTTGGAAAAAAATTTGCACTCGAAACCACCAGTCGGTTTATTTCTCGTTTTATCATGTTGAATTAATGGAATTTATGTGTTTACTATTTTGAATTTATTATGTTAAAATTTAATATTGATGGGATGTATCGTGTAGGAAACATTAAGTTTAATTGTTAATTTTTTCTTTGGATTTGTCTGTTAGGATTGAAAAATGATGTTAATTTTAGTTATTATGTTATATTTGAGGATATAATTCTATCTTAAATTGGTTTCAGAAAAACTTTTTATGGGATAGACCAGAATCTTCGAAATTTCACATGTGCGAATGGACACACAAGTGTAGAAAAATTTTTTGGGTATGGGTACGGCCTCTCCATTAATGCCACCACTATTCAGCTCCCCGTCACGTCACGTGTGCTTTGCCTTACCCTATGTTAGTGTAGCTGTAATTGTAAGTAAGTTGTAATGATAGATGTTGTGGTTAAGAAACAGGATATAACAGTACACCATTTATTAGCGTAGTTGGTTGAGTAGCTCCCCTCCCCAAATGAGGTTGAATATTAATCATTCTTACTAGACGACTTGATCCGAAAAAAGCTCCATATATATTATGCAAAAGTTTATATTATTGATTCAGACTTCACAATTTGGGGGTTCAATCCCTCCTACCAGACAGATTGGTCCTGAAAGAGGTCTATAGATATAATCCCAAAGTTACATTATCAGTTACAATGGTAATGGTGGTGATTAAAATTGCTTCGGTTAAAAAAAAAAAAAAAAAGACCAGATTTATAAGGAAGTGTTTTGGTCAGAGTCAGAAAATGGAGTTGGGACTGGGGCCAGGGTTTGATTGGTCCAGATGCGGTCGTCCTTTCCGCTGCAGCGGCTGCAGGCAGCAATGGATTATTCTCGTCTCTGGACTCTGGTTATTGGGCTAACATACGCACATGCCGTTACGGAAAACGATACAGCTGACATTTGCGTAATGGATATTCGTACAATTAGTGTCGAACTCGTGGCCTGCCTGGAACCACCTTTCTTTTTGTTAACTATTTCATAAACAATTTCAACAATTACTCAATCTTACATGTAATTAATTACTTTATCTCTTCTTTTTTTATATTTATGTAACTGCGAATGTACGTAGATTTTTAAAGAGGACTCAAAAATAAAAACTAGTAAGGACCCAAACTAATCGTTTAAGATTTCTAACAAAATTTGTCTTCTATTATTATTATTATTTTTTTTTCATTTGGAATCGTAAATTTAAAAAAATGATTTTGGGAAGGCTAGAATAAAAGCCTGCAGACAAATTAGATAGTTACAATTACTAAACCGTTAGTAAATAGTTAAAGAAAGGTAGGTTGGGAGTTGGCGAAGTAAAATTGAATAAGGAGAAAGAGATGGCCTCTCACTTTCGTTAGAAATGATTGGTGTTTAATTATTGTGTCATTTGTGTTTGTGTCAGCCTCATCGAAACATCCAACTTATTCTCTGATGTTATGTTAGGTCGAAAATGAAATCTACCAAAGCAAATACAAATAGTAAAGTAAAATTCCCTATACCTATGGAATGTACCAACACTTTTTTCACCATACGATGATGTTTACAAACAAAAGCGCTATATATCTCTATGTTTTCTCACCACACACAAAACAATACCTCTCGAGTACAAGAAAAACACCCCTAAATAAGTCCCAGAATCTTCTTGCGATGCAAGCTCATCGAGCAGCTCGACTTCGATGCCTTTGCATTTCACCGTATTTCTGACCTTAAGCTTCCCAATCCAACATATTACCTAATCCCAGTTTTCTTATGTAATTTAGTTTTTATTTTTTAAATACGTTAACAATTCAAATATAAAATATTTTTGTATGAATAATAATATATATATTTTTTAATTTTTATTTTGACTGCAGATTAAATACGCAAGGAACAAAGTGTTTTATGTATCAATTTAATTGGCGTACAAAAACAGTAAAGCTCAACCAATTAAAAGGTCATGAATTGTCTCGGTTTTATGTGCAAGAAAAGCAAACGTATCGAGTGAAAGTAAACTTTGAGTGTCTTCTCAAATTTTTTGAATGATAAAACACATGAGGTTTCCTTTTGATTATTCGTTTGACTGTTTGAACTTGAAGGACCATACTATTTGCAAATTTAATGGCTGGCAGCTAGTTGAATAATTGAATGAGGGTTTCGTTTAAAGAGGCAAAGCATCTCAATGGGATTCTCTATGAGATACCGGAACATGTTCCATATTTATTTTTTAAGAAAATGCAGATAGAAAACAATTAATTCTAGGGAAAATTACACTAAAGTACCTTCACATATCACATTATTACATCCATGATGTGAGTTTATCGTTAATTACAGGTAAGTACCCTACCGTTAGTTGACTTAGTCAAACTTAACAGTTTGACAACTTTTTTAGAATAAAATGACACAAATGCCCTTATCATCTCTGTTCTCCTTTCTCTTCTGCTTCTTGTTCATCTTCTTCTGGGCATCTGGGTTTGAACCCAGATTCGACTGGGTTCACAATCATGAACTCATCAAACCATCACGAAATCCCTATTATCCTGAATCACGCATCCTCCTCATCACCACACAATCACCAAAAATACAAAAGTTTTGAACCCAGTTTTTTCTAACCATGATAGTGAACCAACCATTACCACACAATCAACCAAACAATCAAACCACGCAAAAAAGGAAAAAAAAAAAACAAGAACAGAAGATGACCAACAGTTCTGGGTTCGAATGGAACCCAGAAACTGGGTTCGAATTCGAACCCAGAAACTGGGTTCGAAGGAACCCAGAAACTGGGTTCGAAGGAACCCAGATCTGGGTTCCTTCGAACCCAGTTTCTGGGTTCGAATGGAACCCAGATCTGGGTTCGAATTCGAACCCAGAAACTGGGTTCCATTCGAACCCAGTTTCTGGGTTCAAAGGAACCCAGATCTGGGTTCCATTCGAACCCAGTTCACTGGGTTCAAAGGAACCCAGATCTGGGTTCCATTCGAACCCAGAACTGGGTTCGAATGGAACCCAGATCTGGGTTCCTTCGAAACCCAGTTTCTGGGTTCCATTCGAACCCAGAAACTGGGTTCGAAGGAACCCAGATCTGGGTTCCTTTGAACCCAGAAACTGGGTTCGAATGGAACCCAGTTTCTGGGTTCGAATTCGAACCCAGATCTGGGTTCCATTCGAACCCAGAACTGGGTTCGAAGGAACCCAGAAACTGGGTTCGAATTAGAACCCAGTTCTGGGTTCCATTCGAACCCAGAGAAGAAGAAGAACAGAAAAAGAAGAAGAAGAAGAAGAAGAAGAAGAAGAAGAAGACGAGCAGAAGAAGAAGATGATGCGCAAAAGAAGAAGAAAAAAAAGAAGAAGAAATAGAAGGAGAGAGAGAGATTTTGTTTTTTAGAGAGAGAGAGACATTTTGTTTAAATAATATCCCAAATATTATTTTATATGTAAAAAGACCAATTTACCCTTGAACATTAATTTTACCGTTAATTGGTCGTTAGTCAAACCAAGTCAAAGGTATTTATGTGTAATTTAGATAAAACTCGCATCATGACTGTAATAATTTGATAGGTCCGGGTACTTTAGTGTAATTTGCCCTTAATTCTAAGATACGGTCTTTCTACTAAGATCACTTGCACAATAACAAGCTAAATAAACAACCAAACATTAGAGTTTTTGTTATATATCTATAAAAGACTTAATTAACTAAGCTAGTATGTATTTACCATTATAATTACCCGAAGCCTTTGAATTTAAAACTAAAGCATCGAAGAATTACGCAATTAATGGATAAATGTTGCTTATACTGAATTATATATGAAAAAATTAATGAAGTAGTACAGCTATCTTTAGCTAGCTAGAAGATATATTGGAGACTTTGGGGTTTTGACTACAATGCAAGTGGAGAAATAATGGGGGAGAGACTAGGCCATGTTAGCATCAAATGATGCCAATATGAGAAACGTGGTGGTCCTTTGCTTTCAAGCTCAAAGTTTTTGCATTTTTTCTGCAACTACTTGGAATAGCAAGCACATGGCTACGCATTAAACTAAGAATCATAATTGTTGGCTCTTTTTTCTATCAATTCCTTATTGTTGATTGTATCTCTCTGGATCTTTTGATGGCATAATTAATTGTTATTAAATTCAATTCTTAGCTTACTAAAATCATCAACAGGTTGGACCTCTATGAACTAATTATTATGGGCCAATATATTCTATACGCTTTAGATTAATGAAGTATTTGCTATGATTTTTCAATAGCACTTTTACTAATAATGTAGACTTTTATAAGATGTAGAGTTTAACCCAAAATTTAGGTTATTTTGATATTCACAAAAATTTTGTTTAAATTGGTTAGAAGTCTTTATTAAGATTTATATGTACTGAAGGTTTTACAGATTAAAACCCATTAAAAACAATTGTGGAAGTTCTTAAACGATTGCGTACCTAGAGGTTGGTTTTTTTTTTTTTTTTAACTGATTCACAATTGCCTATAGTTGATCCTATTGAACACAAACAATACCAATTACACTTTCCCAATTCTAGCTCCACGCCTCTTATGTGTTTTTTTTTTTTTTTTTTTTTCAGTTTCATTCTTTGAGACATGAAAGTCTTTCATTTGATTCTTGATGATAAAGGAAAAACATTCATGGATACTTTTCCTATAAGTAAAGAATTTTTAAAATTAGGATTAAATTTAAAAAAAAAAAATCCCATGTGCAGGGGACAAATTAGCATTGTAATTGAGGCGAGGTTGAATGGATTATATTTACCTCATCTTCGAGAAAATTTTTCAAAATGATTTCACATTACAAATTACACTTGATTGTCATTGTGGTGCTTGGGATGTCCTTATGTGACTATATACTATCTAATGATTTTCTTCGTGTAAATTGGATCAAGTGTAGTTATAGTGTCTATCAGTGAATGTCCAAGAGCTTTATTTTGGGGTTATTGGGGTCCTTAAAAGTAAGAAAAATAAGAAAAATCCACCAAAAGCTAAAATCACCTAGCCCTCCCATCACGTGTGCCCGTGAAAATCTTTCGTCACTAGTGCATTGCACTTTTGGAAAAGTAAAAAATCCACCAAAATCCAAAATTACCCGTGATGGGAGGCCATTCTATCATGAGAAACTGTGATGGGAGGGTCTTTCGTCATAGGAAACCCACTATGATGGAAGGGCCTCTTGTCACGAGAAAATGTGACGGTTGTGATAGGAGGTCCTCTCGTCACATTTTCCCGTGACATGAGGCCTTTCGGTCATAATTGCCCATGATAGGAGGCCTTCTAGTCACAATTTCCTGTGACATGAGGCCCTTTGGTCACAATTGCCCATAACAGGAGACTCTCTCATCACGGTTTCTTGTAACATGAGGCCCTATTGATTGTGATAGGAGGGCCCCCTTTCCCATCACGAATGCGTCGCTCTTTTGGGAAAGAAATTATAATAACTTGAATGAACAAGCTTCAATGGAGGAAGAAGAAGGGTAGAAGGAAGAAGGAATGTTAGTTTGGTAATTTAGACTAAGGGTAAGAGAGTCATTATAGGGTGTTGAAGAAAGGTAGAGGGAGAAGGAAGGTTAGTTCGGTTGTTTAGGCTAAAGGCATGAGAATCATTTTAACATTTTTTTTTTTCACTTAAAGATATTTGGTTAAAACAAAATATCGGGTGCAAATCATTTGTTTGAAAGAGTAAAAATATTATTATTATTATTTTTTGGAATGGGCTAAAAAAGAATTTTCCTTTTGAAAGTTGGTTAGTTTTTGAAATTGCCAAACTTCTAATGGCTTATGTGTTAACTCATTAGTGATTAAAATTTAATCCAAATTCATTACTTCTTGTCATATTTGTGTTTTGTCATGGGCCATATTAATAATTGCCAACCATACTCTGGAGGCCAAAGACTTTTCTTCTTCCTTCTCCATAAAGGAACAAGAGACACCTAAAAGGAGAAGAAACAGCGGAGTCGCTGCCTCTGGAACTCTCACCAGGCTTTGCTTGAATTTTTCTTCTATGGTTTTTTAAACAGTGTTGATTTTATTATCCAATCACTATAAACTTGTATTCATCGCGTTTCATGATTTTCATCAGGTTTCCAAAACCATAATACACTATTTGCTTATAAATCGCTTGAGTTAAGATAAATCACTTGCGAATAACAAATTTCACATTTGTATGTTACTCAATCTGAGTGTTACAATTATTACAACCTCAATTTATAGATTGTCCACTTCCTTAAATGTTTGAAATTAACCATTTATTTGTTTAAAAGAAGTTTTAATTCGTCTACATGTATTTGCCAAAATATGCATGAATCAAATATTATTAGGATAAAGAGGAACAATGTTCATTACGTCGGATAATAATAAAGAATAAAATATTTATTTATTTTAAAATAATAAATAAAAAATATATATTTTACATGTTTTTGAGGATATATGTTGGCTGTCCCAAGCAAGGATCCCACTTTTAATTATTCGGGCCCCAAGATATTATGATGGCCGTTGAATCGAACGAATTTGCTTCAACATATCTGTCAAACTAAATAAAATAAAATATCACCAAGTCTACTCAGCAAACTGGCCAACAACACCATAAGTAAATAGGCCGCCATCTTCATGTGTCTTCTATCTCCGTTCTCCAGACACTGCCTCTCTCACATCTCCATTTTTTTCTTTGAAGCATCAAAGGACCCCATTCGTCTCGCAACCGGGAGCTAAAGATTTGAGACAAAATTCACCATAATTAGGGCTTGCAACCAAGGAATTTACTGGTTTGTGAGCACTTTAATCAAGCATGTGTCCAATACATGGAGGTCCATTTATCTTTCCTTCACAGCAAAAAATCAATATGTTCTGCCCTTTTTATTTTGAGTTAAATTTAAGAATTTTTCTTCATATTATTAAATAATAATGGATTTAAAATGTAAACCCAAATTTATATTTCAATATATGACTATTGTTTTATAAATAATCACATATTTATTACGAATTATTTCGTTTAATAAATTAAATGTTATATTAAAAGTTGAGATACAAATTAAGAAAAGAATATAAATTGTCTTTTACGACATGGGACAGTTTGACATGTGGGAAAGCAAATGTCAAAGGAAAAAAATCTTTTATCACATTATTTCACAGTGAGACGAATCTATGAAAAATGTAAGAGCAAAAAAAAAAAAAAAGACTAGTGGAAAAGATAAAAAAAAAAAATGACATTATTTTATTGATCTGTTTTATCACATCAATTGTGAAACAGTTTTATTGAAGATTTTCTTCGACCTATGACAGTAATAGTTCTTGCCATTGTCAAATAAGGCCCAGTGAATGGCCATTGGCCATTGCACATAAAAGCGTGCAACCAGCGTAGTGAGCAAGTGCTCTGGGAAGTGAAACAAAAAAAAAAAAAAAAAAACATAAATTCCCAGAACAGAGACCATAGCATTGTGGTACTCATTAGTGCATCTATATACCGAAAGAGAGACAGTTTATAGGTGTGCAACTTGGCATAATTAAACACTAATAAAAAGAGGTCTTTATATGTGCAAAATAAGTGCAACACAGTGTTCGAAGCGGGCGGTAGAATAGAATGAACTATGGAGATTTGTATCTTCATTCTCTCCCCATTAACTACAATCGGTTGTTTGATTTGCATTGTGATAAAAGGGGACTCTCCAATGCAATGGTGATCATGCTCCGACTATCATTGATGCATACGTTCAAACTGCTTTTACTCCCGCCGATCGGATTACTAGAGGATTGGTTAATTTGTGTCTAATCCTTTGTTTTAATTATGAATTTCCTTTCAGTTTTGACTTTTGATTGCATCAAAAGTTGAATTTTATATTTATTTTAACAAGAAAATAATTAATTAACATAAAAGTAAACAATTTATGAAATGTATATCTATTATTTCATAGGTAAAAATCTAAAGACAAAGATCGTATATTTAAAATCTACACTCTTATTAATGAATATATATTAAGAGAAAACTTGAGTATGAAGATAAATATTGTGTACAATAAGCTCTCCATTTCAAGTGCACTCATCCTTCCTAGAAAATCTTTCAATCTTATCAACAGATCCAAAAGAAATTTTAACAAAACAAGTATATTTTGTATACTCATCGAATAAACGTTCTATTATGTATATTTATCCATGCATATACTATAATTTAGATTTGAATCCAAATCACTAAATTGACAAAGTTCCTTTTTTTGAAAAAAAAAAAATTAATGCTAAACATGTTATAGATTTGTCGGAAGTTATTGATAAAGATTATTAAACCTCTTAAATGATCCTTAAAAACCAAACTGAACATATTATATATTAAAAATGATAAATAATACCTTGAACTATTAAAACAATATTTCTGTAAAATTACAAAAATTTTTAAAAATTGTATATATAATATCTTCTTTAAAATTACCAAAACAATATCTATAAAAATGTTAAACATCAAAATTATCAAAATACCTATATTCATTAACAAAAAAATTCAACAGTATATGGTTTCAAAGGGCTATCTTGATCCAATTTAAAATAACAGGAGCTTCCTTTTAATAGTAAAATGAAATAATAAGGACCTTTTGATGCAAAGAAAACAATAAGGATTTAATTAATAATTATTTACGTAACAGGGATGGAGGTGAAATTATCCCAAATGGTAATTATCATGAGTTTCAAATTATAACTAAGTAGTCATGACTAAGTTTCAAAATTATAGAAATAATTTTCTTGAGAATTGGCACTGAATATGTTACTAGTGAGTTGAGACCTGCTGAGATTAATCATTGTTTGAATCATTTACTTCTACAATAAGAGAATAAAACTCTATAGATGCTTATAAAATGACTATGATATAAGTTAAACTCGTACCATTAAAGTAGATGAAGGATGTATAATCATTTAATCTCACTTGAATACAATTATTATGAATAAATATATATTCATTATAAAAAAAAAAAATCTAAACATTAATGGAAGTAACGTAAAATATGGTCTAAAAACTTTATAAGTTAAACAAAATATAATTTTAGTGGATGTGATAGTAGTTCAACTAATCTTTTAACTTATTGGTGTCTTTTTTTTTTCCTCCTCAACTTGATATCAAATAGGTCAGAGTAGAGGTGGACATATGTAAATTCAACTCAACTCAAACATTGGTTAGATTAGATTGGATTGAATTGAGCCTAAATTAAGATACAAAATGAAGGAATTACAAAATAACTTATGAATACTACCATTTAATTCCATGCAAAATAAAATACCACATAAAGTGTGGATTGTTGAAATGTAAATCACATAAACTAGAAAAGCCAAAAAAAAAAAAAAATTGTTTCTTGTCTCACCCAATTTGAAAAGTATAATCCAGATAATTTAGATGTCTATCTATCGGAATTTTAACTGACGGTTCAAATATATATTTACTGTCCCAATGGAAAACAAATATTTCCACTGTAAGGAAAGAAAATTAGTTACACAAAACTTGTAAAATACTTTTAATTTCAACCACTAGGTGGATGAGGAGATATACAACTATTTGTACTAGCTAAAAATAATATTTTAATTTATTAGTTTGAAGCTTGTCATAAAATTTATTTTATTTAATTTCATTTATGCTTCCATTAAATTTAATTGTTCTCATACATGGAAAATTGAAGGCATGCTAAAATCTGAATAAATCAATCTTCGAACTATTTCAATGGTTGTTTCTCTGGTTAAATATATCTTGAAATTATCTTTTTCTAGTTATACCTATGCATAATCAATTTTACATACTACTGCAAATTAAGCGATTGATTTAAGAACATCCTAACTAGAGAATTATAGCTATTCTAATTATCTTGTTTTGTCAATCGAAAATTCTTCCATGTAGAGAATCCTAAGCATCTAGTTGGTCAGCTAACGATGTGAAACAAACGTGTGAAACAAACGAAATCTTTGCATCGGCAAAGTAAGTGAATAAACAAAAACAAAGAAATTTTTAATTTCATATAATACAATTTCATACACAATTGTAGACAACATTATGCATATAGACATTTCATGTATCTATATATATACTGTCTACCAGCTAAACCTAAATATCCTAATCGGCAGTATTTCGTGTCGTATCCTGATCAACAGAGCCTCGACAAAGAGGGCAGTGATTACCCACAGTGAGCCACTCGTCGATGCAGACTTTGTGATAAATATGATCACACTGTGAACGAACTCTGCACTTCTCTCCATCTCTGAACTCCTCCAAGCATATGACACATTGGTCACTAATGCTTATATTTGTTTTTGTTTCTGTTTCTTGTACTTCTTGGTGTTTTTTCCTGAAAGCACTACTCCACAAGACTTCTCTAAAAGGCTGTTGACTATTAATCCTCTTTATTGTGTCTCTTAAGCGAGGAAAGTAGATTACAACCGTCAGCAATATTAATGGCATGAAGACCAAAACTCGCGTTAAAGTTGTTGAACAATATGCAGGTGGAGGTGTTGGAGGCGGACTAGACATAATTCCAGGATTTAAGTCACTTGACCGCCCTGAGGAATTTAGAGATGAAGAGATATCTGAAAAGTACTGCAAGACTGGAATTTTTTGGTATCGTGTTTCTATACATAATGGAGAGAGTCACAACTTGGAATTGAAAGAAGGTAGTTTAAATCCAATAAGGAGAAGGTTAATGATTTGATCGAATCCCCTTTTGATACCAATTATTATAATTTCCCTCCTTAATAAAGAAAAGTAATAATGATGTAATAATGTTAAAAAAAAAATCATGTTAATATCTTTTTCTTGCTGAAATAATCCAATATAGACTAAAGACACTTAAATCAGTATCGTAAATTTGGACTAAAAATTCAACTTAATTAGCACATAAAAATTCAACATTTAATCATGGTATTACCAACATGATTGGGTAATAAAGATGTTCCTAAGCAAGAGCTCTCAAAGGAAGAATCCTCTAGGAGATTTAACCACGAGCAGATCCTTAGGACAAATCGTTTCAAGATGCATAGTTTAAATTAGAGACGAAAATTAATTCATCATTGTATTAATTAACATGAGAAAAAATTCTAGTGCCAAAAAATTGAATTAGTCATACCATATACATTATAGATTGAAAGAGCTAGCCAGCTACAACGATTTTTTTTCTCCCCTCAAAAAAAGTTATCTTTACATTGACAAGAAATTAAAATCACTTAAAAACAAAGGACAGAGGCAGTTTTTTGATCCAATCACACAATTCAAGAAACAATCACTTTTTCAAAAAATATAAAAATAAATAAAAATTACATAAAATTTGTGTGGGTATATTATCCCATCAGCTAGCACCGCCCACGACAAAGCGGACAAGACGCATGCTCGCGGAGCCACTCATCAATGTACTCCTTATGATAAATGTGATTGCATTTTGAACGAACTCTACGTTGGTCTTCGTCCTTGCACTCATCCCCACATATACAACATTCTGTGCAAGTATCCCCATCTTGATCTCCACATTTTTCTCCAAAAGCAGCCCACGAGACTTCACTAAAACTACAAGAATCTTGCATCTCTGACGATGGCCCTTTCTCTAGAACTCTCGGGAACCCTCGTTCGATATCATGGTCACCACCTGCGCTAAACGCATGTATCATGCCTGTTAAGACGAGGAAGTAAACCAACGCGATTGCTCCTAAAAGGGACACCGACATTAGCAGGTCAATACCAATAGGGGAGAACTGGTCATCATCATAATGTAATGGAGATGGTGCAGAAGGAGAAAGCACGGTTTCTCACTTGTTAATTCGTTCTTTCAAGACTTAGAGTGACAAAGAGAGAGATTTGAATACAAAAGTATGTGAACTTTGATGGAATTGGGGTGCTTGTTTGTTCATGTAATAACGGCTAAAAAGCGTAGGATTTCCTTGACCTTGGAGGATTAGGTTTATGATTTCAGTTTCTAAAAAAGATTAGAAGCTCAATTTGATTGGGTAGCTACTACCTAGTTTTCTTTATTACATTCGAGGACAAATTAAATTAGTGTCCAAATCAACACATGAACTCAACAAATTAATTAAAATACCAGAATCAGTTACCAAACTCTCCATTCTCATCAACTTAAAAAGCCGAAAACTTTCTTATGGTTTTCAATTTTGAGAAGCCTCAGAAATCAAAGAATCCCAAAAATTCAGATCTCTAACAGACATTTTATAAATCACTTAATGCTCGTACTCAAAACCATCACAAAACTCCTTTCCAACCAAAAATAAAAAAAATAAAAAAAATAAAAATAAAATAAACCATCACAAAACTTGCAATTAACCTTCAACAAAGCATGGCCCACATCGTCAAATGAATCAAAACTCAGTTTCACATCATGCCCATGAAGCTTTTTCAATCTTACAACGAGTAACAAGAGCAAGACCTCAAAACAGAAGAGTAAGGGTGTGTTTGAATATATTTTTAAAATGATGTATTTGAAAAATATTTTTAAAAACGAAAAACATGTTTTGAAAATAACATTTTCAAAAACTATAATGCATTTTATTTAAATATATATATATATATATAATGCATTTGATAGCATTTTTTAAAATATAGTTTGAAAACAAAAAATGATAAAAAAGTTGTTTGCTACTATTTTTAAAAGTAGGTAGAAACTGAAAATGTATTTGGATAAAAGATGTTTTTAAAAATGACGATGTGACTGTTAAATATGAGTGTTTTTATTTTTTTAAGTTTTACTGTACAAAAGAAAATGATTTTTGAGAATGATAGAAAACGAAAAAAAGTCATTTTTTACTTTTACCTTAAATTTTACTATACTTTTTTGAAAACATGTTTTTCATTTCAGAGAACATGTTTTTTAAAATGATTAACAAACACATTTTAAAACATTTTTTATTTTAAAAAATGAAAAATAATTTTTAAAAATCGTATCAAACACCACCCAAGCATCTTCATCTGAGTACATGGAGTGGGTGACCATGTGCTGGTACACTTGAAGGATCCTTTCATGCTCACCAAACTTAGATAAAATCTTCAAGATTGTGTTGTAGAGAAACGTGTTTGGTAGCAATGGAGTTGAAAACTTGCAGAGAGTAATTGAAGATATCGAGATTGGCGTAGGAGTGGGCAAGTATGGAGGAGAGAGTGAGGTTATGGTGGAGATCACAGAGAATAAATCTGGCATGGATCCTCAGTTTTGGGTCTTCACGATAGAGATCCGAACTAGGTCTCCACCTTTCAGCGACTCGAATGGTCTCCATATCTATGATGGAGACATCTCCATCAAGCTTTTTATTTCTTATTTTTATTTTTTAATTATAATATTATATTGTTAATGTACATTTATTTATTTGTTTAATAAAGTGTTACCATTGAAACCACTCATAATTATCATTTTTCTTTAACTTCAAAAAAAATTATCAATTTTTTAAATTATTTTTTCATTCGCATTTCTCTTTTTATCTTTAGAGTCAAACGATTAACATTTTTAATTAAATGGAATAAGTAATGGTCACCGGCATGATTGGTTGTCCATTCACATGTCTCTAAGGATATTTTCAGTATTTAAATTAGCATCAATGGAGATTTTACATAAATTTCAAACTAGAGGTGGCAAAATAGAGAGTTATACAACTTACAGGCGTTTTTTACGAATTTTCTCTAATATAATTGTCTTCACACCCACCCAATCTATACAAGTAAAAGGTAGAAAGGCTTTTACGTAATAAACTACTTTGACAAGAAAATTACTCCGAAAAAAAAAAAGCATAATAAGTTATTTGATTTATGCAATTGAAACAAACATAACATTTAAAAAGTCATATATATCATGTATATATTTGTCATTAATGAACCATGTCCGCTTCATAAATCTCATCATTATTCGACCTGAACATAGTCATGACAAAGTGGGCAGCTTTTATTCTAGATGAGCCACACATCGATACTTGGTGCATCAATGCATGATAAATATGGTTCCACTTCGAACCAACTTTGCACTGATCTCCTCCCTTTGCTTTTATAATTTGTGCTATACCAGCCTGATTTGGTAGTAAAGATATTCCTAAACAAAAGCTCTCTTAGGAAGAATTCTCTAGGAGATTTATCTGCGAGCAGATCTTTAGAACAAATCCTTTCAAGAAGCAGATTTTAAATTGGAGAAGAAAATTAATTTATCATGGTATTAATTGGCACAGGAAAGTCATACCATATACATTATAGATTGAAAGAGCTAGCCAGTTAGAACGATTTTTTTTTTCCCCTAAAAAATGTATCTTGACATTAACAAGAAATTAAAACGACTTAAAAACAAAGGACAAAAGCAGTTTTTCGATCCAATCATCCAATTCAAGAAACAATCACCTTTTCCAAAAAAAAAAAACAAAACAAAAACAATTACATAAAATTTGTGTGGGTAAATTATCCATCCTCCATCATCTAGCAGACCCACGACAGAGCGGACAGGACGTACTCTTACGGAGCCACGGATCAATGCACTGCTTATGATAAATGTGATTGCACTTTGAACGAATTCCACATTGGTCTTCGTCCTTGAACTCATGTAGACAGATACTACATTCAGTACAAGTATCCCCATCTTCTTGATCACGTTTTTCTCTAAAAGCAGCCCACGAGATTTCACTAAAAATACAACACTCATGCATCTCTGTCGATGGCCCTTTCTCTAGGGGTCTCGAAAACCCTTGTTCGACATCATCATGGTCACCACCAGCTGTAAACCAATTTGTCATGGATGTAAAGGGATAAGTATAACTGATGATGAGGATTAAAATCATCAAGAATGCTCCTATGTATAACACCATAACTAGCAGGTCAATGAGGGAGACCTGGCCATCATGATCATAATGTAAAGACGAAGAAGGTGCAGAAGGAGAAAGCACGGTTTCTGACATGTTAATTCTTTCTTTCAAGACTTAAAAGAGTGACACAGAGAGAGAGACTTGAATACAAAAGTATGTGAACTTTGATGGAATTGGGGTGCTCGTTTGTTTATATAATAACGGCTTGGAATGTAAAAAAGAGTAGGATTTCCTTGACCTAGGAGGATTAGGTTTATGATTCTAGCTTCTAAAAAATATTAGAAGCTCTTCCCCCCACCTGCCCCGCCACACCCCACCCCACCCCACCGCGCCCCCCCAACCCCCCTCCCAAAAAAAAAGAAAATAAAAAACACAAAGATTAGAAGCTCGATTTGATTGGGTAACTACTAACTAGTTTCCTTTGTTACCGCTTTTTCAAGGACCAATTAATTAATTTAGTGTCCAATTTGGCCTAAGTTTAAATATTGTAGTGTACCAAATTAATATCCCGCAAAAACAGAACAGATGTGGAATTTCTTTGAGCATTAGATAAGGGTGTTTTTGACATTTCATATGAACGCAAAATAAAGACAGGGATATAATTCTAATTTCCGTATAGTTCCATAATAGCAAAAAAACCCTGATTTCAGAAACACTTCAACCCTGCAGTTTGGTACAATAATTAAAAAATTTCTGTAGTTTATAAAAATAGCAAAACACCCCTGAAGGCAGGGGTTTTTTGAATATTTTAATAAATTCATGGATTTTTTTTATTATTTTTATAAATTATAGTGATTTTTACCCTTTTTTTTTTTAAAAATTTTTTACCCTTTTTTTAAACCACGGTTTTTGACTATCGTACCAAACTACAGAAACTTAGTATTATCCCTAAAAGAATATATATATCGCGGTTGACCCTCTCTTCTCTTCTCTCTCTCGCTTTTTTGTCAATTGAAAAAAAAAATAAAGGAAAGGAACCGAACGACATCCTCCTCCTCTACGCCCCGTCTACGCCGAGTCACTCCGTCGTCATCGCCGCCGCCGTCGTCTGCCTCCTTCTCCGCCATCGTCTATTTGAGGTATTTCTTTATTTTTCACTTTTTTTTCTTTATAATATAGGGGAATTTGTTTGATGTTTAGCAAAATTTAAAAATGAGGTTTGCAGTTGGAACAATCTCTAATTTTGGGCTTCTGTTTGTAGTGATACGTAGATTTGCTAGGATTTTTAGACGCAACAGATCTACGCTTCGATCTCTGATAATATTTGTTTTATATTTTATCCTCTTTATAGTTGTTAAATTCATTGGATTCGCTTATTTTTTGTTGTATATAGTATGGTAGAAAACGAAAGCAAAAAACACAGCCTTTTGTATTTAATTGGTGGTTTTGCGTCAAAACACAGGTAAAGTTGTCTCTCTTGAAAGATCAAGGTTTTCAATATAATTATAGCTTGAGTGTTTATTAGAAGTTGTGTTAATTTTGTTATTTATGTGAAATTCTCAGAACCAAAATGAAGAATTTAGGTGCTATACTTGATGCAGATTTTTAATGTGATTAGTCAGTTTATGGATGGTAATTTATTGTTTTGTCTAGGTTTTGATATCTGTAGTCCTTCAAGATGCCTGCCACTGCTGGACGAGTTCGCATGCCTGCGAACAATAGGGTGCACAGTAGTGCAGCTCTGCAGACACATGGTATATGGCAGAGTGCAATTGGGTATGACCCATATGCACCCAACAAGGAGGAATCGAAAAGTTCCTCACAACCTAAGATGGCAAGTAGTGAACCTGATGCGGAGAATCCGTACAACAGCTACCAGGGCCTTTTGGCACTTGCCCGTATAACTAATACTAACGCTGATGAGGCTCGTGGAGCTTGCAAGAAATGTGGTCGCGTTGGGCACTTGACATTTCAATGTAGAAATTTTTTAAGCATTAAGGACGAAAATAAGGAAAAGGACCCGGAAGCAATTCAGGCTGCAGTTTTGTCTGAGTTGGATAAATTGAAGGGGAAACTGGGGAAGGCGAATGGGAAGGCTAAGGTTGAGAGTGAGGAAAGCGAAGAGGAGGAAGAGGAGAGTGACAGTTCAGATTCAGATGCTGACTCTGAGATCGAGAGGATTATTGCTCAAAGATATGGGAAGAAGGTTGGTAGTAAAGGGAGATCATCAAGGAAGCGGAAAATGGATGATTCGGAGGGAGGTGATTCAGATTCAGATGATTATGGAAAGAGGAAGAAGAGAGGGAGATCAAAGAAGAGGAAGAGTGGAAAGAAGGGAAGTGGTGACTCAGAGGATGAGGATGAAGATAGGAGGAAGAGGAAGAGAGAAAAAAGGAGGAAGAGGGATGAGTCCTCAGATGAAGAGGAGGAGCGTCGGCACCATGGGAGGAAGAGTAGGAAGGAGAAGAGGAGGAGAAGAAGTCATAGGTATTCAAATGATTCAGATTCAGATGTGTCTGAGGATTCCGGTAGACGGCATGCGCGAAAGAGCCGAAGATCTCCATCTCCATCTGATGCAAATGGAAGTGCTTCAGATGATTCCCGGGTTGGAAGGAGCAGAAAGAGGTCTAAGATCAAGAGCCGAAAGCATCGTCATGGTAATGAAGAGTAATGCCTTTCTATGAAGGTATGGGATCAGTCACTGACTGCCAACTCTTCTATTCTCTACTTTGCATTTTTGTCATGAGCATTGTTCCGGTATGCATTTGGTTTATGTCATCATTAGTTTGGTCTAGTCATTGGAAAAGTTTTTCTTGCCTGGTGTATACGGTAGTGTTCAAATAATTTCTCGAGCAACAATTTTAATATCTTGTAGGCGTGTTTTATGCGCACTTTAAAATTCTGTGTACTGCCTTTGACTCAGCCATGTATTGCAGCAGTTTCATATGCCATACTTTGTATTCTTTAAATTCGAAATTCTTTTCCCTCTAAAGCTTTGAATCATGCTTTGATTTTTGACTTATCTTGCATTTTGGAGATGTAATAATAGTTAGATGGGGGAATTGCATTCTTGTAAATGAAAGTGGAGCATCTTACGGAGAAGACAAGGGGAAGAGCTGAAGCATAGAATTTTCACTTGATGAATATTTTGTAATCATATCACTTGTTCGATACATTCAGTAAACATGAGGGTTAGTAATTGCATGTTTAATGTACTGAACCCATTTTGGATGATTAATTGGTAAATAATTTTTCTGTTTCTCTAGATGGGTTGATTGGTTCTATGCATGAAAAGTTGTAGAATCAGGTGAGTGGACTACAATTAAGACAAAAAGCTACAAAAAAAATTAGTATGTTGTCTCTATGTGCGAAGTTGACCGGTAATTATGAATCTCAAGTTGTTTAGAAACTTATGGAATGTTGATATGGACAAATAAGGTGAGAAGCACTGAAATTTTTTTATTATTTTTATTATTATTATTTTTTTGCTTTTGTATGATTTGATTGTGCTTCATTCCCGCTTTTTAACTCTTCTGGTATCAATTGAACTTATTTGTGAAGCAAGTACACAATGTGCAATATTCTCTTTGGATGTCAAATGAACATAAATGTTTATGTTGGTTTTGCAAATTTTGTTCATTGGTGACAACAAATGATGACCTGGAAATGTATTCATTCGTACTTTTCTTCTCTATTTTGGAATTTTCATGGAAATTTAACTAACTTTTATTGTGTTGTGCATGCATTTTTTTAATCAAATCCACTTTTGCTTATGGTCTATGCATGTTTGGTTCTTGCAGGGAAGCTGAAAAGTTGGTTAGATGGTTGTCCCAGGAGTTCATGGTGATGGAAATTGTCATAACGGCAACTAAACAAACTATCAGTTATTCTTGTCTATTGGCAAGCTGTGGTTTGAACCCCTTTTTTTTTTTTTTTTTTCTATTGGAAAACAGATCATTGGATGTAAAGAACTTTATGGTAATGTTTTCGGTTGCCTTAAGAATAAGTAGACATTACTTATGTTTCCGGACCACATCTTCGGTTTAGCTGCGGTAATGTTTAGCTTGATGCTTTTATTTACTTCTCCATCATTGTAACGAGATGTAGTTATCGATATATACAACCGAGCTAGGTTTTTTCATTTACTTGTAATTTCATATGTGATCACGTCCGCATATGCTGGTGATTTTAGTAAACATATGTATACAATTTGAAGTCAGGGTATTATTAGATTAGACCAAATTAGATGAATGCTCTGTAGTCCAATAATTGCGGTAGCAATGTCATTAAAACTGCATAATATTTTAAGTCAGGTGCATTGTGTAAGGTAGTGCAAAAGCTTTAAAGTTAATTCTAACTCTGAGGCGTGAAACTTTTTTTACTTTAAGTTATTCAATGACCGAACAGGGTTATCCAAAGTTTCTGGTAAACTACCACTAGTAAGTAACCAGTTTGACCTTATAAGCTCTGTTGACACAGACACTGATGTGTAGTTAATAACTGACACTAACGTTCATGTTTAGGCAACATTCGGTTGTTCAAGGAACAAAACCCTTAAAAAGTAAAAGATCTTAAAAGAACAGCCATATGAAAATCTGTTGGCAAATGCTCATATAACATGTTAGAAATGCTATTATACCTGTAACAATCTAATTTGTCTGAAGCATTCATTTTAATAGGCATTACTTGGGAGAATAGATTGATTGTTCAACTTCAAGAGTCATTAATAATTCTTATAAGAGAACATTCTTCTTGAGAAAACAATGGTAATCATGAATCCTGCCACAAATTTTGGATTCCCATTGGAGGCAAAAAAACAGAGAAACAACAATTATAAGAATCTCTATTGTAATCTAGAAGGAAATTCTATAGGAATGGACAAAATAATTTCTTGACCACAGTTTTAGTTGCCGATGGATTCTATTCTGGTGTGGCTGCTTGTGAATTGAGCTCTGCAAACCTCATCCCAACACGCATTGAATGCTTCAGAAACTTCTCAGCACATCGCATGACGCATGTCTCCTCTTGCTTCTGTAAGGTTTTGCGTGTAAAGTTGTCAACACAGTCGGTGAAGCATCTCTCCACAAGAGAATTATACATCCTCAAACTACATGTCCATTCATGAAAACAAATTATTAGAACACTGCATGACTAAATTGAGAACTGATTAAGGAGATGTTTGAGAGCATTTGAAGTCACTTATTTGGAAGAAACAAGGAAATAATTGAGGCAAAATGATGTGAGGTAACAAGAACCAAACAACTAAAACATGCTTAGGCAGGTTTAAAAATCAAAAAGGCAAAAATTAATACAATAATCTGTAACTTTAGTTCCCAAAACGTCCAAACACAACATAGTAGATGCTGCATTGGCTTTAAGGAGAACACGCTCTGGCTTCACCTAAACTAATGTCACAAGGTGTTAAATCCAATCATGCAACCATTGTTACGGTCAAAAGGAAGCCACAGAAATCAGAAACGAGACAACCACTTGCAAGATAATGTCAAAACCTTTAAAAGCCACATCACACATTTTCAACTTCAAACAAAAGGAACCATATTTGTAAAGTAGTGCTCTTGAACATCTAGAATTCCAGTTGGATTTAGCCAAAAATCATATGCAATTACTAGATAATACAGTAACCATGACCAACAAAGTTTCTTAACCACCTTCCTGACCTAAACAAACACAAACAAATCGAACGAAAATAGAATATTCAACTGTCCTGCAGGTGAATATGGCCATGGTCCAGAATCCATGTAACATCTGTTTGTAAATGCAATATAGACAAATGTTGTTCCCAAAACGTCCAAATGCAACACTGATGCATGCAGCATTGGTTTTTAAGGAGAACATTATATTTCACTCTAGCTTCACAATAATCATCCAAAACACAGGACTTGGATTCTATGGATCTGCTATGCGAAGCCATAATCATAACCAACGTGTGAAAACAGATCAAAAATAAAAACAAATTCCGCCTCGAGATAAATCCAAAAAACAACCAACTTTACAGATCTTCAAAATATACAACGATAAAAATTACAACTTGATACAAATCAAAGTAGACGTCTTTATAACCCACAAATTTCAACAAAACACAGATTCAGGCGAAACGGGCAGGCAAATATGATGGGGAAAAGATGTATTAAGAAGTAAAAAACCTGTCACGTAATTGAAGGTGCTCGATCATGGAGGCCATTCGAGCCTGGTCTTGCTCGGCAAGACCCTCGAGCCCTCCTAACATGCTCTTGTCCATAGTGGATCCTCTGCTGCTGTTTGGATGTCACCTCCCACACACAAGTAGGGTTTATTCAACTCCAACCAGGGCTTTGCGTTTCTCTTTCCTTCTTTTAATACTTGCAGTCATCCAAACGCTGTCGTTTCTTCTTTTTGTTTTCAAGATGGGCCGGGCCGGATTACACAGTTGGACTTGGATTTTTTCAGCCACTGAGGGGATCTTTCCAGTCTCCCAGATAGATCTCTATTTCGGATTCTCACTACCGGAAGATAATAACTTTTAGCAAAAGGAGAATGCTCCCTATACCTTGTGTTTAATAGAGTAAAACTACAAAATGTAGATTATCAGTGGAAAATTACTTCAAAATGATGAGTTTGACCTCCCTACTTCAAAGATATTCAGAGAAAGCTTCATAAACTTGTTACAACAACTTAGTTTCAAAGAAATTGGTGCGGTCCATGTTCAGAGTTAAGAGAGCTAGGCATGGGTTGGCTTGGTTTGGATTTGATTATTTGGTTTGATAAAACACAATCCGTAAACCTATCGGGTTGCTCTTAAGAAATCTATCGGGGTTTTATTTTAAATTATGTAATCACGCCAGCCTACTTTGCTCATTTCGATTTGGCTGGATTAAACAGCTTGGATGCACACACTTACTTTAGAGTATTCAGACAAGGCCCAGTCCATTTAGGGTTGGTCCAATTGCATGTAATGTTTCTAGAAACTTTATTAACTTGACATGCTATTATTCACAGATGCTTGGACCCCATGACCGGGTCAAAGTCATCCCCACCCACCGACCTGCTTTTAGTTTTTTTTATCAATTCTTGAAACCTGCAAATGCAATTGGAGGTAACAAGCTGAAGCAAAATGGAAGGACAACGAAACACAAGGAGGGTGGTGGTCATCGGAGGTGGTGTTGCCGGCTCTCTTATCGCTAAGTCCCTGCAATTCACTGCCGATGTTACCCTTGTTGACCCGTATGCATTTTCATTTTCACCTTATATTTATATTAATTGATTCTATTTATTTGGGTTTCCATTCCCTTTCTTTTATTTCTGGATTTTTGTTGATATAGAAAGTGAAAAGAAGAAAGGCCTCTTTGACTCATTTTGCTATGAAATTCATTCATGCTTGTCTAGGCCGGATCAAAATGAGTTTTTGATAGTTTTGTTGAAGGTAAAGCGTTATGATGCAATCAGTAAATTCATATTTCTATGACCATTTTGTTGTCATCAAAATATCAAGCTTGAGAAATAAACTCAATTTATGGGAAACTTATGTTCTTTTTATCAAAGTTGACTTAATGGTTGGATGCATGAAATGTCTTGAAAGATTAGAAGATATAGTCATGTTTAATAAAGTGGACAGGAGACTATAGCTTGATTGATTACTGTATGCTTTCTTCTCAAAATAATTCCGAAATGATCCAAGTTAACATTAATTTATCTCATCAAAAAAGGAGATTGTTTCCTATGTGACTATAGAAGTGATAAATTTACACATTTCATGATATTTTTCTTGCTGATATGTTATTAGATAATAAGGTTAATGCTTAAGGAAATTTATTTTCTTTGTGAAAGCTCCCTGCTTATATATATTAAGTTTGATGATTCTACTCTTAAAGTAACTTTGTAAGCTAAAATGCTACCGCGTAATGTGGCAGGGCTACATAGGAATAAAGTATGTCGTCACAAATCATGTTGTATCATCCTAGTTAACATGTCATATGGACAATCATCTGTGTCTGTTGCTGGAAAGATAAAACTTTACTACTTCAAATGATAATGTGACTTTGTCAAATATTGACATGACATCACTATATTAGATGCTATATCCAAGTGTAAGATCTTATAATGTTACATTTTATGGTGGGAATAACTAGATGCTGTACTTTGACGCTCGAAGGTGTAACATATGGAGGAATTGCTACAAACTGAAGCTAAACAATAGAAAGACTAGGTTGCAGAACATTGAGAAATGGTTGTAAGGTCTGGCATGTTACTAAACTTTGTGACTAAGCTGAGAAGAGATGTTACGATGCTGTATTCAACTGGGAGATATTACGTTGGCTGCATTGATCAATGGGCTTCTGGCAGAAAATTAAAATAGCTGTAGGTCAAGGATACATGGATCTTATTAAGCTTGCAGCATGATGCTATTCATCCTCCAACAAGTAGTATTTTGTTTCATGATGATTGAATGTGATTCTTAACATTTTTGTTTTATGCCTTTTCTTTGTTGGTTTTTCCTTTGATGTTCAACTGAAGTGTGTTTGGTGTTGGTGGTTACAGAAGTTAAAAAATATGTTACATTTTTTTTTTTTCCTAGTTGTTACAATGTTTGTATAAAACTGAAACAGGAAAGAATATTTTGAGATCACATGGGCAAGCTTAAGGGCAATGGTGGAGCCTGAGGTTGGGGAGAGATCTGTGATCAACCATAAAGATTACCTTGTCAATGGGCGAGTTGTCACATCTGCGGCAATCAATATCACTGACACTGAAGTATTGACTGCAGAGGGCCGTCTGATTGTCTATGACTATCTTGTCATTGCCACCGGTCACATGGATCCTGTTCCCAAAACAAGAACTGAAAGACTTAATGAATATGAAACAGGTAAATTCGTTAATGTGGAACAGCACATCAACGTTATTGCTTCAAATGTCTCTCAACGTTTTGAAATTTTGATAAAAACAACTACGTTTTTACTTGAATGTGTTGAATAAATTTTGGATTATATTGTGTTTGAATGCGGTTATCCCATATTCTTGTGTAATGTTCCTTCTCATTAAGTTAACTGTGTTCTTTGCACTTACAGAGAATCAAAAGATAAAATCAGCTCATTCAATTTTGATTGTTGGAGGAGGTCCCACTGGTGTTGAGCTTGCCGGAGAAATAGCAGTTGATTTCCCGGATAAGAAGGTTACTCTAGTACACAAGGGGTCAAGGTTGCTGGAATTTGTTGGACCTAAAGCAGCTGATAAGACTCTAGATTGGTTGAAATCAAAGAACATTGAAGTGAAACTGGAGCAATCAGTAGATTTGAACTCCAGTTCAGATGAAAGCAAAATTTACCAAACTTCGGCAGGAGAAAGCATCAAAGCAGATTGCCATTTCCTGTGCACAGGGAAGCCACTAGGTTCAGCATGGCTTAAGGACACCATATTGAAGAATAACTTGGATAAACATGGAAGGTTGATGGTTGATGAGAATTTAAGGGTCAAGGGTCGAAGAAACGTATTCGCAATTGGAGATATTACTGATATTCCTGTAAGTGCCAACATATTTTATGTTTTTAACCCTCTTTGTTATTAGTTGTAGTTGTTCAATGATGTTATTTTCTTTGATGTCATCTCTTATGGTCACAGAACAATCAAATCATTTTACACTTTAAGAAATGCTTATTAACTCTTTAAATTACTTCAGAATAGCCTGTTATTTAGTAATGATAGTGGTTGATAAATCATCTAATCAATAATTTAAACAATTACTCTTGGTGTGTGGTTCCTCGATCTTGGTACCTATCCCCATTCCTGTTTAAACAAGTCTACTGTAGACTAATGTATGAAATTATCAAAATGACTAGGAGGTGATTGGATTAGGTTTTTTTCTGAATCACTCTTGAATTATCTAGGCAATTTCAATAATATTCAACTGTTTTGGTCTGGTTCATAGATATTCGTAAGTTTGGCTGGAGCTTGACCTTGACAATTTTTGTGTTGTCGAATTTGTTCTGATTAACTTGTTGGAGTGAACACGTATTTAGACAAATACACTGTACTACAAGCACTGATAATTCAATAACAGTACTTTTTGAAATAGAATAAACTAGTGTTGTAACCTTACAGAGTTGTCCAGTTTTATTCCTTGACTGTTGTTTATTGTTGCAATCAGTTATATTTTGATATTTTTATTGGAAACAAAGTTTTAGCATTAGATGTATGCCCATCTCAATAATAGTGCTCTAATGAACATTATGTGGCAGGAAATTAAACAAGGCTATTTGGCACAGAAACATGCTTTAGCGGCTGCAAAGAACCTGAAGATACTGATGGATGGAGACAGAGAAAGCAAAATGGCAACTTATCGGCCTGGTTCAGTAATGGCAATTGTTTCGTTGGGGAGGAAAGATGCTGTGGCTCAGTTTCCATTTACAACAGTTATTGGGTGCATTCCAGGCTTGATCAAATCCCGTGACTTGTTTGTGGGAAAGGTGAGGAAACAGCTAGGCGTGTAAACTGCTATATATTATTCTTGGTTGAATCTTGAAGAGTACTTGTGTGAATCTGAAACAATGTATAGCACTTTGTCTTTTCTTTGCTTCATTGATTCTTTGTATGTTAATGCCTATTTCTATTGTAATTCATTGTTCAGGTGTGTTTATATAAAATGGACATGTCTCGATGACATTGACGATTTATTAACTATTTTCGGTGTGATTGGATGGTCAAGTTGTGATAAGAAATATCAATAGTAAATTTTATTGTCACGAAATATTCTACCAGTTCAAATTGCCTTCAGATAGGTAATCCTCCTCCTCCCATTCGTTTTTATTTTTTGAATAATTATAATCATTCAAAGTTTGGGGGGAAGAATATGATTTGAACTAATATCTCTTGGATGCAAGTATGAGAGATTTATTACTCTCTTGAATGTAGGCAATGTTTGCCACATGGGATTGAGAGTGAGTTTGAGATTAAAAAATTTTAATTTCTTAAATACCGTGTTTGGAGGTAAATTGAAATGTAATGGGATTGGGATTCATTGAATCCCAAACTCTTCTTATTTCTTGCACTCCTTTGGGATTCTTCAATCCCAACCACAATCATATCTTTAAATGGAATGAGATTTGTCATTTTCCATCTTCTTTTTCTTCTCTCTATCTATCTCTCTTTCTCTCATCTTCCTTCTTTCTCTCATCACTTTTTTAGTTTTTTGTTTTTTTTCCTTTTTTCTCTTTTGAGTTGGGATGACTTAGAACCTTCTGGTTTTGGGTTTGTCGAACCCAAAACCAGATAGTTCTAGGTTCTGATGAACCCAGAACCATTTAGTTCTGGGTTCAAACAAAACCCCTGTACTAAGATTTGTTTTGTTTTTATTTATTTTTTTGGTTAATGTTAGGATGTTTAAATGTTGTTGATTATGTTGTTATGTGAAATGATGATGTTGATGAATTGGAATGATGATATTGAATTGTAAGAGATGATGATATTGATGAACTGTAGTTTTTGATATTGATGAATTGTAAGAGATGATGTTTGGTTTTTTATTTCTTTAGATTTTTTATAAAATTAATTTTATATAATAAAAAATTTCAATTAATTTTATTTCAATCTAATTCCAACTTACACAAAACACGATATAGTATAATTTTTAGTCCGATTCTAAGTTTTATCAAATATGAGATGGTGATTTTCCATTATAATCCAATCCAATTAAATTAATTTCATTTCAATCCAATCCAATCTTTTCCATTCCAATTCCGCATGTCAGACGAAGTATAAGAGATTTATTTTTGAATCAATTTCATTTCATTATTCTACTTTAGCTTGAAGGCAAATTGTACGAAAGTTAATTATGCTACTTTCACTAATTATATAGACCGTCTGTTACAATTATGTTTTATTGTAAGTTAGATGGAAATGTTACATGGTTGAAAATACCCTTAGCGATTGAAATATTTCAATTAATCAAAAATGGGTTGTATTATTATTAATATATATATTTAGAGCCGACATTAACAATCCAAAATTTTAGAAAATAATTTATATTTATTTTTTAGTATATTAATTTACAATTTTTCACATTTTTGACAAAAATAAATATGTTTTTTTTTCCCTTTTTTAAAATTTTAACATGTTTTCTTATTTGTCAATGAAAATTAATCATATTAATTATCTTAATTAATAAATAATCAAGTGATTATTCCGCCCTTGAAGATCCACCTAGCAAGGATATTGGCACTTGTTAGACAACGATTTTGAGTTCACGTAACTAATGAATAAGTTACATATACATGCAATATGCTCAAATTCAAAGAATGTAAGTGCAATTTTCTCTTAGAAAATTAAATTCCATAAAAATTCTTTATTAATTAACAATTAGATGTATTAAGATTATTATTTTAAAAGTAAACAATTAAGAACTAAGAAATGTAAACACTACGAGTAGAACAAAAACAAAAATTAATCTAATGATCTAGTTATGGTTTGAAAGTAAAGCAATGTTGCAGTCCAGCCTCAAAGCGAAGAGCTCTTTTGAGTTTAATCTCTGGCGTCTGGAGCACCAACACTGTATTAATTGAAGGATCTCACTAATCAGTAGCTGTTGATCTTTTCAGCAACCCAATAGAAAAAGCAAAATGACATCATGGAAGAGCACATCCATCAGTCCTTTCCATTATATTACAGACAGGGGTCAGAGAACAAATATTGATCATCGCCAAAACCATATGTAGATCTGTATATCATCATCATCATCATCATCGTCATCATAGCTTTCAAATTCCAGCTGTACCACTGCTCCTCCTCAAGTGTAGAAGGAATCTCTCTGGGAACAAAATCTTTATCATCACTTTGATTTTATTTTATTTTTTGTTATGTTTAATACTTTAATTTGAATATGTAAATCAATCTTTAAAATAAAAATTGAAAAGAGCTGCAAGTTTTGGAGGGACTAGTTCACTAGTACATAGGTACATGGTGCATTTGGTGCATAAAATTGGATTGATTATTTTTGTGAGATTGGATAGGAAATAGGATTAGACTAATTAGTATTTTAATAGTTTTTTTATGAATATAATCCCCCTCCCTAATATATATATAAAAAAATTAATATGTTTGATGTAATATGAGATTGAATAAATATAATATTATCTCTTATTGTTAGATAATTTTATTTTTAAATTAAATAAAATTATTCTGAATTACTTTAATACAAACAAAATTATTTTAAATATTTTAAACTAAATATTTAAACTAATTCTTAAATAAAATAAAAGATTTAACTTTTAAATAAAAGTATATGTAATTAATTTTAATTTAAAATAAAACTTTTAAATTACTATTACTTTAATTTTTAAATAAATTAAATACATTTTGAATAATTTTAAAATAAAATATTAAATTGTTTTCTAAAAATAGATACAACAACAAAAAATTAATATTATAAATAAATTACTATTTATGTTATAAGTAATATTAAAAATATTATTTTATAAAAATGCTTAATATAAATTAATTTAATTTAAAAATAAATTAAATAAAGTTAATATTATAATTTTTTTAAAAAAGAGTAAAATATATAGAGAAAATAATTTAATTAGAAAAAACAGTAAGGGATATTAGTCCCAGCTGGCTTTGTCCCACGAGTTCTGGTGGTAGTAATTAGTCTTGTAACAGTGGGATAATTATGTTGCATGGGATGGGATTGGATTTCCACTCGCATGCATCATGCCAAATATGGAATATCAAGTGTAAATATTCAATTAGATGCCCCACTACACATTAGTTATTGTTTGAGTATATAATTAGTGCACTTTTAATTTCTTTTATGTATATAATCAGAGTTCAAAATTTATAATATGTATTTATCAATATGTGTAGGAAATGTGCTCTCCTTATTGTAAGGGTAGATACTTTCCATTATAAGAGTCTATTTCTAAACTCCAAATATAGCATGAATCTTCGCAAATAATCTCTCACCGTTGGCATCAACAAATTTTCGACTACTTTATAGTTATATATATGAAAAAATGCTAGATACTCCATTAGTTCACATTTATATGCAAGGATTTTTCATTAATGATAAGGTATTTTTTTTATTATTGTCTAATGTGATTTGGTAATAGAAAATAATGTTTATTCAGTTTTATAATGATTCGCATTCGAATTATCTCTACCATAAATGATATCTCAAAAAATAAAAAAAGATATTTTCATTTGATGTCATCTTGTTTCTTATAAAGAAAGTTTAAATCGTCATTTTTATAGAATAAAATGAGGTTAAATGAATGTGCTCAAATTGTTTGTATTTATGAGATAATGCCTATAATAAAAGCAATTTGAATATAAAATATTATTGAATTAAATAGACATTGGTTACCACTTAATCACATTTACTATCCTTTTAATATTGTTGTCTTCGCTGAGATATAAGTTATATTACAAATTTATATATGTACTGGTTATTTCAAATCATAGGTAGGTTTTCTTTTCAAAAAAAAAAAAAAGCATAGGTAGGTCTTGTCGGGTCCATTATCTCAAATCTAGACATCAAGTCAATGGAGATATATTTATGAGTTTAAAATGCAAGTTTGAAAGTAGAGGAGGATAACTTGGCTAGTCGACATGAAAAGAAAAAAAATGGTAACCTAAAAATGGAAAATAGAAGCATAACGGTAACGTACTTCTGGTATTTGACATTACAAAATCAGAATGATGTCATGATGGTTTAAGTTTTAAGATCCGATTACGTGGGCACGAGTCCTGAGTTCACCTGGCACGTGCGAAAATGACGGGGTGGTGACGGCGCCGTAAGCACCAGGAGTAATTGTGACAGTGGATCATCATTTCTCCAAAAATGGCTGCACAGGCAATCATTTATCTCCGGGGGTCCTCTCTATAAATTTGGCTCTCTTTCTTGCATCTTCTGCTACATATCTCTGTATCTCTCTCTTTCTTAATTCACAATACTAGCCATATTTATTACAATGGCATCGTTGACCCAGGTTGCTTTTGTGCTGCTCTTGGTCATCATGCAACAACATTCTGGTCTCTTTCTCTCTAAACAAACTTTTTCTTCAGGTCTTAAAAGATAAGAAATAGCAAGTTAGGGTTTAACGTGGTTTTTATTTGTTTTTTATTGGTTTTGTGTAGATTTTGTTGGTGGGTATGGATACAGCAGTCACACCAACGCAGCAGCTCATTTTGAAGTGCACAACAGAAAGGTTGTTTTTTTCTTTACAGTGAAAATGCATGAATTTGTATTTGTTTTTTTATATGTTTTCGTTTCAAGTAAGTTAGATCTTCATATGGGTGCAGGTTTCAAAGGAGAAAGATATGGAGGGTTGGGAGTTGAGGTCAGTGCCTTCTGGTCCGGACCCATTGCATCACAATGCCAATCCCAAAAAGCCTCGGACACCATGAATATTTTGTTCTACAACTTTATATATGTTAAAATATGCCTGCTAGCGATGGATGCAATAGTACACCTTCTCCTTTGCATGTTCTTGCTAGCTACTACTTCCATATATAAGTCTAGAATAGGTGTTCTTTTGAAGCTGTAAAGAAAGTTATGCTGTTTTCTGGATCACCTACCTTCTTTTGTTGAGGAGAGCAAGAAAATATGCTCTGTCTATTTATGGTCACAATGTATGAATATTTAACATCTATGCAAGTTTATATCCATATTTATACGTTTGTTTGCTCTTCATAATTTTCGTGCCTTTTTTAAATACATATCACCTGTTAAACAACTCGAATAAATGTGCTGTGTCTATTTATTATGTTCATATGTATGTAAGTTCGGATCCATTTTTATATATTTGTTAGTTTTTTTTTTTTTAGTAATCTTTGTGCTTTTTGAAAATATTATCTATTTTGAAATAATTCAAATTTAGAATATTATTGAATAAATATGATTTTGGATGTTATCAATTGAATGAATTTCTCCACAAGAAAATATATAGGTTTTATTGATGATTAGAGAACTTAACAAGTAAAGCACTTAATTAATTAATTGACACTCGGGTCTTAACTAAATTGATATTTAGTTTGGCAGTCATGTACATACGCAAACGATTATAAAATGAATCTGATATAATCAGCAAATGACGAAACATAGATCAGACCAATTAGATATGATGCATAGATATTTCAAAGAAAAAAAAAAAAAAAAGATCTGATGGGTAGATATTGTTAACATATTTCACAATATTTGATAGTTGTAAGTGATGGGGTGGCCATAGGAGTAGTGTGGTGTAAGAGACGCGATTGTTTTGGAGGTTGAGTTGAAAGGCACAGTCACAGTCAAGCATGACTATTTGTGGGTCAGGGCATATATGTGGATTGGAACCAAATCGGATCAAATCAAATATACAGAGGGGGGTGTCAGTAATGTACTGCAATAACTAACCTTTGAGCTTCTATTCCAAATCTATATGGATGCATGACGCAGGAGACGTGACAGGGATGCTGCATGCTGATGCTGGGAAGACTTTATCCAAGTCATTATTACTGCCTTCTAATATTTCAACTGGATCGATAATATACAACCACCAGCTCAGGAGAGCACTTGGTTTTAGGGTTTTGCAAATATAAAAATTAGGTATCCATTGACCAAACACTTTCAATGAACTCAAATTTCTGATCAATTGTGGCTGTTTTTCAGATGAAGAGAATCATGTAATTAGAAAAAATAGTAAAAGTACAGTGTACTTTTAATCTATAGTATAATCAAAGCCTGTTTATTGTAAATTACATTTGATTAAAATGTATTGTGTTAAACAGATAAAAGTTTCTTGTAAATTGTATTTGATCATAATGTAACTTGACTAACTATTGTTCCAAAACTCGTTACTCACTACTCAACCGGTGAGGCAGTGAGTAGGGAGTATTCAGAAACTTAGTAAGTACTCGGCGAGAGGTAAAATTGGTAAAAACTATAAAAAAGTTTTAAAAAAAAAAAACTATAAATATCATAAAGAAAATGACTAATTCAAAATAATAAAAATGATTAAATTGTAAAAGACAATGGTTTTTTTGAAATAAAAGAAAACAATTAAGGGCATTTTTGTCCAAAGGCGAAAAAGTAAAGGGGTATTTTCAAACTAATAGTTTGGAAAGTCTTTCCCTTCAACAAAAATCGCCCAGTTTCCACATTTTCTCATCTCAGACCAGAACCTTTTTCTCTTACATCTTCTTCTCTTCTCTTTGTCTCCACTCTTTGGTTTCTTTCTTGTTCTTCTTCCTGTCTCCGTGTGTGTGGGTGTTAGACGACAATGAACGACAATGAACATCAACAAGAGAGACAAGAAGAAGATGTCGATGAATTTGGTGACTGAGTAGAGAGAGAATAAGAAGATGGTGATGAATCCAGTGAGCAGTGACTGAGCAGAGGTTCTGTTATTAGTCGTGTTCTCTCTTTTTCGTCACGACTGCGATGGATGACAATGAGTTAGTTTTTTGGTGGGTTTTGTAGAATGCGTGTGAGTTAGTTTTTTGGTGGGTTTTGTAGAATGCGTGTGAGTTTTTGTTAGTGGGTTTTGTGAATCGACAACAAGAGAAGAAGAGGGTGATTTTTCAGTTTTCTTTTCTGATCAGGAGAGTTAGGCAGAGCGAGTTGGGCCGAGTTAGGATGAGTTGGACCGAGTTGGGCCGAGTTGTTGCCTCCGATAAGTAGAACTTTTGATTTGAGGCTTTTCAGATTGACAGAGTAGTGCCAATTAGTAAGAACCTGGCGAGCACTCAGCGAAACTCGTCGAGTTTTTTTACACTCTGAATAACCAAGCAATTCTTTATAGACCCTCGTATGATTGTATGTGACATAACCTAGGGGACTCAAAAATTAACAAAACATTTGCATCTATACAAATTCTAATAAACATATTTAAGTAGAGAGTCTTTTTTTTTAGCACTTTTACACTTTGATTTTATGTTTCCATCACTTAATTAATAATTTGAATTTTCATAACCCCGAAATTAATATGTATTTGCATAAAAATACCTCTACACTAAAATTGAATGCCATTTTGAAATAAGCGTTTACCATAAAATTGAATATATCACTTAATAAGAGGGATAGTTGAATAATTGTATATTACTATAGTTAGAATTCATAACATCATATCTTTAATTAGTTTATTGAATTAAAAATTTGAATATGCTAAATTAATATGAAATGGCACATCATGCATCTTAGCATAGATGATTGTGCACCATCTTATTCATCAAGATGTTGATTCCCATTTAATATGTTTTACAAGCTTATATAGATAGTTTTTTCCTGTGGAGTAATTGTCACCCGATTATAGTAGTTATCCAAACCACATAAGTAATAATTAATCTCGACAGGTTTTAACAGACTTTTAATATCGAATTGTATAATTATTAATTGATCTCGACATATCTCTAATTCATTTAATGTCAGTGTTTAGAGAAAAAACTTAAAATTTGACTTTAATTTTTAATTCATTCATTTTCACTAAATTCAAAGGTAAAAAAATAACGCCTAGAGTAACTCTAATTGTTGACCTTTCAATGCCTAAATTTTCTATTAAAATATTTTCTTCATCATGTGAAACCAATGTTTCAGAATTCATTACTCATTACTCGACTAGTAACCCAACGAGTATTTGATTTGATCGTCGGTCTAATCAGACTTGTAATCAAAATAGGAAAAAAAAATTTATAGGATTAAAATACAATTATATGATCACAAAACATTATAAAACCTATCTCATATAATCTCAAAAGCAATTTTAGCACAATACTCGTCAAGTTGACCTAAGTCGAGTACTCTCCGAGTAAATCTGTCTCATAAAACTTGTCGAGGTCGAGTACTTGCCGAATTGATCAAGTTAAAAACTCGACGAGTACTTGACAAAGACTAGTAGAATCCCGATTTAAGGGTTCTCGGGTCAGCGGAACTCCACTGACTGAGTACTCAGTGAGTAGTCGGACCTATCTGCTATGTTTTACAACACTGCGTGATACACTCCTACTGGTGATAGTTGGTGGCCTAGGCAATTATGGCAATTGTAGAAGGCCTATGTAATTTTTAGGCTCTAAACTATGTATAAATATATATCTTTTTTCCTTGGTGTGTACTGATATAATAAAATCAATGTCTCAATTATTAGCCGTTAAATTTACTTATTTTCACTTGCTTTGACTTTATCAACAACAATTTATACATAATCTATAGCTTACATCTAGTACACTAATTAACTTAATTAATTTCAGTATCAATGATGTGGAAATTATATATATATATATATGATTAAGTTTTTCATTTGAAATCTACTTTTAAAATCTTTTTTTTTTTTTTTTTTGGTTAGTAGATTACTTTGACAATTACATTTTCATTTACTTTCCAATTGAATAACCTTCCCGACGCACACCACAAACACTTTCATTTAATTTTGTCTTGTATTTTCATTTATTTTCCAATTGGATAGCCTTTTTAATTCTTATAAATCTGTAATCAAACATTCACTAAATAAAAGATTTCTAATTCCTAAAATAGGTAAATAATATATATATATATATATATTTGGGTTATTGGGACTAATTTAGGAGATAACTAGAACCACGCTGATAGGACACTGATAGCATAACTTGGATAAACAGCTTCCATACATCTGAGAGCTACCCATGCCTAGGTAGGACATGGGGGAAAATCCCACCATTTTATTTGGAGGTGGGGTGTGCAATCTTTCAATCCAATGACTTGTCATGAGAGGGGGTCCAATTGTTTACCACCCACTTGACCCCTTTTGAGCAAATAAACTATGTTATTAACCGTCAAAACTCTACTATTTTTTCTAATTTTTTACCAAGCTCTCTCAAAAAATTCATTGTCTTTTGCCAAACACCATCGAAAAGTGTAATTACAATAGTTCAAGATAACATATAAAAGTAACAGATAAGAAGATGTATATATAACCGTATCTCCAAGTTTTATATTACTTGTTTGATCACTATTCATTTTTATAGTAATTATGTTTACTAAAAGATGAATCGTAATATACAATTTTATGACTATATTATGTATGAAAAGAAAACTTTATTGGAAAAATTAGAATATAAAATTCAAAAAATAGTACAACATTCTTTTTTCTTTATTAAACGTCTAATTTTAATTTATTAGCCTAAGCCTTAAATAATCTCGAGCTGGTCTAGCACACCACTCGTTAGTAGGAATAGTGGAGTACTTTATATCTTAAGAGGTCAAAGGTTCAAATCTCATATTTATCCTAAAACAGAAGGTGTGGTAGTATTCTTATGAATTTAATCTCTCTCTCCCATTATAAATAATAATAGTAATAATAATAATAATAATAATAATAATAATAATAATAAAATTCTTAAGTCAGCTTGACTCCGACTCCCTTTTATACACTCTAGACCTAATTTTACTTTATGATTTTTTAGAGCGTATTTACCAATCTGGAATGAAAATATAAGGTAATCAAGTTCATCGAAAGGAATCGAGAAAGAACTCGATTCCTTGAGTGAGAGAAGAGGAACTTAATTCTCAATTTGTATGTGATATCCATATAATTTAACTCCCAATCGTTTCGCAAATCAAGAATTAAATTCCTTTTCCATTTGGTAAATTCCCTCTTGTTCTCTTTATTCTTTTCTACCATTAAAACTCTCAATCAGAGATGCCACAATCTTTTCAGTGTACATTTTGACAGTTCACATCAAGCTCTTTTGGTGAGTCTTTCATGATTGTTGTGCTTTTCTCCTTCTTGTTAGAAGAAATTGCATTTAACCTAGTTTATCTTTTCTTCACTAATTATTAAAAAAAAAAAAAAAAAAAAACTTATTTGCATATTTCCTAGAAAACTAATGTCTCATTTGTTGAACTCCTTTCTTGGAATAATTTTAATAAATTTAAGAGGAAGCAATTATTACCGTGTGAGTTTTATTATTTGGATGCTCATATATATGTTGATTTTTATTTTATTTTTTAAAGGTGACACTCAACGAACTAGAGATCTATCAAAAAATGCCAAGATCAAGCACTTTTTGCACATCCTAGATATTTACTTCTATAAATGAGAAATAATATCTATTTACAAAGTTTTAAAATATGTTTGATGGAAATTAAACCGCTAATATCTCAGTGAATGAGGATATGCCCAATCATTTGTGCTAAGAGGTAATATGTATATGTTGATTAATTAATTGTCATTTTGAATTTCTTGTGTTCCTATTTGGTTTAGATGATGATGCAATTTTTGTATGTAATATGTTTTAAAAAATGCCTATAAAGAACATGGATTATAGACGTTCGAACAAATTTTAATACTTGCAACTGATTTGGTGTTTTTATTTTTCTTGAAAGGCTGGTTCTTATTATATTATGTTCATATTAAATTAGAAGTAGGTTGCAATTCTAGTACTAAAATTAACCAATTTCTTTGTAAATACCTTCATAGATTCTAGCTTAATTACCTATTGAAAAAAATAAAAGTGAGCAGTCCTTGATTATATTTTTGGTTGTTGTGGTTGATGGAGACAAGAATGTGGTATTTGCATCTAATGTCTATATATAGACGAATAATGTTGTGGTTTTTATGGGTTGTTATGGTTTCTTAAGTTTCTTTCTTCTCAAAGTTTGATTTTTTATCCTTTCTTTTCTGTTAATTTGATGGGGTTAGCTCCAAAATTTCAATGCAGTATTTTGATGATGAAAAATAATTGATGAAGTTATAACATATTTAACTTAGCTTTGATTTTGTTAAGTTTATAGCATATTGAAGAAGAAACCAGATTAATGCAGCATAAATGAATCTAATACATTTTAGAATTTATTCACATACGTAGATAACATGTACACATCAAGCTTTCGATGGCCGAGAAAAATTTCATTGAGACTTGAAAGAGATAAAACTAGTTTTAAAATTAATTGTTTATTACATTGTAAACTAGTTTTTGATTGCATACAATTTAGATGGTTGGGCTCATGAAGCAATCTTAGTTGAACCTTAGGATTGATTAACATATTCTATTATTTTAAGTATTCTCGGATCATATCTAGATTGGTTGAGACTTATAGTTTTCATTAGAATATGAAAAACCAACAAATCAAGGGTATAAATTAAAGTTTCTGAACTTATGAAACCTAAACAATATTGTTATAGGAACTTAAATACATTTATTTAAAACTTGTAAGTAATTAAAATGATTAGTTGGAGAGCTTTCACTTATCATCAACATTAACTCTACTAGTGATGCTTGAGTCATCAAATTGTGAATTTTAACTTTCTTATGTATTTTTTTGAGAAATCCTTTTTTTTTTTTTTTTTTTTTTTTTAATATTCAGTCTATTGGTTGTTGATTGAGTGTGTGAGTTTGACACTTCTGTAGTAGTAGAAATTGTGATGAACTATCCACATTTTTGTAAGGATTTAATTGACACCCAAAAGTCCAATTGAAATTAGTGAAAACTGAAGCTTGAAAGAAGCTTGGAAATTGGATGTGGATATATGGACTGCATGTGGCCGAACTACTATAAATTGCCATATTTAATTTATCTAATTTTAAACTCTTTATATTGTAAAATATATATTTATTTAATTTTACAGTATTATTAATATTGTGGCTAGGAATTTTATTTTGGAATTCAATTCACTTAGACTAACAGATGGATTAAAATATTGTTAAACATTTTGGTAATTGTTTTGTTGAGACAACTGCAATTAGCTTATATAAGTCTTAACATTTTAACTCATGGTAGTTGAGCAAATGTTATGCACACTTAATTTCTGCTTGATAAAAGTTCTGTGAGAGGTTAATTGAAATTGATTTGATAATATTTGTTTGTTTATTAACTTTGCTGTTAAAGTTAATACTTAGTTGTTGTATTTTAATTGCTAACAATACAAGAATAATGTTTTTTAGTGGTACCATTATAATTACATTTTGTACCTTTTGCCCCCGGAAAATAAGCGTTGGTAGGAATACAGTCCTTTCTGACCACATTATTTTCAAGTGAGGCCTGTGCTAATTAGAAATACACATTTCTAAGGCCATTTTGATAGTCCAGCCTGTACGAGGCCCTGCACAGCTTGGCCTGGTCTACCCCAGCAGCTCATTTGATGGCTCTGCTTTTAAATGGTAATTATTGAATGGTTTGAAAATCCTAATAGCACACATATTCATACTTTTTGATGTGTAACTTAAATGTGAAGTTGACATTTCCATCTAACTACAACAATGTGAAACTTTTTGTTGGTATGGACTGATTAATTGGTAGCCACATCTCTCAGTGAAGCTTAGATTCCAAGTTCAAATCCGCAATTCCTCATCGCCAAGTAAAACGAAAACAATGTGAAATTGTTTGTGCATGAATTGCCATGAAATATCATGATTCATGAGCACTCTTTATATTAGTCACTTGTATTGTATGTATGCAAAAGCCTATATGAGACACTTAGATGAAATAATCCCAAACAAACAAATGTTTTATGATGAACAAGATGAGCATCTTTTATGGTGAAAGCCTGACAGCAGCCACGGTGAGCCTACTACTCATCGGCCATCAGCAGAAGTGAAGGACTCAGCAAATCCAGCTGGCCTTGTTGGTATGCTTCCCTTGCTGTCCTCAAGGCTAGAATAGCTGGCGTTAGTGTTGGTGTTTCCGCCTTCCGCTTTCTGCCAATCCTTCAGCATCTGTGCTAGAGGGACATTGTAGTTAATTCCTGAAAAACTCTTCGATTCATCATTTACCGGTTTCCATTTGTCAACCAGTTGAGCCAGCACATTCACTACATGGCCCATATCAGGCCGATGATATGGCTCCCTTGCTGTGCAGTGTCCAGCCAGTTCAGCCATGATGGAGATGCTCCTAAAGGTTTCTTCATTTGCTTCAAGAGTAGGATCAATGGCAGCCATAAGGCTCTCTTTGCTTGATTTAATTTGACAAAACCACTCAGCCAAGTAGCGGGTTTCCTCAGAGCGTTCCTCCCCAAGTGCAGTCAATCCAGTCAAGAGCTCCATCAATACCACTCCATAGCTGAACACATCAGCTTTCGTTGTGATTCTCCCCATCACTAAAAACAAAAAGAAATCTGATTTACTAGGCACATCAAAATGAGATTATAAGAAGACTAACGAAATTAGAGAAGGTAGAGTATCCACAACTTCCCAAAATATGGTGCCATTAAAAATTCATGCCTGGAAACTTCAGGTATGACAACAATTTAGCCCAAAACAACGACACATTTAGAATCAGAGAGTCACAACACTAAAAATTCTACCGCCTCCTTGAAAAAGGTATCTTGATGCATATTTTTATGCAAAATCATGATGCACTGATTATTTAGTTAATCAGTGATCTGTACCTGAAATTTCATAACCTGCGTCCTGTGGATTGTCAATAACCTTGGGCTCAACAAGAAATGGATGCATCTAATTACTTTAGACAGTTCAAAAGGACAAAATTCTTTGTAGGGATGGGAAACAGGAACAGAACACTACAACTATCAGAGGAAGAACATTAAAAATGAGAATAAGAATATAAAAATAATGGTGACATTAACAATGATCAAGTGCATTTAGTACAGTATGAGTATTGTAGCTCTTGCTCTTAAGTCTGCAATGTGTAATTTAACGTTAGCTCTACTGGGCAGTTAATAGGTAACAAATGCATAGTCTCTTATACCATCTTTTCGATTAGACAAAACCAAGTGCACAAAAGGTTTTCAATCTGTGTTTCTTATTTAGGCATGTACCATTTATTGGGTCTTTATATAACAATGAAGGATCATGAAAACTTGTTCTGCAGAACTGTTCAAATACTAATACAGGACTTGAAAAGCACAACTCATTGCATTTCATTTGAGACTATAAACTGCAAAAAAATAAAAAATAGATGGTCATAAAATTTCATATTCAGAACAGTTATAGCAAAAACAATTTTATAGTTTTTCACATTCGGAATCCATTTACCAATGGCAAAATGCAAGACTGATAGGGGTTTTAAATGAAGAAATCTTACCAGCATATTCAGGTGCAAGATATCCAAATGTGCCAGCAAGCCTGGTCACCACAGATTTCTCTCCATCTGCAACAAGTTTCACCAACCCAAAATCTGAAACTTTTGCCCGGAAGTCATCGTCCAGAAGAATGTTGGAAGATTTGAGATCACGGTGTATGAAGGTGTGGAGTGCAAGACTATGGAGATACTCCATTCCTCTAGCGACATCCAAAGCAATAATAAGCCTCTGCATCCATGTTAATGGCTCCAATTCTAGTCTCTTCCAGTGGAAAAGATGTCTGCTTAGAGCGCCACGAGGCAAGTACTCATAGACCAGAAGCCTTTCGTTGCCTTCAATGGAATAACCCAAAAGAGAAACCAGATGTCGGTGCCGAACCTTAGAGAGAACACCTGTTTCAGCCTGAAATTCGTCTAGCCCTTTACCAGTTATCACCCCAGTCTCCATTCTCTTGACAGCTATCTTCGTCCCATCTTCTAGTTCACCCTTATAAACAGTCCCAAACCCACCACGGCCAAGCTCATTTTCTGGTGCAAAATTATTTGTCACCTTGCAAAGAACTTGAACGGATATTACCACATTCCCAGACTCAATGACATGCGAGCTCTCTGTTGCACCACTATGATTACTCCCATAACTAGCTGCAGTATTAGTAGACAAGCTTCTTGTAGTGTTACTTGCAACTGCAATCTTAACCATATTTTCAGGATCAGATGGGTCTTTAGGATGAACCACAATGGAACTAGGAGCCTCCAAAGTTCCTTTCCTCTTCTTACAGAAACAAATAGAAAGAAGAACCAGAACAAGAACCACAATTGCAGCAACTCCTATTCCCACAACAATTAGTAGCTTTGACCTTTTGGAAGTCTGGGACTGCACTTGAGCAGTAGTATCGGATGAATTATGTTCAGATGATGATGGAGCTTTTCTACTGCCTGATGATTGGTTGCTTGGAAGTTGGGGTGGGCTGCTAGCAGGAGAGGGTGAAGGACTCACAGGGGTCGAACTACTGTTTCTGATACCACCACTCAAAAGTGGATTTTCATCAGTTACAAGCTTCACACCGGCATGAAATTCAGGCAAGGGAGGCCCAATATTGTTCTCAGTTAAATTAAACAGTCTCAACGATTTCAATTGTGTGAAATTCCTAGGAATTGTACCACTTATGTTGTTATCTCCTAGCCTAATTTCAACCAAAGAATCCAAATTCGCAAGCGAAGGACTAAGAGTACCACTAAGATTATGTGCAGTCAAAATAATTTTAGCAACCTCAGAGTTTGTGCAACTCAATCCTGACCAAAGTCCTTGACATGGATCATTACCAGACCACTCACGAGCAAGCGATATTGGGTAGTTGAAACCACCGAGAAAATCCAACAATATATTAACAACAGAGGCACATGCAACTCCAGGTTTAGATTGACAAAAGTTGTTTGCATCATAAGAAACATTACCAGCCTTAAATTCAGGTATTGGACCCATCAGCACATTATTGCTCAAGTCCAACTTATCCAGCTTCATATTGGCCAAGCTCGCAGGAATCCACCCAACAAGCTGGTTCTGGTTGAGATTGAGATCTTTCAACGAAGTCAGAGCTCCAATATCCTCCGGTATAGTCCCTGTGAATTGGTTTCCATGTAGCCATATCTGAGTCAAAGAAACCATCTTAGCAATAACATGAATTGGACCAGTCATGCCCCCATCAGCCTGATTATTCAACCACAATATTTGCATCAAAGACTGACCAACACCAGCTGGAATCTCACCAGACAATCTATTGTAAGACAATTGGAGTACAGTCAGAGATGGTAATTGGCCTAGAAAATCAGGCAATGGACCAACCAAATTACAACTCATTGCAGAAAGGTTCACCAACTGAACTGAATTCGCCAGAGTAGCAGGAAGTGACCATCCGGTAGTCTTGTTAAATGGGTTGTTATCTAAAGCCAAGACTCGTAGACTATTAAGTCCATCAAAAAAATCAGATGGGATGGTATCAAATTCATTCTCATTTAAGAAGGCATACTCCAATTCTGATAAGCCACTAAAAGAGGGTAACTTGCCATTGAATCTGTTCCTTTGGAGGCCTAAATTGTAGAGCTTTGTGAGTTGATTAAAATTTTGAGGGAGAGGACCTATGAGACCAAGATCTTTGACTTGAAGCTGGGTGACTCTATTGCCAGAACAGAAAACATAAGGCCATTTAGGAGGACCACATGGATCATCACCATGGTCAGGCCATTTAAGAAGCTCTGGATTCTCCAAACCTTTCCTGAAATCGTTCAGGATTTTCACGTCATTGGGATCTGTGGCACTGTATGCCACTCTAACTAGACACAAGACAACAACAAAAACAACCATGTACAACTCCATATCCCACTCTGTTTTATTGAACTAACATATATATAACAACAAAACAACATACATACCACAATGCACCTTGAAAAACCCACAAGATAAATGAAAACAACAGAAAAAATAAACAGCACCCAGATGTAGATCAGAGCTTCAACTGGCAGACAATTATGTTCAATTTACAACAGAAATGGACGAAATCAAGTCGTGGAGTTAAGAAAGAAATCCCCAGAAAAACAAACTTGAGATTTTCTTACACGGTTAGAGACAGAGACAGAGGCACATTGAATGGGATTACCATATTTTATGTATTTGCTTTGTAAGGGATTTAATCCAAAACGTGTGACAAGATCTCCGAGTCTCAAACCCTACTACAAAAGATGAGTGGCCACTCCAAACTGTCTAATTTACATTGACAGTACACAGACGCACAATGCCACCCAAGATGTTTTTAGTACACGTATTTATTCTTGACATTCGTTTTAAATATTTAAAATTTATTCTTTACTCTATGCACTCTTTAAAATATCAAAATTATTTTTTAAAGATGAGTGGTCATTTTTATTTTTTATTTTCTTTTTTTAATTGCTTTTGGTTTTTCATTTTAATATTTAAGTATGCAACGTGAATAGTGAGATTACAGAATTGGCCTTAAGGCGTCACCACCCGGCACTTAAGATATCAGCTTCTTGACACGCGGCTATTTTTGCTTTGGAAGGATTCAAAGCAAATAATTTTTAATAAATAAAAAATATAAAATGAACAAAATGGAATGAAATGTGGGTCCCACCTAGATTAGGTACTTCCATACAAGGCGGCTTTTGAATAAACACTACCACCGGCAATTTCGGTCTCAAGTACTGCCGCCTAGTATTTATCGTTGGGAAACTTTTTCTAGCACGAGGGGTTTTAAAAAATATTAAAATTTTGATTTTTTTTAAAGTAATATTTTTCATTTATAATTTTTTTAAAATTCAAATAATCAATCAACTGACAGTTAACGGTGATTTTCGATAATTTAAATTGTAATTTTTGAGATATTTTAAATAATTTAACTTGTAAATTCATTATTTTATGAGAATAATCCAATAATTTACATGTCACCAACAATCATCAAAGATAAAAATATTTTTTTATGTATTCTATTAGTATTGACTGTCAGTTGACTGACGGTTTAAATTTTTTTGAAGAATTTTGAAAATGTTAGGGATAAAAAAAAATTATTTTTAAAAAATTTTAAAAATTTGATATTTTTCAAAAGTTCAGGAAATAGAGTGAAATTTTTCCTTTATTCTTCTCATTTTTCCATATATAAATCGAATAGAAGATTTTTTTTATAATTGGTTTAGATCAACAATTATATATTTATTTATATAATAAATAAATAATAAAAGAAAAAGAAAGTGGAGGTTTGTTTTTTCAACTTATTATTTAATGGATCTGAATTGAATTCGTTGAATTATTTTTATTTATTTTTTAAGTGGTTAAACACTTAAAATTGCTAAAAAAAACAACTTAAAATGAAAATTTAGAGATTCTAAGTTGTCACTTAGCATTTAATTATTTAATCATAATTAAAATATATTATTCCATAATTATCAGTCTAAAAAATATATATATTTATAATTTTATCTTTATTAACATCCTATAAATTATCATTTTTCAGATTGTTACTAATAACTTAAATTTTTATATTTGTATAGTAATTTTAACGACATATATTTTATAACGTAAAAAGAATGTATAAACCACATAAACTTAATATTTTCTTAAACTATTATTGTTTAAAACAATAAATAAATAAATAAATATATATATCTATATATTATCAATAAAAACTACATGTATACAAAATTAGAAATATATAGATAAATTTGGTTAGAATTTATTAAATGATTTGTTTTTTGCTACATATAGAATTTAAAATAAGAGCACATAATAATTATTGGTTATACAAATATAAATGTAAAATTACTTGTTTTAAGATGTTTTTCTTTTTAAAGAAAAAAAAAAAAAAAAGCAAACTATCAGGATGTTATTAGGAAAAAAAAAAACATATTTTTTAAGTTTTAGATTTTAATCATTATTCTGTCTTTAGTAATATTCAAGACTATTTAGTTTTTAAATAAAAAAATAAACAACCTTCAACTGAGCTTTAAGCCCTAATTAAAATAGTTGTATATCTACACTATTTATATTTTTATAAAATCAAATTATTTTAAAAAATCTAATTCAAACATTATGAAAAATTTTAAAAAAAAATTATTACGTGAAATTATGGGAATTGACTGAAATAAACATTATTCTTATAATGTTTAGACATTGAAGATCATTGACTAAGAACATTTCTAACTATACTAGTTATTCATTATCTTTAGTTAAAATAACTAGTGGTGTAACTTTTTATACACTCTAATTACTCCCTATATGGTTATATATTTTATAAAAGTTGAACCACTTAGCTAAATATAAAGAGCAAAATAGGCCTAGTCAAATTCTGTCTCATTATATATTGACATTCAAATGTAAATATAATATAGTTATAATTTTAAAAATTATTATTATTTACAACTTGAAGTAAAAGTATTTAATGTTGTTGGAACAAACAATAAAACTTGGGTCCTATTCTATGATTATTCGAGTTTTATAAAACTTTTAGCTATATTGTAAGACATTATATAATTGATGTGATTTGAATTTATTTACTTTCATTTTTTTTTTGTTAAATGTAAAATTTAAAATGTGATTATTTATTCACTTAAATTAATTTAATGAAAAGATGGTGGATAATGCGTAGGAGGCTTTTTGCAAAGACCAATTGAAGAAGACAAGAAGGTCCCGTATGTTTAAACTTTAACAAACACTCATCGCAACTTAGTGGGAGAAAATTTTAAGATTCTGATTGTGGACCTATATATGAAAAGATATGCCCTCTCTTAATAATAGACTCAAATTAAACTAAGCTCTTTCTTAATTATAGATTCAAATTAAACTAAGCCCTTTCATTCCCTTCTTCAAACAATATTCTTGTACCTAAAACATGCGTGTATAATGTATTATAATGTGCTCATATATTCTGCGATTCTAGTTAAGACTTTAATTGGATATTTTATAAACTAGTTTTGAGGTTTAATACGAGGATATGCCTAAAAGTAACACTAAATTCTTCAATAGGTATCTAAAATTTTCAATTTCAATTGATATGATAATGAATGTGCTATTACATGTTGAATTTTTAGCTTTTTGCACTTCTTATATTTTTGTATTTGTGAGAAAAACTTTATATAGACCTATTGGTATAAATATACCTTTTTCTATTTTTGTGTTTTAAAATAAGATTCTTATTTTTCTCAAACTTAATATACTATTATGATTTGGTCTCTTACATTGTCAACTCAAGTAGAATTAAAACTAAGAATAACAAAGTCAAAATCGATACATATGTATAAAATGTTTTGATTTTCAGTATTGGCATATTGATGTATAAGATGGATGCAAAAACATTTCAACAAAAATTAAATATGATGTGTGTATAAAATGTTTTGATTCTAGGTTAGAGTTGAAGTATAGATGATCAATTTTTTTTTTTTTTTATTAACTCTTACTTTTAAAAAAAAAAATGAAAATTAAGATGGAATAATGTATGACAAATGTCTTATGTTCTTGTCGTGCGCAGAAGTTATAACATGCATATGAAGAAGACTAATATAAATGTGTTAGGTTACAAGCAAAATTGTAGTGGAGAATAAATAAGCAAGATGATATCGAAAGTGAATCTAAGAAGTGCATTTTGTTTTATGAAATTAATTATATATATAATAATAATATGAATAATGCTATGCTACACTACTAAAAAATTTACCCAAATTTATTGTCTAAATAATATGACAAGTTTATGTGTAATTACAATATCATCAACACATCATGTGGTGGTTACAAATTAGTTTGCCACATCATTTGAGTAAATTTTTTGGGAAGTGTAGTATTATTCCTTATAAATTATAAGACAATATGATAATTAATATGATATTAATAACTTACATACCTTGTTATTTGAACATGAATTTAGGTAAAAAATTTGAATAGTTTAGAATCATCTTAAAATTAACGTAATAGCTATAATTCAGCTTACCACATTATTTGAACAAAATTTTTGAATAAATTTTTGGCTAGTATAACATTATTTATTTATAAGATGTTAACAATTCACATGCCACATAATTTAGGTATAAATTTGGCTAAAAAAAAATTAAAAAGTCTATCATTATGGTGATTGATGTGTCAATTATAACTCATATATCACATCGTTTAAACATATTTTTAAGAATTAGAATATCTCTATTAAATAGTTATCTCAACTCAACTACACTTTCCTGTAACGAGTTATATATATATATGTGTATGTATGTATGTATATATATAAAAGCACATTCTATGGTACACTTGTGTATTGATACACTTGACAACTACAAATGAGTGATTGCAGTTTAAAATTATTGATTATATTTTATTATATTTGATTATGTATTAATAAATCTTATTACAACTAAATGAGAAAGATTACGTTTACAATAAACGATCATGTTTAATTGTAATCAGATATGTTTAATTATAATCAGATATAATAAAATACAATCAGTAATTTTAAAATATAATCAATTCAAGTGTATCGATACTCAAGTGTATTGTAGACAATCTTATATATATATATATATATATATATATACAATTGATGAATTTGATTGATGGTCCTAACAATTTAAAAGTTAGGACGTTAGAACGTACTGATCATAAAAGTTATATATATGACACAATTTACAATACACCTGATATATCGATAAACTTGACAAAAAAATAAATGATTATATTTTAAAATTATTGATTGTAATTTGTTATATTTTTATTATATCTAATTATAACTAAACATGTTTGATTACAATTAATAAATATGATTCTACATATCGATTTTTGTAAATATGATATAACTTATTTAGTTGTAATTAGATATAATAAAATATAATAAATAATTACAATTAATAATTTTAAAATTGAATCACTCATTTTTTTGTCTAGTATATCTATATAGCATGTGTACCCAATGGATATATATATATATATATATGTGTGTGTATGTGTGCTTGTGGTAGTATAAGCTTGTATAGACATACTATTTTTTTAGTGCGAATAAACCAATCTAAATGAACTCTTTTTCTGAAAAAGAAAATAATCTATATAAAGAAATTGAGATTTCTATAGTATAAATTTTGTACACTCACAGAAAACAGAATGTGAAGTCTAATCACCAGATTAGAGAAGCCATCATTCTCTTTATATATGAAAACAACAAAAGCATAAAAGAAGGATCGCTTAGTGAAAAAGACATCTATTCCCTTTTGGCTGCACTATAATTTTACCATATAACATTTATTTAGTCTAAAAGATCGAGAAGCAGAGAGAGAAGTAGAGACAAAGAACGTGACAAGAAAGTATCAACTACATACAGAATGTCAAAAGCTAAGCTTCTTCTCCATCTTCCATGAGCGATCTAAATCTTGAACCACAAAATTGGAATCAATAACAGGGAATGGACTATCCATATCCTTCACCATCACAAATATAAGATTTGACAGAAATTCCTTGAATCTCTATAAAATTCTTTCATTAAACACGCAGAGAGTAATGCCTATGGACCACAGTTTTCTGTTTAATATTGACGCTCATTTTATTACAATTTTAAATTAAATTAGATGTATCCTTTTTATGGTTTTTGTCAGATACCAACTCATAGACTCTTATTTCATTATAAGACTCATTTGTTTAGTAAAAACATAAAGGGCTCATGACATGACCCTCTATGTCCCCAAAAAGTTTAAAAATAAAAATCAGTACATCTTTAACTTCTTACTATTATAAATGAAAATCCCCGTTAAACCAAATTGAACCATAAAATTCCAAGCAATCAATACTTTTCTTTCTTTGTTTCTTTCTCATTTTTCGGCTTATTGATTACTTTTTTTTTTTTTTGTCTCTATGGGACCAAGAGAGTGAAGTTTTTGACCTTCTTTTTTTAAGTAGACGAAGAGAATTTAAACTGTAGCACCTCAATATTTATCGAAAATTGTGATTACCACCATATTAATCCTACAATCATTTCTTAACTCAATTTAATTTTTTCTCAGATTTTGACAACCTGAATATATATATATATATATATATATTCTCAATAAACCCAATTGAGTTGTAAGTTTGTGACTTGGCCATTGAAAAAATTATAGGCAGACCCTATACGAAGTGACTAATCATGTTAAGATCAATTAATGTCAATTGTCATACCAACTTTGGAAAAATATGGTATAAGAAAATTTGATAAGAAAGACCCGTGAGATATTCACCAAACATGTTGGCATTGAATGTAGCCTAACTCTTGACTGGTATGCAGCAGCATTGAAGTTCTGCGTGACTGCTGGTCTCTACCAAACTCCTCAGCCTTGCATTCATTTTTCAATCAAGTTTACCTTTTTTTTCTCTTTGTGACTTTATAAACCTTCAACGCCATATATCATGAACCCAATAATGTATTATTATAATCAATCTCACATCCTATTTGGTTATTTTTCATCAATTTATTTTTATAGATAGACAATTTTTTTTCGGTTGCATAACCTGATGACACGAATGATTGTAATCTCATTATATTTGATATATATATATATATATATATATGTGTTATTGGGTTCTTTTTTATGGAGCACTAAATTGAGGAGTTTTTTTTTTTTTTTTTTAAAGGACTAAATATATATATGTTATTGGGTTCTTTTTTATGGAGCACTAAATTGAGGAGTTTTCTTTTTTTTTTTTTTTAAGAAAGGACTAAAGTGAGGAGTTAAGAAATGATAATAAACTATTAAAATGAGTTGAATGACACTAAAACATTGTTCAGCTTTTGAAAGACAAAACCATCTTTGTTTGCGGGATAGTGCACTGCATACACGGCACTGTGCACAAATTGTTACAATTCGCATATCCAAGAATTACATTTTTAGTTTATTGATGAGCTTCAGTGAGAGAGATAATTTGGGTGAGCTAGGACGATGATGAATCAGTGAGTGAAGAAAATGAGTACTACAACAATGAGTGAAAAAGTGTGATAAGAAATCTCAGAAAGCAGAAAGAGAAACCGGCTCAAAGAGGAGAAGAGAGAATAAATTAATACATTCCAATACTGAAGAGTGAACTTGGTAATTTAAACTCGTAGGTGTCAATAAAACAATTTTTAATAGTTGAATGTCTTTTTTTAGACTCAATGATAATTTAATGTCATCTCATGGGATTATCACTTTATTATTTCGGGTTGTGTTGTATAATTATTATTAAGGCACTTAGCAAATAAATTCTAGACCTGATTTTTTTGTTCTAAAAGAAAAATTAAGTATTTTGTGATATTTTTAATTTTAATTGAATTGGTTCCTCGTACTAACTTCCGTTAGTCAATTCCAATATTTTAAATCATATCCATTATAAAATTGAAGCATATTTTGCCATGTAAAAAGATAGAAATAACTGATGGAGATAGTGTAGCCTTTTTTTATTTAATGTTTTCAATAATCTTAACAATTTTCTTTTTATTTTTTATACTTTGTATTAATTTATTATAAATATACATTTATATTTCTGCAATTTTAAAATATATATTTTTTTTTCAAAATATTGAGATGACTTTATTATTAAATGATCAACATAATATTTATTTTTTATTTTAATTAAGTTGTTATATTTGTTTTAATCAATTTTATTTAAATAAAATAAATTAGGCGTATTATCGTAGTACTTATATAGATTTCGTTAAAGTCAAACATTAAGGACATATTTTATCACTCTAAAACTCTAGGAATTTATTTGGCACGAGTGAAAAATATGAAAACCAATAGATAAAGATGAAAAAAATCACGAACTCACCTAAAATTACCAAAGAAGTTAGAAGTTTATTTCAAACAAAAAGAGGACGTGTCAGTACAATAGGAATGAGACATGTGGTGAGTGTCAGTAAACTTCGAGTAAAAAAATACATTCGATAATATATTAAATTGTATAATTAATTAAACAAGTCTTCGAAGGTAGAGAATACTAACTTTAAGGAAAATTGTTTCTTAAATAGATTAATGACAAATGTGCAACATGTAGTAAACACTTGTCATCCGAAGAATATAATGATTGACAAATGATGGATATTTTCACATATATTGTGACATCGGAAGAGTAAGTTTTGTTTCCTTACAAAAGTTGATTGAATGTTTTGTTAAGGAGAAAATAGTTAATAGAAACAAATACGCTTTTCTTAATAATAATTATAAAGTAAAAAGATTGACTTAAACATAGAAGGATATTCTTGGAGATAACCTCCCAACCACTTAATGAAAATGTTAACTTGTTTTGCAGGTTGAATCGTAGCAAGAAGTTGAAGAAAACTCAACCATTGAGGGAAACGGATGTTAAAAAATATAGTTGATATTCAAACGCAAATTTAAGTTAGAATGCCTTACATATTTATATAAAAGCACTTGAAAGGTGAAAGGAAAAAGATAGTTCCTTTGATTTCTTTCACAGCAGCATCGATGACAATTTAAGGTTTGAGGGTGGCATTGCATTATTTTATGTTGAAGAATTGATATTGATTTAAGAGGCAGGTCGATTTTGATTCCAAGCACTATGAAAGTTAAAGAAAGAGCAGAATAAGTACATATGATACCCTTTTGCAATTAATAATTTCTGAAAAGACGAAATAAGAAAGAGTGATGAGTTGCAATAAGTGTACTCCATAATAGTGTCAATCTCCAAAATATCTATGCATGTGATCAGGATTCAAGAAATGATAATCAGTTGCATGTTTTATTGTGGCAGGTATTATTGATACATTGACTGTTAAATCTTGACATGCTAATGCCACATAATTAAGCGTAGCTCCCACCGAAATTCTGTCCTAATATGTATCATAGTGTTTGAAATCTGGATATAAAATTAAGCATTCTAGAGAATGCTGATTCACGCTCACAATAATTTAAATGATATTAATATTTCAAATTGGATATAAAACTAAACATTCTAAAAAAAGTACTGATTTAATATGATAATATTTTAAATTTGAGTAACTATATGTACAATGTATTTCTATATATTTATATACTAAAAATATCACTATAATCCATCTCTTAATTTTGAGTCAAATGCTAACAAATAATCTAAAGACATGATAAAATTTAAAGAATGTCTTAAATATATATATATATATATATATATATATCAAAATCTTAAAATCTAAATATAGATCTTTAAAATTTTAAAATTTTACAGACAAATTAAATCTAAAAGAAAAATAAACAACCACCTTTTTTGTCCTATCACTTTTTTCTTTCTTATTTGGGTTCTCATACACTACATGTTAAAGGAGGAATAAAAATTTGGTTTTTTTTTTTTTTTTTCAAATTTAAAAATACTTCGATTAATATTTTAATATTAATAAAAACACACATGTTAACATAACTATTTTGATACCGCTTATATGTGACTTAGTGGTAAAAAATCGCTCATAACCATTGCTAGCATTACTTGCTATATCCTACTTAAGATGTCTTAAAAGATAAGAAAGCATACTAAACTGGCTTCTGCATTTCTTTAAAAAAAAACCAAAAAAGATAACGCCTGGCCTCTGCATCATTATTAGATCACACATTCACACTAGTGGTCGTGTCGTGCCAACATGTTCAGCACCGGCATCCTAAACTATTGAGTGATGTCCTTTCTCTTCAAGCACTTGCATGCCAACCATTTAATCTCAATTATCTCTTCACATGGTTTACGGTGGACTGTTGCTATCAACCATCTTGAAGCCGCAGGACTAACATGGGATGTACTGATTAGGTTCAATTCCCTTAATTACTTGGACCCCCTATGTTTCCAGTCTGGTTGTTATCAATTTTTTATCCCTTAAATCTGATTGAATTCATTTTGGCATTAACAAGATCCTACTCAACTTCAATGAGATGTTTGAAGAACTACTAGATCCCTTCACAAGGGAAAAATGTCCTTTACAACATTATTATTTAATATAAACAAATGCAGTAAATGTGTATTTAAAAAAAAAACAAAAAAAAAAAGCATTTGATGTGACATAACGGATTCAATTATCACAAGACAAACTAGTTCATTTACAAGAAAGTAACAGAACTACTGTGATACAGATGGCTAATTCTATAACTTTCAAGGATAAGGATCTGTGGAATGAAAAAATGAACTGCAATATTGTTGCATAGTACAAATGCCTTCATAAAATTAAGTACTCTGCAGAAACGGTATGGTTTCTTTTTGGTACTGTTTAATGGAATCGATAACCTTTACAGCAAATGCCTCATCCTCAGGATAGTATGCAATGGGATCAGATAATAGTGGAACTGGAAGATTAAGCACACCTTCTAGTGTTGCATGAAGACAATAAGCTGAGTAAGTAATATGATATCCACCTTCTTGGACAATAAGCACGCATCCATCAGTGTACGTCTCTGCCAGGTCATGCACTATCCTTCCAATCTCTCGATAACCTTCCATTGTCAAGCATTGCCTTCCATTTGGATCAAACTAGAGGGCAATCAGTGTTACTCTTTAAGCAACTTCAATTTTTTATCAACAACTATGGAAAAGCTTTAATTTATTTGAAACAGGAGATATTTTGTGATGTCTATCAGACATGAGCGATTATATTTTTGTGCATGTTTGAGGCATATCGCGAGAGTAAATCTTGAAATGGCAGCATTGAGTTAGACAATAAGGAGACAATGCTTGTTCACAGCACCTGCTTGTAGACTTAAATTTTCTTTTCCTATCTTCTAAAGCTTCCAAATTATACAGTAGACGACAAGATAAACACAAATCATAGTATAAAACTTCAATTGCAATTACATTCTTATCATATGGTCAATATGAATCACGACTGAAAACAACCAGGACTAGCATGAATAATAGTTGGCAATCAACAACAATGCAAACGGTCAGCATTTAATTGGATTATACCTAATTCGCATAAAATCCCAAGCTAGTAGTGGTTGGTGACTAAGGAATTCAATTAGAAACCAAAATATTCTAGCCCACCAAATATAGCCTATAAATGTGCTAGGGTTTATTTTCTAAGGTACACAGCTCAACCTTCAACTACTAGCTACTAGAAGATTGACCTTTTCCTATCTTGAGTGTAGGATTCTTAACTTAACAAACACAATGAACAATCTTTGTCCAATTTTTGGATTCTTCAAGTTAACATTATAAATGAATCAACATAAAAGGAACAACAGAAAGTTCAACTGTACTCTGGCAGCATGTCTATTTATTTATTTTGCAAAATTTAACAGCATTTCCTATTTCACCACTAATATCCTATAGAAAAACTACTTAATCAGCTATTTATCAAAAGAAACAAAGAAGACTAATGAAAACCTAGAGTTCACCTATCCCAATGTTATAAATAAATCAAGTCTTTCTAGAAATGAGGTTTTCCATGTAAGTATAAGAGCTAAAAACAGACACACATACAGAGAAGAGAAAAAGGAGAGGAAAACAAAGCCAGAACTCGTGAAAAAACTTCATGTTGGTCATCACTAAAGCATGATTATCAGAAAAAGACTGGCAAAGAGAGTTACTATCAAAATTGGCAGCTTTATGCCCCTTGGTCAAAAAAGACAGTACTCTACAGTTCAGTTTGCCAAGCATGTCATTTAGTATGTCAATCATACCAAACAGAAATCCTATCATGTTGGTGCTAAAGAAGCTCAAGTTTACACACTATCTTAAAACAAATCAGAAGTCCTAATTCTTGTAAAAGATAAGGCAACCAAACATGTAGCAGTACCAATCAGTTTATCAACTTCATAAGTTTCATGAATTTCCAACGATTTAGTCTCAATTCATTGACATTGAAACCTATATTTAATGAAATACCAGCAATTTTCGCTTGATTCATTGATCTTGAAACCTATTTACACATCCTCAAAGCTTCCAGTATGCACTCAGCTCTCAACCGAAAAAAGTGAAATAACTCAAACACTACTTATTATTCTTAACTTTCTAGCACAAACAAGGTCTCATTGTTCCTATATGACATGTTTTCTTGTTTCAGCTATACTTAGTTCAAACCCAACTCCTTCCATGATTGTAGACGTATAAAACCAGTCAGAAATGAGCCATATCCCCATCTCAATTTACATACGAGAAACATAATTCTAACTTAAAAGCTACAATAAAACCAATTAAATGAATATCACCATGTAAGTAAAAATTTCAACTGAGGGTAGAAAGACTAACTTACAGCACTGGAATCTTGGCCAACAACCAAAACTATCATATCAGGCTCAAATTTCTGAACTGCAGGGACAACCAACGTAGTCATGGCATACACATATCCCTTATCGCCTGTCCCATTTGGTAGAGGTATATTCAAATTATAACCAAATCCCTCTGCTTCACCAAGCTCATCAATAGTACCACTCTGTGGATGAGAAGGACCCCAGGAGCCATGGTTCATATGAAGGGAGACAGTAAGAACTTTATCCGACCGATAGAACCCCTCAGCAGTCCCATTCCCATAATGAACATCAATGTCCACAACAGCCACCTTTCCACACCCCGAATCCAAAGCCAATTGAACTGCTAAACCCGCATTATTAAGAAAGCAGTAGCCATCAGCTCGAGTAGGCTGAGCATGGTGACCAGGAGGCCTCACCAGTGCATAAGCAAGTTTTCCATGCCCATCAAGGATATGCTTCATCGCAGATAGACTAGTACCAGCAGCAAGAAGTGCAGCATCCCATGAGCCAGAGTTCAAGAAAGTTCCGGCACACACCATCTTCCTACCTGCTTTATCAGCTTCAACTAGTTCATTTATATACTCTGCAAAGTCCACATATCACTACCATATCAGACTCTATTTATATTGCAAAACCTACTTATCATTTCCAACTAGTTTGAAAAAATCTAGCTTCCCTAACCAAAAATTATTGATAATATGAACCTGGGGTGTGAAAAGAGAGCAACTCAGAGAGGAGAGCAGGTCTTCCAGGGTGCCAAGAGATGTGAGAAGAGATGGGGCCTCTTTTGAGGATGGAAAGCATGTTCTTGACTCTGTCTGGGTTCTCAGGGTGGTTTTCAAGCACGTCAAGAAACCCCGGGTCCATTCCAGTGTCGAACACGCCTTTTCCAGTGTCGTGACTGAGCATTCCATCGTCCCAGAATACAGCTATGCGTTCTGCTGAGGATGCAGCCATGCCTCCACCAATTTCTTGTTTGCTGCTTTTATATGTGGAAACTGCGTTGACTCTACCACTTGGCTTTTGCCGTTTTGTTTGTAAGGCTCTGTTACGTTTGGAAGGTCTAATCTTTCATATGTAGGGTTTCAAAGAGAGATTGTTGATGATTTTTTGTCAATTATTATTTTTTAATTATGTAAATTATTTTCGGGTGGCTTTATTGCCACACACGAACGTTCTCCTTAGATCATTAATTTACTTTCCATACCCCTGCTAAAAATTTTTAAAATATATATTTTTTCTCTCTATAGTCTATACCCTTTAAAAAATCAACACTAACCGTAAATATTATAATTTCTTTCAACTATTTCTTTTGCCACACACAAACGCAACATTTTATGTAGTGACCCTTGGTCACCGCCATAACCATTTATTCACGTGAGATTTGACCTTGTATTTGGAGGGGTGTGACGAAGGCGGGATGCTACTATATCATTCTTAAACCACAAATGGATAAGATGGCGTTCCCATGATTCAAACCAGTAATCTATAGGTATCAAATCTTGGTATTTGTGGTTCAAATCTTATGAATACCACCTTATCAATTGTGGTTCTAAAAGAAGATGACAACACTCCACCTCCACTACACTCAGTTCTATCTCAGATCTGTGGTTTTCAATAAAAACATGACATCATCCAACCTCCGTCACACCCTTTCATGAGCAAGACTACTCTACATAGACCAATGGTCATTACGATGATTAAAGGTCACTATATCTATAACATACCAATTTTAATCTAGCACAAATGGCAAACTTTTGCATATTCCTAGAAAGCCCTTCTTTATTTTGTTCTTTAACTTATACAAGAGTTTCATCAAATTCATTATACACATTTTAATTTATTACTCTACTGTAATTACATTGTCTGGGATCATTGGGCTGGAATCAGGCTGAACTACATTTTGGTGATCAAGCAAGTGCGGTTCTTCCGGTGACACTGCGGTTTCCACCCTTTTGAAAGCCGCAAGGGAGGCTAGTTCATGGACTGCATCAGCAATTTTCTGAGTGCACTCAGCCACTTCCACAAGAAGCGAAGCAGCTGCTGCTACTTGTATCATATCCAAGACAAGTGCTTCCTCCCAAAGCCTGATTTTGAGTAGAGATTTCAGCTTCTCGACTGCAATTTTTGAGTTATCAGTATGGGGATTTGCTGACTTTGATTGTGTCATTTTCTTTGTTGCTATTGCTAATTCCTTTAAAGCTTTGCCAGATTCTGTAATAATCTTTATGCATGGCTCTTGAATTATGCTTCGGATTTCCAAAGAACTCTGCAAAAAGTGCAAAGATATACATTAATTGCTTATGTTACTAATAATGTTAGATAATCAATTGCACCAATAATTTTAGGAGTAACGCTAGACTTTTCAAATTTTTTGCCTAAATTTATACCAAAATAACATGACATTTGAATTGTCAATATTATATTAATTATCAAATCATCTTATAATTTATAAGATGTTAAACAATTCACATGTCATATCATTTGGACAAAAATATTTAAAAAGTCTAACATTACTCTAATTTTAGATAATCAATTGCTTACTTTCCATTGTACTTTCAAAATTTTATTTGTATTTTAATTCTTGAAAGTCATTTTCAGACTATGAATTAAATGGACCTGTATAGAGTAGATGTCTATACAAGATTACATGAAAATTTTATTTTTTTAATAAGTTTAAACTTTATGAGAATATAGTCGTCACAAAATTTAGTATAAACTTATGTTCAAGAGAGTCTTCAATAAATCAATCAATAGGTTTCTGTTCTTTTTCTTTTTTCTTTTTTTTTGTTTTTTATTAGACATGAAATGCAATTATACAAATGGAAATTCAGTACCTGGATCTTAGAGTTAAGGTAGAAATTAAGCGCTTCAATCCTATAAGCACATTGCTGAGTTAGAGTTCCAATTTTAAGGTATTGTTTCCAAGGATGACAGAACCTGAACCGACCATGACTTGGTTCACATCTAGCTAGATCAGCCTGCAACATTAATATAAGAAATTGGGTTATTAATTGGTTCTAATTCTAGTGTTGTCTACGGAGAGAAAATGAGAGAGATGATCAGGACAATGATTACCAGAGTTTCTTCACTGCTCTTCGAATTGAGAACGCTCTTATACCCTTCAAGAAATGACTTATCCTTGTTACGCTTCTCATCTTCATTCACTTGGAAGTATTCACCTCCGAATCCTGTAATTTTTTCGCACTTGTAAGTTCAAATGTACTTTGAAAATTATACAAATCATATCACATCCAATTTGACACAAGTATTCTGGATTTTGAAAAACAGAAAACAAATTGTAAAACAGTTATGTATGCAAGTGTTATTTTGTAACATAATATTGAGATATATATACACACCTTCCAAGAAATTGGCAAGCTTTTCGATGTTGCCAGCAACAAGTTTATGAAGATCCTCTCCGGCCCAAACTGGGTACATGTAGATACATTTTAAGAAGGGTGTGCAACTACCAATGATAATGGTTGACAGCCTATCTGCGGCCATTTGCAACACTTCGTTATCTCGATAACCAGATACAGTTATCAAGCAGAAGGTCAATGTGAAGATGGCAAACCCATAATCGCACCTTGCCTTCAAATAGGGAAAAAATTCCATGAGTGCCACTGTGACAGCTGCATTAAACCCCAATCCCTAAAATGAGTTCAATATTATTTAATAAAATATATTGGTATTATAACCAAGAGTGAGGCCATCAAGACTCTAATAAAAACAATTAAGATGGAATTAATTTTAACTAATCAGATAGCCTTGAAAGGTTATATGTGCATAAGTTATATCCAATGCAAACACTATATATTCTACCATTTCTTTTTTACAGGTTTTGTAGTCTTGGTGAATTTCTAGCAATACAATTAACTAATTTTTGCAAAACACTATACCATATTTTTTTTTAAAGTTTTTAAAGTCTTGGCGAATTTCTAACAATAGGATTAACTAAATTTTGCAAAATAATTAAGCTGTGCGTGTATATGTTTCCAGTGGAGCTGGGCATTAAAATAAATATATTAATATTAAAAGATTATGTTATAGAAAACCTATATGTAATATTGCAAAAATCGCTAGGTGTCAGTCGACTACCCCTTGACGCCTAGCGCTTAGACGGTCTAGGTAGTAGCTTGTCTAGACTATTTGACAATCGGTTAATAATCAATCGGTTAATATTTTTTTTTTAAAAAAAATTTACCTAGGGCTCAACAATGACAACTTTCTTGCCCTGAAATACACAGCACAAAAAACCCATAAAAAAATAAATAAAAATCATCACATAACTCTGATTTCAGTCATCTGTAAATCTTATGTAGCTACTAGTAATTTTTCTTTCATCTCACCTCTACCGCAGTTCTTCTCTTTCATCTCTAACTTTTATTTTAACTATTTCTTCCTCCATGTCTATTTTTGTTCTCAGTTTCTTTTTCTATTGGCATCTCTTTCTCTCTTTTGCTTCTCATTTTCTTCTTCTCCTTTCACATTTTCTCTGCTGTTTTGACAGCCTTGCCTCACAAGAACCTCTCTTTTCTGCTCTGTTTTCATCCAACCCTTTGTCTCTCTCTCTCTCTCTCTCTCTCTCTCTCTCTCTCTCTCTCTCTAGTTTTTCAACTTCATTTTCATCTCTACTCTCTCACAACCGCTGTTCATCTTCTTAATCTCTCTTCTCTTTTTATTTCCACTCCATTTCGTTTTCTTCTTCTATCTTCTACAATTCTACCTGTCTTCCTCAACTCTCTGCGCTATTTTCATGCAGCTCTTCTCTTCTTCTGCTCTGTTCCGTCCAGGCAGCCAACCGCTAAGCGCCATTTTTGCAGCAATGCTTATATGTAAAATTGATAAAGTTGCCACACATTTCTAGTTATTTCTAGAACTACTTAGAAAACAAGCATAATTGTATGGTGTAAAGTTAATCTGATTTTAATATGTAAGTTTTTAGTGATTGATGTAGAACATTCAAGATAAAATTGTAATTTATGAAGCTGCTGGAAGCTTCATAACTGAAGTCGGTTTGCATGCTAGCTGACTTAAGGAGGCAATATAAAGCCTTCACTTCCTATTGCATTTTGTACCAAGAAAGGAAAGGATAAAAAAAAAAAAAAAAGCTTCCATAATTTACACACTCGTCCTATTTTCTGTCAGCCTTTACCGATATAATATATTTCTATCCTACTTTTGACCACCATTATAACTCACAAAAAGCAAAGCTTTTCACATTCAAAAGCCTAGTCACTCTACTAGCCTACACTCATCTTTCTCACGCCACTTCACTCCATCACTCTCTATTTCCATTCCATCACACAGAAATTCTATCACACAGAAACACAGTCTACTTCCGCTCCCCTGCCACTTACATTCATATATTTTTAATCAACTATCCAACAAAAATCATTTAAGCCTTATCTAACTTAGTGAATGAAAATGGAACTCTTTTTTCAATGACGTTCCTTTCAATATACAGGATCAAAGACTTTGTAAGGAAATTGTCTTCCATCTTGCTGTAAAGCTTAGTTTAGTCTTAAATAATATGCATAGTTGAAAATTATCTTTCAGTAGCAGCAATTAACAAACATCATCTAAAAAAGGCAACATAAAAAAAAAAAAAAAACAATGAAATAGAGTAATATGTTAATTTAATTAATTATGAATGAACTAGTTTTATGTTTATGATTTAAGCAAAAAGAAGTTCGAACCACCAAACCGGAAACACAACAAAATCATAAAACACAACCAAACACAACCCCCAAACCATCCACCATACCACTCATAACAACCCAACACAAGGCTCAAACTTTACCCATAAAACACAATCAAAAACCAGAAAACTGGAGGCATAGGAAAGAGGAAAAAAGAACTGAGAAACTAGAAATCATAGATGGTGAGAGTGAGGGTGGAAGAGAGAAAGAGAGAACGGTGAGAGGAAGAAACTAGGGATGGTGGGGGTGAGAGAGAGAAAGACAGTAAGGGTGAGGGTGAGGGTAGTCTACAATGGTTGAGACTCACTACACTGAACCCACCTGTCGTCGTTGCTGAACTGATGAGAGGGTGAGATGAAATGAGAGAGGGAGATGAAAGAGAAGATAAAAGAATATGAGAGAGAGAGAGAGAGAGAGAGAGAGAGAGAGCGAGAGAGATAGGGGAGATAAATCAGTGAGAAAGAAAGGAGATGAATCGGCCGCTATAGAGATCTTCCGCCACCATATGACCGGCCGGAAACAGAGAAAAAGAAAGGAGAGCGAGAGAGAGAGGAGAGGTGACAAAAAATTTAATTTTTATTCTATATTTTTATTTTTTTAAATTTTAAATAAAAAAATCTTATTTTTTATATTTTTATATTTAATATTATTTGTTTTTATTTTTTTTATTTTAATTAATATTATTTTAATCAATTTTTATTACATTTTCATTTTTATCCCTAAAATCAAATGATCAGGTATATCAACTTGATAGAATTTACGATTGTTAGAAGTATTGTTATTTTTTCACATACTTTTAAAGGATATTTAAAGTATTTATATTAATGTTAGGAGATATTTTAGATAAAAATGAAACCATCAATAACCAAAACAAGATATCTTTAGGTTGGATTATGGATCGTTCTCTTTCATTTTAAAAGTTATTTTTTGAAACATGTCCCAAATTCGTATCCATACTAATCCGACTATTTTTTAGGTTGAGCACCAGTTATTAAAAGGAAAAAAATTAAATTAAAAGGTCCTCGATATCCGCACTACAAAGTAAGGTGACAAGAGGTCCTTGATATATGTGTGTGTGTCCAAATTACTCCCTTCAACCAAAGCTAAGGGGTCCTCGATATATACACTACAAATTAATGGTAAGAGGCTTTTTGATATGCGTGTGCATATTTGTGAGGTCCTTGCTATAAGTGTACCTGAGTCAGGTCCTTGACATCGACACTATAAATTAAGGTAAGCGGTCCGTGAGATATTTGCGTGATGAACGCTCTTCAAAAGTCAATACAAAAGTTGTGCGTGTATTAGACGAAGAGATTTTATAAAAGTTGAGATAAATTAAAGTTGTGAACTATAGACTACACATTACTAGTTCACAAACAAGAAGAAATTCACAATATTGACATAGTAACTTTAATAAGTCATATTACTTTATTAAATTTTACTCTCAAATAATGATGATTTGATATCATTCTCTATATTATTTCATATTTACATGGGGGTTACAAATTCCAAACGATAATAATTTGAATGAAAATATGAGTTGAGTAATGTTATTCAACCTAGATATATTTGCAAGGTATAATAAGGATATACAAATACTGTTTTAGAATGGTACCAACTACAGAGAGGGAAGATATATAACAAGACAGCTCTGTTAGTAGACAAGAACAGTGATTTGCAAAGTCAATATAATATATGATGACTTTTAATTGTAGGCTTTTGTTTTCTCTATCTTAAAACTCAATCCAATGCAAGGGTAGATATATATAAGCAAAATCATATTGGTGTATTGCAAAGAAGAAGGCTATTATTCAATTGTGATTACATGATGGGATTGGGGTGCATTGACACTGGATCTTGATTGCATTTTCCGTAAACTGGGTTTCCTGGCTGCAACTTGAGGCTTCACACTCTTGAATTTGGCAAGAGAAGCAAGTGCATGAACAGACTCTGCAATTTCCTCAGAGCAAGAAACAACATCAACCAGCAGAGAAGCCATGGTGACTACTGGTATCACTTCTAGGAGGTTAGCTTCTTTGCACAAATCTGTGTTGAGCATTGATTTCAGGTTTTTGGTGGCAATTATGGATTTTGTTATGTGTAAAGTAGCAGCACTAGGTGTAGTCATTGTTTTGATTGCCATAGCTACTTCTTTCAAAGCTTTGGTGGATTCCAAACTCACTTTTATGCTTGCCTCTTGTATTTTGTCGCGGATTTCTTGTGGTACCTGCAAATATTTTTACCATAGAGCAGGTTAATTTGCTTTTTACCACTTAAAACACTCACACTCACACACATATATATATATGAACACTTTGTTATATTAAAAGCTGTGGATATTTGATAGAATAGAATCGGTTCATTACTTGATTCTCAGGGTTCTGGTATCCATGAAGAGCTTCAATTTTGTAAGCGCATTTCCGGGTTAAGCTGCCAATCTTTAAGTACTGTTTCCAAGGATGACCAAACCTGAACTGACCATGACAAGGTTCCCACTTAGCAAAGTTGGCCTGCAGAGCATTATTCATTCTAATTAATCTCCAAATTGCGATATAAATCTTAACCACAAATTAATGAGAACACTGATTGTAACGAAAATTTTTAAAGTTTAGTTAAAGCTTGGATAAGGAAAGCATCCAACTTCAATGGATATATATATATATATATAAACTCACCAGGGATTCTTCTGTTTGCTTTGAGTGGAGCACACTTTTATATCCTTCTAAAAGTGTCTTGTTGGGCTCTACATCCTCAGATGTTTTGAAGTATTCTGGTCCAAAGCCTGCACTATCAAATGAAACATTACAGGAAGAGCAAATTATACAAATCTCGCTGAGGTTTGATGAAATTACACCAATATGACATTCATTAGTAAAATTCAATGATTTGTAGTAACAAAAGGCAAAGTATAATTGTGGATGTACCTTCTAAGAAAGAGGCAAGCTGTTCAATGTTGTCGGCAACCAAGTTGTGAAGATCAAGACCAGCCCAAACAGGGCAAATGAAAATGCATACAAGCAGAGCTGTAAAGCCACCAAGCAAGATGGTGGATACCCTTTTATGTGCCATGTCCAGCACCTCATCATCCCGGTAACCAGATACAGATATCAAACAGAATGTCAAGATAAATACCAGCAGCCCATAATCATATTTCGCCTTCATTCGAGGAAAAAACCTTGCAAATGTCATCATTGCAGCTGCATATCATAACAAACAATATTAATTTACCAAAAACAAATGTAGAGACTAAGTGGAATACGGAAAAATCACGTAATACCAATATCATAATAGTTTTTGTATTGTTTATTGTATCGGTTAATATTTACTTATTTAACAACAACTATTCAAAAAGAGAAGTTGGTTTTTAGTGAAGAGAAATTTACATACCTAGTAGGAAGACAAAGAGCCCAAGGAGTATGGGCTCACCTTTTTCTCCTGAGAGGATTGCTAAGTGGTGAACACCAAATCCTAAAATTCCAGCCAGTAATGTAGCCAAACCCCTGTTTAAACCTTTGGATAGTGTAGCTCCTGCAACATCAAAATTAATCAACCACCCATCCTTTCTCAGTTACAAAATATATTTTCACAGCCTCTTCAAAATAAATAAATAAGAGACAAGGCAAATAAAAAGTAGTATAAAAAATGGTTTGAGAAAACTGAAACCAATACCTACAGAGAACTCAAATACAACAACAACAGTCATAACAGCCCACATTGCAGAGACACCAAAGCCAGCATAGAGAGGTTCAAAGTAGTAGAACAATGACACCAAGGTGATGGCTAATCCCACTTTAAGTGAATGGATAATTCTCCTGGGATCATCTTGTCCCAATTCCTTTGTTTTCCTTGCAAATTCAACGACCTTACCCACTAATTTCCCAGGAAAGGCCTTGAGCCACGCCCAACCACGTTTCATCACCCCTTCCTTCTGATCAGCAGCAGCACACGCAAGTTCCATTGCAAAAACTTGAGGCTTTTGAAATTCTTACAACAATTTTAACACAGGCACAGGTTTAGATCAGATGGGTATGTTTAGTTATTTATAGGTGACAACATATGTGAATGAGAACTCAAAAACACGTCTTGGTGTCCTGCTGTCAATGCTTTGTATAGTATCCTAGAAACTTCTGTCCAAATGCGACAGTGTTTGATGGGAAGCAAATGGAGGGAAAAAGATAGATAATTAAGTTCATCAACTAAACATGAACAACTTATAATATTTATAGATTTAGCAATTAAAAACAAAACAAGAGTTTACTGTACCGTACATGTGTGACAAAGTGGCCATATATAATTCTCAATTTTTGTCTGTTTCTTCTGCTTAGTCCTCATATTACATAATGTAATCGATATTTACCTAGGACTCATATTTGCTTGTCTGTAACCCTCATATCAAAAGATATTATGAGCTGTAACTGACATGGGACAATGCACTCAAAGTGAACACCTTTCATCGTCTGGACTTTACTCGGCTTCGAAAATGTTTACAACTGTTACCTTTTTTTTTAAAAAAAAAACAATCAAGGTTTGTAATTATAGTTTGAAATTTATAATATAAACGTCGTATTATCATTCCACTATATATTGCAGCATTATTTATACGATTAGGGGTGTGTTTGGTCTGTGAGATTGAATTGATAAGTTTACATAGTTTTGGCCAACAAGGACTGTATACCAGCTAGGGGGTTCACGTACTTCAATCTTGGGTTGCTAAACACTGGAGTAGATGGGATTAGACTAACTATTGCAGGTAGTCATGTGTAATAAATAAACCCTTAATAGTCTTTATTAGTGTGTCGTAAGACACATGTTATGTGATAAATTAATATTATTAAGATGTATTAAAGTCAATTATTAGTACTGATTATTGATATTATTAAAAATGTATCATTTTTTTAGATGTCATTTATAATGGGGTGACTCGAACCTTAAATATTATCTAATTGAATAAACATTTTTTATTATCAAATCACATTACACAATAATAAATGTATCATTATTATTTTAAGGAAAAACAAAGATGATGAATGTTACTACCTCCATGTTAGGTTTGCGACTAACCAATATTTAATTAGTGTTTAGTTTTCGGGCCCTATTAAATTTAAATTAGATAGAATCCTTTAATGTAATTTAATGAACCACAAGAACATGATTAATGTTGCAAGAGACAGCAAACGCTTCATCAAATCCTCAAATGAAAAAATCTTGCTTTCTAAGCCACTACAACATATAATTTCTACATTCATTATTTTAACTAATTGATTTTTTTTTTAAAAAGAATTAATTGATTGTTGTTTTCTTTGTTCTTGGTGCAACATCTGATAGCATGATTAACATCAAATGTCATCATTGATAAGAACATAATGAATGGTAGTTTATGGGTATTTTCTTTTCACAAATAATTTAGTTACATTGATGATGAATTAAGAGGTTCCTTATCGTTTAAGGTTTTTTTTATTTTCTTGTTTTTTGATACTTACATGGTAGAAAGTTAAAGCCATAAGGAGTCTTTATGTTACATCAATTAAAACTTAGGTGAATGACACTTACATCCCTAAGTTTAGGTGACATTAAACACAACGACAACCTTTGTCATAACTATACAAACCTCCCTCAAAAGCTATTAACTTCATTATAACTTACTACCGATAAATTAATTTTGAAGTATGAAATGTCAAAATTACTCTTTAGTTATTTAATTTATTATTATGATATGAAGCCATGAGGTGTCTATATGTTCGACTCAATTAAAACTTGGGTGAATGACACTTACATCCTTAAGTTTAGGGTGACATTCAATACATCGACAACCTTTATAATAACTATACAAACCTCCCTCAAAAGTTGTTAACTTCTATATGACTTACCGATTGATTGATTTTGAAGTATGAAATAAAATTACACTTTAGTTATTTAATTTATTGTTATGGTATATATATGAGAAAATTCCAATAAATAGTATAAAAATAAAAAAGGTCTGAGTTTGAAAAATAACACTAGAAAACTTAATTAAGGTTTTTTAGTAGAAACCGCAAACTAAGAATTATTTACGGGAATGTTTATATATATATATATATATGTGTGTGTGTGAGAAAATTCCAATAAATAGTAAAAAAAGGTATAAGTTTGAAAGATAACATTAAAAAACTTAATTAAGTTTTGTTAGTAGAAACCGCAAACTAACAATAATTTGCGTGAGTATTTCGAAACAATTCGGTTTTCTAGTAGTATTATTTTCCAAACTTTTTTTTTTTTTAAAGACTGAAAAAATAAAGATCCCTATATTAAGAAACCCATCGTCAACTGTGGTCGAAGTTAAGGAGAAAATCTGCTCCTCACATCTGTGAAGGATATCTTCCCTATGAATTGTGGGACACACTCCACCTTCAATTTAGTTTTTAATTTTATAATTTTTTTATTGATTATGATTATAAATAGTAAGGGGTTGTTTCATATTTCCTATAATTTAATGATGTCGTGTAAAATCATATTTTTATCCATGGAGATGTTTGTGCAATTATGATTAGTCAATGCTAGGAACTTAGGATCGGAAAATGACTGAAGACCAAGGGGTTATTTGTTTTTTGGTTTAAATACTGAATAGTGACTGAAACCTGAAATCTGAATAATATGTTTGTTTTTTCTTTCCTTACCTTTGAATATATTATAAACTTATTTATTTTTTAAAGTTAAAATTATTTGAAAACTAGTAATTTGACATTTATATCTTTTTAAGTATTTATTGTTATGTAATTTTAATTAATTTAATACGAACATCTGAAAATAAATAATTTAATAAACTCTAAAACATTTTTTATGTACATATTAATAATATTTTATTCATAATTAAAATATGATTAAAAAATATAGTAATATTGTTCATATTTATATATTTAAATATATTAATATATTTAAGAAAACGACTAGAGAATCAATGTTTAAATTGTAAATTAAAAAATATTAATTTAATTCCAAGATAATTTGAGATGAGATGTATTTAGGCTTTTCTTTTCAAATATATATATTTTTTGTAAGTATCAAGGAAAAAGTGAAAAGGAAATTTGAGTAATATAAAATTAGGATAAATTTGACATTATATTATTTTGGGGAGGATAGATTTGAAATAAAAACTTTTAAATGTCATTAAGTGATTTGCAATTAAGTGAAAAACTAAAAATTCTTACTTAATTTTTTCAGTTGTTTTTAGATAGTTTTAAGTGATTTGACCATTTAAAAAAAAGAAAAAAACAAAAACAAAAACAACTTAATAAATACAAGTCAATACTATTAAGTGTTAAGTAGAAAAAAACAAACGACCCCTAATTATAGAACACTAACAAAACATACCCACAAAGATCACTTGAAAGAGGAACTAAATGTGAATTGTAATTCTAACTTTCTTTTTAATTTTTTCTTTTAAAAAAAATTGAATTAATGTAGTTTCATTTATAGGTACTTTGAATTAATTTGACAACAATGTACTAAAATAAGAAACTTCATATCTAAATCACTAGCTAGTAAAAGACTAATCTAATTAAGTAATAATGATTATTATAAAAAACTAAAATAGTGATAAGAATGAGGCTTGGTTTAATTTTAATTTAATAGTCAACAATTTCTATTGTTTTACTTTTACATGTATGTTAGAAAATCCTATATATGAAGCTAAAATATGGGATAAATCCCACCTAGAAAGCACAAAAACGAAGATAATGGTATGTATAACCATGGATTTCAAAATCTAATAAACCAATCTTTTGAATTGTCAAGCTATCCATCAATATACACATACTTCTCAAAAATATATAAAATTAGCAAAATTGTAGAATAGCCTAAACCTAGGTAAGTGAGTCCTATTAATTCTCAAAATTATATGTCATCGTGCACTATGTATTTATGACAGCCTTCTGAAATATTCCATAAGAGGTGTACCGACAAATAAATTTCTATGTGGCCGAGCATGAAATGTTTGTGGATTAAAGTTTTTCGATTGTTATACTTGGCTACTAAATGCCCCAATTTGACTGTCTAGAGAGCCCCCATTTCTTGAAATCTCTCACCCTCTCTAAGAAAAATAATTTTATAGGATTGAAAAAAATTGAGAAGCTATATTCTCACTTCTCTATGATTGAATGTGCACCCATTTAATAAGTATACACCTTCATTTGACACATATTTTTTTATAAAAAAATTTAAATTTATTTCAAAATATAGTTTTAGTGAAGTTTATTTATAGACATATATATGCAATAAAATTAAATTAAAAATACCTATACTTTTCATATTATGTGAGTTCTAGTTATATATTATGATTTTTGAAAATAATAATTAATAAATTGACATACAAAAGGGATGGACAAATCATTTAAGTGGTATGGCAAATACCATCATTTAATAAATTATAGCTAACAGTGATTTTGGCCTGTTCATATTTTGTATAATAATTCTTTTGTAACAAGGTTTCATTGGTGTATTAAGAAGTGAGAATAGGGATAACAAGCACCAATTAACCAAGACTTGCAAAATAAGTCTCAGTCTTCGCCCAGACTTACCCTATCAAACTCGAGTCTTGGTCTTACTTGGGTTTTGGCAAAGGCCGAAACTAAAATACGTCATGACGTTAAATCAAAGTCGAGTTTTTTATTAAATGGAACTTTTTTCTCTCTTTCTTTTTTTTTTTTTTTTTCCCCACATATGTTTTACCTCTATTTTTCTTGAAAAAAAATCATTTTAATCCCTAACTTATGAAAAATAATTAAATTTTTAACTATGTTTCAGAAAATGACAAAATGGACCCTAACATTTCGAAAAAAATGTTAAATTAATCTCTTCCGTCAGTCAACTGACGATCAAACCTAACTAAAACTTAAAAAAATTCATTTACCCTTAGATTTAGTCAAAATGGATAGAAAAATCATCATACTCTCATACATAGTTAAATATTATAATAACATTTAATTACAAAATTACCATTTGTTGGTTTTATATGTAAATTTTGTGAAATTATAGTTTTGCCCTTGGACTCAATTTTTTGAAGGAATTGCACAAAACCCCCCTGAGGTTTGCCAAAAAACAGACAAAAACATATTTATCAGTTTACTACACCAAACCCCCACACCATTAGTCAATTTCTGTCAACTTTAACAATTGACCAAGATTTTTAATCAAATGACCATTTTGCCCATTTTGATCATCATTATCACCATCAAATCATCCTCATCATCATCTTCGAACATCATCACCATCAGATCATCTCATCATCATCTTCGAACATCATCATCACCATTAGATCATCTTCATCGTCATCTTCGATCATCACCATTAGATCATCTTCATCGTCATCTTCGAACATCATCATCATCATCATCACCATCACCATCAAACACCGATCATCAACATCACCATCAGATCATCCTCATCATCATCTTCGAACATCATCACACCATCAGATCATCTTCATCATCAAACACCGATCATCTCACCAACAAAATCAACCACAAAACCAGATCGACAGGAGAGGGTGAGAGAGAAGAAGAAGAAGAAGAAGAAGCTATCTTGGTCAACTTCAATTAGTGCGCGGGTCGGCGTGAGTTCCTCAGTCGATCGGCTGAGTTGATGGTTGACGTCGTCGTCTGGTTCTGCTCGGCTTGGTGTCTTCAGTTCCGCGTGACCTTTACTCGGCGACGATCTGATGGTCGACGAGCTTACACGGTTGGATCGGCGACAGCTCCCTCTTCGGACAGTGTCTTCGGTTCCACATGACCTCTATTCGGCGACAATCTGATGTTCGATGAGCTTGCACGGCTGGAATCGACGACAGCTCTCTCTTCGAACAAAGGATGAAGAAGAAGAAAGTGGCGGCGGAGAGAGGGGTGAAGAAGAAGAAGATGATGAATGAGAGAGACGCACAGGGGTGAAGAAGAAGAAGGAGAAATAGACCAAATTGCCTTTCACTTAGTTCACATTGACAAAAGTCAATGTTAGGTGTGGGGGTTTGGTGTAACAAAGTGATAAATATGTTTCCCTCTGTTTTTGGACAAACTTGTGGGGAGTTTTGTGCAATTCCTTCCAATTTTTTTTAGTACAGATTTTAAAAAATCATTAAATATTAGATGTTGTTGTAAAATAGAATCATAAAATAAAATCATTACATACTAAAAAAATCATTATATTGAAGTAGAGGATAAAAAGGAGCAGAGAGAGATACGATTTCAACCATTACGGTGAGAGAGACGACGTTGCAACTAATGGTGAGAGAAAGACATGAATGAGATTTCTAGGGGCGATAGAATTGAAGCGATGTAGAGATGATTTTTTTTTTTTAAATCATTTAATTTTTTTTATTAAGGTTAAAAATTTTCAATTCTTTTAAGGGTAAATATCATTTTTATAATTTTTAAATAAATTTTTATTAATTTTTTTTTATTTTTATTAAATATCTATTCTTTCATTTATTATTATTTTAATTGTTTATTTTTAATTTTCCTTTATTTTTTAAATTTTTTTAAAAATTATCTTATTCGTACACATATCAAGATCTTGAGTTGCAATTTGAAATGACATAATTATCTTTGCATATCATATCATTCGTTAGGTTTAACCATCAGTTGACTGACGAGAATGATTAGTTTTTCACTTTTTCGAAACATTAGAATCTATTTTGTCTTTTTTCCAAACATATTTAAAATTTGATTATTTTCCAAAAGTTAGAAACTAAATGATTTTTCCCCCTTTTTCTTTGTTTATGCTTTTAATATTTTATTTTTCAATTTTTAGATTTGCTTTCTTCTTTCTTTGGTTTAATTTTCATAATTGTTTTGTCTCTCTCTGCTTCTTTTAGATTCCACATCCACTTTCTCTCTCTATATTTGTTTTTTTTTTTTTTTTTTTGAATTGATGAAAATTTGCCTATGATATAAGTATACGAATTTTTGTCCAAAATCAACTTTTAATACTAAAAAACACTCAAAATTACTATGCCGGTAGCAATTATTAAGAATCAAATACCAATAGGTGCTATTTTGTGGAAGCAAGATTTACGTATATGTATACGTATATATAAATTAGAAAGTAGATTTGAGAATTTGTAGTTGCCATGTATATATATATATATATGTTTATTTATATATTTTTTTATACGAATACTACAACAAAACGAGTCAACCATACTGAGCATGACTATCCATATCGAGTGAGGCACCCGATATGGATACCGTCGATATAGTTAATGGTAGTATCCATATCAGACATTCGTTCGTTATGGAGACGAGTAACCATACCGGGCTATAATAGATATGGATAACATATCGAAAGTGGGTCGACCCGTGGGTCAACCTGTGGATATGCTTAGCCATATCAGTCAATGCCCGGTATGGATAAAAGTATCCATACCAGGTAATGTCCAGTATGGATACCTATTTTCATATTAAGAAAATATATACATTTTTTAAAAGAAAATATATATAATTTTATATTAAAATAAAAAATAATATTATAACATATATAAAAAATTCATTTATATATAATTACTTGAAAATGTTATTAACAACATAAATATAATCACTTGGGACTCTTTCTCTTTCTTTTCTGCTCACCACATGATCCACTTGAAGACGGATCACTAGATGTACCTTTAGTTGATATCTGAAAGTGTTATGAAGCTTCCATTGGTTAATAAATATTATATTATTTAAATAATCAATCAAGTCAGCTGAAAGAAACAATCAAATAATTTAAACATAATCAACTAAAATAATTTTAAACAATCAAATCCAACATAATTCCTAAAACCTAACATATCAACTGCCTCAAATTTCTGTAACATTCTTCATCATTGACGTAGCCCGATCATATAAAGAAAAAGAGGTTACTTATTCAATCAAATTGCTAACCGCATGAAATATAATATTGATATGCAAGAATCACAACAATACTGAGTTGAGTATGTATTGAACTAAAAGTACCAATTTTAATAGTACAGGACAAGCTTAAACGGTAGAACTAATTACAATACATGCATGCACACACACGGTTTCAAACATATGAAGCCATAGAAATATTTATAGTAGTTAAACAAATCTGTATACTAAAATCAAATAAATTATACATGCTTAGCTTATATTTCAATGTATAGATAGTATCTAAAAATAGGGAACTAATGTCAAAACACTCACCAGATAGTTCACTCTAAAAAGGTCAAAGAAGGTGACAATACTAATGGTAATTATTCATGATCAACTAGATCTGATTTCCATTTAGAGAAGATTTGTAAATTACACAAAACAAATACAAAAGACAAGAAATAAAGACATATAAAATGTACTTTCCACTTATGGCCTCCAATGCAAGCAAGATCTTCTGTCTCATACTTCAAAAAAGCACAAACTGCCTATTAGAAAACAAATAGCATAATAAACAATAAGCTTAATTTTTCAACAATAAACTTATATTGCAAACTAACAACAATAAATGTTGATGGATAAGAAGATAATAATAAAAAAAAATATAAATCTTCTAACAATCAATTTCTCAAACACCTTATGTGCAACCAAAACACAAGCTTAGCACTACACACACAATCAAAGGGATTGGAATTAAAGTATTGTACATTTCAAATTCCTTCTTCATTGCTCATGGTAGTAGAGGAGCTATTGAGCTATACATAACTTATAGAGCCTTTAAAAAACAAAATTAGTACATTATAGTTTTAGCAATTATCCTCTATCACACCTGTAACCACGAAATCGGTAGACAAACAAAGAATGCAAATAATCCTCCTATTTCCATTAACTTAGAAGCACTTATGTATCAATGCAACTCAAGTCTCAAGCTACGACATAAAAAAATTCAAACAATTAAAAATATTCAAACAATTAATAAATAATGAATACCTGCAAAGAAGACGATTGGGTTGGCCTTCTATTCCGCATTACATAGATATAAACAAACAGTTCATGAATGAAATCAAATCAAAATTTGAAGCAACGAAAGCAATCAATTAAATAAGCTAAATGAATAACATCTCTTAACAGTGAGAGAGCCAAGCAGTGAAAGTAACAAAGCAAAACCATGATACATTGAACTTGCAAAACAATCCCAACATCATTCAATTCTCAAATCACATCAAAACAATTCACACAATCAAAAGAAACAACAAAATAAAGAAAATAATAATAAAAAAAAATCTTCTAACAATCAATTTAAACCTGCAAAACAATCTCAACATTATTCAATTATCAAATCACATCAAAACAATTCACACAATCAAAATAAACAACAAAATAAAGAAAATAATTAAAAAGAGAAAAGAAAAATCTTCCAACAATCAATTTCTCTCTCTCTCTCTTTTCTCTCTCTCTCTATATATATATCAACTACGTCGACGAAGAGGTGTAAATGTGCGATAGGAACAAGAAGAAAAGGAGAAGAAGAAGGGAAGAAGCAGAACGACAATCGATGAAGAGGAGTGGACGACGACTGACGCGGATGAACGACGTGGTGGCTGAAGGCAATGGATCTACGAAAAAGAGCGGATGCACGGTAGAAAAAGGAAGAAAATGAGTAAAAGAAGGGAAGAATAAGAAGAATAGCGACTGACGATAGAGGGTCCGGCAGCGTGCAAGAACGATGACGGCATGGCGGCTAAGGTTGATGTCTGAGAGAGAGGATGAGAGAGAAAGTGAATGGGGAAAATGGGAGATGAGTAGGGTTTTTTTTTTTTTAATAAAAATAAAAAAAAAAAACCTTCTATCTATAGTGGGTCCATTATAAGTTCGGTATGGATGATAAAATGACATTTAAATATATATATATATATATATATATTGCTATCCGTACCAGACTTTAATGCCTGGTATAGATATCCCACAATTCATATCGGGCACATTATGGTTCGGTATGGATATTAAAATGTATTTTTTTTTAAATAAAAATAAAAATTACTATCCATATTGGGCCTTTAATTTTCGGTATAGATAGCCCGGTATGACACCTATTTTCTTGTAGTGGAAGTAGATTTGAGAATTGAGAAAGCAGTTTTGGTATAATGGTAAGACCAAATTCATCCACTACTTATCTTCAATGTTATGAGTTCAAGTCACAAAAATCACTCCTAAGTGTAGACAATGATCCATTTTGTGTGGGTCATCCTATCTCGCCTTTTGGGATAAGAGTCTGGGATAAGAGTCATGAATTGTATCATAAAGTCCTATTATAACTAGTTCCCATAGTAACTTAAACATGTCCAAAAAAAAAACAGAAAAGTTTTTGAGAATTTGTAGTTGACGTGTTTGTCCATCATAACCTTTCTTTAATGTCACATCTTGCATTTGATTTCCAGTGATTGGCCCACAGGAGGTTTTGATTGGGAGCAACAGAAAAACAGGCAACTTAACTTAAGTGGACAAATTAATTTAAAAAGCTATTTTTATAAGTAGACGAAGTCAAAACCTAAAAAGGCTTAATGGAGATGTAGGTACAACAACGATGTGTGATAAGTGTGGTAATGTATAATTTAAAGGTGATATATTCCCTAAAATATCACTGAAAAGCCACTGCGAATTTCTCCACCCTTGATAATGATTTTCTTTTAATGGCCTTACATAAGAGACATGTAGTGGAAAACAACTCAAACCCCACTTTTCTTTTTACTTTTTTGAGTTTACCACTTGTCTATTGTTCATTTTGTGTGGTTTATGTGAACGCTCTCCAGTCTGAACCCACTTTAAATTTAAAAAGCAACTGCTGCATTTGCACGTAACTTCAATATGGTAATACCGAACTTCAGACAATATGTGCAATTAGTCAGTTTCATATGTGCATTTTGTAACTTAGTGACTACTTTGATTTCGTGACGCGATATAAGGGTGTAAATATTTGCTTTTAGCTCATTGTCAATTTATGAAAAACCAAATACTACATCGACCGTTTGTAATATATTTAGTGAGTATTTTATTCGAAATAATAAAAAAAGGTTTTGAGAGATTATTAAGATACTGTTTAGAGTATAAATTATCATTTTATAATTATTTAAGATGAAGAGGTACAATTCTTATCTTTAAAATATATTTAATGGATGATATTTATTTATTAGTTTATACAATGTTGTTGTATTCAGAGTCCACTTACCACATATCAATGGATAAACAAATATTATTCACCGCATGCATCGTCAGGAATTGACAATCTTTTTTTCAAAAAAGGGCGGTTTTGAAAAATGATTTTAGATTTGAAATTAAATAAATCATACTTATTAGAATATTATGAATTAGACATCCCTTAATTTTGAAAAAAAAAATTATATTACAAATTTACAAGAAACAAGCATATGAAGTAATAAGAATATGAGAGGAGGATGTACAATGAGATTTTGTTATTATTATTTATTGATTTGATTCTTTGACCCAATTTTATAATGAACATGAACGTATATAGGTGAGGAACTTGACCATGCATCACTAGCACTACCATTGCAAAATGCATGAATTGCAGCAACCAAATATAAATACTTTATTTTAAAAGTGTGACAAGAGGAATTTCAAAAGAGTTAGAATAGCAAATACATACTAATTAAATATATATATATATATATAGTGTGGATTAGATTAAATTAATTAACTTACAATCTTGAATAAAATTATGTAATGTTAACATCAATTCATTTGTTTGGTCTTAATCTAAGTAATATTTTATCCAGATGATTAAAATCAAATAAATGGATGTTAAAATTATATAATTTAAGCCAAAATTGTCAATTGATTCACCTTGACGAATTGATTATATACCTTCTTATAATTGATTGTCTACTCCTTTCACAATGATAATAATTGTGATCATTAGGATTTCTTGACCACTATTATCTAAAATAAATAAATAAATAAAATCATGACCATGATAAATTTGATCAAAATTATTCATAAATATTAATTAAATGAAAATTGGTCAGGCAAACTCAACGAGTTAATTTGACTTATATCTTATTTATTAGCTCAAGACTACAGCTTGACGCCTGTACCTCATGCTTAGGACTATTTAGGTTAAGCTTTTGAATTATTTCTTTTAAAATTTTGGAACCGATTAACCTGAAAATTGATCCAAAGGAATCAACATTGACCAGGTGATGAAGAAAACTTGCTTTTCAATTTAAAATTGCTTTTATTGTGCTCACAACCCGTTTTATCAGCAAGAAAGTTGAATGACATCTAGCTCTATGAGTGGTTCTGGAATTAGTTCAATGTGTTTTAACTGAAAATGGGGAATGCTAAAGGCATTCTCTTAATTCACTCTTTATTCAAATATAGAACGCATACACAAATTTATATTTTCATTACACTAAAGTTCCATTCATTAATTGAAAGTCTCTTACGAAAGTTTTTCTCTGTAAGTCAAATTAGCTAAAATGCAAATAATTAAACACCCAAGTGCCCATTTTTAATTTGCTGTATATATGCTTTCTGTAATTACTAAGCCGATTATGTTGACAGTTTTTTGGGAAAAGGTCCATCGTCTATTGATAAGTAGGGAGACAGCTTTTTTACATTAAGTTGGATATAAATCACATTTAAGTCAATAGATGGACTACAAATGATAATTTGTCATGTTAATTGCCACTACTTCTCTCTTGCGGCCGTAAAATATGAAAAGAATTGGACAGATCATCCCAAGAAGTATATAATTAATTAAACATGTGCTACACTCATTGCTGTCATTATGTAGTAATGCACACATCACTTTACTTAATGGGTTTTCAGTCAGAGCAATTATGATGTGGGCAAAATGCCCAGTTTTAATTATTGGTGAATTGACGGTGTATCTGTGGTCTCGGTATCTATTTAGATTGAAAAAAATAATAATAATAAAATAAATAAAAAGCATATGAGAGGATCTAAACCATCAAATCCTATATTTTTGGGTTTTGGTTTATTTATGATAAGATAGTGTCCAATAAACTCTTTACATGCTTGTCCCTATCCACCCAATAACATCGCTATCCACTCATTAACATCCACACATTTACTCATTTGAAAAAATAAAAAAAAGAGAGGAAAAAAGGGTACGTTTGAATACGTTTTAAAAATAATTTCAAAAAAATATGTTTTTACAAAAACGTTTTAAAAAACGATAATACATTTAGTCGTATTTCTGAAAATTCATTTCGAAAATGAAAATGAAAAAAGTTATTTGATACCAGTTTCGAAAACGAAAATTAATAAAATACAACATAATAATAATAATAATAAATACATTTTCTCTCACCTTCCCCCCTCTCCCTCTCCATCACGTATCATCGATCTCTCTTTTTTTGCACACATTGGTTTCTCTCACCCAACTGCTCTCTCTCTCACCTCACTATCGTCTCTCACTGCCCTCTCATCGAAATAGGTGCTCCATCCTCATCTTTGCAGCCTCCCGTAGCTTCGCGACTTCGGTGATGCATTGCCAGAGCCTCCTTCGTAGTTGTCATCTTCTTCTTCTAGTTCTTCTTCTTCGTTGTCTTCTTGTTCTTCTAGTTTGAATTTCGGTGCTCTCTCTCTCATCTTCATAGTTTGGTTTTTTATTTATTTATTTTTTTTCATTTTTTTGTGGTTGAAGTTGAACCAAATCTGGTTCTAATCTGGTTGTTCCTATCTAGTTCAACTAAATCATTTTTGTGGTTGAACTAGATCGCCCTTTGTTGCCGGAGTCGTGGGTATATGTTAGTGCTATTTCCATGTCTTTTTTTTTGTTTTTTTGTTTTTTTTTTCAACCATCATCATTTCGAAGAATAATGGAAGACAAAAAAAAATTATTTTCCACTCCCAAGTTATAATTTTTGAAAACTTGTTTTCCATGTTCAAAAACATGTTTTTGAAAACGATTACCAAATGGATTTTGCAGCATTTTTCGTTTTTGAAAACAAATCCAAATAACCACTAAGTTCCTTCAATTAGAGACTTGGAAAAGGAAATTTAACTCTTCAGGTGGAGAGGAGAATTAAGTTCTCTTATAAGCATGGACTTAATTCAAGATTTCTCCATGTGATCCATGTAATTTGAACAAGTTTTAATACATAATGCAATACAAAATCAGAATTTAATCTCTTTTTCCTCTTAATCACTCTTGATTAGTAAATACTCCCAAATAATAGAGACAGATATTAACATTCATAAAAACTCACATAAAAAATCTATCCCATTATTATGTAATAACCAATGTTTTAAAAATTGCTACGTGCTAGGCGATCGACATCTAATGCCTAACAACTAGTAGGTAAGTACACCATGCATGAGCATTAGTATTTATTTTACAACAATTATATTGCAATACAAAGAGAATGATATCTGTCCAGGATATATATTCCTGTCAAAATTCTCAACATGTATAGTGAGTAGTACTGATAATTTCATATATCCAAACTTTAAAATAAGTATGGATATAATCATCAACTATTATTTGTTAGTGTAACATATATTTACACTCCCAAATGTTGAGCAGCTACAGTCCCGAAGGAGATGATGACTTGATTCCATTTTCTGGAATAGCAGAAGTTGACTCATCATTTACATCAATAACAGCATGGGGGCAATTAGTCTTGTCAGATGGCCCTAGCTCTAATTTTTCCGATGAAACAGTGGCCTCAATGGTACGAAATTTTGCCATCGATGCAAGTTCGTAAACGGATTCAGATATTTTTTCCGTGCAGTTTACCACTTCAATCAGCAGGGAAGCTACACTGACCAATGGAACCAATGTTAAAATATTAGTGCCATCCCATATCTCAGATTTGAGCAAAGAGTTGAGGTTCTTGGTAGCAGATTTTGAGTTTTCGACGTGGGAATCAGCAGAGGATGGATGTGTCATTGTTTTGATTGCCATTGCTAATTCCTTAAGTGCTTTGCCCGACTCCAAACTCATTTTGGTGCACACTTCCTGAATTTTGTTTCTTATTTCTGGTGATGCCTTCAAGAAAATCAACAATTAATGAAAGATGATATGAGTTAGGCACATGATTGAATGCATGTTATATTTTGTATTTTTCACATATATCAATTGTGCACTTTTTTCTATTTCTTAGTTTTTCAGGTTCTATCTTATATTTGAGAATTATACAATGTATCTAGACTTCAGTTATTGGAGTGGAAAAAAATATATTGTATATTTCTTTATGAGTAAAAGAGAGTCATAAATATAAGAATATAATAAGAGTTATATAACTAGAAAACAGATATACTTGGATTTGAGTGTTGAGGTAGTCATTAAGGGCATCAATTCGATAGGCACATTGACAAATCAGGGTTCCAACTTTTAGGTAGTGATTCCATGGATGGCGAAACTGAAACCGACCATGTCCTGGTTCCCATTTTGCAAAATTAGCCTGCAATAATAAAAATGGATTATGATCAACAGTACTAGTCAAATTTACTTTTCTACAAGAGAGAAGAAATTATTGAGTAAGACAGCAGAGTATTTTAGTTCACTCATAGTATATTACATCAAAAATATAATGTCTCATTCAATCATATCATATCTACATCACATGACATTATGGATGAACAAACATATTATTGACATGATATCCATTCAATTAAAGTTAGAAGCGAGAAAAAAGGAGCGTTAAAGAATTTTATTCTACCCACCAAGGATTCTTCACTATTTTTTGAATTGAGAACACTTCTATATTCCTGCATAAATGATTTGGCATCTTTATTATCTCCGTCCTCTGATGTAAAGCACTCATTCCCAAATCCTGAAAGTTTGCCTTTTTCATGTAAGCGTTTCTACTCATAGTCTCATACTATTAGGCAAGAAATTATCAAAAAGAAGAAAAGAAATGAAAATGGTGATTAAGCTTATCAAACTATATATGTTGACATATTAAGCAAGATTTCTATGGTAATAAGAACTTAACAAAAATAGTTTCGAACAGGAGTACTATTTGTTAAAATTGTGTATGCAATAATACATAGTATATGGTGCACTTGTTTATAATTGTCATTACCTTCTAAGAAGTTTCCAAGTTTTTTGAGGTTGGCAGCGATGAGATTGTGAAGATCTTCACCGGCCCAAACAGGGCAAACCAAAACGGAAACGATGACGCAGGCAGACCCACCTATGATGATTGTCGACAATCTCTTCTGAGCCAAGTCTAATATTTCATCATCTCGAAAACCCGACACTGATATCAAAGAGAATGTCAATATAAATATCAACAAACCATAATCATATCTTGCCTTCACTTTGGGAAAGAACCGTATAAAAGTTGCTGCCGTAGCTGCAACATGCACAGTCGGAAATCAGAAACCATTATTTTTTGCTAACACAATTGATAAATTTTACTTTTGTTTTAGGCATATACTCACCTTGGAGAAATACAAAAACTCCAAGCAGTATAGGCTCACCAATCTCTCCAGCGAGGCTACCCAGGTGATGGGCTCCAACTGCTAGAGCTCCAGCCACCAATGTTGCCAATCCTCTGTTCAGACCTTTTCCAAGAGTAGCTCCTGCATTGTATATATGTCCCAAAGCAGAGTCATTATGGTAATCCAAAATTTTCTTGCAAGACTCAAACAGTAGAATTAATGTATTGAACTCTTAACACTATTTTATATAACAAAGTTAAAAGAAACTATAGACTGACCTACAGAGAATTCGAACACTACAACCACAGTCATGACAGCCCACATGGCAGAGACGCCAAAATTGTCATATAGTGGTTTATAATAGTAAAATATGGAGACCAAAGTGAGTGTAAGTCCCACTTTGAGCGAGTGAACAACTCTTCTTGGATCATCTTGCCCGAGTTTTATTATCTTCCAAGCAAACTCCACCACCTTAGCCTTAAACTTGTTAGGCAAGGCTTTGAGCCACAGCCAGGTGCGACCCAACCGCCCGGTGGCTTTCTGATCATGGCTCACAGACTCCATTTCCATGGCTAAATATAATGCAAAGGCAAATTTGCATGAGCAAGAAATAAATAAGAGACTAAAAGAGATGACTAGGAAAGTGCACATGGAAGGGCTCCAATTGCCTCTACGAATATATATAGAAATTTTATAGTTACTAACTCTTAACTTTAAAATGTTACGACGGATTAATTAAATTTATTTATTATATTTTGTTTCCTAACATAAATTAGTTCTCCTATTTAATTCAAATATAATTAATAAATTTGATTGATTAATCCTAACTTTTTAAAATTATAAAGTACTAACCAATGAAGTTCTATATATATATATATATTATTTACTATTAATACTTTCTAACTTTAAAAAGTTAAGACTAATTAATCAAATTTATTTATTATATTTTCTCTCCTAAAATAAATTTTATCTCCTATTTAATTCAAATACAATAGATGAATTTGATCGGTTCGTTCTAGCCTTTTTATAGTTAGGAAGTATTAATGATAGAATTACTATATATATATACATTCTAGCATACACATGGGGTATGTATACACTTGACAAAAAAACATGTGATTGTATTTTAAAATGTATGATTATAATTTATTATATGTGATTATAATTAAATATGTATAATTATAATAAATGAATATGATCATATTTATTAATTTACTGATTGTGATTATATTTAGTAATTATAATCACATATATTTAATTATAATCGTATATAATAAATTATAATTATATATTTTAAAATATAATTATATATTTTTTTATCAGGTTTATGCATACCTTATGCATGCGTAAGGTATATCCAAGTGGATATACATACATACATATATATATATATATATAAAAGAAGAAAAGCATTAGTTTAGGATTACAATTAATGAATACATTGTACAGCTGCAAGTACGCAGAAATTTCGTTTAAAAAATTTGTGCGTTGAAAGTGGGATCAAGTTGTTGTTAATATAATATGTATAAAAGAAGAAAAGCATTAGTTTAGGATTACAATTAATGAATACATTGTACGGCTGCAAGTACGCAGAAATTTCGTTTAAAAAATTAGTGCGTTGAAAGTGGGATCAAGTTGTTGCTACTACATTAACTTTTAGCCGACAACTGTCTAGGTAAAGAAGAGTTCCATCGTACCAGAATGGCAAATTGCCAATGCCACTTGCAAACTCTCTTGCTCTCTCTATCGTTATAGCGTTGGTCGCCACTCAGTAGAAATGTATAAAATGCAATTATGAACTGTACTTTATATGCCATCGGCCATTCCTGAACTGTCATTGATCGGCCTCACTAATTCATATAAATCCAAGAATTTTATTTATAAATTATTTTGAAAAAAATATGTGAAAGATCTGTTTTCTTTGAGATGATCAAATTTTTAAATTAATTCAGATTTTCCAATTATGTTGCAATAGATAGTATCTATCGGGTTTATAAAATTAAACTTATTAGGACATGTTTGTGTGATGGGATTGAACTAGAATTAGGATTAATCTCAATCCAATCACTTGTTTAGCATTATTTGGAGTTGGACTAAATCCAATCCATTTAATTGCTTTGTCCTGCTGGGTGGGATTCTTTAATCCGATCACAAACGATGGGAATATTCCACTAGTTTTTTGTCTTGTCTTTTTTTTTTTTTTTCCCTTATTTTATTAAAAAATTCATATATTATATATAACATATTTATAAATTAGTTTAAAAATACTTTGAAAAGGTAATTCTTTTTTATAAAGATTAAAAAAGTATTTTATTAAACTTAATTGCAGATAATTGTATTTTAAAAAATAATTTCACTATATTATTTAATAAAATTTTGATATAATTTAAATTCTTTAAAAAATTATTTTTAAGAAATTGATTTTTTTAATTCTTTTTTAATTCATTTTAAATGGTTTTATTTTATTAAAACAATTTTATAAAATTAAACTCATATTATATTGTACCAAAATATATTTAATTATATATATTTTTAGTAGAAAAGTGTATATATATATATATATATATAAACTAAGTATTTCTTTCTTATTTCTTGATTCTTATGATTAATTGCTCAACTTGAGAAGCCTATTTATAGGTAATTAATTACATCTCTATATCTTTCTTATTTCTTGATTCTTGTGATTAATTGCTCAACTTGAGAAGCCTATTTATAAGTAATTAATTACATCTCTATATCTTTCTTATTTCTTGGCTCTTGTGATTAATTGCTCAACTTGACAAGCCTATTTATAGGTAATTAATTACATCTTGAAGTCCTTGTTTTAATACATAATTAATTACATCTTTAAATCCTTTTTTTAATATATAAGTAACATTAGACTTACTAAATACTTCGATCAAATCATATGTCATGTGAGTTTTCAATATTCTATTAATCATCATATTATTTCATGATTTATATAATGTTGATAAGTCACATATCACATCATTTGGGCATAAATTTGAACAAAATATTTAGTAAGCGTAACATTACTATACATAGTATTTTTTATAGTTAGGTATATCTGATTTTAGAAAGTAAGAACTAACTAATCAAATTCATCCATTGCATTTTCTCTCCTAAAATAAATTCTCTCTCCTATTTAATTCAAATATCATAGATGAATTTGATTGATTGGTCCTTACTTTTTAAAATCAAATATATCTGATTATAAAAGCACTATATATATATATAATAATGCTACCCTACCCAAAAATTTATCCAAATGATGTAACAAACTTATATGTAATTATCATATTATCAATATATCATCCCAAGATTGATGTGATAACTACAAATTAATTTGTCATATTATTTGGGCAAATTTTTTGGAATGGTAATAACGTGGCAAGTTTATATGTAATTACCATATCATCCTAAAATTAATATGATGACTATAAATCAGTTTACCACATTATTTGACCAAATATTTTAGAAGTTTGGTATTATTCTATATATATATATATGTGAGTAATACTACGCTTTTTAAAAATATTGCCCAAATCTATGCCAAAATGATGTGGTATGTGAGTTATAAAAATCCTATTAATTATTATATTATCTTATAATTTATATGATTTTGACAACTCATATATCACATCATTTAGTTATAAATTTGGATAAAATTTTTAGAAAGCCTAATGGTACTATATATATATATATATATATATATATATTAGGAGAAGGAGCTTAATTAAACAAGGGCAAATTGCAAATTGCACAAACCCCCCAATGATTAGGCGAAATTATACCAATATGAGAATGTTTACAATATTCGCATTAAGACTATCTAAGATTCCAATAATTCAACACAAACCTCCCTTATTATCAATCAATCATCATTGAATCTCCACAGTCAATGGTCAAAGGTACAAAAAGATTAAAATACCCCCTAAATCAAATTTTTATTTTTTATATATAAATCTAAAATTAATGTAATATATATTAATTTAATTAAAAAATTATAAAACCTTTAGTGTTCTAGTCTCTAGTGATGAAGACTAGTTTTTAGTCTCTAGTGGAGATCAAATTCTAGTCTCAATCAAATGAAGACCACAACTGTTCTCCACTGTAGAAGACCAGATCTGGTCTCCAGATGCAAAACAAATTTTGGTCTCCATTGTTAGAGATTAGACCGGATCGATTTGGTCTCCAACAATGGAGTCCAGATTCTAATCTTTATCGTCAGAGACCAAATTGATTTGGTCTAGTCTCTAGCGATCAGGACCAGTTTTGGTCTCCACAGTTGGACTGCGAGACTAGTTAGATTTTTTTTTTCCTTTTTAATTTTCATGAAAATTGATTTCAGTGGAGATGATGAAGTCGATGGATGATGATGAAATGGAGCAACAATTGAGATGATTAAGAAGATGATGGGATTGGGAGATGAGAAGATGATGAAATGAAGAGATGGAAATGAGGAAACGGTAATGGTGGGATTTTTTTTTAATGTTTTTTAATTATTTTTTAAATATAAAATACTAATATAGTATATTTGAAGATTTTACCCTTACTCAATGGCAGTTAACGACGGCAAGTTAACGGCTCTCTAATGGTAGAGGAGGTTTGTGTTAAATTATTAAAACCTAAGATAGCCTTAATGCGAGTATCGCAAACACTCTTATGTTGGTGAAATTTCGTCTATTCTCGGGCAAGATTTGTGTGCAATTTGCCCATTAGAAAAATAAAAATAAAAAGGCCAAAAGGCCAAAAGGCCAACAAAAGTCGATAACAGTCAAAGAAAAAAGGTTGAAAGATTAATTAAAAATATCAATCAAAGAAATAAAGGAGGAAAGATTAATTCCATCAAAATGCTAATCATTCTGATTTGTTTCAATATTTGTTTTAATATTCATTAAATTTAGAAGTAAATACACAATACTCCTTTAGACAAGACTTAAGGGGGGTATATTCAATCAAAACTTTTAATGACTTTTATAGAATTTAAAAGTTTGGATGTATTCAATATAAACTTTTAAAAACTCTATAAAAGTTATGTGGTATTCAATATAGATATTTAATGATTTTCAAAAAGTCTATAAAAATTATGAGGTATTTAATTAAGACTTTTGAAGAGTTTATGAAAGTTATGAGGTATTCAAAACGTTAATGACTTTTATAGAATTTTAGGAGAGTGTATTCAATCATGATTTTAAAAAACTTTCATAGACTTTTTTCAGTTAATGACTTTTGTAGAATTTCATAAACTTCTAATGACTTTACAGATTCATGAAAGACTCTCACAGACTTTTATAAACTCTTTTTTAAAAGACTTTCATTAACTTTGATAAATTTTTAAAAGAAATTATGAACGACTTTTATAAACTTTTATCGGCTTTTATAAAACTTTATATACTTTCATAGACTAACATTTCATTAACTTATAATATAATATACACTTTCTAAGTTAATAAAACTATATTTATCATGTCAATAATGATGAAAAAGTATGATACATAAAATAAAAGTAAAATCACTTCAATTACATAAGTTGATAATCAAAACACCTAATATTTTAAGCGTTTCATTATTTATTTTATTTCTTTTACAAAAAATAAAATCTCTAATGTCTTATCAATAATACTAACATCGCTTCACATATCGGCAACTATAACAACCTTCCATTTATTAGCATACTCTCTTTATTGTTCTTGAGTCTCAAGAAATGAGTTAAAATCGTCATTTCATTAACTAATAATGATGAAGATTATGAAGACTCATAAATATTGATAAATTTTAATAGATTTTTATTTACTTTTAAAATAACAATATATTCCTTTGACAAACTCGTGCCGCAGATTATACTTTTGTAAGTTATATTTCTCATTTCAATAAAAAAAATTTCTTTTAACATAGTGTAAATAAACTTGTGAAAAACAACTATCAAAACTAATGTTTTACAAAATTCAAACTGGTTAATTTTATGATATGTTACAAATATCAAAATTGATTACTATACTAATCAAATTAACTAATCAAAAGTAAAAGTTCTAGAAATTCTCCAACATATAATAAGAATAAACCACTAGCTAAAAAATTTACTACTAGCTAAAATTTGAATTTTTAAAATAAACCACTACCTGAAAAATCTCCAAATATTATTTTTTTTTCTTTTTTATTTGAAATAGAGGTTTTTCTTTTTATTTTGTATTATAAAAAGCAAAGATTTCATTTATTAATTTAATCGATTTTAAAACAATAAGATTTTTTATCTATACATTTGTGAGTTCTATTTTCATTATTTGTGCATAAGAAATGATAATCTATTGGTTTACAACACAATCATTAATAATAGTTATACTATTTATCATAAGAATAATAAGATGATTTGGATTAATATCCATCTAGATTTTTTTTTTTGGGTATTTTATATATATAAATATAAATTATAAAATGTTTCATTTCTTAAATTTATTTTGTTGACATTTAATTCCTCAATTTTGATTCAAACTTGAAATCTTCTACAAAATAATAAATTGATGTCCTTAGAAAAAGAAGAGGGCCTAATAAGATTCAAAAATTAAAAAGCTAACAATTTGAACATAGAAAAAACATATTGACCATTATAATTCACAATAAAGTAGGAGTGATATATATATATATATATATTTGTGTGTATTTAAAAAAAAAATAAGTGAAATATTTTTATGACTGTCATTGAATTTGGGGCGATTTAAATATAAAAGAGATTGTAAGGTTTGTTTTTTTCCTTTTTTTGTTTTGTTTTGTTTGTTTTGTTTTGTTTTTTTTTTTTGGATGAGAAGAGATTTGCTCTTTTTAATCAATAACAAAAGTCTAGAAAAAGTTTTTGAGGAGAGTGGAAGAGAATTTATGGAGTTTGATTGTTATAAATTTAACATAAAAGTATATAAAAGTCTCCCAAAGTTATTAAAATTTAAAATTCCATAAAAGTCATTAACATTTTGAATACCTCATAACTTTTATAACTCTTCAAAAGTCTTGATTAAATATCTCATAACTTTTATAGACTTTTTAAAAATCATTAAAAGTCTATATTGAATACCACATAACTTTTATAGAGTCTTTAAAAGTTTATATTGAATACATTCAAACTTTTGAATTCTATAAAAGTCATTAAAAGTTTAGATTGAATACACCCCCCTTAAATTTTAATAACTTTGAGAGACTTTTATAGACTTTTATGTTAAATTTATAACAATCAAACTTCATAAATTCTCTCTCACTCCCTTCAAAAACTTTTATAAACTTTTGTTATTGATTATAAAAAGCAAATCTCTTCTCATAAAAAAAAACAAAAAACAAAAAAAAAAAAAAAAAAAAACAAAACAAAACAAAACAAACCTTACAATCTCTTTTATATAATCTCTCCAAATTCAATGATAGTCATAAAAATATTTAATATTTTTTTTAAATACACACAAATATATATATATATATATATCACTCCTACTTTATTGTGAATTATAAAGGTCAATATTTTTTTCCTATGTTCAAATTGTTAGCTTTTTAGTTTTTGAATCTTATTAGGCCCCCTTCTTTTTCTAAGGACATCAATTTATTATTTTGTAAAAGATTTCAAGTTTGAACCAAAGTTGAGGAATTAGATGTCAACAAAATAAATTTAAGAAATGAAACATTTTATAATTTATATTTATATATATAAAATACGCAAAAAAGAAATATCTAGATGGATATTGATTTAAATCATCTTATTATTCTTATGATAAATAGTACAACTATTATTAACGATTGTATTGTAAACCAATAGATTATCATTTCTTATGTACAAAGAATGAAAATAGAACTCACAAATGTATAGATGAAAAAATCTTATTACTTTAAAATCGATTAAATTAATAAATGAAATCTTTATTTTTAAAAATACAAAATAAAAGGAAAAACCTCTATTTCAAATAAAAAAGAAAAAAAAAATTAATATTTGGAGATTTTTTAGCTAGTGGTTTATTTTAAAAATTAAAATTTTAGCTAGTAGTAGAATTTTTCAGCTAGTGGTTTATTCTTATTATGTGTTGGAGAACTTCTTGAACTTTTACTTTTAATTAGTTAATTGATTAATATAGTAATCAATTTTGATATTTGTAAAATATCATAAAATTAACCGGTTTGAATTTTGTAAAACATTAGTTTTAATAGTTGTTTTTCACAAGTTTATTTACACTATGTTAAAAGAAAATTTTTTTATTGAAATGAGAAATATAACTTACAAAAAGTATAATTTGCGGCACGAGTTTGTCAAATGACTATATTGTTATTTTAGAAGTAAATAAAAATCTATTAAAATTTATCAATATTTATAAGTTTTCATCATCTTCATCATTATTAGTTAATGAAATGACGATTTTTACTCATTTCTTGAGACTCAAGAACAATAAAGAGAGTATGCTAATAAATGAAAGACTGTTATAGTTGCTAATATGTGGAGCGATGTTGGTATTATTGATAAGACATTAGAGATTTTATTTTTCATTGAAGAAATAAAATAAATAATGAAACGCTTAAAATAATGGGTATTTTGGTTATCAACTTATGTAATTAAGGTGATTTCACTTTTATTTTATGTACCATACTTTTTCATCAATATTGACATGATAAATATAATTTTATTAACTTAGAAAGTGTATATTATGTTATAAGTTAGTGAAAGATTAGTCTATGAAAATATGTAAAAGTCTATAAAAGTCGATAAAAGTTTATAAAAGTCTTTCATAATTTCTTTTAAAATTTATCAAAGTTAATGAAAGTCTTTTAAAAAACAGTTTGTAAAAGTCTGTGAGAGTCTTTTATGAATCTGTAAAGTCATTAGAAGTTTATGAAATTTTACAAAAGTCATTTACTGAAAAAAGTCTACAAAAGTTTTTTAAAATCATAATTGAATACACCCCCCTAAATCATAATTTTTACGTTTTTGTACCACCACATCCCTAGGATAACAGTCAACAAATGTCAAAATTGATGGTTGACCCTTTTTTGGTGCAATGATCAAAATGCCTAGGGCTTTTTAACTTTTAACTAGTTTGATTGAGTTACCCATGAAAGAGAAAGAGGACAAAAAAATACAAATAAAAAATTTGGAAAAGGTGGTTGCTTGGCCAGAACTTGAAAAGCACGTACTAGGAAGTTGGTAATTTTTATGATCATTTTGCCCTTGTGAATTGAATTAATGACAATATTGAGAATAAATAAATGTGATGTAAAATAATATGACCATATAATCTAGCCGTTAGATGGCCAACAATTAGATTTTGCTCGGTTTATTTAAGGGCCCGATGTCTGATGAAGGCAACAGATGGATATATATATATTCTTTCTTTCTTTCTTTCTTTCACTCATCATTTACTTCAACGTTGCTTCATTTTCCCTAATTCATCAATTATCTTCTTGTTTCCTTCACCAATTTCACAAAATTTTGTTGTTAAATAATTACAAAACTATTGGATGTTTCCTATGGTAGCAGCAATAGGGTGAGTAGAGGTGTATCATCAAATTCAAGAACAGAAGATGCTTATATGGAAGAAAGATAATAGGTAAAAATTTCGGAATTGCAAAAAATCCAAAAAAATTATTTTTCAGCTATGAAAATCTAAAATGCAACTATTACTTATTTGATCACCTGATGATGAAGGATTTCAAGTGAAGATACAAATTGATAAATCAATAAATGAGATACAAAATTTGAAGGACCGTCATGGTTATATTTTGTACGAAGAACAATTACGATGCACGATTAACCATATTGAAAGGACATTAAAGAAAATGGAAGTACTACTAAACAACCACAAAGTTATCAACATTATTGCTCTTATTTTTAGTTTTGTAAATATGCTTGTAGTTGTCATCGATAAAAATTAAGTATAGCAGAATATGCAACTATGCTTGTAATGCTGAAATAAAATTGAAATCAATCATAAAGTGAATTAATAAAGTTTGATAAATTTAGTTCATAACAGAAGTCTGTGTGCACATCATGACATAACATATGGAAACTGTGTATTGTATTTGACAAAAAGAACTTATCAAAAGCAGTGACAAAAGTGATGTATACTTTGCAAAAGTGATATATTACAAAAGCATGCATCATATATCACTCCAACAGTGCATGAAGCAAACAAAAACTAAAAACAAAAAACAAAGTCCACCATTAAACAAAAGCATGGTGTCATTGTCAATGTGCATGATTTACACAAAAAAACAAAGTCCACACCATTAGACCAATGTCATCAAAAAAATTAAAAAATTAAAAAAAAAAGTGATGGTTTTGAGATCGCATGAAATTGAGATGGTTGTGATGTTTGAGAAGATGAAAGTCCAGTTGGATTCACACTTATTCGAGATGCATTTTGGGAAGTTTGAGTTGTGTTTTCTGCCCTAAACCAAAGGACCTGTGAATTACAGACAACAATAAAAGTGAATAACCCTACATTAGTAAGAGACAACAGTACAACAACACACAATACACTCACCCTTGTGATTATGGGTTCTTGTCTATTGGGTTGTTGTGATGCTGGTGTTACAGATGAATTGGGTGGTTTAAACGTTGAAGGCGTAATGGATGAAGTCGATACCTATAACAGCAATGCAAAAGAATTAGAAAGCACATTAATAACGACATGTGAAATTTAAAAACTGTTGTTCAGTACCTAAAAACCTGCTCTAAATCGAGTCGCTCTAGTGGTTGAAGATGTAGATGTAGCAGGTGCAGTAGATTAAGTTGATGTCTGTAATGATAACGTAAATTAATAAGTTTGTAAATAAAAATGAATTGATATAAGGCTTTAGGCAGTAAGTTTTATACCTAATTTTGTCCTACTCTAGCTCAAGTCATTCCGCTGGTTGAAGGTGTAGAAGTATAGGGTGTAGCAGATGAAATTGATGTCTACTTTAATGATAATGTAAATGAATAAGTTTGTAAATAAAAATGAATTGACATAAGGCTTAGACAGTAAATTTTATACCTTATTTTGTTTCCTTTTTCTAGTTCCAATACCTTTTTGTTTGCATGCCTTTTGGTTATGCCGAACCTCTTGCCACACACTACACTTCACACCTATTGATCTTGGCACTCGTGATGGTTTAGTAGGTCCTCTTTTTCTATGTTTTTTGGGTCTCCCTTTTCTTCTGATCTTCACTGGTGGCAACAGTGTTACAAACTCAACCACTGGCCATGATGTCTTATTTGGAATGTCATGGAGGACATGGGAATAGGTCTTCAAGTATGTTGCCTTCTTCAAGGAATCTTCAACATACGACTCAACATCAACTCTAATTTTGCTAATATATGCAAGTTTGTGAAGAATACTATTAACTTCCCACAAACCACAATCACACATTTTCTTGTCTAACTACAAAACAAATTGTCTACTATTATCAACCACTTCAAATTCTCATTCCCCACAATTCAAAAATTCTAATGCCTACCTTGAGTTTGATGTTTTTGACAAAGCCTTTTAACTTTTGGAGGTCTACTAGACTTCCAAGTTAGTGCATTCTTATAACTGATCTCGAATGCGAGTCATGAACTTCTTTATAATAAATTCCAGCATTGACAGTAATGATAACTCTCTAGGCTTGTTCAACCACCCATTAAATGACTCGGTGATATTATTGATTATGTGATTAATTTTGGTGTCAAGATCAAAAGCATGGATGGTCCACAAGTGTAAGGGTATGTCCATTAAATATTTACAAGCAGCAGGAGACAATTGATTGATTTTACCATTGCTTAAGTGAAAGCAATGACATTGGAACGCCTAGCAGTAGACCAAAACAAATCCTTAAGGTAGTCAATTTTGGATTTGTTCAGCATATTCTGCATAATATGCCCTCCATAGAACCTATGCTCTATGAAAAAGATTGGACAACTCACAACATATTCAATCATGTATCCACAAAGACTAAGCCTCTCTTTTTAAAAATTTACATATTATTCATTTTATTATTGTTTTTTCTAATGTTGTGTAGCTTAAGCGAAGTATGCTTAAATGAAAACTCTTAACAATATACAGCTAAATATTAAAATATTAAAACCAAAGATAGCATAACAAAATAATAAAATCTAGCAAAAGCAATATAAGATAAAAAGTTTATTTTTTTTTCTGCATTTAATTGAGTTTTGTAGTTATACAGAATATGTTTATGATGTTGATTCTAAAATTATATTGCTGCTTGTCAATATGTGCTTTGCCAAAGTGGTTGGCAGCAAAACATGGGTTCAACACCCTAGCAGTATGTAGCCACTAGTAGTGGACAAAATAATTGAGCCCGATCTAACTTGATCCGACCCGGCCCGGCCCAAAAATATCGGGTTTAATTTGTATTTTGGGCCGGGTCAGGTTTCTAAAGCATAAAATCGATTAAATTCGGTTTTGAGTCGATTTTGGGTCGGAAAAACTGACCCGACCTGAAAACTAACCCGCCTTTAGAAAATTGAAAATATAAAAGCCAAGAAATGACCCTTAGATCTCATTTCCTCCAAGTTTTTAACCCTAGTCGACACCACCTTTCCTCTCCCTCTCTCTTTCCAGTAGCTTACTCCCTTTCAAACTCCACCTTTACCTCAACCTTCTCGCTTTTCTTCGCCGCATGACCTCTATAATCTCGATTACTCACTCTCCACTAAATCCTTCAACCACGTTGTGATGACCTCCACTCTGCTTTTTCCAACCACGATCATTACCACCTCTACTACTCTCCTCAAAATCCTTACTTTCAATCCTACCTCCAAATTCCTTCCTTTCCATTTCAAATTCCTTATTCCCAACTCCAAAATCCTTCCTTTCCCTTCCAAATCATCTCCAAGACAAAACAAACCCTTCCCTTCTTGTCTTATCCCTTTCAGACTGAAACTTTTTGGAAAATCTCTTTTAGACCTACAAAAGAGCTATGATTTATAAATCCCCAGTAAAGGTTTTTTGTTGGGGTGATTGGGTGTGATTTTATTTTTTATTTTTATTTTTTTTTAGAAGTTATTTTATTTTGTGGCATTTTTCTTTTTGTTTCAGGTTCTGTCGACTGGTTCATCTCCTCTGTCATTCTCTCTTTCTCTTTTTTCTTTTTTTTTTTTTCTTTTTTTCTTGTGTATGCTTTTTGGGGTGGTGAAAATGAGATTTGTAGGCCCAAAATTAGGGAAAATAATGGCCCAATTGGAGGCCCAAACCGACATTGATCGAACCAACCCTATAACATTCAGTCCATGTCAATATATATCATCATTTAGGGTCGGGTCGGTTTGCAAAAATAAAAACCGATTAAAGTCGGTTTTAACGAAAACCGACCTGACCCGACCAATGCCCACCCCTAGTAGCCACTAATGTGGTTGTCTTCTCCCACCTCTTGTGGGTCATTCTTTCACCGTCGTATAGGTTGATCTCTCCCGCATGGGAGTTGCTCTCCGGACTGCACCATCAATATTCCATCTCGTTTGGTTTCAGTAGTTCTTTGGGATAGTCCCACTAAATAAAAAAAAAAAAAAATTATGTTGCTGCTTTTTCATAACACTAATATACCATAGAAATGTTTGATAAATAAAAAGTGATCACTAGAAAATTCTGTCATAATGAATACTGGTTCTGGAGCTGCGAATTAAAAAAAAGGTTCTAGAGTTGAGATAATCAGGTGGTGTTTGGCACCGTTTTTTAAAACTGTTTTTCATTTTTAAAAGGGTTATTATGAAAAACCCCCCTAAAAAGCAAAATAATCGAAATTTACCCCTCATTTTTATTTTATTAGGTAAACCGCCCGCCCCCTGTTGTTTAAAAAAACCAACCGGTGTTAACATTCAAGGGTAAAATGGTAATTTAATAAAATAATTAAAATTTTAAAATGAAAAAAATTATAAAAATTTTTAAAAAAATTAAAATTAAAAAAAAAAAAATCTTATCATCATCCTAATTAACCAATTCAACCTATCAATCCAAAATCCTAAAAACACATTAACAACATCACCAAAAACTGATAGAACTAACATCACAAACAACAATCCCAAAATACCAAAACAATCTAAAAACATCAAAATTCAACAACCAAAAATAACTCAAAAAAAAAAAAAAAAAAAACCACAATCAACCAACCAATTCGAACCCAGAAACTGGGTTCGAATTGGAACCCAGAAACTGGGTTCGTATTGGAACCCAAAAACTGGGTTCGATGGAACCCAGAACTGGGTTCGTATTGGAACCCAGATCTAGGTTCCTTGGAACCCAGAAACTAGTTCGATTTGAACCTAGTTTCTGGGTTCCTTCAAACCCAGAGAAGTAGAAGAAGAAGAAGAAGAGCAGAAGAAGAAGAAGATGAGCAGAAGAAGAAGAAGAAGAAGATGAGCAAAAGAAGAAGAAGAGCAGAAGCAGAAGAAGAAGAAAAGAGAGTGGAGAGAGAGAGGGATTTTGTGTGAAGAATTTTTTTTTTTAAATCTTTTATTTTTTATTTAATATTTTAATTAATTAATAATTTAAAGGACATTTTAGTCCTTTCATAAGTTTGAAGGGTATAAGAGGAATTTTATCGGATATGATAAGGGTATTTTGGTCATTTCACTATTTCGGATGGAAAATGTTAACATTTTGGACGGAAAGTTAACGGCAGGGGGCGGTTCACCTAATAAAATGAAAATGGGGGGTAAATTTCGATTATTTTGCTTTTTAGGGGGTTTTTCATAATAACTTTTTTAAAAACAAAAAACACTTAAAAATGTATTTGTCAATCGTTTTCAAAAACATATTTTCGAAAATGAAAAACATTTTTTCAAAAATGTATAGTAAAACTTAAGGTAAAAGTAAAAAATGATTTTTTTTTTTTCGTTTTCTATCATTTTCAAAAAAATAAAAACAACAGTTTCTGACAGTTATATCATCATTTTTAAAAATAGTTTTCATCCAAATGCATTTTCAATTTTTACCTATTTTTAAAAATGGTAGTAAATAACTTTTTATCATTTTTGGAAGTGATAGAAAACGAAAAAAAGATAGAAACAAAAAAAAAATCATTTTTTTTACTTTTACCTTAAGTTTTATTGTATATTTTTTAAAACAAGTTTTTCATTTCCGAAACCATATTTTTGAGAATAATTGACAAACTCATTTTCGAGTGTTTCTCGTTTAAAATGAAAACAATTTTAAAAAACGGTGCCAAACACCGCCTAATCTTATAAAATTAGAGATTTTTACTTTTAATCACAAGCAATACTTCTCATACTTTTAATCAAACTTGGTAATTTTATTTCACCTTATAACCATATATTTACCAAAATACTCATCATCTCTTATTCTTTAATCTGTCATCTCTATTTTTTCACTCTAAAAAAAGTTTCCTACCACAATTATCTCTTATTTTAGTTACATATTTACGTTTCCTTCAACATTTAATTTGTATTGAATTTTGGTAAATTGCTGTAACTATGATTGCCTGAATCAAATTGAAAAAAAAAAATTAATAATAATTAATTACAAGTGTTCAAATATTTTATGTCACAACTCACAAGCTGGTGGCTTACATGAAACATTTATCCATAACATAAAATAACGCAAGTCAAACATAAAGCATGTATTTCATATTTGATCTATATTAAATGTTAGAGTTAGATGTTTCATGTTTATCCATAATAGGCAACGTGTTTTCTCCATGCAAGCTAATTTATACTTTTACAACTGCAATAAACCTAAAACTAAAGTAAATGTCCATAATTTTATACTTTTAATTTGCAGTTGCCCCACTCCATCTGCTCCAAATTCGTAGGGCATCAAGCATTTTAATTAATAAGCATTTCTGACTTTTCAAATTCATTATTTTTTTTTATTCATGATGCTACATGATAAGGAGAATATGCTTTAGTTCAATTTATGAACTAGAAAGGACATTCTTTCTAAAAGTTAACATTTATGGTGATCTGAGTATTGTCAGAAAGAATGTTAAAGTTTGATTAACAGTGGCTGTGTGAAAATGCTAGAATCAAATAAAGAGAGGTCATAGCAAAAAATCATACACAAAAATGAAAAATAAAAGGAAACATTCAAGTACTTAAAAGCATTGTAGCATTTTCTTTCCTTCTCTTCCCCTCAGTACATTCAAACATACTTAATCCATGGCCAGTCATATCGTAGCTTGCATGCATGGCTACAAGCTATGGATCAAACTCACAAAATCAAGCTTTCTCACAACACCGGTAATAGCTTCATCTTTTAGAATATGAATATCTATTACTGGACCGAATAAGTTCTCCTAGTCACTGTTTTTTCCACTAGCTATAGTATGTTTCCTACAGCTAGCATTTAATTATATGATATGCCTTTGAATTCTCAAACACAAGAAAAGACAATAATGGGCTAGCTGAATGAAACCGAAAAAGGGCTCGACCCATCATATCATTGCAACATTGCAATGGCCATGTCTCGAACATGAGCATGATTCAAACAGCTTCCATGTTTAATGAATAGAAATCCTAAATAAAACCGTGATAATTTCCATAATAATTTTGGACAATGGTGACTCCTTTTATGCTAAAATTTGAATATACCTTGTTGGACGATATATTTTCAAATGACATTTAAGGAAATTAATTACAAGAGTGAACCACTCCCAAACACTTTTGGAGAGGAAGGTCAGCCGCTTGTAACCGTCGTTCCACTCAACATTTTTCTTATCATTTTACATATTTGCTCGTTTAATAATTTAATGTATATTATCGTTTTAATTATAATTTTAAAAATAAGTTATGCATACCCTCAAAATTAACTTACTTATATTATAATGATATTTTTAATATTTTTATGACTTTTTATTTTATTTTTATTTTATATGATAATTCGCAGAAGTATAAAAGGCTGTGAAAACAATATAAGAGGAACTATATAGTTTCAAAAAGTAATTAACAATTTATTGTCAAGTGTAACGATAATTACTTGACTTATAATAAGTATGTCATAAATAGCATGTCAAAACTAATTGCATAGTAAACAATCAAACAATGTTATTACATAAAAGGTTGCATTTACTAGCCGTAATTTGTAATAAATGTGTCGTAATATGTAACAATTCAATTTATATGAATAATAGAATATTCATACGACGCGAAAATGTTGTTGGCTTAGAAAGGTTCCAATAACAGCCTAGGAAATACAATTTTCATGTATGCAGTAATTAACAATTTTGTCGTCGAATGCAAAGATATAATCGTAACTTGTAATAAATGTGTTATAGCATATAACAATATTTTATCTAGTATACAAAATATATGTGAAGTGTAACAATATTTTAAAAAAATTATTTTCTTAATTTAGTTTAATTATTATTTTTTTAATTTTTTGGTTTTTCAAAATTGATCTCTATCGTCCATCAATATGACAGACAGTGAAGGTCTAACCAAAAAATATTAATTTATTAGAATTTTTTAATATTTTATATTTTATTATTTAAAATTTATTTTAAAAGAAAAAATAAATAAATCAAAAGACAAAAATATTTTCAGATTTGTTAAAACTGACTAACCATTGACTAACCTACACTAACAACGGATAGCCAAATTGTAATAAATCAATGAAGTTTACCTCATCTGAAAATAGATTTCAACTAAGTAACTAATTTGTAATTTGCTCTAACAATAAAAAAGTTGTAGCTCATAACAATTGCATCATTCCCCTTTGATTACTCATTTTATATTCGGTAAAGGAATACATATACAATGCAACAAAATTTGAGTTGAATGTTGCAACTACGAGCTAGGAGTAATAGTTATACATGGTGACATAAATAATCATAAAGTGTAACAATAATAAAGTAATAGCCTGTAATAAACATACTGTATAATGTTTTACAATTTCATTATATATAATACTAAAATACTCATCTGAAGTACCAATGTCCACATAGAATGTTACAATTATCACGAAGTTCTAGTATGAAAATACGGGGTTAAAATAATTTTCTCTTGCTTTAAAAAAAAAAAAAAAAAAAATTAACATTGAACAGAATCTATTATGATTAAATATTATATTATGGGCTCAAAGATACATTCCCATAATGGGAAATTATCTACTCCACCAAATAATGAAAAGAAATATCAACATAAATGCTTATAATTATATTACATATTATATATTATATTGTGATTAAATATTATATTAGATATTTTTTTTAAACATTAATATTCTTATGTAATTCTATAAAGAGTTATCATCATTTTCTTCTTGATGTTTAAAAAATTATCATTTTCCCCCTTAATGTTTGAAAAAATATCAAAATACCCTCACTATTACAATAATGTTAAAAAGGTGATGTTTTGACAACATCAACCCTTTAAAAAGATAAATTTAAGCTTCACTTTCATCAATATTAAATTCATTAAAATAACATTAAAATTTAAGTGAAACGGGAAAATTATGTTAATCCTTCTATAGAAGATACATAGTTTTCGTCAAAAACTATGGTTAGAATTATATGACAACAATAAGCTTCTAATTCAAAATTTACAAATAATTATATGTATTACTCATATGGAAATACATCTGAATGATATAAAATTGGATCTTGATATAGATGGATGGATGGATAGATAGACAGATAAATAGATAGGAAACCCTTCTTAAGTATCTTCATCCTAAATAAAATATAATGGTCCCCCAAGACAAGCTGAGTATTGACATCTGGATGATAAAAATGACCTTCAATATTGTTTGATGAGTTTGGTTAGTGGGTCAAATGAGTAGTTAGGCCACAAAGGAGAGCAAAATCCTTTTTCAATCTTCACAAAACACAAAAATTCCAGATTAGACCCACATCTGTGGACAAAACATGATAAATTGATAATGACTTCCACTTATAATAACTATTGCTTATCAAATTTGAGTTAATAGACCTGATTAAGACACCCACTTATTCACGTGTTTTTCGAAGGAAGTGAACAACTGTTTTGGAATATTTATGAATAACATAAACTAATCAAAGTGAAACTGACTTTTTCCAGATTTGATGACCTCCACTTTGACATTTTTATTTTACGCATAATTGACTTTTTTGAACTGTTGTGTAGCATTATATAATACTTTAAGAAGTGATACATATGTTTAACGTAGCAAATATGTTCAGTGCAAAGATTTAACAAACGCGCTAATGCCTAAGAGAGAATGAGACTAAATTGAGTGTTCTAGATTAATAATAATGCATTCACTTGAAACTAGATAATTTATAACCTGAATATCACACCCTGTAATATTGTTGTACACAGACTACAATGACGCATGCAGATAGCCATTAATAACAGGGTGCACTTTGTTGTATATATTGTTCATTCATAAAACCCCAGTAGGATTTGAAATTTGATGATTGAAAATATGAGTAGAGCAAGTTCTCTTTACATAGGAGAAGCTTAGGTGCACACCTTCCCACTAAAATTATGTTATTAATTAGATATTTATATCACATAACATGATTTGAGTGCATCTGAGCATAATTCTCGCAATCTCTCTTTACCTCTTAGCTCTTACACCCGCTGATTTTCTAACATCAACAGATTAAATAAACATAATTGTATTGGCCAATGAAAACGGATTTAGAAGGAAGAAAATCTTCATTTCAATAGTCGTCAAACATAACTAACATCTATAACCCAATAACCATCCAATTAAGAAACAAAGCAATTTCCCCAAATAAACACCACAATCTGCCATTTCATATCCCACATCCTCTATACATTTATGAACCACAAAACCCACTATCATGCAACCAACCCCCTCAGCCCTCTAAGAATTACAAAATCCTACTGACCAATAACCTCTCTAAGAAGTGTCTTCCATGGCTATATTTTTCTCACAAGACATTGCATCCAAACATATTCAGTTATACATCTCTGGATGGAGCACACCTACGAATTTTCTTAAGAAGCTCATCGTAATTACTACCTAAACAAATCTCCCCCTCTAAAATGTGAAGTTAGTTATATTATATCTGGTTGCAGGAGATAAGGTCAGTTAAAGTTTGAACCACCTGATCAGAGCTTAGACTGGAAACCATGTTAGTCATGGCAAGCAATGCCAAGCTTGCTCTTAACATATCCAGACCTGAAAAGTGTTGTAGCAGGTGGCTCACTGTAAACTACTGGGCCTACCAGTTGCCGGTATAGAGGTAGCTTGGGGAAAAGAGTGATGGACCACCATATTATTGTTCTCCAAGGCTTTGACCAATGTGCTGCCCTTCACAGTTTGCTCCAAAAGACGAACCAGTGACAGGAAAATCTCCATCCTTGTCACATCCCTGTTAGCCTGTACATGAAACTCAGATTCAATGACTGGTACAAAAATCTTAAGTAAATATGAACAAATAACCAACAATTTTATCCAGCATGGATCTAGAATATAATATCAGGGCTACACGTTAATTTTCATATGGACACACGAAAATGTCTCATTAAAAATTGCATATATGTGCAGTACGACTTTTGATAAGTCACTAGGACATCTATTACTGATCTATTGTTCTAAACTAGTCACTTGACAGGAAAAGAAAACTTAACCTATTTCAAATGTAATTTTTGAAAGTATAACAAGAAAAATTCTAAGTATATATATGGAAACATGGCCATGAAGAATTAATGAACCTCAGAAAACAACCAGTCAAGTATCGATACCAACCAATGCAAAAATATCTAAAAGATGCACTGGTTGTTGGGGACACAACAACAAAAATAGGCTCCCCAACAACCAGTGCATCAAATAAAAAATGTCATCACAAATTGTTAGCTCTTGGACACTCTAAAGAGAGCACAAAATGATTTTGCTAGGCAAAAAGTCATTTCAATAACTGTCCAGGTTAAGAAACTCATATATATATATATATATATATATATGATGACAGATTGCACAAGGTCTGGCCAACCGCTGGTCCAGACAACCACAGGATATACTTGCCCAAATATGCCTTTGAAATCCTTAACAAAATTCTTCAAAGTTCTGCTTCAAGCAATTAAGGATGGAAATGAGCATACTGAAGGTTTTACAAATCTTGAGACCACTTGAAATCACCTCTTTTTCAGGTCAAACATCAAGGAAGGCCAATGATATTAAATCTGTAATTTATAAACAGTGAATTTGATCCATAAAATGACACATTTGTGATCACGAGAAGAGAAGGATGGTTTTTCAAATGAACAAATGAACCTTTCTTGGTTTCTCTGGCAGAATATCACAAAAGGATACAAATGCTACTCACGTTAAGACTCATGTAGGCTGTGGCCAGACGACTTGTATTCTTACCTAGTACAAGCTGGGAGGCACTAATTGGAGAACCAGTCAAATGAGATTTTTTTAATTGTTGTTGTTTACTAATCCAAGAAGACTAGAACCATCTCACTGTCCTATCATGAGAGATTTAATAGGAGTGATATTTAATAGTCAACAGTTCTAAATCTTACCTCTACTGCAAATCGTGCCCAGATTTTGTCATTCCTGGCTTCCATCACCCCCTTCAAGATAGTCAATCCCAACCCTCTGATTAAGTCAGCTATTTCTAAAAAGAATCCCCGTTCTTCACAAAGCATCTGTCACAAGAAAGCAAATTAGAACAAAACAATTTATGAACACTAGTTAAAAAAAAATTCCTGAGATAAAGATGAGTAGAGTCACCACCTCCACAAGCATCTGCCGAGGTGGATTCAGATCCTCAACTATGATAGGACAAACCATAGATTGTGAGCCAACTTCAAATGCCCATGTCGCCCCTCCCTCAAAGTTGTCTTTTAAAAGCAATCCACCTTCGTCGTTGATCATCTGCAAGTTTAGACAAAAGACAAAATAAACCAGCTCAATCATTCATGTTTAAAAAAAAAAAAAAAAAAAAAAAAATAGTCCACCAACAATACAACTGAGTCAAAGTTTCTACTGAAACATTGCTATTTTTCAATTCTAAACTAGTTGTTTAGCATCTTCAAAGCATCAAATATACCAGAACTTCATATACCATAATATTAACTGACTTTCATCAAACTTAAGCCGAACAAGTTTGCTTTCTTTTCATAAATCATCCAACATTCAAGCCCCAACGAACTTTTGTTTTCCACAGAAATAAAATTCATGTCTGTAGAACTCAGTCAACCACCATAAACACTTGGTAGATAGTGAAATGAAGCAAAGAAAATAGACAACATCTGTACCTTAGACTCCCCAGTTTGCTTTAGCTTGTCTGCATGCTTCGTCACACTTTGCAAAAAAAGCATATGCTTGATGGTACGTTCTAGAAGTGCATCAATGCTACACTGTTATATTGCATTGAGCAATCGTCAGTATTTAAATATCATTTTTTTATGGAAATAAGATGAAGAGAAGTAATGACGAACAAAATAAATGCAATTACTTTTGCTCCATTTGGTACAATTTCCCGCAACTCTTTGACACGATCTTGAATCATCTGACGGTCTTTCGGCCTAGGTCTAGGGTTCTCTCCCGGTTTAAGTCTTTTGCGATTTGGTTTAGTCATTTCATTGTTCCTCTTAGAATATGCAGTTGATACACTACCAGCACATTTCACGCTATGACCCTGATCTACCCAAGAACTAACATGGGAGCTATAAATTGAATTAGTCTGAGAACAACTTCCTGCGTCATCCTTGCTAAAGGCAGACTGAAAAGAGCCAGATCCTACAGGCCCTGCCTTCGACATGGACTTCGGAAGTCCAAAAAACTCCCCTTGCACTGGATTAGATATGCTAGTGCGGCCACAGGATGGAGAACTGCTAGGAATGGAGGAGCTACTGATCTTCGTCAATGTAGTCTTGCAAGACATATTATCATCTGAGATCTGCTTGGTAGCAATGTGAGCCCTAGAGACTACAGCATCTAAAAGATGCTCGGTCATCCCCATTCCAGAGAATGTAGCACTGTCTGATATCCCTTGATTAACTGAATAAAGATCAGTACTCACATCAGGCACAATCATAGATGTCGAAGTAACTTTATCCAGATTTGGTCCATCTACAAGAAAATTACTCCACTGTCCACTAAGGAGCTTATTTTTAAAATCCACACCCAAAACATCAAACAAATCATCCCCAGATGAAGGTTGTGAGCATTTATCTTCAAATTTAGAATTGCTTGAGCTTGGAACTGGATCTCCAAGCACATGATTTTGGCAATTATAAAAATAACCAGGCATTTGCCCACTCAAGGACGTATGCCCATCAGGATGAGTGAAAGGGTTGTTCAGAGCTTGATACAAGTCATTATCCATCCCTTGTTTTATTGATGCTGAATTATTTTGGGTATGCTTAACATCTGATGAATTATGTCTTTGACTGCAGCCTCCTGAAAGCATGTGACTGGCGGTTAATTGATCCACTAGACCGGATAAAGTAACTTCCTCTCCTTCTGATAAACTGGCATTTTTAAGTCCGACACTAGCAAGGTTTGTGCAGTAGAGATTATTCTCTGCTGATTTCGGTGGGCTTGCTAGTGAGGATGGAACTATAACCGGAGTTACTTGACTACTCGTCCCACCTAGTAGCTCCCTTGCTTCAAGTATAGGGGTACGAAGAGATCCTCTAGTTAAGCCTCCATTTTTTCTCAAATGAGATGCAACAAAACTACTGCTGTTTGATGCATTTACATTGTTACTAGCAGGATCTTGAACACCAACACCAGTCAAGATCTGTTGTTCAATTAACTTTAATCTGCTAAAGTCGGCACTTGGGGGATTAACAATCGATGGATAACTGAATTCAGACCTTGAATTGTAGAAAGAAGGCTGATGCAACCATGCATCTGGGTTTGAGGGGATAACTTCAGCGCCCACAACTCCATTCTCTGGTTGGCATCTGAAATGATGGTTCTGCTTCATTAATGGATTTTTTTGTTTGCAGTGGTCATCATGGGATTTACCAGAAGTTTGTGTCTGATAAGGGGTTTGAAATGTTGATGCAGTAGCCTGTGTGTTATGCTGAATCTGTCTACCTAGAGAATCCAAAGGTTGGCTAACCGGCCCTGATGGCTGAGATGAACGGCTTTGTCGGTTGGAGCTGTCAGCCAATAAACTAGTGGAGTTTGTCACCTTATAAATTCCAGGTGGATCCAGAGAAACAAGCCCTTCATTTGTAACAGGTGCCCCGACTTTCTCAGCAGAATCTCTCATTCCATAGTTTTCAGATAAAAGGGCTCCAGGTACACATCCCAATCGCAGAATTAAGCTCTTGACATAATTCACAAATTCAATGTTCTCCATAATCTGAAGCAGCAAAAAGGGACATATATATATTAGCCCTCAAGTCAAACAGTCAAATCAACAAATTACTGGGGCAAGTACAAAGATTAATGTCGAAAGTTGGAACACAGCTAGTAGTGACAGCAAGTACTTGATAGAAAAGCTTGCATCAGACAGGATTCTCATTTTGATACAACTGTCACCACGACTCACTAATGCTCTCAGTGGTACAAAGATAAGAAAAATGACCTCTCACATAAAACTTATTGACGTCAGTTGTCAATGACTCATAATTAATTCAAATATCACAGTATGGTATATGAGATGGCATAATTTCATTCAAGAATATGTTGACCCTCTACAGATCCAGACCATGGTTCAAAATGTCATTGTGTATGCAGCGACTCATTTTCATTTTTTTACTTTCAAAACATTTTTGCCTTTATTGTTGATATATGGTATTAGAGTAAAATACCTAGTACTCATATCTTAACCACCTTACTATCAACCAAACCAAGACACAGTGTCATGTTACAACTTAATAAAGCAGACAGACATGCACATGTGCATTGTGTGGGGTGGGTTTGCCTACATGTGTGTAACCTTAGTTTTTTAACATTTCAGAAACATTGTTAAAATGAACTTACAGCCACAGTTGAACCTAGTTGAACAACACCATGAGGAAGAATAGGTATAACTGCAACCGTCTGCAAATGAAATAGAAGTAATTAAATCAAACAGCAATATATAAAACAGCTCAAAATTTAGAACAACTGTCCTATCAGAAAAAATTTTAGAACAACTGAAAAGCTATCAGACCTGCATGCCGTATAAAAACTGGAGTTGCACCTCATTTTGAACCTGCAAGAGCCAAATCAAGATGATATATCAAGTTCAACTTCTACAATCCTGACATATAAAGACAGCTTTCGATAAACATTTGATAAGTCATAGAAGATATCTGCATCAATAAGCATTTATCTAAAAATTTATTATTATAATCCAAGACCTGACATCAGCTTGACTCCATCAAATAAAGACAAACTACTGAATTCTAAAGGATGGATCGTGTGATTACAAATTAAGGTTAAAAAGGTTGACAATAGAAAAGCTTAAAGCAATCCTTATCACTTATTGAGTGAAAAATGGTCATGTAATCCACATAGAATAGACTTGTACAACCGAAAAGCATAAATTTTGACATACCTCTGGCGGATAGGCATCTCTAATGTAATTACTTTCAAGCATCCACTGGTGGTTTCCAGTGAAAGCAGCTCGCCCTACTATTCTGGAAAACAAGAAAGACAAACGCTTGTATATTTGAGCGCACAAAGTAACACTTAAATAGAGAATAAATGTAGGGGGAAAATGCATACCCTTCGCCTACTAAATTAACCTGATTATTTATCATCATCTGGTTAATAAGGAATTGAACTGTGTCTCCTGCTTGAATCCCATGCTGAGAGGAGTTAATTTCGGATGAACCCCACCGTCCTTCCCACTCTCCAAACGGTAAACCAGAACATAGTGGAGGCTCATAGTAACATTCTTCCCATATTAACAACCTGCCAAGAAAATAAATTTTATCATCACAAAATTAACACAAAGATCATCACTCACTCCTGATTCACATATTCCACAATTTTAAACAATTGTCACAACTTCGACAAAACTTGAAACCTTACCATTTTTATTATGGTTTGCTTAGAGAGAAAAAAAAAAAAAAAAACAAACAAACAAACAAACAAAACAAAACAAAACAAAAAGATTTTAGATTTACCTTTTTCTGCTAATTCTATGCACAAAAACTATAAAAACCAAAAAAAAAAAAAAATCTAACAAGAGAACCAGAACAAGACCTCGGTTATACAAAGTAGTTGTAGAAGACAAATGTTAGTGAGGCGTAGCATTTTAGTAAATTTTAATTTTACTAAACATATTTCCAAGCAGCCAAACAGAGAATGACAAAGAGGACCTATTGCAAGCACATGGGTTGATTAGCTGATAAAAATGCAAACTTTTTTTTTTCTTTCTCAAAACAAGAACAAAAGGACTAGTAGAATCAAACAAAGGGGGGCAAATACTGAATACATAGAATGATTTACTGAACACGGGTCCAACACAAAGACGATTTGTCAAAGAAATCGACTTTTATACTCAGATTCTCAAAGACAAAACAGAATAAACCAAAACACATAATTCCCAAAAAAGGCATCAACTACGTATCAAAATACATTATTACGGGTAACCAGTCACAACATACCATGTTTATAGTATCTCACAAACAAGAATATACCCCCCAAAAAAAAATTTCACGTAGACAAGATAATTTGAAGAAGAAAAAACATACTTAGTATTTTGGCAGCCGATCTTCCAGAAGACAGAGTAGCACCAGTTGTTAGCACTACAGAGAGCTTTCAAAAGCTCTTTTAACACAAAGCCCATTTTGAAAATGAAATCACAAACCAAGTAAAAGTAAATGAAAAACAAGACTCTAACTTCCTCTGCATGATCCTCTACCAGCCTGCTTAGTCCTCAAACCACCACTCCTTTTTCTCTCTGGATCCAGGTTGCCACCTATCATTCTTCGAAACCCCATGTTAGCAGGAATCTTCTAAGCTAGTTGAACACGATAATCAGCTGTGAAATGGCCATGGTTTTTGAGGTTGAGAGTTGAGAGTGAGAGCTCTGTTTGTGTTTAATTCCTCAAGTCTTTCACTTTCGATGCGTTTTTGTGTGGGAACTGGGAACTGGCAAGTGTGTGAGAGTGTGTTGTAAAGGCAATTCAAGAAAGGGACGTGGAGTTGAGTGGAAATTACGAAAGATGCCACTGAGGGTAGTTTTTGTCGGTATTTGGTCAGAGAGATGTTCTTGCTGATGGTGAGTCTGAACAGGTGATGAGAGAGATAGTGCGGGTATGCTGTAGTGATGACGTCACTTTTCACATTGCCCTTGCTGTTTTTGGAAATTACGGAACTGTCACTCAATGTCACTTCTAGTTTTTTGCCGCACCCCAACTCCCCTACGGTATGTGATCAGATTCAGGACAAATTCTTTCGACAATCATTTTATACTATTTGCGTAATTACAAATACTTTCTGTCGTTTCACAAAAAAATACCCTTTTTGTATTTTTTTTTTAAATTACATAATATTTTATAAAAAAAAAAAAAAGTTTCGATTGATCTTGAATATAAAATAATATATCCATTTCAAAATAATAATAATAATGACCTTTCGTTTTTTTGAGTTAAAAATAATATGACTTATCTTAACTAACGAAAATACATAATTTATGAAACAAAATTTTAACTATTTTTTGCAGTGGGGAGAGTCATGGTCCCTAAGTGCCACCTATGCCCCCACCATTAGTGAGGTTTTTTTCGTTTTATATTACAATATAATTACGGCTAGTTGTCGGACTCCTTAATAAAAATTCTATGATACAATTCAGATTTCAACACTTATTTTACTTTACTTTCTAATTGTAGGGGGAGAGAAATATATACTAAATGTAAAAGCTATTTTTCAACTAAAAAGATTTATGAGTAATTTATCCAAATACAAATGCATTATAAGGTAATTATCCACTTCTTGTAAATATGAGCACTCGAACCCTGTCATTGCTTGTTAAAACAAGCTAGATAGGTTTGGTCATCACATCAAACCACTTGAGAGTATTAGTGGGATAACTTATAAAGGTAAAAGATACGTATATCACTAACTTTATTTCATCTTATCACATTTCTATTCGATTTTTTTAAATATAAATTACTTCCATTATTCTTTTTACAAATATAATTTGGATAAAAGTAAAATAATATATATTTTTTTATTTATCTTATGTATTAATATAAAAAGAAAAATAAGTAATATACATATGAATCAATTATTTTGTGCAAGTTTAGGAATGTATTATGTCTCTTTAATGTAAGACATGTAGAAGGGAGCTGTCTTTTTCTCACAAGCTGGACAAAAATATTCCTTCTTTTGAGGGAATTTGCAAAAAATAGATGGAAAAACTAAAACAGTTTTAAAGGATGATGCTGTACATATTGCCTACATTATACATGCTTCAAAAAGGAAATAAAAGGGGGACTGGATCTCAAAATGTAAACCAAAGGGCCGGTTAGTAACTGGAAACAGGTTGGATTATTATTTCTACCTTGCCCTCTCTAGGAGCCTCTTTAACAAATCAAAGTGCTTTCATTTTTTTTAGCTAAAATTTAAATCTCTTATCTCAACTAGCAATTTTAAATCATTTGTCAATTTGCCATTATTTTTAATTTATACAATATCAAAATAATATAATGATCTAATTTTGATGGTTGTAATGTAAAGTGAAGAAGTACAGTGAGATAGTAAAATTTATAATCATAAGAGAATTTTTATAAATTCAATTAAAACATTTGAATCATCGTCAAAGTGGCTTATTGGTATAATGTGAATTCAATAGATAATAATGTAGGTTCGCCTCGTCCCTACTATTAAATAATATTAAAAAAAAAAAAAAAAAAAAAAGAAACCCTAAAACATTTGAGTTCTAAAGTCAGATAGGGTAAGAATAAAATAGAGATCAAACAAGTAAATTAAAACCTATCCAACAAACCCATCTCCAGCATGCGCAGTGTTGAGCCCATAACCACAAACACCCCTATAAAGTGCAAAGCTTCTAAGCTTTAAAACTTATGGTAATTTTGAGGTTGAAAATTTAAGCCAAAAGACGAAAGTATTCTCTTCAGGCATCAACCACATATGAAAGGCAATGCATTTGCAGGCAAGCCTCTGAGTCTGGGGCACTTACATTTCATAATTATTAAATTATGTGCCTTTCGAGACTACAATTAACTGGGCACATCATGACCCTAAAACCCTAACTAGCATAACAGGGTATAAACATGGGATAAAATTCATTTATTTTCCCTATTTACTTGTATATTGTTTTCCAATTGGTTTCTTCTTGTCTATGCACGATATTTGGTACCTTTTTTTTTTATATATACTTAATTGTTAATCAAATCCAAGGCTGAAAATAACAATTAATTCTCCCACTGATATTATACAATTTTCTGGTCCATTGTTCTCTTCTTTTGTTGCTTGCTCCTTGTGGAAGATTTTATATGTTGTAGTTGGCTGACATGCCAGTTACTGTCCCTACCTTTTTCCAATTAAATTACCAGATAATGTTGTTTGATTATAATAACCTTAAAAACACTTAAACTTTCTTAGGTGGTTGTGACCCCGTTGATGCTTCTATTCCATCCTCCTTCAGTTTAATAATTATAAATTATTACCTCAATAAAATATTATTACTCCACATGGTGGGTGACTTGTTAGGGCTGGGAAATTCTTTTTTTTTTTTTTTTTTTTTTTGTGTAAGCTATAGGCTTTGATGAATTATGATAACTTCTTAGCCATAGATTACATGATCACCCATAGATCCAATGGGTGGGATTGTTTGGAAAAGCTGGTGAGAATTAATGTGTTTATTTTAAGATGGGGTCGGTGACTGTTCTGTCACTTGTGGTAATATATAAATAATTAGATAAGGAAAAAATATATTGGGGAGGACATAAAAAGATGGAGCTGTGGTTGGAGACACATGAGGGGGTGTGTGCTTCTTTTCCTGCTATGTGATTACTTTATTACATGCAATAGTAATTTTTGTGGGAAAATGGGTAAACGATTCCTATTCAAAGGTAAAGATGAATGTGCTCTTTCATGTATTTTATTGATTCTTTGACTGAGCTTCTACTTCTTAGTCTTTGTCCATGTAGTGTATGCACTTTAGAGGAAGTAGAAGTATAATTTACTCAAGTAGATTCAACAACCAAAGGATGAGGATATGACTTAATAATTTGTCTTGTTAAATCTAGTTATTCTTGTTATAGTGTTGTACATTATGTCGCATATGAGGCAGAAACTTTTTCCAATTGAGTTCGTATTGTCAAAAGCATTATTGAACAGTCAAAAGAATTTTAGTTCTATTTTTAGTTTAAATGAAGGAAACATCACTTTGATAAAAATGCAATAGATCTTTTCTAAACTTAGATTGTGTATAATAAAACAACTTGAATTTTTTTTTTCTCCAAAAGCATTTAATTATTTTTTGTTTTACATAAAGTATTTTCTACTTTTTTTTGTATTAAACATAAAGCATTTTCTACTTTCTATAGCTTTTTATCAAATACAATTCCCCATACAAGCACTCCTAAATGCGCCACTGCCACCCAGTTTTGCTTCTTTGATCTAAAGGTTGAGTTCAAGTGCCTCTACACCTAAAAGTGGATAATTTCTTAAATAGCTTATAAGTGTGGACAATTTGCCAAAAAGTCTCATTAATATATGAGCAGTTTTCTCACTTTATGTAAGTCGCTCTCTCCAGTCTATTTGAGAGTAGAGTTTCAGACTGTACCTCAGAAACTTATATCATGAGGTTTTGATAGTTGTAAAAATATATTTGTACTGTTAAAAAAAAAAAAAATCCCCATATAAGCAAAAGCTGGGAGGAAATAATCATTAATAGGAAATGGATCATCCTACCATATGCGCCCTAATAATAATACTGGACAGTTTATATCAATTGTATTAAAACTTGATGATTTAAAGAGGACAAAAGCTCACATCTTAACTTGATTGGATAGTGTACCATAAAAAATAAAATAAGTCAAAATGTGTGTAGCTACAATGGCAGCCACACCGCTTGTGACCAGCAGCAAGGGTCACGAGTTCGACATCCTACCACCAAAAGAAAAAGTGGCTAGTTTTCCTTTCACCTTAATGTGGGTTGTTTTCCACCCATGTGTAGGTTGTTCTCTTCTGTACGGAAACTAGTCCTCAAGCCGCGTCACTAGTGCTTTATCCTGCTTAGTCTTATTTGTCTCATAGACTAATCTCAATAATAAAAATAAAAAATAAAAATAAAAATAAGTACAATCGATGGAATAATGTCTCCCCTCATAAGTTTGTTGTCAAAGGATTAAATTCCATCAATAATTGTCAATGTGTGAAGATATGTTTCCTCAGTATAATGAGACTAGATATATAAGCCACGAATGTACTACTCGATTGTGCTGTAAGAGTAGATATTTTATTAGCATTTGTGGGAAAAACAATTTCTTGTATTGTGAAAATAGACATTTAAACCGCACATCACATATTTAGTGCTTGATTGTGTTATAGGAGATGTAGAACATAATTTGAATTGTATTGTGCTGTGGGAGCATATTCGATCTGCATATATAGTGTTTGATTTTATAGATCTATCATGTTTTAAACACGATCAATGTCGACTTTTTTAAATAAACAATTCCTTAAAATTTAAGAATTGTAAATAATAATAATAATAATAATAATTGTTGATTCTCTATTGCATATGTGCAAGATTTGGGTCATAGCAAAATCCAAACACCAAAATATAACTCCTTTTGGTTTTCCACTCCTTTTATAAATTTAACAGCGCAACAAAATCCACCTGGGGAAACAATCAATTGTTTGTTAATAGTCTCTTATACTATCCTAATGATTGTCACCAGATGGAGAAATTTCATATATGGATAAGTTTCTCAAAGGAGTTTTATATATATATAACACTAAAAAACTAGACACTTGTTTCATTAGCACCGAAGAACTAAAATAAGTTTTAATAGCACTAAAACATTGTTCAATTTTTTTTAATAACAAAAACATCCTTGATTCTATTAAAATAGACTTATTAGCAAAAACAGACTTCGTTAATGAAAATAATTAGCGAAAACAGACATAGTTAGCAAACCCTATACCATTCCCGAACTAATTGTGTCTTCACGACAATACGCATTCATTGTTTGCTAATCAACCTCAACACACAAGCATTTATATTTTCAACCTGTGAAATTTTTTGTTTTGATGGAGCTTTTGTGGATGATTGTTGAAAAGCTTGGTGGGGTTTTTTTGTGAGGATTTTTATATTTAGGTTCAACACACAAGCATCTATATATTCAATCTGTGAAATTTTTGTTTAAATGGAGTTTTTGTGGATGATTATTGAAAAGCTTGGTGGGTTTTGTTTGTGATGAATCTTTGTATCTGGATTCTTGAAACTAAATTGAGTTTGTAGCAATTCATAGTGAAGAAAAAGTTTTAGAGCTAGCAGTTTGTAGTGGAGAAGAAGAGTAGTATTGGATTTTCATTTCATAAGTCATTTAATAAAGGGTAATATTGGCTTTTCACTTTAGTATATGCTAATAAAACTCAAATCAGTTCTTAAGTGCTAATGAAACTAGCCCTCGGTTCTTAGGTGTCATTTCATGAGATGTACTCTTTCTCAAAAATCTAAAATGGACTATAAAAAATATATATACAAAAAAAAAAAAAAAAAACCCTTGTATTTAGTTATGGCAAAAATCAATGCAATATCATCTTTTGATTTCATTTATCGTGTATTCTGTGTTCTTTTAAATGAAAATATTCATCGTGTTTTCTGTGTTAAAGAAAGGATGAGATTGTTAGGCTTCAATTCATTACTAATATATAGCACACATGCAAAAGAAATTTGAATATGTTTATAGGTGTTTGTAAGGAAAACTATTCGATAGTATAGTTATCCATTTAATTGTAATCAATCATATATTATATTTAACTGGGTTAACTGCACTAAGATTTCATGTATTTATTCCTCTTAACAAAGCAAGAGAAATTTTTAAAATTCAACACAATCATACCTTGCCAGTACACTCATCTGTCAATTTTTTTTATGTGAGGGGGACAATTTCATCATTTTACTTATCATATAAAACAAATAATTCCATAATTAGTCTGAAAAATTTTATAATTATAATTCTAACTTAAAAACATTTTCAAAACAACCTATAAAGGTTTCATAACTATAAAGTTACCCCAAATCCTAAAAAACAAATAAAAAAGGTTAGAAACTCCACGAGAAGTGGATTCAACTGTATATCAAGATTGAATCTTTACCCGCAACAAGAGGAGATTTGATCTCCTCCATCATAGATCATCACCCAAAACTAGAAGAATGATAATTAATGATCATTTCTGCAAAGGGGATCGTTTATATCTTCTAAAAGAGGAAGTCTTTGATAATCCCCTACTATTGTAGGGGAGAACACAATCTCACTACAAGGAGTGGGCAATCATCGATTCAAATTTTAAAATTGAAAAATTGAATATGTTGTCCTTAGTTGAGCTTGCGCAGACCAGCCAAAACCGAACATGCTTAGTTTAGTTCAATTCGGTTAGGATTGGTTTTCTTGGTTTTAGGCTTTGTTTTTGCACCTTATACACAACAAATCCAAGTCCTATTAACAAGTAACCAGTCACCAGCAATGGTAGGCACCAATAGCGATTTTCTAACAACAAAAAATGAGAAGAATATTGGAAACAAAAATATTATGAGTAAAATTCTCTCTTGTATTTACTAAATTAAGATAAAGATATTGATCTAATTGAAACTAATAAAAAAGAAATATCTTTTGATTCTGCATTAACTTTTGTACATAACACAAAAATCTTTGACAAAATCTAATTCTCCATCTAAAAGAAGTTTTACAAAATTAAAATGCAATATAAAAGGAATTGAGGTCGATGGTGAGAGAAATCAAGAGGAACCAACATAAGCTCCTCACCGGCCAAAGAAACAATGAAATGAATTGGATAACAAAAATTGAATAGTTGAAGAGATAAAAAGATAAGCTAGAGAAAAGATGAAGAAGAAGAGAAAAACTATAGAGAGATGAGAGAAGGCTCTTGAGGGAGACAAAGAGGTCAAATTGAAGAAAAAGGGGAAAACATTAGGGTTAGAGAAAAAAAATTACTATATATAGGTCAGATTCAGTTCAAGTCTCGAGTTTAGAGACCCAAACTGAATAAAAACTAAATTCTATCGATTCCTATTCATATGAACCAAACACAAACTGACCTATCATGTTATCACCAAAATAAACCCAAACAGCCAAAATTGGTTTGGTTTGGTTAGCTTCGTGTTAATGTGCCTAACCCTATGCATTATTGGTGGTGTTTGTAAATTTTTGTTTTGTTCTTTTTCCCAACGTTTTCTAGGAAAAGTAAATGACAATTTCGACTTTTATAAAGTCCGGGGACAATTTCTTCTTTTTAAAGTCAATAGGTTAAGTTTAATTGTGGTTGACTACCAACAAGGTATGTTTGTGCTAAGTTTATGAAACTTCTCAATATTTTGCTAAAAGAAATAAAAGTAGGGTATGTTTGTAAAACTAGCCTTATCTAATTTAAAAATTCTCTCCCTTAACCATTCCAATAATCATTGTTTATATATATATATATATATATATATATAAACCTGTATTTCTAACTGCATTCTTAAAATAAATTTAAAATTATAATTATATTAGTAAAGTATGACACAATCTTTAATGCACTCTGATGTATAAACTATTGAAGATTTTATAGTAATAAAATCATACAAAATGATGCTTCAAAAAAAAAAATCATACAAAATGAGTTCATCTTCTTCGTGTTTCTTTTTGTCTTTGATGTTGCCATCTGTGTCATCTTTACTTATGCAGACAAAGCTTGCAAAGTTGGATCACAAATATGAATAGCAACAGGTACGGTCAGGCAAATTTGGAAAAACCCGCACCCGTAAATTTTATTTTTTTGTGTAAATTTTATTTTAATCTTTGAGATTTAAAATATATATATATATATATAAAGTTTTCAAGTGTTTTGGGAAACAACTTTTTTACCCCTAATTTTTTTAAAACTTTTCAAAAAAGTCTAAACCGTTAATCAATTGATAGTTAATATTAACAAAATGTATAAAAAAAATATTTTTTTCCCTTGATGGTTATTAGTGACACATAAATTACTAAATTACCCTCATAAAATAAAAAATTTATAAGTAAAATTTTCTAAAATGTTCTTAAATTTAAGTTATTAAATTATAATTTAAACTATCTAAAATCACGGTTGACCTTCAGTTGACGAGCAGTTTGAGTTTTTTTGAAGAGTTTTGAAAAAGTTTGGGATAAAAAAATCTATTTCCAGAAGATGTTTAAAAACCTAATATTTTTTGAAATCTCAAAAACTAAAATGATATTTTTTTTAAACTTTGTAAATTTTATTTACTCCAGTCAAATTTCATAGGTTCAGATCTTGGGTTTGATATAACTCACATTCCACCGTAAAAGCGTAAAAATTTTTAAAAAATATTTTAAAGCCAATCTATGATACAATTAATATAATCTAATAATCAAAGTTTTTATCATTTTCAAATCCTAACAATAACATGAACATAAGAATAAATCAAAATAAATATTTTAGCCCAAAATAAAACCAACAAACATTAAGTTTGAAAATAATAAATTCAAAATAAAAAAATATATATATATAAATCTGATAAATTCAACATAATAAAATATAAAATATGCTGGTTGGTGAATGTGAGTGTGAATTTCTTTTTCTAGCATTATAAAATACATCATTTTGAGTATAGTTCTTATATATATATATATATATTTATATTTATAGATATTTATTTATAATATTTCTTTTAATTTTGTAAGTTCATGGGTGCGAGTACAGATTTTTCTTCACACTTGGACCCAAACCCAAACTCACATTGGGTGTGAGATTTCATATCCACACCCGTCCACGAACCCACTTAATAAATTCACCTCTGTCCATTACAGATAAAAGTCCACAGGTTCATAGATTTCCAGGTGGAATTGTCGTCCCTAATTCAAAACATGTGAGGCATTTCAACACTATGAGTATAAACATAATTTTTTTTCTTCCAATGAGTTACATTCTTACCATTGAACTTGTCTAATTTCACAAAATTCATCATTTTAAGAACCGTTGAATCTAATCCATAATAAGACGTAAAGATTATTAAGGTCGGAACAACAAATATGTCGAAATAGTGGTTTTGAGAATTGTAGTCACTTTCCTTGGAGTCTTGTTTATACTCACTCAAAGAGTTTGATATTGAAAATGGAAAGAAATAAAATATCGGTGATGGAAAATGGAAAGAAGGTGTGCGGTTATAGGTTCGGCAGTGAGTTGTGGTTAAATGAAAATGATGAGTAAAATAAGAAACAAATGAATGACTAGTGTTCTTAAGTGACTACTCATCTTTAACAAATTATATTTTTTAAAAATTTTAAATTAAATTTAATTATTAAATATAAATACTTTCTATTAAATATATATAAATACTTTTTATCTTTTAATATTATAAACAGGAAAAATGAGGATGTGGACCCTTTCCTCATCCCCATTTGGATTTGAGGATGGATTTTCATTCTCATCCTTATCCTCAATCTCCTAAAATTCTCAAATACTCTCTCAACTAAGGATAGGGATTTAAGGCCTCGTTGACAATTGTAATGTAAAATCATAAGATGTGATAAATTTAACAACACAAAGGTTGATTCTAAATATTCATTAGACATTAATAAAGCATTTTTTTAATTAAAAAAAAAAGAATTTATTACACATAGTCACTTTTAAATCAATATGATTTACCAAATAAACGTGGCACAGCAACACTAGTTCTCTCCCAATGACTTTTTTTTTTTTTTTTTTTTCCCTTTTTGGTGAGGGAGAGAGATTAAATTTAAAGAAAACTACTATTACCTTGTGTTTTAGGATAAATATGAAACTTGAACTTTTGACCTGTTAACATCAACTAAAGTGTTCAACCATTTTTACTAAGGATTAGTATGCTAGTTCTCTCCCTATGACTTGATAACACTATAATTGGATTGTTATGAACACCTAGATTTCTACTTGATCAAAATGTAAACTTTAATGGTGCGTTTACTTCAGTTACAGGAATTGGAATCGGAATCGGAACTATCTAGAATCGAAATGGCTTGTAATCAGAATAATGTATCGAAATTAGAATAAGTTGTTTACTTCAACTGTAGGAACTGAAATCGGAATTAATACTATTCTCATTGAGCTATTTAATTTGCTTTGGAATCGGAATTAATTAGTTACAAGTTATAAAAATACTTTTGATTAAACTTACGAATTAATTACAATATGCAAAATTGCGTTTAAAATATAGTGTCATCTTTTTGTCATGTAACTTGTCATAATATGCCAAAAAAAAATTAATAATATTATCGTAACCATATTTTGTTTTTTTTTTTTAAAAAAAAAAAGAATAATTATATATCTATATTGTATATCAAGTCGTGATTTTTTTTTAATATAAAATGATACCTAAAAATATGCTTACAATAATATTGTTAAGAAAGTAGTTTCTTAACAATATTATTGTAAGCATATATTTTTTTATATATATAAAAGGTTGTGATTTAATATATATATATATATATATAGAGAGAGAATAAACAACAAAGAAGCTTCTTATTTCTTAACAATAAAGAAGTGTGTAATAGACTTTTTACTTTGCACAACGGAATAAGAATGAGATTCCCAAGTGAGGTGAGGGAAATGAGATTCTCATTTCATAACCCTAAATTCATGTGAGATTCATAATTTCATTCTCATTATGGAGTTATTTCAAAACAAGTAAACATCATTAATCACTTTCATTCCTAGTTCTTATTTTTCAATACATCAAGTAAACACATCATAAGTTTGCTTCAAAAAAAAATGTAAACTTTAAATTTCTTTCAAAAAAAATAATAATAAATTGTAAACTTAAGTTTGGAATTAAATCAATAAAAAAAGAAAAAAAGATTTGACCCACTGTAGAAGATAGGATTGAATAGTGATTCAAATGGCAATTTGTTAAAGAAAAACAAGTAAAAGTGGTTGAATATGTAGATATGCATATCTTTTATCTCACTAAAATCTTGGTCCACCTTGGATTTAGTTGTCTACCTTATAATCAAGCCAAAATGATTAAGCAACTAAGCCCACATCACCATGACCAAAAACCCTAAAAAAAAGGGTAAACTAAAGGCGGTGTCCAAAGGGAAAGAGCAATGACCCCACAAAGATTAACCAAAAGTCAATCATTTATTCACTACAAGTATGAATACAAGAAACCCAACTATGATGATTAGGGTTTTGGGCATTTATTTGGGTGGAAAATGAAAAATGGAAAATGGCCAAGTGTGGAAGTGCTCCACCACCACAACCCCACATAGAATGATTTGACGGAAAGCCATTCATAAAAAGCTAACTCTATATTGCGTAAAGAAGAGATAACCCACCACAATCTTGAAACAAATAAGCATGAGAATCTTGACTAGAGGACATACCATCACCCATGCCCCAATTAGTGTTATGTACATGTTGTTTCCCGAATCCAATTTGGATTTCTCCATCTTCATGTTTTGTCTACATTTCCAGACAGTACCTTATTATTATGGCTTTAGCCCAACAAATTTATTTAATTTTTTTCCCTAAGGTCTTATAGTGAAATATGTACAGCTTTCTAATCTGCCATTTGTCTTTCACCTTATTTGTTGTGTTAGCATCACATCCACTGGTTGTAGCCTGTAGGATCCACCGTACCCTCTTGAAATATAGCCTTTCCATAATTTTGGGCACAAAACTACCAAACGAGTTGTCGGTAATATAACTGTTAAGTAGTTGTAATTATCAGTTACAAATGATCTCGACCTCAATTTTTAGTGAATATTTGCTTTAGAAATCATTTCTCAAACACAAAAGTGTTTCAAACACTCTTTAAAAAAAAGGAAAGAAAGTGTCTCGAACATTTTTATTGACCACCCAATTTGATAATAAAAAATATTTATTCAACCTAATAATATCCCAAAAAAATAATATCTAAAAAAAATTATGTAAGACTTAATCTAAAATCTGTTTTAAGAAGGAAGTCCCAAATTAAAAAAGTTGATACTGGTATATCTATAGGTATTTCATATTGAAGATAACAATCAACCATGAAAGTGATTAAAATGATTAAAAATTTGATATTTTTCTTCTTGAAATGTCAACCGCACTATAACAACTAAAATATGGGATATTATCAAATCGAAAATTATATCCTTCATAACCAAACCATATCAAACATCGTTAAATAGAGGTTTTAAGAACAATATACATAATATAATCATAGTTTTGAACCTTTTAGTGGATAAGTTTGATTGAAAAGAAAAAAAAAAAAAATAAAATAAAACGCTTAATACACGAGAAAGCCGAAAGGCTTTGGGCCCCATAAGCATGCTCCCACTCAGTATTATGACTGAGATCGAATGATGATATATTTTTCTGCTAAGATTTTGAATAATAAAGCTGAAATTGCATATAGACAATAAAAATCAGGATACAGTAAAGCTTTCTCTTTGTTTCCATACAATCAAGTTGTTAAAGCAAACGACAAATTTTTTATGATACAAATCTGATAAAATCATTTGTTTCGTTTTCATGTAATTAATTAGTAATACAGCAATAAAAAAACAAAATTAAATATGCTGCTGAGGTATGGAACTGAGCAGTTGAAGTGTTAGATAATGAGTTTCAGCTAGGGATGTTTCCCTTTTGTTGCTCCATATGCAAGAGAAATTTGCCTTCTAAGACATATAATTCTTATTAACTTTTACATATAATTATTATTATAGTAAAAAATACACGAATATGTGTAGATTATTATTAGATTAAATCAGTCCATAATTTTAAAGTAATTGATGAATAAAAGTTAAATTCAACAATAGAGATATAGCGAAGATTTTAAACATGAATGAAATTCATTAAAGTTCCCCAACTTGTTATACCTATTTAGCAGATGGCCTTAAAATCTTGTACGAAAAGAAGTTGATAAGGCTGAATATTTGTTTTTGGGTGCATGCATATGTGCAAGCAAAACATATGCAACCATACTGATTTAATTGAATGATGCCAATGAAGTAGATAAGGCAGAGTGATCATACGTACAATCGAACTGTGTAAATCAGATAAGGGCATAAAGTGGTTGACATGACTAAAGAATGGCAACTTGCTTCAATTTGTGGTCAGCATTTTCTTCTTAAAAATCACGAGTAAGAATGAGAATTTGAGGCATTTCTGTGTACCATCCAATGTGCAACTTAACCAATAAATTGGATTTGTTTGTTTCCTTCGAAAGAATTTGTTGTGCGACAATGTATCATTTCCTGCACGTTTAAGATTATTTTTATTGCAACTGCTTTTGAGTGAAAGCATGTTTTAAAACTTGTCAAAAAAAAAAAAAAAAGTTCTAAAAATGTGAAGTTTTCAGGTTCACATGTAATTTCCAAATATATCCATTTAATATATATATATATATATATATATATTTTTTCATATGTGTAAGACAGTAAGGTGGAGTTTGTTTTTCAAAGTTGGATTGAGGTTGGAGTAATTCTAATAAAAAAAAGTTATGGGTCCTGCTGTGGCGCGGATTAATGAATCCCGCCACAAACGTCCACACTTTTATGTTTTATTTATTTATTTTTATTAAATTAATATATTTAAAAATTAATTTAATAATATTTTTAAAATTTATTTTCAATTATAAATTAGTTATTTTTAAAAAATATTTAAATGTTTTATACAAACAAATTAATTTAACCAAATTTAATTTCATTTAAATTTTGTACATAATTTATTTTCTTAGAATTTATTTTCAATGATTTTAATTATTCAAAAATTAATTTAATCTAATATTATACTAACTAATATCATATTGTATCAAACATTATATATATATATATATATATATCACATTATCTCAAATAAAATATAACACTATTTTTGGTTCAATTTTATACTACATCAAACATATCAGATGCTACTAATCTGGCTCAATCCTTTCATATTTAATCTAATAAATTCCTTTAAATAGTTTAATGCAATCCTATGTGTTAATTAAATAGGTCCTAAGAGAATAGTTTTGGTAACCAACATCAACATGCATGAAATTCTAATTAAAGAGTATAAAATAGTGAAAAGTAATTTTGATTACCTAAAAGAAAAATCTATACTACTAAATGTAATTTCCATTTTTCACATAAAAATTGAAAATTTAAAATTGACACAGATAGACATGCTTGTAACACAAATTTAATTGGAAAGTGGAAGAGCACTTTTTGATTGTCAATGATAGAGAAAAATGATGGTGTGTGACAAAGAGAAGAAAGGCAATAATGAATCGAAGCATAGACAAAAAGAATTTGGCATGGATGATATATAATTGTGGATCATTCTCATTTTGCAAATCTACAATGATAAACCATCATTTCTACTCGAAACATGCAAACGCATGCATGCAATGACAAATCCACCTTAGAGAAGACATCAATTGAATTCATATGCACGTTTCATAAATTTTTTTTGTCAAGAATTTGATGCATCATCTCCTTCACTTTAAAGTTAAATCTCATTAGTAGAGGAAGAAACTATATTTTCTCCATTTTTCATTGTTTTTTCTTTTTTAAAAAGTCCTTGAAAAGTTAGTAGTAATAAGTCCCAAATCAATCCTGAACTTATTCAAATAATTCCCTTTCTTACCAATTCAGTTATAAATTTGTCAAATTAGCTATAGTAAATTTTCTGATGAAAATAGAAACTAACCCAATTTTGTAAAGCAATAGTAGGTTTTTGAAAAGTTTCTACTGATATCACTATCTAATCTGGTTTAGTAGTAGAAAATACTCATTTAATTTAACAGTGTCCCAAATTTTAATCTGATATAGGTATGTAGTATTTAAAAAAAAAAAAAAAAAACAGAGCGGAATAAAAGTTCCTAATTACATCTAGGGGAGACAATATTCCCCAAAAGAGAGAGAGAGAGAGAGAGAGAGAGAGTGGAAGAGAGAAAATTTCCTAATAATATCCATGGGAGATATGTTGAATTTAGTCAAAGAATTTTTCACGAATTGCAAAACACTAGAAAATAATTTGACCGATTCTGTAAACACCAAAATGTTGGAGATTGAGATCAATAGAATAATTATTATAATAATAATTATTATTATTATTATTTGCTTTTTTGAAATGAGAGATCAATAGAATTTATCAAAAGAAGTTATTTAAGCTTCTTTTTGGTATTGGTTCCATTTAAATTGGACCACCCCCTATTAGTCCTGGCCCAATATTATGGATTATAACAATCCCAAAACTACATGCGCTACGCCCAACCTAATTTTCCGGCCACCTCCAAATGCACCCACATACCTCCCAATAACGATTGTATTTCTTCGTAAGTCCATCTTTTTTATCATTCCAATTGAGGCCTTTTTTTTTCTTTCCAGCATTGTTCTGTTGCTAGATTTTCTCTATAAGATTTGCACAATCATTAATATCTTAGTTGAATCTATTGCTTTGCCCAGCTTTGTTACTTTTCAAAAAAAAAAAAAAATCGAAATCGAAATATTATTAAATTGAATTAGCATTCTTTACTATTAAACTATACCGCGCTGCGCTCACCTAGTAACCAAGTTTATACAGTCATACTTGACATCAATACATATTCCCCAACCAATGTCTCTGATATTCTCAATCAATATATACTCAAATGGCGAAAAACACGTCTAATATAATAAAAGCTAACAAAAAATTAAATTCATATACTTAACTTTTGGAGATAAATATTACTGTCTGAAAATATGATTTATACACCAAATTGTAAGTACTCATAACTAAAAATTTTAAAATCAACTTTATTATAAGCACTCAATCTAATATCAAAGCTAATCTTATGAAAATAAATTCATTTGTTTACCTAAAATGACCCAATTTAACTATTAGTACACACAAAGTTAAGTTTAAACAACTCTTCGTATTTTTTTTTTTTTTAAAAAAAACACTCTTCTTATATTTTTTTCTTTATTTTATAGAAACTTTAATTCTAACTAATCATATTTCTCAAGATCAACTTGTAAGTTTTGAATTACTAATCTCACCGTTATTTTAGTTCACATGACTTGTATATAGTAGACTTGTCAGTCAAAATTAATTAGTCAATACAAATACAAGTATAATTATCTTCTTTTTTTTTTTTTAATATTATTGAAAACATCAATCCCCTTTTTCAAACCTCTAGACTTTATTTAAGAAACATCAACATAAACAATATTTGAAATATAATTTGAAATATAATCGAATCAAGATCAGCTAAAATTGCTTCTGAAAACTAAAGTGAATAGCTGATGAGCTGCCTCATTATTCTTCTTATGAGTAAATTGACACCAAACATTGTCCAACTCAAATAACATCAACAAGATATTCCTAATAATAAGACCTTTCATAGTAGAAAAGTTCTTAGTCTGCATAGCCAAGATAACCAATCGAACATCCGTTTCCACAATATAAGGTTTGAGATCATGAGCCAAAACAAACTTCAATCCCTTTTTTGATTGCCAAACATTCCACCAAAAAAGGAGTGAAAAAACTAGCTAAGTTTATAGACAAAGCACCCTTAACCTCTCTCTAGTGATTATGGATCAAGACTTCAATCCCTATAAAATCGGATCCAAAGGAAAACATCAATTCTTAACTACAAAGGAAAAATAAATATTTTTTAGAACTAGAATTAGAACATCTATCAATTTACTAAATTATTTTTTTCCTACAATAATTATTAATGTTTTGGAAACCAATTCGAACAAGAAGAAAACAAATTCTTACAACTTTAGCCTCCATTTTGTTTTCGTTTTTTAACTTCCTTTTAGAAAAAATTGTGATAATCATGAGCTTTAACTGTAGTAAGATTTCAAATTAGGCTTAATGTATTAGGATAAATTGATGAGCATGGAAAATATTTGAATTCAATTATTTAAATCTTAAATTAGAGTTTAAGCATATTAGGAAAGATTAATAGATATGGAAAGTATTTAATAAGATTATCTATAATGGTCATTTTGTTTTAGGTTAATTTTGTAATAAACTTTTATAATAAAATCTAAGCATGTAAATCATAGTTTTGGGTGACAATATCTACAAACTTAACTTTATATTTAATGTTACAAGGATACTAATGAGTTTAATTAGCGAAAACTCATACAAATTATATAACTGATGTAGAATATCTGAATATTGTTCACACTAGGGTTTAGGGGGTTTGGTTTTTATTTCAATATTATAATAAGAAAAAAGAAAGTTGTAAAGGAATTCTTTTAATCTCTTATTAATATAAACTTGTTATAAATAAATTTAAGAAACCATATTCTTTTTTTTTTTTTTTTTGGTTCTATAATTTTCTTATCTTAAGAATAAATTATGAAAATATATTTATTCTTACAGATTAAAAACAATTGACAAACAATGAAATTGACATGACTTAAGATGGATGATGTCTGCTTACGCACCACAAGTGTTATGGAATAAGAAATACTTAAATTTATTAAAGGTAGCAATACAAAATTCAGATGAAAAGAAGGAAAATAATATGCATAATGTGACATCTCTAACCTTAAACAACAAAAAATAATGTGCAAGTGCCAGACGTGCGTGTATATATATGGAACTGACGAGTGATCACTTTTGCAACTGGGCCTATTTTATGTAAACTTCGAGGGCAGGAAGGGTGCCATCTGCAATTGTGGCCCATCCACCAGAAATTCAAATATGTATATAGTCGTAGTAGGTGTTTCAACTATGAGGATCAATGCGAGAAGACAAAGATACACATTATATCCTATTCAAGATTTTTCTAAAACTATTGTTTTAAAATATCTATAAAAACAATACTTTCACTCAATCTTTTTTATCTCTTCCGGGAATTCGAATTTCTGACATCACCATTGTACTAAGACATGTAGTTACGACGTGTAGTTACGACATGTAGTTACTAGTTACCACTAAACTATATATATATATATATATAGTATTTTTATAATCAGAATATCTTAACTTTAAAAAGTAAGGATCAACCAATCAAATTCATTCATTGCATTCTCTCTCTTAAAACAAATTACTTTTACTATTTAATTCAAATAAAATGGATGAATTTGATTGGTTAGTCCTTACATTTTAAAGTTAGGATATCCTGATTATAAAAGTCCTATATATATGTATAGGACTTTTAAAATCAGGTATACTTGAATTTAAAAAATAAGAACCAATCAATCAAATTTATCCATTGCATTTGAATTAAATAAGATAGATAATTTGTTTTAAGAGAGAGAATGGAATGAATGAATTTGATTGATTGGTTCTTTCTTTTTAAAATCAGATATACCTTATTATAAAAACATTATATATATGTATAATTTTCTTTTCATTGTGTACTGATATAACAATTTCAGTTTCTCAATTATCAACCGTTAGATTCACTTATTTTTATTCATTTTAACTTAATCAAGATCCATTTATTGTTAACTTAATTAACTTCGGTGTGCACTAAGCAGTAGTGAGGTGTGCATAGAGGCCATGTACTTAATCAAGATCCATTTATTATTAACTTAATCAAGATCCAAACCCAACCAATCGATTAGTTTTAAAATTTAGTTTCTTATCATTTTTCATATGAAATGCATATACTAAAGTTCAATTAATTCATCCAACTAATTATTATTGTCATTATTTTAGAATTAAAGCTACATCTATCAAATTAGATTTCATCTAAGAACATAAATTATATCCTTCTCAATATGATATTTAAATAATTTCATCATTTTTATCTTAAATAGGAAGATTTAGTTTCCCATTATTAACATATTTTGCAATCTTGTCTATGTACCTGCAATAACTTTTACTTTGCATTTAAAGTATTCACATTTTCTATTGCATCTAAATTTGTCAAGTTTGAGCTTGTAAATGAGTAGATATTTTATATTTTTTTTTAAAAAAAATTGTGTTATTTATACTTATTATTTTGTTAACTTATTAAGATTAAGCTTGCAACATTTAAAAAAAAAAAAGATTAAACTCGCAACAAGACGAAATATGACATTTTATGAACTCTTTGATAATTTATAAGGGAAATCAAAGAAAAATTTATTATAGCTTTAAATATATGGATGATTTTTGAGATTTAAAAAGTGATGAGTTTCATATTTTGTAATAAAATTAAACGATATTATATTTAATTTTTCAATGACTTAAATTTTTAACATAAATAATTGTCCTACGTCAATTTAAAGAACTTTTGTTTTAACCTCCCTAAAGCTAAAAGCCTGGCTCTCTCTTCCTCTTTTTCTCTCTCTCTATATATTCTGAAATCTTTTTATAAAGTTAATTTCATTCTTTTTATCATTTATATAAAAATAAACATATAAAATTCAAAAAACTGTTTTAAATTTCACCAAAGGTGCTTAAAATAAAGAAGAATAATATGTTAAAAATGATAAATATCTCTATATGTGTGTGTCCTTGATTCAAATTGTTACATCACATTGTAATATTTCAAAGAAAAAGAAAAATAGTATTTTGAAGTTCTCTATATCTATATGCGTGTATCATAGGTTTAAATGGCTACAGAGTAGATCGATGGCATTGTATTAGGATATTAGAAGCAGGTTTTTCCATTGTTATATATATAATCACCTTTACTAGTTGGCTATATACTAATTAAATCAAGTGTCCTGGTTTCCTCCAAACAGAAATTATTGTTGAATTAAAGTACCTAAAGCAAATAAGTCTTACAGTCATCATTATTAATAAATAAATCTTTTTTAACGAAATCATTAAGGAAATTTTGCTTTCAGCTCATTGATGTCTTAGTCAGATGCTACTAGTCAGTAGATAAAGATTCGATAATGAATCCAATGTGCACAATTATTTGAGATCAATGCTCTCATGGATTTACTTGCTGTTGGAATCCAAGCACCCTGTCCACTTCTCGGATGCAAGCTCACCACTATTGTTCATTTTTTCTTTTCTTTTTTATTAATTAACATTCAAATAGACCATAGGTCTTACACTAACCTTGTTAACAATAATAACATTTCCAGACATAGAATAATTTGTTGCACCCGAAAAATTGTAATATTCAAATTCGTTTTATTATCACAGAATAATGATTCCCCAATTATTAGCTTAGATAATTAAGATAAAAATAAAATCATATAAATTTTTAAATTTAATATATAATGTCCTTATATCAGTTTTTTAAACTTATTATAATGTAAAAACTTGAGACAGATGGATATATATTTAATTCTGTAATCCCATTAATATATGTTAAAAATTTACAACTTAATCATATCGATTTTGATATCAGTTATCAATACCTCCAATTGACAGACATTGATTAATGTAGCCCTTTAAACAGAGATTAACATAGTCGGATGGAAAATAGTTGCTAGAAATTAAAGTATAAAAGAGGCTTGTAATTGAATTGACAAGACAGAGAAGTGGACAACTTTCTATGTTCATGCAAGGAGTAAATTTAGGGAAAGCGTACGTATTGATAGGTTCATGCACTTAGCTTTCCATCAATCATTGCTTGACCAATTCTTTCAATTTTAAAGAAAGTTGTGACCTACAAGTTAACACCAAACGTAAAAGAAGAAAAAGAAAAGATTCCCAAACTAACGTGTTGCCATCTTCCTGCATTCACAAATCACATTGCCATCTTTTTATTATATTCTTTACTGCACTACACCAATCATATATATTATATTAAATTAGTGATGTTATTTTATTTAAATATTTGGGATAATTCCAAAAAATCATTGTAGTTTATGAAAATATCAATTTTATCACTATAATTTTATTTTTATCAAAAATTTCTCTTGATATTAAAAAATTAACATAAAATGATCATTTTACCTCCTATAACTTCATCATCAATTTATGACCATTAAGAGTATTGTCATCTTTTCACACACTTTCAGAAGATATTTTGAATGTTTTTATTAACGTCAATAAAGATTTTAGATAAAAATAAAAACTATAAGTTGTAAAATGAAAATTTTTACAAACTACAATGGATTTTTTGAGATTATTCCTAAATATTTTTATCCAAAACTTTTATCAAGATTCTTTCAAAAAAATGAATAAATAAAACTTTTATCAAGACATATGTGTAAGATGATTTACAGCTTACATGCATATATGTTAATTATATATATATATATATATATCTCAATTGATGAGATAGTTGTTATATGTCACTTTAATTACCACATCAGATCATTTAAACAAACATTTAATCAAATATTTTGATATTTTTACGTAATTAAGAAAAAAATAATTAGAGAAAGTGTTGAGAAACTAAAAAAATTAAAAAGAAAAATGAGACAATAGCATTCATGGAGCAGAGGGAGAGTTTTTCTTGCGGCTTGGAAGGTGTGATTGAGCTGGATTGCTGCGTAATTAGTTGAGTAGTTGCAAATGAGGTCAAAATTAAGATGGTACGAAATATTAGATGATAATTTCTCATATGCTTGGGACCTCAAACATCACTTTCGAACTACTACAACAACTGCTCTTGGGTCCATTTATTGTTGGTTTTTATGCATATTTGACATACAATAATAAATTCAGAAGTTAAAAAATTTCAATGGCTGCATGGGATGATATTGTTTGCTTTATTTGTCAATATAAAATGACTCGGGATTCAAATTTTATTAAATTATATGTACATAAGGAGTTGGAGACGTAAAATACCATGCATGTTTAAATTATAATAGACACTCCTAAACAGTATCCTTAAAAGTGTCAACATCCTATTTATGTTAGCCCGATAATGTTACTGCAGTTTGATGGTAAAAAATGCTCATCTAGTCGGATAATATTTCAATTTTAATTGTTATATTATAGATGATATTTGAAAAAAAAAAATCGCTCCTTTTTTCTTTTTGGGAGCATATTTATTCTAGGACTAAAATCTCATTCATCTGCTAATGGAAACAACAATAAAATCTTGTTCTTTTTTGTTGGGAGCATATTTATTTTAAGACTAAAATGTCATCCATCTACTAATAGAACAACAAAATGAAAAAACGAGACAAACTTCTCATCATGCCATACATAATATTTGTTGGGTAAATGTCAAGATAATTTGGTCAGGTTGATTGGCAAATAAAATTATCATTTGCATGACTTTGACTCCATGATCTCAAAATATAGATACGAGAGATTTACCATTAGACCAACCTTATGGTCTCTAATTCAATTCATTTATACTTAAAAGTTAAAATCATTAACCTAAGTACAACTCATATAGAAATCAAGTTTGACTTGAGTTGACTTAATATATTTTAACCATATATATGCATATTCCTTTATTATGCACCTCTCCCTCTACCTTAATGATAAGGGTTCAAGTCTCATTATGTATATTGTATAAATATGTGTGAAAAGTTTTCTTCTCTTTGAAAAAGTAGATGTCTTCTAGTTATGAGAATGAATATTCAGGTTACGTAAGTAATACTTAATTTTAATAGATCTCGATAGAAGTTTGACCAAACTGTTATGAGTTTTTTCTTTTTCTTTTTCTTTTTTTAATTTTTGAGCAATTTATTCATTTATAAATTGATTTTATAGTAATGGAAATGTAATTATTATTATTATTTTGTTGAAATACTACCATTAAAATCCGAGGTTTGGCAGAATTGACTTCAATTTATGACCTTTAGAGAGTAAGTGTGAGAGGTTTACAACTAGAACAGTCTCTTCTCAAAATTTTTCAAATGGTATTTTTGTATTATAATGGATCTTTCTTCGCATAATAAAAAAAAAAAGTACTCTATTTGTGGATTGATATGGACTTAAAAGAAAGGTTGTCTTGAGAACTACTCTACATGAAAAGTTTCAATTTAGAAACGATGCTAAATTTAATCATTGTTAAATTGAAAAATCGTATATCTGTGTTGTTATATAAGATTTGATTGATTTTTTTTATAAGATTTGATTAAATAGTATAGAATTAGATAAATTAATATTGTAATATTTTGGATGCAGTATGTGATTTGATTAAAATAATGTTGTCTCTTATTTGGTATAGTATGGGATTTAACAAAAATAATTATGCTATGTCTTTTTAATAAAGTAAAGCTATTTTAAATCCATTATAAAAATAAAATAAAATTATGTTAAAATTTTTAAATCAAATTAAATTTAGTTAAGTAATATTTAATTTTTTAAATTAAATGCAATATTGAAATTTATTTTTTGAAAAGTAAATTTAACTATTTAAAATTAATATTTAAAATAATATATACTTTATAATAATTATTAAAAATGTTACTTTTTAACTTTTTTTATAAAGTGTATAAAAATTTATTTTTAAATAAATTTAATGTTTTATATAAATAATTAAATAAAGAAAATATAACAAAGAGATTGAAAAGAAAAGTTAGGAAAAAAAAAAAAAGTAAAAAATTTCTCCCATGTTTATATAAATTGGTTGTACAGGATTGGAGAAATCTAATCCCATACAATCAACAATCATATAATTGGATTGAAATTTATCCAATTCCCTGTAACAAACGAGATGCCATCGTACAACAGTTGCTTTCCTAATGTGTATTGAAATAAATAAAATTTATATAAATATTGTGAACCACTTATTAAGTAGAAGAAGATATAGCCAAAGTTAAAATAGATAAACCTAGTCCGTAATAGCTAAGGAAGTTGTGGCTGCTGGACTATTTTGACGATAATTGCACCTTTCAGCGAAGTTAAACTCTTAAGTTCGAATTTCCTTCCAAAAACTTTATATATATATATATATATATGTATATATATAAGATAATGACTTTTTTCTTATGTCAGCAGACACTTAAAGTTATGTTTAACATACATTATTGGAATAAAATTGAATGGATTGAATTGAATTAAAAAATCATTATCTCATGTTTCGTTGAACTTAGGATTGAATTAAAATTATATCATATTATGTTTGGTGTAGTTGAGATTAGATTGGAATAAAATCAATTTAAATATTTTATTAGATTCTTAAAATTAATTTTTAAAAAAATTGAAAAAAAAATGAAGATCCAATTTGATGGATCTCCACCACATTCAACATCATCATCAAACAGTTCAACAAAAAAAAAGAACATCATCATCAAGAATACCATCAACATCCTCTATGTTCTAGGTTTGATAAATTGGTTTATCAACATCGTCTCCCACTATCTTCAACATTATCAACAACATCATCAACTCGCATAACAACAACATCTCCAATATCAACAACATAATAACGGTTTATCCCAAAAAATAAAATGAAAACAGAGCTCTAGGTCTAGGTTTAATCGAACCCGAAACCCAGATCTCAACATCAAATTAGAAAAATATAAATAAATGAGGGCAATAACGAAGATTAAGAGGACGGCGATGATTGGCGAGAGAAAGAGAGAAAACATAAGTGAGAGAAAAAGAATGAGTAGAGAAAGCTATTTTTATCTTGTAAAAACCTAATAGTCAACTTGAGAATGCAAAATTTCACAAGATTGGGATTTCAAAAAGTTCAGGATTGGGTTTTGAATTCCAAACTCGGAATTTCATGGGATTGAGAATTTTAAACCAATACTACTCAAAATCTAGTGAAACAAACGTAGCCTAAGAGGAAAGTAACTAATTAATAATTAAGATTATGAAAATAAATATATCTAATTAAAAAGAATATCATAACTAATATATCTAAATTATTACATAATAATTAGTAAATGAAGTTTTAATTTTACAATTGAACAGCGAAGAATTTAAGCTTTAAAATAAATAAATAATTGTTTATAATTTTTTTTTTTTTTTGAGAATAATTGTTTATAATTGTGAGAGAATTCCACCACGTATTAGAACGTGCCAGCCTTTAAAGCTTTCCTCTACTAGTTTAAACTAAAATTAAAGTATGTTAGTCCAATGAGGTGGCAGCTGCACATATATGTATGTTTGTCCAATCACTGCATGACAACAACGAGTTGGTCCATATATCCACAGCAGAAAAATCATTGTACGTCGAACCCCACCAATTTCTAATTGGACGTTTGTGTTGACATTAACACGCCGGTGGGCCCCACTCAGTCGTGGATTTGTAAACCAACACGCCAAAACCCAATTGATTGGCGGTGGGGCCCTCTATGTGACCGAATCTCACGGCAGGGGCCCGCCTTGACGAGGGTGGTCACGTGTTGACGTGTGTAAATAGGGCTACTTAAGTGGGACCCACAATTTGGTGCTGAAATCCAATTAGATTACTACTTGCCTTCCTGTGGGAACCACTGGATAGATTATGTACGTGGCCGCTTAACCATCACTCGTATGTAAATTTGATATCCTCACTGCTGTCCAATCCAGTGCCTACGTCAAATTCCAATAATATCATTAATAATTAGAACTATACATTATTTGCTCAAATTCCTCGTAACAATATCTCCGATATTCATATTGACTTTATTTTGGAAAAAAAGTATCGTATGATTAAAATCAATATATTTAGTTTTTACATGATATAAATATAATTTAATAAATAATCAAATTTAAAAATTATTTTTCAATACTTTCATTTAATATTTTCATTTTTTTTAACTTTTAATTAGATTTAAAAATTAAAATTAATTAATTATTGATTTACTGATATGACCGTCTAACACATCCTCCACAAATAGATGGTTATCTTGACAATGTTTATTTTTTTTTGTACCACCTGAGCTTGATAAGTAATGATTACATTTGAGAGATTTATTTCAACTCAATGTCTATATATCTTATGTGACACATAATTTTTTCACAATTCATGAAAGTATTAGAAATACTCTAATATAAAAAAAAAATGTTGTTTGGAATTACGTAACAGTTTAAAAAACATAAATGTATAAGTTATATTTATTCTGTGAGTATAAAATTATAAAAATAACAGGAATATAAATTTACGAACATATTGATAAAAATATAAAAATATTTTTTATATTCATCATCTTAAATCATGAGAAATATTGGAGATACATCAACTCATTTGATATTTACTTCTTTAGTATTGATATATATAAAAAATAATATGAATTATTTAATTTAATTTTGAATTGTTAACACGTATCTTTAGGGCAAATATGAACCCTATCCAATAATATAATATGTAACTTATTATTATTATTATACATATACATTATGAGATGGTGTATAGATTACATGTCAATTGCAACTTTTATAGATAAATAAATCTTTTAGCATTAATTTAGGCAAATACTTTTGATAATGTTGTGTTACTCTAGTTTCATATTATGTGGGATGAAATTTGAGTCCGTACTAATACTATATATAAAGTTCATTCTAGTAATACATAATTACACATTAATTATGATTTATCTTATTTATTATATGTAAGGAAATATATATCAATAAAAATATAAATTTTAAGTTTTTAAATTTATGAAAAATATTAGTGACAATATTAAATATTGATTTGATATGAGTAGGAACACTTAAAAAATTATGAACTTTTACTTTTATAGTTCATAATTTTGTATGATTCTTTAGTAGTTGAAATTGCGTGCGAGTACAGTCAAATAGAATTTGAGGCATGCTATTCCTTCATAGACTTTGCTAGTCTTTTTGTGTCCGTTATTGATTAATGATAGTGCTAATCTAATAGACAATCGAAACCGGTTAGAATATGATTTTGATGACGTGGTCTACAGACCAGCTAGGATATGACTTTGGTGGAGCAGCCTGGGCAATATTTCCCAATACAATAGAGACCAACCCATAACGCGTGGGGAAAAGAACTCACAAATTGTGGAGGGTGAGTATAAAACCAATCACCTCAAGGTGAGGTAATGGATGGCAGCATTATTACCACTACACCACTACCCAAGCTACCAATAGTACGCTAATCTAGAAGATGCTAATAATAACTAATTGCTATGATACTTGCAAGGTTTAATGTATACAATACAAATTAGCGTGGATGCAGTTAAATGCATGAGTTCTATTAGAACATAAATATGATCTTCTGCTAACGTAATTCTATGGGGAAAATAATAGATCAAAGATAAATGTCACAGTGATTTTGTATTAATATATCGTCTCCAATCACACAATAAGAGGTGTGGAAGGATATGTGTTTGAAACTAGGGAGTTGACATACATACATATTGATGGATCTTGATATACTTCTTATCATTAATTGTATTTAATTTGGTCAATGATCTATTTCTTATTGTCATTATTATGTTATTACTTTTTCTTATTTTTGAGGATTTATTAGCTTCTTCTTTTGTATTGATTAGGGTTTGCTTATTTCCTATTCAACTATGAATATTGGCGTATATATACACCTTTTAATTAATGAAATTAGTGTGAGACTTCACACATCAAACCAACTCTGTTATGGTATCAAAGCAATGTGGGAATTAGAATCCTAAAATCCTTCTCTTCCTCTAGGATACCCTTAATTAATTCAAAAACCTAAAATTGAATATTTTAATGAAATCAATTGAAGGAAAGGCAAAATTTCTAAAATGGGGAAAAAAAAAGATCCACACTATCTATCTCAAAAGTGGACAATATAAATTATTTTAAAAGATAAAACAATTTTAGAAAAAATTAAAAAATTAAAATGAAGAAAGAAAGATCACCAATGTTTGCGATTGCAATAGACATTGGAGTTTTTCTTTTTTTTTTTTTTAATGAATCTTTACCATTCTCCATCGTTGAAGGAGATCCCATTGTCGGGATGTCCATCATCACAGAGATTTCAATGATAGAAGATAAAGATTAATGGAGATCTAGATTGGATATTTATCGTTTTTGTTTTGTTCATTTTTTATTTGTTTTTAAAAATCTATTTTTCAAAATTTCGTCAGTCTATCTTTGAAATAGAAAGTGCAAATCCATTTTTTTTTTCATTTCTCTTTTTTATTTTTCAAATTCTATTTTTTAATAAAATATTAAAAATAAAACGAAAGGATAAATAGAACTGTTAATTTTGATTAATGTAGGTTAACAGTAGAAGAAGACAATGTTATTTAAATGTAAAGTTGATTCTAAGCATAAAAAGGTTGCTTGAGGGAGATATTGTGTTTTATACATGTACATATACATGTATAAGTCTGGCAAATTACATGAACTTTCTCAGATATTTGATGTAATAGGATATATATGGATGTAATTACACAAACATCCTGCAAAGCAAATTATTTGTATTGGCTTAATTTGACAATGAAACGTTCTAGCTACTCTTGCATCATTCTTTAGTTACGTACACTTGGTCGTAATGAAGATTTAAGTATGTCAGATGAATTTCAAGAGAATGGATTGTATGATAAATGCTTTGCACAAGTTCTTAAGCTCTTGAAAGAAATTAGGAATCCACACATACATGTTCATGCATTTCATTTCATATAATTGTGATATTTTTTATTTGCCTTTTTTCACGGTGTGTATTTGTCTTGGAATGCATATTTAGGATTATGTTAATTGCATTATAACACGTTTACTAATCAGGAATTCTTAGAAAGGAAAAAAAAATTAATTCCTAATTTATGATTTCATTATTTACTAAATAAGCAATGCTAGGTCTCCAAATATTTTATCAAAATCTATGTCCGAATGATCTAATATATGAATTGTTAAAATCTTGTAAATCATAAAATAATATGATAATTAATAGGATCTTAAAAATTCACATACCACATCATTTGGACATGAATTTGTGAGTTGTCAAAATCACATAATTTATGATTTCATTATTTACTAAATGAGCAATGTTAGGTCTCTAAATATTTTACCAAAATCTATGTCCGAATGATCTAATATGTGAGTTGTCAAAATCTTGTAAATCATAAAATGATATGATAATTAATAGGATTTTGAAAATTCACATACCGCATCATTTGAACATGAATTTGGATAAAATATTTGAAAAGTCTAATATTATTTTTACTAAATATATATGTAATTAAATTAAGTGAACCCCACGTTTAAAAAGAATTAAAGTCCTCTTATAAGGGAACTCGATTTTCCCGTCACACCCAACCCAAGAAATCAAGTTTCATCTACCTGATTCCCTTTTCTATAAAATTTAATTCCCTTTGATCTTAATCCTGATAGTAAACAAGCCATTAGATATCTTAAATTGCAACATATAATTTTGGAAGAGAATTGAAAAGCATTTAGAAATCTTAAAATGGATTGTTTCACGTAAAAGTTACTTTTTTTTTTTTTGTTTCAGATTAAACAATACCACTTTGTAGTGATTACGTTGATATATGGTTGGAAATCCACGGCAGATAGCTTTTCGAAAAATTTTATCGTTTGTGTTAACAAGGTTTCAGATTACATATTTCGTACGAGAAAGAGACTGCTTGGTATACGCCCGCTGGCCGTGAGTCGCACCACTTGACAGTGAATATGCGCGCGATAGCACCAAACAGCAGGTGAGGTTGTAGTGCTTGGCAGAGAGTTTCTGCTCTCGTGCGAAGCCCTATTGCACGCTTATTCTAGATTTTGGACATTTTATTTTGAGCAATCATTCGTATTTTTACTTATTATATTGATGCAATACTTATGTGTTAGAAAATAGATTTAAAGATCTATACCTCTTGTTTCACAAAGATTTCCAGTTCTTATTTGATCATATCAACTATAAAGACGTTAGAGGACCTTTCCCGTGGACAAGATAGTCAAAGATGTTAACTGTTGACCACTAACGAAAGCAAAGATTTATGAAGTTTAAGGTAAACATTTCGTACGAGTGCAGTTGCATCAAATGTCTTGAAAAGTTTGTGCAACTGGGGCTATATATAAACGATAGTCAATGGTTCTTTAGTGAGGGATATCTTGAAAATGTATTCGATTTTAATGATTTTTTCTGTTATTTGAATGGATGAAACACCAAACACTAAAATATACTGGTGAAAAAGCTTTAAATGTTTTTTTAGCTCTAATGCTATTTTTCCGAATTTTTTACTTAAATTATTAAAAAATAGGCAAATCATAAGAAAAATGAGAAAATTATTTAAATTCTTGACAAAATTTTTAAATGGATATAATTTATGGTTATTATTATCCTTAAAAATTATATAAAAAGTCATTGAATTTTAGCAAAGTTGTTACAAATATTAAAGAGATTTTTCATTTGAGGATATATAAATATATAAATAAATATATATATAAATTTTTCATTTGAGGATATACATATATATATATAATTTATTAGTTGGGATATTGAATGTGATATAATTACTGATTGAGTTCAGTCATATTTTACTATAAAATGATAAATATATTAATGAATAAGGCTAGGTTACCAAAATCATGGTCAAATGATATAACATGTAAAGTTATTAATATTATAAAAGTAATGAGATAATGTGATAATACAGAGTTAGAATTTTCTTTTAATCTTTTAAGGTGCTAAAACTTTTTATATGAGAAGTTTAAGTTTAAATGATGTATAAGAGAGAAAAAATTTAACAATCTTAATAATTTATTTTTTAAAATATGTGTTACTAAACTAGTAAAAAATTAGATAAAAAAAAATGATAGAAAATCTTTACTCGATAATGAATATGTCAACGTATATGACATATCATTTTAGAGTATGGTTTAGGTAAAATCTTATAGTTAGGATTCTTTTCTAACTTTTTTTTTTCCTCGTACTTTCATTTTAAGGATACTTTGAGTTTAAATGGAACACTTGCATGCATGAGAGGAAAAGAGCTAACAAATCTTATCATCTAAATATTAGATGGCCAGTGCATTCTAAAATTGTTTGGATTATTAATGTCAGCCATTCATTGTATTATGCCAAAATCATTTTTTTTTTTCATATTAATTCAAATACAAATAAACAGTTGAGATTAGTAGTTCAAATAATTTAAACTTTTGTACTCATTGACCATAAAAACTATCTATATATATATATATTAGATGGCTAGTGCATCCTAAAATTGTTAGGACTATTAATCTAAGTCATTCATTGTATTCTTTTTGCTAAAAACATTATCTCTCATATTTAATTCAAATGCAAGTAAAAAATTGAAATTAGTGATCTAATAATTTAAAAGTTGGGATGTACGGACTATAGAAACTATATATATTTATATAAAAGTTGAGGTTCACTTGGAAATATGCTCTTCATATTTATAGGTTGTAAGTTGGAAATAACTCCCTCTCTCTCAAACCTTGATTTTATTTATTTCAATGATAATGTGTCATTCAAAAGTTTTGATTAACCTATCCTAATGAAATGTGAAATTATTGTTTCGTTTAAAATTATTGAATACACCAAATTGCGCGCTGCTCACTGGAGAAAACTATTGGTATACAAGAATTCTATGGTTGTAAGCAAACCAAGGGAAATGAGTGGACACTAGACTCCCAAGCTTGATCACAATGAGATCACAAACGTCAAAATCAGTTTCAAAATTGCATTATCAGATGCATGCATACAAATTAATACTAGGCTTTTACTCGATCATTTCATCACCTCTTTACTTTGTTTTTCCGGAACGTTATGCATTACATAATAACTTTGGTGAGACTTAATGAGATTAATAATTATTATAAATATGATTCAAAAGTTTGTTCTCATATAATATAATGATATAAGAGAGTTTTTTCAACATTTTATATTATTTTATTTGTTTTACATTTTTTTAGAATTTATTATTAAAGATGGAATTTGAATCTTTATGTAAATTTGAAAGGACATATGTTTAACTACTCAACCAAGAATTAGTATATGAAATCATCATTCAATATGATTTGATGGTGAAAAATGTTCATTTAATTTGGCAACGTCATATATTTGAATTGATATACTGCAGATTGTATTAAAAAATAAAAAGCTAACGAGTGACTATTAATTTCTTCCATCTAATATTTCATCTCCAACAATAAGTAATAGGCATGATATTAAAGCTAGCATATACTAGTAGCCTCCTAACAAGGATTTCGGTTGTGGGCATTGGGGGGCCGATTTATTTGGAGAAAACCGAACAAGCCATGCTTGCGTGTTTAACGGCTTTCGGTGAGAAAATGACATACATAGACCCACATTTTGTAGCTAATGAATGACCAAGAATATCCATTAAATTTCTGCTTCGTGGTCCAATGACTCACTGGCAACCTCTGGTTTCTTCACTTTTATTAGGAGGTTCAAAGCCACTTGTTATCATAATCTCTTTTGATAGAGCACATTGACATGGGTTAAAAGGCAAATGTAATTCAAACGAGATGATGTTGATTAAACGTACGTTTCTCATCAGGGATGGAGTTAGAAAAATCTGTTTAGTAATATTTAAGGAGATTAATGAACAGATATATAATACTTAAAGAGAAGAGAAAATGTATTTTATATAAAATTGCTGGTTATATAGATAATTATTTAGGTATACCTTGTGAAAAAATAAAATTTGAGGATGCCCCTCAGGCCCACTCCTGTTTCTCATATGTATGTCATTAAAATTTTGAATTCTAGTAATAGCCTTCTCCTTTAAATCCTAAATTAATTACATAACAGTTAAAAAGAAAAAGAATGAGAATTTATTATCTTTTTACCAAACATATGCAAATACGTTGTTAGTGCCATTATAATTTTATATTTGATTTTGGTGGTACCAAATACTTCATAAAGTTTGTAATAAAGTTAGACTAGTCGTTCAAGTCTGATAAAGTAAAATTTCATACAAAAGAAAATTAAAGGATATAGCGTCATGTAAGGGTACATTTACATCACAAAGAATTTTAAAATGTTGTCAACAAATTGAGTTTAGAAGGATATATAATTGACAATCTAGTTAAAATCTCACAGATCCTAAAAATATTACAGATTCAAATATTAGTTACAAACAAAAACTTTTTTAGTGCTTTCTTTTTATTGCAAATTGAGGTCATTTATTTTTATCAATTTTCACTTAATAAGTCTAAATTACACCTATTAAATAATTTTTTTGTTTGTTTTGTTTTGTTTGTTTTTTTTTTTTTTCTTTTGACCTTTAAGTGGTCAAACCACTTAAAATCACTCAAGAATCATTGAAAGAAAAAAACTGTAATTTTTAACTTTTATCTGAATGTCAAATCACTTAACGATTTTTTAAATATATTATTCCAAATCTATCCGTCCCAAAATAACATATTTTTAAATTTATCATAATTTTGCATTATATAGATTCATTTTAAATATAATTAATGAAATATTATAATAACTAAAATATATTTTATTTTATAATTTCAACTTTTGTTGCAATAGTAAGTCAACTTAAGAACATTTTGTTTATTTTGTTTATTTTTATTTAAATATATAAATTTAATTTATTTTACTATAATAATTTATTTATGTATATATAATTTTTGAAAAAAAAATTACTTTACCATAATAATTAATCATATTTTAATTCTGAATAAAAATATTATTAATATACATATAAAAGTGTTATAGTATTTTTAAATAATTTATTATAATCATTTGTATTATATTAAATGAAGTTATATAAAAACTAATAGTAAAAGAATACAAATATCAAATTACTAGTTTTTAGATAATTTTAATTTTAAAAAATAAATATAATCATTATACATTCAGAGTTAAGGAAAAAAAAAATGGCATTTAGATTTCAAGTTTTAATTACTATTCAGTTTTCAATTTTTAAACAAAAAAATAAATGACCCAGTTCATGATAAAAGAGATTTGCTAAAAGAATTCGTCTTTTTTTTTTTTAATATTAATTTTAAAATCCACACTTTTTAGTGCTAAAAAACTGGGGAAAAAAAACTCTACAATCAAAACACAATTATATGATTTTTATAATAATATTTTGTAAAGAAAGTGTTTAGTTTCCATACATATAGTAAAGCTTTCATGCACGCATCTATATTGAATACAATGGCATGAAAAAATTATTAAAAATATTCAAAAAAAAAAAAAAAAAACTGAATCTGAATCTGTATGCAGGGCTTTCTAGTCTCTTATCTCTCACTTTTTTCAAACCTATTATGGGAAACTAAAAATTAAATTTACTTAATTGAATATTAACCTATGGAGGATTTATAATAGTTCATATTCGATATATAATTAAATCAAACGAAAGAAAATGTTTTCAACTAGTTGAGTCAATCAAAAGGCATTTGATTTATATGTTTATACAATAATTTGTTGTTAACAATACGAGGTACAATTTTTTTTTCTTAAGTCTATTATTTTTGAGACTAGATAGTTTAAGATTCAACAGAAAAATAACTTGTATTTATTGCTTTAAGATCTGTATATAGTATAGTACTTAATATTTACTTTTTATAACTTTACATATAACATTTTTTTTGAAAAATTATTTTAGAATTATAAACATACTATTGGAACCTCTTAACTAACTAGTACTTCTAATTTTCTCCGCGTACCAAAATCTCATGTGGAGAATATCCTTTCAGCTAGCAGAAAATGAGAATTGCTTTTGAGAAAAAGAAACAACATAACTGATGAACAATGAAGCAGATAAAAGGGCACTTTTACTTTTCCAAAAGAATGGAAAAGAAACAAAAGAAAAAATTGAATGATAACGTTAAACTAATTAAAAATGTTTTTCCTCTAATAAGTTTTTGTACACGATGCAAAAGCGAGTGAAAAATGGGCAACTCCAGCTGTCTCGTTTGCAAGAGAGATCCACAGGTAAAGAGAGATCATAACATAACCAAAAAATAAAATGATATAAAATATATAAGAAGTAATTAGTATCAGTTGATGTGTCATCTTCAGCTTGATGGATGTGCAAAAAAGCAAGCAAAGAGATCGATAATGCAACTTTGATGGGGCTCCAGATGTTCTGAGACTAATTGACTTGAGCCAATAAAATTTGTGGACCATGGTTAGCCATGATATTTTAGCCACCATGCAAAAGCAGGTCACTGCATTGGATGGATAAGGGTTTCATGTCACATCCATTATAGTGACATTACAAAGATGGACACTAGTAAAAGGTAATGATAGAAGAAGGCTAGTTAGTGGTGATAGCTTTTATTATACCACAATTATAATAGTAAATTCTTTATCGTAGCTTGGTTCTTTAATGGAAAGAAACCAAACTGCATTTCTTGTGGTGATCCTCAAAGAAGTTCTATTTAGGTAAGTCACAGACTCACAATCCATATATGACAGCTATTAGGGCAACATATACCGCTAGCTTATTGAGAATAAACATGTTGCAATATAGCCTAACCCTTTATGATCTTGCGCACATTTGTAACTTTAGTTTGTTGAATGCATTTTTTTTTTAAAAAAAAAACTATTGTTTCTATAGATTTTTTTTTTCAATAATTACAAATTTGAGAATTAAGGAAAGAGAAATAGTTTGAACTCACAATTTTATTGATATAAGAAACTTACCACCAGATAAATTTCACCTTTGTTATGAATTGTTTTTCTTACAAAAGCATTTTAAAATATATATATATATATGTTAATTATAACCATACTTCGTCAGAGTCTTACTCAATTTATAATTTGATAACGAAGTTAGATATTAACAGCAATATTTGAACATTTGCATGCATTATATGGACACAACCAAATTGAATCAAAATAAAACTAAATCATATATCTATTATAATTATTATTAATGAAATTCTTTTATTGTTCGATTATAGATTACAAGTTAAATAATTTAATTAATCTATATATGAATTTCCTTAATATGTGTCCTAAGTGCACAAATTAAAAGTAAATTGTTAAAATAAAAATAATGAGAATCATATCATTGGTTATCATTGATTGAGATGAGATTGAAATACAAGATGCGGTATTTCTAGCATTATTGTAAAAAACACAAAAAATTAAAAATATGTTAACCATGTCCTCATATCAAAACCTTTCTATATAATTTATGTGCCAAGACAATATATATATATATATATATATATATATATATATCTATCTTTGTGTTGTCTTAACACTCCAAGCTGTTTCCAGGTAGCACACATAAATTATCATCTTCAGATATTGGAGTAATACTATGATTATGAGTGATACTATTGATAATTTACAAAGTATTTATTCACACTCCATTTGGACCTTTTTAGTAATAATTTTATCCTTAATTAATTATTAACTACGGTAATTTAAAAAAAAAATACTTACGCATAATTTTGAGAATACATAATATTTCATACTTCCTCCGCTTTTAATATTTCGTGAAACCAAAACCCAATAATTATTAATTTTTCAGCATATTTTTTAATGCTTTACTAAATTATGAAGTGATGGAGAATTTTGTGTAGCAACTAGAAACAACACAGTAAGAAGTAAATTTGTATTCATTAAAAAAAAAAAAAAACACAGTAAGAAGTAAATTGTTAAAAGGTTTAAAACTTTAGGGAAAAAAGAGAATCTTTTATAAAATTAATTTAATATTTTTAAAGAAAATAAAATGTTGTTTTTTAAATAAAAAATGATTAAGAAAATTAAATTCTTAAAAAATAATTTATATGACATATTAGTCTTGACAATAACCTTTATGGAATATTGAAAAAAGATTTAAAAAAATTCCCAATAATCATCTTCCAATTAATTTTTTCAACATAAAATATTTTAAGAAAAATAGTATTTAAAAATAAATGAAGTGTCTTTATAAATTTTATAAATTAAATTCTTAAAATTGAGTGTCTTTAATAAAGTGTGCAAAGCAAAAAATAGATTGTAATAGAAAACCTTTATGATTATAAGATAACACTGATTATATATATATATATATAAAGGCGACAGTATTAGGTAATAAAATTTGACTAATTTATCAATTAATATTAAAGGGAGTACAAAGAGTCTTTGTATTCATCATAACTATATAGAATTGGCAGTTGCACAAGATAGATAGATCAGCCCCTGCTTTCAATCAATTCCCTTAGCCCCCTTTTCAACATCATCAGTTAGCTGATAAGATATCTATTCTAAGAAATGATAATAATGATGATATTTAATTATTCAAGAGCTCATACTCCTCATCCCAATTTTAAGCTTTGCGCCGACCTGTCATGTAACATTAGTTTTAACATTCGAATTTATTAACTTATTTTTCACCTAATTTGCATATCATATATATAGTCTTTACCTAGCTACAATCAAATATAAATTAAAGAAAAAAAAAAGGGAAAAAAAAAAGAAAGAATAAACAATAAACATATTTGTATTTTGTTATATACTATCTGTATTTATTTTACATTTGCGTACGAGGGCTATGCATACATGAAATCCCCACTGACTTAATTGCAGGTGATCAGGTGATGTATATTCACTGGTGGACCCAATGCGGGTTTTGCCTCCCCTCAAATTCTATGTATATATTTTTTCATACTTTTCCAATTTTCATATATAATTTCTTTCTAGATTTTTTTCTAATATTTATTTTACTTCCTTATATATAATTTTTTATGTTTAATAATTTTAGTTTGACATATATCAAATCAATAAATTTTAAAATGTTAAATTTTAATTTACGATATTTAATCAATAAATCCTAAAATTTCAATATTTTTTCGTATATTAAATAGTTTTAGTTTTACTTAATATCATGTAGAATACATGGTTGAGTAGTAGCTTACTTATTTAGAGACATATATTTTCAATAAAATTGATAAAAAGATAATCATAATTCAAAATAAGAATTTTAATTAAAGAAAATTACAACAATATATAATTTATGTTATTTTTATTTTCTTAATACTTTGATTAGAACTTTTTTAGTGTTAAACTACATGATTCATCTAAATTAAGTGCATTATTTGTTTTATTTTGTTTGAATTTTATCATGTTATTGAGTTTTTTTTTTTTTTTTCTAAGAAATCACATTGACAATGTTTTTAATTTTTCATTACTATTGTTATTATTTTATATAAGTGCTCGTAAGAATTTCTTTCTCCATCATTATGTATATTGGAGTGTTTACATCACTAGAGATTTTAATTATCGGCTTAAATTTTTAATCCCATTACGTATATAGAAACTTATATATTACATTTGTAGTTAAGGTACTAAACAAACATAAATGGAACTTTGAAAATGCAAGTGTATATTGTTACATAAGTAAATGGATGATACAATGCACTCATCTTATTAAAACTTCTTTTTAAGATTAATTTTGAAAAACCAAATTTGAAGAAACCTAAATAGAGAAGAACTTTTATTGGGTGGAATACATACTATATGATGTAAGTAGCTAATTACATTAATTATAAATTCACACCATATAGTGTAATATAACTGGAGCAAATGTGACTAAACCCACACAATACAAGATTTTTTCCCCTCGTTCCGTTTGAAACCCTTTCTTATTGGTATGTGTAAAGTGTGAATGGAAGTGATTGGATTGACAATAACTAAGCAATAACTAAGCAAACTAATAAAGATTATATACGGCCAATGGAAAACCTCCTCCTCCTCCTCCTCATTATTATTATTCTTTTATTTTTTTTAAAGCATCAAATGTTTATCAAAACTTGTTGAGATTATTAACTTGTTATACAATCCAAACATTTACTCTCAAAACTAAAAGTATGTTTACTAATCACGAATCTAAGATAGAGAAAAAGAACTTAATTCAAAAATTTGACTTCAAGTGCTTACTAAACTTTTTAAAAATTTAATTACATGGACCCCATGTTAAAATCATAAATTAAGTTCTTGTTGAAAAGGGAACCTAATTCCCTCTTCTCACCTTCAAAATCAAATTTCCTTTTCTATTAAATAATGAAATTCAAGTAATTTTACTAGTATATCTTTAATTAATATTAAAAGTATAAAAACAAGTTATTCATACATATTTAAATATACATTACTAGAACAAATTTTACCATACATATTAGTAAATATGTATGATAGGACTCTAAACCCCTAATAACAAATTTAAAAGAAAATATTATAACTACTCCCATGGAGTGAATGTTAAGAGTATATATATTTTATTGGTATCAATTATTATGTAAATAAATTTAAAATGTGTTATTAGTTGTATAATTAGATCTATAAGGTTAACAAGAGCTTATAAATGCAAATGTTTTATCTTCAACACCACCATTATTAAAGCACAGGGAATAACAATAAAGAGAAAAAGCAATTACACATATGGCAAAGAGATAATTATACGAAGTTGTGAAAGCGAACCTCATCTTCTTACTCTATTATTAAGCCAGGCTTTGGAGGAAGTCGACGTTTCCTCGTTTTTCATCAGCTGGCCCTAGCTAACTACGTTAAGTAATTCTCCTGACCCACCTCCATTTTTCAAGTATATTTTCACACAGACACAGCCTCTCTGTCCATTTATTTAATGGTTCCTTACTTTCTTATCAAACGTGCCTGCAGCAAATGATTTTTAAAAGGAGGCTGGAATTTTCTAGTTTTCAATCCATCCATCTCATGATATGATACCTAACACAAAACCTGTGAGAGATAAGATTAATTTTTATTATGTTGACTGTTTACTTTCTTTTTTTTTTTCCCTTCAACAACAAAAGAGAAAATTATTATTGATATCATATTGGTACTTTTTAACCTCTATGTATTGCAATTTTCAGTCAGAAGAATGGCAGAAATCGACTCTGACAAGATCCGCAGCTGGCAATCATCGATGATGGATATTGGACAGTTAGATATATAGGCAGGCAGCATACATGAGCTCATGTACTCTTCCCTCCCCCCCTGTGCTTTTTAACTATTTATATATATATATATATTGGATGGATATTTCTTCAAAAAAAATAAAAAATTGGATGGATACGTACGGTACTCTCTTCCTGTCTCTGCAACTTTCTCTTTTACAGTAACTTTCTTTTTTTTTTTCTATTCTTTATAAATCATGATCCATCCGTTTTCTACTCCAACAATTTGGTTCTGTATTTAATTTACAATCTTCTGAAAGATAATATACACACACACATACAACTCAAAATCTTCAAAATTCAAGTTGTTTGATAAGCTTTGTGAATTGTGACACAGGTTCTTATGTGTTGTAGCGCTTTGATCTTATATATCATGTAAATTCATTATCATCATCAGTTTCTCCTTTTTTGTGCAGGTAAATTGTTATATATGAATTAGCACACAGAGAGAGGGAGAGAGAGGTATTGTATATGTAAGTTTTGTTTTAGAAATCAATGGCGACGTATTTTCATGCGAATTCAGAAATCCAAGGAGGTGATCATGGGATGCAAACTCTCTACCTCATGAACCCAAACTACGTGCCTTTTTCTGACACAACCCTCCTCCTAAACCCCGCCGTCAACGCACTTCACCCTTCAAACATACCCCACGCGCCGCCGTCAAGCAGTCATCACCAGCCGCTCATGGGGATTCCACTCCCAGGAGCAACCAAGACCATCACAATAGCCAGTTCCGAGGATGTCAACAACCGTTCGTCATCGTTACATGGTACCTTCCCTGGTGTCCACTACGACTTATGGGGCTCTATAACTCCCCACCAGATTGCCTCTCTGCCTGCAACGACTGATGTTTATAGTCAGCCTTCGTCGTCGTGTCGGCAAGGTTTGTCTCTCAGCTTGTCACCAAAACAAGCTGCTTATAATAGGACAACTAATAATGGTCAGGCAAGGGAGCAAGTCTCAGTGGGTGCAGCAGGGAATTCTCATCAGTCGTCCGTTTTGGTTGTGTCAAATGGAATAGCAAGTCTGCAAAATGTGATTTTGGAATCTAAGTACTTGAGAGCTGCACAGGAGCTACTTGATGAAGTTGTTAATGTTTTGAATGTTGTCAAGGCTGAAGAGACTAGAGAAAATTTGAAGTTGGATAAAGAATCAATGGTTGCAACCGCAGAGGGATCCATTAATGTTGGTGCTGATCACTTTACCACACCCCAGAAGCAAGAACTTCAACTAAAGAAGGCTAAACTTGTAACCATGCTTGATGAGGTATTTACATGTGTCTGATTTGCACGCTTTTTATGGGTCCGTTCAATTGTTTTATTTTGATATCTGCAAGTGAAAACTATAAACATTTTATTAATTTTAAAAAATAATTTCGGGTTAATTGATTTTGCGAAGTGATGGTTTACCGAACAATAAATATACGGTTGAATATCATACTATATAAGCCTTGAAGCCACTTGATTTATGGACTTATTATTTGGAATATATATACTTGGAAACTTGGTACTCATTTGGATTCGGGGCCCTTAGAGTCTGTTGAAGACATTTTTGTAACTTTGAATTGTCAGACTGACCTTGAAAGGAGATTCTCTAAAAAGTTGAAAAACGAAACTGGAGGACTGTCCTAATAATAATTAACTTAGTAAAAAAAAAAAAACAATTTAACCTTTCTTTCCTGCCCTACCATGGGTCAAGTTAGGTGCACGTCAATTGGGTCTGTAAGCAACAATAACATCTTTCAGACAAATTAAATGTCTGTGGTAGCTCATAGCTGTAATATACCGGTCATGTTGGCAGTACTAGAGTTGTAAATTTTTTTGTTGCAGGGTTATGGAATTAAGTTTGCGTGTCATAATTGTTGTACATATCTTTGCACAAAAAAATATATATATTGTACATATTAAAATTGCAAATTTTTGTTTTTATTTTTTAATAATGTCATTGTTAACCATTAAATTAAAGTTAGAGCTCTTTATGTCGGAATTGTATCTTTTTGCATGATAATGAATTTTTACCTTCAGTATTGCAGCAATTTTTATAACTTATTGGTCATAGTTATCATTGCTTGATTGACTAATAATCTAATAGGGATGAATCGTGTAGGAGTGAAATATGATTCGCCTGTCTGAAGGACACATATATATGTATGTATATAGCATTAAGGAACTAGAGAATTCTTTAATTGACACCAAATAACTGAAATGAATTTTAATGACATCGTTTTACTGTTTATAAATTTTAATAACAAAATTGTCTATACTTCTGAAATGAGTGTTTTTCATAAACTGTTTCATTTCAATGCTATCAAGAGCAGTGTACTGATTTTACAAAATGTCTTCGATGCTATCAAGAACAATGTATTCACTAGTTTTTTCATCAAATTTCGAACTTCTCTTTTTGAAAAGCTCCTCCTCCATTGCTCCACCACCATCTTCGATTCTCTTGACTATGCAATGCGCCTCTTCTTTTATTCACTACTCGAACCCAAATGTTGTCATGTCCAACACACTCATTTCAAACTTCTCTCACCCTTTCATTGTTGAAAAACTCCCTCCTTTACTGCTTCATCACCCATAACCACGCTGCCACATTTATATATATCCATACCAACCACAGTCATCACTCTTCTGCAAGATGAAATAAACACAACTAACTCTGTGATCCATATATCATTAGGTTTAGATGTTTTCATGTCCAATACACTTTGTTTTTCTTCTTTGAAAAAAGAGTAAAGCAATGGCACCAAAACTCTACACTAACAGAGATTGCAAAGGCGTCAAATTTGACGGCTACAGTTCACGAAAGCATCGAATTCAATGCCTTCGTAATATCCGCTCTTGTAGAGATGGGTGCATCTTTGCTACTACTTTGCTATGTTTTCTTCTCAAATACCTAGTTGTTGCTGCTGCTTTGGAGAGCAACTTGCATTATAAAAATGTTGCTTTGTTATGTTTTTTTCTAAAGCATCAACCCCTATATCGCGTAAAGATACACACCAAGTTGAACTCAAATTCAACTTGGTGCTGTTGTTTTACTCTATTTTTAGATAAGAAAAATAGAATGTATATCTCTGCTGCCCGAGATGGCCTGGATTTCGTTGGAGGCGGCGCTGCTGTTGGGTATCTTTGCTACAGCTTTTTCTTCTAACTAGTTAAACCACTGCTGCTGCCGCTTCTTCTTCTAATTGGAACTGGCAACTTGTTTCTCTATTTTGTTTCTTGTTTTTCTAATAGTTGCTTTCTTTATTTTGGAACGTGCAACTCATTTTCTAGCAGTTGCAATCTTCTTCTTTGTCTTCCTCATTTATAAATGAGAAGTCAATATATACATACAAACATATTTATTTATTTATGTTTTGATCAGACTGTGAAAGTCTTGTTTTTGAATTTTTTTAATGGAGTTTTTGTGGATGATTATGGAACAGCTTTGTGGGTTGAAATTAGAGTGAGTTTGTAACAGTTCATAATGGAGAAGAGATTTTAGGGCTGCAGCAGTTCATAGTAGAGGAGAAGAACATTGGTTTTATTTGCAAGTTATTTAATGAAGGACAATATTGACTTTTTATTTGGGGAGATGTTAGTAAAAGTCAAGTCAATTTTTTTGTGTTAATGAAATAAATCCTTAGTTATTTGGTATTAGTTTATATGATTTATACCATTCATGATTGACATTTTGGAATGGAAAGATAAAGAGGTTTTGAATTGTTATTAGAAAAAGCATATATATACAACTTTAAACTAATGCATTACTTTTGTGATACACTTTTAGGTAGAGCAAAGATACAGGCAATACCATGAGCACATGAAAGTAGTGATCACTTCATTCGAGCAGGCGGCAGGACTGGGATCAGCAAAATCATACACTGCCCTTGCTCTACGGACAATTTCAAAGCAATTCCGGTGTCTTAAAGATGCAATTAATGAACAGATAAAGAGCACAAGCAAGAAATTAGGTGAAGAAGATTGCTTAGGAGCGAAGGTAGAGAGCTCAAGGACAAAGGTACATTGTTGATCATGATCAGCTTCGACAACACTTTGGAATGATACAACATAATGCTTGGAGACCACAAAGAGGATTGCCTGAACGAGCTGTCTCCATTCTCCGTGCTTGGCTCTTCGAGCACTTTCTCCACCCGTAAGTGCTTTTAATACTGTCACCCGACATGCATTACGTCCTGTTTGGCACACCGTACGTATAGTATTGAACTAGACTTTATCGAGTAAGATTGTATTGAACTGTATTAGATCGTACTGGATTAAATATACATTAACCATTCTTTCTGTCTTTGTGATACAGGTATCCTAAGGATTCAGATAAACAATTGCTTGCAAAACAAACAGGGTTGACAAGGAGCCAGGTGTGTTGTATATATGTTACATTATTCTATCTTCTACTTTGGGCTTCCACTTTTGCTCAATAGTTAATTTGATATGAATACTGTAGGTGTCTAATTGGTTTATAAATGCTCGGGTTCGTCTCTGGAAGCCAATGGTTGAAGAAATGTACTTGGAGGAAATGAAAGAGCAAGATCCAAATGGCACTTCAGAGGAGAGTGCAAGCAAAACTGAAAGAAGCCAACGTGCTTCGCAAGAAAGCAAATCACTTGGAATGAAACAGCAGGTGAATGCTTTTCAAGTAGAGAAATCCAATAACCAGAATGCTTCTCCGACCCAAGTTTCCAGCTCAATCATATCTACGTCTCCCTTAGGAAGAGCTTTTCAAGCACAAAATGGGTTCAATCTAACTGGGTCTTCTGAACTTGAAGGGGTTGTTCAAACAAGTCCAAAGAAACCAAAGTGTACTAGTACTTCTGATGTGCAGAATTCAGCAATCAACCTTCTTGCGATGGACATGGAAATGAAAGAAGCTACTAATGAACATGGAGGTGGGTTTGGTGCGTACACAATGGGGGGCATTGGAAGGTTCAATCCTGATCATCAACTCGCACCAAGATTCCATGGTAATGGTGTTTCCCTCACTCTTGGCCTTCCTCAACAAAGTTTTCTATCAAGCCAGCATAATATTCAAGTGGGAAGTGGACTCGGTTTAGGATCCGGTGAGGCTGATTTCTGTGGTATTGATCAAGCCCCACAAACTTCTCATGATCCTAGTACAGCTTATGAGAACATTGAAATTCAGAACAGAAAGAGGTTTGCTGCCCAATTGTTGCCAGATTTTGTGACCTAATCAAGAATTGCCAAGCCTCCACCTTTCAACTATATATATAAATATATTTTATGGCAGACAACTTAAATTCCTTTGTGTTTATCCGAACATATATTGCAGCTGTAACTGTGTATTGAATGACTCCAAGTACATATACAAACAATGTAGACCCAGAAAAAGATTTAGGTTTATACCTAGCGGAAAAAAAATCAATAACATAATTTAGTGGTTAACTTCTTAAGTTGATTGTTGTATATTTTAGTGAAACATATGAAGTTAGATGGCTTGAATTGTGGGAAACTGCAGTAAATTTTTCAGGCAGATTGAGGTATGTATTTAGTAAGAGCTTTTTATATTTTCATGGTTGTGATATTTCTGGAGACTGGTGGTGGAAATTAATATTGAGAAGAATTTTCTCTTTTTTGTAGGCATGGCTTGGATCTTTGTATAGAATATGTGCATGGGATCATCTACTGTATTAAAGCGATAAACATGTGATTTAACGTAAACGAAATATAAATTTAAACATCAGATTGTATATGTATCGGTGCAATCCAACCCATATAATTGGATATATGACTCGGAATCAATCTGCTAGTAATGTTTTCTTAAGGCATTTTGATTTGTATTCTTAATCTTAAAATTTACTAAAGATCTAAACTCTTATTCCAAAATGTCACTTTTTAGAAATTTTTTTCTCAGTGAAATCATAACAAACAAATATCAACTTTCTAAAGTAAGACAAACTTAAATCATTAGAGAAAACAAAACCTTATGATTTGATTTAATTGAAGGAGACTAGCCTACTCTCTTTTTCATCTAGTCATAAGAGAAAATCTTCAAAACATCGGCTGTTAAAAATTTTACACCTGTCAGCATTAAGTTGAGATTAAAAAATTAAAGTTACTGTGAATAGAAGAATGGTGGGAGAGAGGGGACGGCGTCAGAAAAATCTAAAGGGGTTAATGAATTAATATGCAATACTTAGGCGATCAAATTAAATTTTTAAAAAATTGATGGATAAATATAGAATTTTTAAATACTTCTTAATGACAGATAAGTGTAAATTTGTACAATTTAACCCAAATAACAATTAGCACAATTAAAGACACTAAAATCAATTATATTTCAATCACACATAATATGTATAATGTTGGAAGATGTAGCCATTATATTGGCCAAAAATGGAGGCAAGGTTTGATTGGTTCAAGTGGAGGTGACTTATTAAATTAAAAGCCAAGTTTTGATCTACATAAACTAAGTTATTGACTTCGATGAAGAGATTTTATATTAATCTTCAAGGTGAAAGAAACATTTCACCGTTATTGCATAGTAAATTAATTACTTTATGATTGAGTATCTGTATTCTCCGCCATTGTCATTGATTTACACCGCCATTGATTGCTACATAAATGCATGTCTCCTCCTCAAAAAAATACATGCATGTACGTAGTTGGACAAATCATTTCTAAATATAAATCTTCACTTAGTCTTCATGATTAGATTGAAATTCATACTTTAAGACCTAACTTTATCATCACTAATCATGTAAATCTCCTTCTAACTCTTATCATATTTTTATACATGAGATTTGACAACACCAACACCCCATGATTTGGAAGTATGACTACCGATCTCGATGAAAAGAGGCCGAACTCTTCCTTGTTGCCTCTTCCACGATCTGGGATGAGGTTGCACTACCTCATTTGATTCATGGAGGAGACATAATAGTCTCATTTTATATTACAGGAGGAGATCAAACATTTGCTGCAAAAAGTATGGCCAAAATTCCTCCATGGAAGAAATGATCATACCTACTGTAGTATGTGTTGGAGGTCGTCGACAACCTCCATGATCATGGAAACATGTTCACGTTTTATATGTATTAACTCGCTATGTCCATTACAATGTTTTATAACCAGCAAACACACTGGTTTCATCAACCCCATGGTGCACCTAGTACCATTTATAATGGGTTTGTATCTTTATATCTTAACCACTTTCCTTATAAACTATTAACTAATAAAACTTAATTATTTTATTTATAAATATTAAAATAACTTAAAATAATTATATTTTATTAATATGATTTTATATTCAATTTTAATTTTTTAATTTTTTTTTATATTTTATCAATATATTATCTAAACTATTTTTATTTTAATTATTTGGAACTTATTAAAAATAATTTTATTTAATTAAAACACTTTTAATCCAATATAATTATCCGTATCTAATTCAATCCAATAGTACACTAAATGGAAAATTGTACAATATTTAATCAAATTTAATCCAATATCATTTAATTCAATCCAATATAACACTACAATTCAAACAAACTATATCGCTTTTGGAGCACTCTAAAAGAAGGTTCCAGAAGAATATAAGGGAGTAGAGATTTACCCCATATCAATCCCTACTTTTGTAGTCAAATCACTTTCAAACTTTTGTAGTACAATTTACAAAACTAGTATAAAAAAGAGATAATATCTCAATTTCTCCTTGTTGTCAGAATATATCGCTAATTATTTTCTATAATTTATTGAAATGTCATTTTATCTCTTAACATGTAAAATAATGAAAAAAATCAATGATTTTTTTGGACATTTTTTTAAATTATAAGTGATTTCGTAGATTTTTATTTTATTTTTAACTTATAAGGGGTATTTTATCTATTTGATTAAGTAATAGATAGTTTTTTAATGATTTTTAAATTAGTAGTGGACTTTAACTATTGTATCAAACTATAGAGCAGAAGTAGGATTATTCCTATAAAAAAATGATGATGATCAATTTACTAACGTTTCATATTTTTTCAAGTTGATGCCAAACGCGAAGTTTATGGAAATTAATTACTTTTGCGCCGCTTATAACTGTTTTAATTACTCGATAAAAATGAGAAATCTCCACACATACTTCGAAAACAAGTACATGAGTTACAAGTCAGAAATAAAGTCAATTGGCTTTTAGTTGGAAAGCCTTTGAAGGAGACCCACGAACTCACTCAAGAAAATTCACTCAAATTTACGATAGAAAATTAGGAAGAAGAAGACTCACAAGCATTTCTTTACCGAATTGAAGTAGTTTTATACGCATGTTTTGTTGATAGGTGAAAGTGAAATCTAAATTCAAGACAAGTTGAAGGAAATGGAAAAAACAGAACCCACCCCGTCCTCCTCCTCCACTACCAACTGGAGCGAACAAGTGGAAGATCTGGTGGCGGCAGGAGACACGGAAGCTGCCATCTCTCTCCTCGAAACCACCATTTCGAAACTCAAAACCCTCGACTCAACGACCGAATCCGTCACTCTCCAGCTAGCCTCCGCCCTCACCAACTTGGCCAATCTCTACTCCTCCAAAGGCTTCTCTCTCAAATCCGACCAGCTCCTCTCTCGCGCTTTTCATATCCGGTACTTTTCCTCCTCTCTCTCTCTCTCTCTCTCCATCTGGCTTCTCTACAATATCATTTTTATTGTTTTCGATTTTAGAAATGCAAAACCTGTAATAGAGGACTCGAAAGAGGCCTCCAATGATTCTACCCAAACTAGGATTCCAAAGTCGCCTAATGATGATGGTGATAAGTCCTCGGATGATCATGATGGTGAGTTTCTAATGTTATGATATTTGGAGATTGTTATTATGGTTTAAACAATAGATAGTGACTTTGAATAGCTACCAGATTGGGAAGCTATTGCGGATTGTCCACCCGATCTGTTGCTATCCCCTCAACAGATATCGAATCTTTCATTGGAGGATAACAAAGTTCAAAAACCTAAGCGGCGTGGAAGGGGAACGTTTTCGTATAAAAAGAATGAGTTGTATAGTGATCGCCTGCCTGATAATAATGCTGTTGAAGATGCAGAGGATGAAGATGTATGCCTCAATTCTGAAAGACCTACGAATTGTAAGCCATATGTTTTTCGCTGTGAAATTTGTTTTTTGTATGCTAGAATGTGCCTGTTAATTTACGAAGTGATTGATGTTATATTCCTATGTATCTATTGTTTAGTGGTATTGAGTATTTACTATTAATTCTAATGCTATGTAAAAGTTGCAATGCCATTGATTTGACTATGTTGAAGTTGTCATGTTCTATTTGCTAAATTTGGTTAAGGTGCAGATGAAATTGTTAAAAAATTGAGACAAGTGACACCATATTCTATATTCGCTCTGAGCTTACTGTTATATTTTTGCGTTTTGAAAATGATGATCTTAGTTTAGTTTCAGATAATTGCTGATTAAGGTTAATGCTCGGAAGAAGATGTGAGCAAGGGCTTCAGATATTGAGTTTTGGTTGTTGCGTTAAATCATGTCGTTTGGCTGCATTTGAGTACAATACTGTTTTTTTTTTTTTTAATATTTTGGTTGAGTAGGATATTAGTTAATTTGATTCAGTACTGCACAGTAAAAGCAGGTTTTAGGCTTTACCTTCCTTCTTGTTTCTTTCTTGTGTTCTAAAGATGTCTTATTGTGATTTCAGCTGAATATGGTACACGCCATGTGCTTGTTCTGGCTGACTTTTCACCAAGTACTAGGACGACTGACCTAGAGAGGCTTTTTGAGGATTTTAGAGATCATGGAGTTGTTATTCGCTGGGTCAATGATACTGTTGCCCTTGCAGTATTTCGAACACCGTCAGTTGGTAATCACTTAACGTGTTTGGTCTTCAGATGCGGATTTTTATGAAATTAATATCGTATTATATTGGTGTCCTGGTTAATTTTTGCACTATGTGTTTTGCAATTTTGTCATTTGTGAATGTTGTTGATAAAAGTTTCTGGTGATACTATGTAAAATATGCTTATAAGCTATACTATTAGTTCCAAGTTAATTGGTAGGAAACTGATTTTTTTTTTTTTTTTCCAACATTTACTTTTGTTGCATTGTTAATTTATGACAAAGATAGGATGCGGCTGTAGTTACATGTAGCACGTGAGATTTTACAGGTGATTAGTGAGTGGTATAATTAGCATTTAGTCACGAATCAAGAGAAAAATAAGATGATTGTATATATATTGAAAGAAGTTGGAGTCCAGAGGAATTAAAAACACAAAGAAACAACAGTCTCCAATGTCAGTTTGTTTTCTGATGATCTCAGGATTGTGGTGGAACTGTTCCCACTTGCATGAGACATGACCCAACAGAAATGGGTTAAGGTGAAACTCTCTGGGATATGTTGTTGAAGGCTCTTTTGTAGCTTGTTTATTGGGGACTGTGTTTCTCATTGCTAGCGTTGTAAATATAATAGGGGTATGCATTTTGACACTGCTTCTCATTGTTATCATTCAAGTGTATCTGTGTATGTAACTTATGTCAGACTTTGCCTGTGTTCTAATTTCTTCACTGCATAAAAGTTTCTCTTCTATTGCTGAGCTAGTGCTCAATTTCTTTTTCTAAATAAACCATTTAACGTTGCTTTCTATTTGTCACCTTGAAAGTCTGCCTTTTTTGTGCTATCAGTTTTATTGATTGTAAGGTAAAGATGGTAGCATGCATTGTGCCATCAATGGTATTGATTGTATGGTTTTGTTTTCTCCAAATCTTGATTTTAGCCAATTAACAATCTCAACCTTTTAATTCAGCACTTGAAGCCCGCAACCACATTCGATGTTCATTTACGGTGCGTGTACTTCATGAGGATGACATCTTACTGGGCTCAATTTCTCCAAGAGGTAAATCATATAGCCTGCTTCTATTTCTTCAGATTTCTTTGAAACTGTTCCTAGTACAAATTTTGGCTTAGGAGCCTGGAACTTTCAATTTTGTAATGAAAAGCATTTCCATCCTATAAAATGTTATGTAGTTAGACAAGCTAGAAGGATATCATTAAAGTTACATCTTGTCTGTTTGATGGGTTTTATTAACATGCGCACTTAAAGATTGAAAGCTGAATAAAAGAAAAATCATATTTATTGTTTCAGGATGCTAGAAATTTGCACCACAAATGTCTTGAAATATTGAATTTAAGTTTTTTCTTATTCACCTTTTGAAAAATGTGTTTTTAGGGGGCAGATTAAGAGGGCCTTTAGTTTATTTAACTTATTAATATTAGCTGAAGTACTTAATGGAACACTAATGATATGTACTTTAGTATATGACACTCAAATGTCATTTTCCACAAAATAAATAAAATAACTCTGTTATTTGTTGCTTGTTCTGGCATTCTGTCTACTAATAAATGTTGCTTATGATGCTTTTGGGGTAGGATCAGCAGCCCTTAAAAATTATACAAATTTTCACACAACTTGTTGACCCTCAGATAATGATGGTTTGGTTAACTGAGATGAACTCATACCTATAATTAAGAATGATATTTCCTATAAAGAAAAAAAATGATATTTATACACCTCAAATAAATAATCTCTCCCTCAGTTCTTTTCTATTGTCTCTCCTGCATCATCCCATCTCTCATCTCTAATCTTTATTATTACATTTTTGTATCACTTCTTTCCCAAGACCCCTTTTTCCTACATGTCTCTTTCATGTCCTCTCTAGTTACCTCCAAAACACCATTTGAATTTCAGTCAATGCTTTTCTGTTCACATTCTTGTCATTACTTGTTATGAGATTAACCGTACATTAAAAAAGGACATATATTTCTATTATTTTGTATAAAAATATTAAAAAAGAAAAAAGCGAACAAAATTATCTTTAATTAATCATATAAAATCTGATAAGTGATAACATTGCTTTTGTCAATGGGAAATAAATGTATCTATTTTACTAAGGATCATCACTCAGTGTCAAGTTAAAATGGTATGACCAAAAGGCAGATAAAAAGTACTAGCATGATCAGGTCAAGTTTTCTGTGATGATAATCCTTTTTTCTTTGGAAAGGGGGGGAGGGGGGCCGCGTGCGCGAGGCGCGCAGGGGCGGGTTTCAAAAGAAGCAATTGTAAAGGAGAGAAGATTTTCTCACTCTTCAGACCAGCTTTACTATTGCTATTAACAAGAACTCTGAAAATATACCGGATCCAATGGTCCTCCATTTTCTGCTTTTTGTTAAAGTTGGGGTTGAAGCAAGTGAAAATGAGCTTGTCAATAGGAAAGCACTGCCTATGGATTAAAATGGTGTTTTTGAGAAATTTTGTTTTCTTTGAGGAATTATTGTTCACGTCATGTTTGTATAATTATTTGTAATGTTGTAATATAATTATATCATATATCTATGTACTCATTGTGTGATATGATGGTGAGTTATATTTTACTTCATTGCTAAGTCTCTAATTTAGATTGGGTAAAATTTGAAAGAACGAGAAGGATGGTTAATGAGAAGGATGGTTAAAAATTTGCAGAAGAAGATAACAAGTTTACTAGGTCCTATGGAATGATGCTATGTGGCATTCCTATAACTTAAAATAGATGATAAGAGAGTTGATCATCTAGAAGAGAAGTTAAAACAGGAGGGAAAATAAGAAGAAAGTGTGAGAGAGGGAGGCAATCAACTATGCAAGGAAGAAGGATGAAAAAAAGGAGAGAGTGGAGACGAGAAAAAGAAAAGAGACATAGGGAGAGAAAAAAAAAAGTTGAAGGAAAATCCAAGGAGGTGACCAGGAAACCAAGCTCACACAACTAGTGTTTGGGATTTATATGCACTTAGAGGTAGGATAGCACGTTTCTTGTGTGATCCAAAATCCTATTAACCTGTTTTCTTGGATCTCCTTTACTATCATTTATCTACAGTTAATTAGTTACTGAAATTGTTTTTAATTAACACTAGCTAGATACTGTAAGCTCCTCTCTGTAATTTTGTTTCATAATTTTGTAATTAAATGAACAGTTCTATGAAGGCAAACACTACTAGAGTTCTGTTTTTTCACCATCACAAGACGAACAGGAAAAATTATAGTACGAGATATCTTGTGTTCTTAAGATTGTCCTTTTTTGCTGGCAAGAGAATTAAATGAACTAAACTGGTTATTCAAATTATTAATTTTATTAGGAAATAGAACAGTAAAATAAAGAATATAGAGACTACAAGAAAGAACCAAACTGTTACTTTTAATTAAATCTTTAGATTTTCGGTTACCATATTCAGCAAGAATTTGCATTATTAATTTTCAGATCTGGAACCTCCTCGTCAAAGGCCACAGACATCAGCTAGAACTGCCCAAAGGTTAATTGCTCAGGGAATGGGATTGAAGATGCCTTCTACAAGTTTTGGGTCTAGAGAACTAAGAAACCAGGAAGAAGCCAGAAGGAATCGTATAGTGGCGAGGCAAAAGTTGAGAGATGATGCTTGGGGCCCAGATGATGTGGATTAGGTTTAATGTTTACATTGCATTATATCCCTGAACTGTGATTAATTCTTCCCTAATCCATAGGTTTTCTGCTTTTGTAAACAAAGCAGCAGCCTTCATGAAGTGTCAATATTTTTGTTGAATGACAGGCTTTGGCATGGATCTGTGGCTGTTTGTCATCTTATTTGAGCATACAAGTTTAACATTATCTTCTTTGCACTGTTGCTCATAGCTGCATCTTCCGGTTTTCTCGAGCTGTAATTAATATTTTTACACTAGTTTGTAACTAGAATTAGACTTGTAACAAATTGACTTCACCTTGTCACTTGTGCTACAAGAAGGAATGCCTTGATATTAGTGTTGATGAAATCTTTCGTAGGAGATCTGATTGTTCTTTTACCTTTTTTAATTCTTCCAAAATTCTTTTACTTATCTTTTGTGTGTGTGTTCATGATATTGCTTGTTTCGCTTGTGAAACATATTTACTAATTAAGTATTGGTGTGTGCCTGTATGTGTATGCATGCATTTGTCATGTCTTTGTGATCTCAGGGCAGTAGACTATGTACGTCAATGTAAGGATTATCCATTAAACAACCCATGACAATACTGCAAGAGAAGCTCTGTCCAACTGATTCTGCTAATTAAATTGACAAAACAATCAACTAGACAAGGTGCAGCCTAGGTATTTGCTGAAACGCCCTCTTGACTGCTATCCTTTGTGTGACAGCATAAAATGGCTTACCAATTACCTTGCATTAGCAGACGTTGTGGGATTACTGTTATTTGACCAAAAGACTATGCTCATCCATGTTGCTTTTGTTGATCAGTGTCATAATTGACTGACCTCGTTTTGCCAAAGTATCCAAGGGTAAATCAGCAAATTCTGATAATTTGAGCTGGCCGACTTCATCAACCTAGCAGGTAAAATTACCTTTGAATTCAGTTTTCCATTTCGTCAGGTTCTGTGTCTGTATCCCAGCTTTTATTTATGTTAAAGGTAAAACTTGGTTATTGTAATTTTTATTTTGTATTTGTGTTATGGGTTTAGGCAAAGAAACATTATAGATATTTACCAGCCCTTGTATATTCCGCCAAAACATTGGTGATTACGCAAACTGGATGGATCTGTTATCTATATAAAACAAGTCCAACATATGGTAGTAGCAGCAAATCTAAGACCTTCATTCTTGAGTCTAACCCTGTTTATGTTGATTATCCAACATCGTTGCACTGAGAGTTCAGTATTGATCATTTTAATACAATGGAAAATCTTCCCCGTGACGTTGCCCTTGACATACTTCCAAGGCTAACAGTTTCATCCCTCATGCAAATCAAGTGCGTTTGCAAATCTTGGAATGCTTTAGCTGAAGAGACACGTCTGGCTAGCATGCACCATGCTCGAGCCACCGCTCGGAATCCTTGCTTCATCCTAAACTCAGATGGTCAGATTCAAGGCAAGCTGCAGTTTATTAGCACTGGTGGAGATGGATTTGATCAGTATAGTAGCAGGTGAGAAGACTTGATGCGAGGTTCAAGAGTGCCATGTCTGAATACCAACTGGTTGGCTCTTGCAATGGGCTGTTATGCATATCTGCAATCCGATTATCGGAGATTATATAAAGAGTTGCCCAAGTCAGCCGAGTTTCCAATGCAGGAAATGGCCCTTGGATTTGGTTGCCTTCCAAGAACTATGCAGTATAAAGTGGTAAGATTTGTTTTTTAGTATCTAATCTCAACGCGAGTTACAGTCTCAGGAAATTTGGTCTGCAGGATCCATACTGAGGTTCCAACACTGGACACTGATCGCTCATGCGTGGAGAAATATAGGACGTCTTCCTTGGAGACTTCAACTTGAACCGTCTCAGGCTATGGTAAATGGAGCTTTACATTGGGTAACATTGTTTTTTCAGTATACTCCAGGTCCACGTTTACTAATCATTTCATTTGATCTAGCAGAGGAGAAATTTCGATGGATTGAACTTCCGTCTTTTGACTGTATCTGTACTAGTAATTGTCAGCTGGCAGTTCTGGACGAGTGCCTTTCTGTAGTTCACTGTCTCGGTGATGAAGGAATTGAGATTTGGGTAATGAAGGAATACAATGTTGAAGAGTGATGGATCGAAAAACACGTTATTGGGACATATGCGCCGGCGAGCCTAGGTCATCTTGTACGCCTACGAACTACTCAGGTTGTATGCATTTCGAATAATGGAGAGATTTTGCTGCAGTACGAGATAAAAGCTTTGGTTTTATATGACCCAGAAAATGAGCATTTGAGTGATCTAATCATTTCTGGGCTGCCAGAACGCTTTAGCACAATTGTCCATGTTGCAAGTCTGTTGCCCATTGAGGAAATCTTGGGAGAAAACACTGATGCATTGCTATCCATAACATTCCAAAGTAAATTGTATATGGGCTACAGCAACATAGCGTAGAGGTGGCTACTAGCAAGTTCCTGTTCTTGATTTTGGTGCTTTCAAAGAAAAGGAGGTCCTTGCAAATCAAAACCAATTTACGTTTTTTATTAATTAATCCAATTACTTTCAACAGCTGTTTGAAGTTTTCAACAACATTGATTTTCATTCCATCTTGAGTTATTTTTATTTTCCCCCGGATGATCGACGAATCATTATTTTCCTCTTGTTAATTCATGAAACATCCTTTCACTCATTCTTTTGACTTGAGTTAACACTGATTCAAGCAATTTTTTGACTTTTTTTAAATCATGAAAGGGAAAAATGATGATTCACTAATCATCACAAGGGATAATAAAAATAACTCTTCCATCTTTGACAAAAGTTCAATAAAAAGCACAAGTTATCAGCCTATGATACAAATCATCTTTAAACGAAATGCATAAAGAAATTGAGTTGGTGCTCCTACCACCCACTTTCATGGCCCAATTCAACAATTAGAGGAGGCTGTAATTACATGAAGTATATTAAATAACAATACCCGAACCCGACTCAACTATCATTAGCCTCCATAACCAGGTCCAGTCCCATATGAGATTTCTATTATTCAGAAGTTTGTATACGTTACCCCCTGCCCGGCATGATGACGTCAAAATTTCAAGTCAACAGAACACGAAGCCAGAGTATTACAATCTCTGGTTCAAGCATGTAGAACCCTTGTGTAAAACTTTCGATCTAGAAGAACCACGAAATCTACTCCAAAAAACCAGGTGTCTGCTTTTGTTTTTTTGAAAAAAAGAATCATTATGAAACCTTTCTGGATAGGTTCTTATATCCACATCCCATACCTCGTAGTATAACAGTCCCTGTCGATGGATCTGGCTTAATGTCAAAAATAACTCCCAGAAAATCTCTGATGCTCCTGAGTGTTTCTATCCCGTACGCTGACAACTTCCCAACACGAACCTTAGAAAAATCTGGTTCACTTAATGCACAAAGAAGAAACAACAAACCCTACAAACAAAACATAATAGCTACACTATCAGGTCTTATGCACTATTGATTATCACCAAAATGCGCACAGAAAAGTCTTTATAGCTACATAGAAGAAAATGGAACAGACTTCAATATTTGGCAATATAGTTACAAAAGTATAGCATGAAAAATCAATTCAAGGTCTTCAGAATTTCAAAATAATATAGGGAAGGCAAAACAATTGTTCCAGGAAATGCTTAGAGCCAAAAATTGGTAGAACAAATTTTGCTGAGTGCACATTAAAAATGAGCAGTAAAAATAACAGAACCTATAGTTTAAAAGGCACCATATCTAACCACATGTTTTCCAGTAAAAGGAGAGGGGTGAGGGAGGGAAGAGGCTTAATATACTCCCAGGTCAGCATTTATATATATTAGGTTAAATGGGATAAAGTGAAGGGAGAACAATAACTTTAAACACAAACCTGGTGTGTTGAATCCACGACTCCACCCTGCTCAATCTCTTCAAGAAGAAATGAAGCAATCTGCTCTCCAACATTTTCTGGTGGTGTCAAATCTTTCTTCTCCTCATCTTCGATTTCACCAACTTCTCCTCGCCCATAAGAAACCGCAGTATCTGCAGAAATGAAGCAACCAGAAGTAGTTTCTGCAACAAGTGATATTCCATAACCGGGTGACCTGCCATGAAATAGCTCTCTTGATGAGATAAACTGTGCCGAGCATGCAACACAAAAAAAATTCTAAGTGAAGACAAATACAAGATAATATCTGTGGCAAATAGGAACCATACTTTCCAGCTTGAGGCCCAGCCTTATGATCAGTAAAGATGTGAACATCTGGAAGCAAGCGATTAAAGATTCCACGAGCAGAGTGAATCATAGTATTTTCAAACTGAGAAGACACTCTGGCAGAGAAAGTAACCCCTCTAATCCTCTTAACCATCCCCTCATCAAGCCAGTTAACTGCCTGTGGAGCATAACTTGTAAGAAAACAGCAAAAAAACAATGAACTGCCAAAAGATCTTTTCTTCTTTGTCTTTGACTGTTTCTTCGGTGTGCTTAACATCTCTGCTCCATATGTTAGCTTCCTGCTCCTTCTGTCCCTTCGACACTCTTTTTCTATTATCTTTTCACGTTTCTTTTGTATATCTACTTAGGTTAACATATTTTTCTTGTTAGAGGTGAACTAACAAAAGATTCAAAACTCACCGTTAGCTTTTCAACAATGGGAACTGTCAAAATAACTTCTCCCCCACCATGTGGTGGAGCTCCACGACTCTCTATTTTCAACTCCAATCCTTCAGTGGGAACCCCAAAACGCTTCAACATGGGTAAGGTAGTAGAACGGAATGTGTCAACAGACGGGTCCTTAGAATCATTTGTAATTCCTGAAAAATGAGATGAAATGCACTTGAAGCAACACTTCTAATATAAATGAAAAGAAAATTGTTCACAATTATCTATAAGACACAGACCAAGACATAATTGATTAAATGCTTTAGCAAAACTGAGAGTGGATGCTTCCAAGTTCTAATATTAATTGTGTAGTTCATTTCAAGATCTTTAATGTCATTGATCAGATGAGAAATTCAATTTTTTGCAATAGTAGGTCATGAACCGCAAATAACAACCGTCCAGCTTCTTTACTAAGCATGATTACTAGATTCTGCTTCATAAAACTCAAAATTAGCAACTGCTGATTCCAGGTTCGACTGTCTCAATCTCAAAACAGCTGCCTTTTAGTCTATCACTCAAATCTAAAGATGCTCAATAGAAGAGAAAAATAAGAAACTAAATGCAGAGAAAAAAGGAAAGAGGGGATGAATCTTTTTGCCTTCTTTAGTAAGATGCAAAAACGAATGTGGAAAAAAGCAAAGAAAAGGAAATCCTTCTCCAGTTTCCATCCTCACTCTCACTACCCAATCCTCCCGACTTGAACAAAAACTACATAAAAAAATATATAAACTTACGAATACCGCACTCATTTACAACTTCATCCTCATATCTCCACTTCCCATTCTTTTTCTCAGTTATACAGAAGCAAAACACCACTTATCATTTTGCATTCACCAATCACTCTCCAATCCACTAATCACTGACCTAAAATTCTACTTCATCAAACATAATGCACCTTTTCATCGAACAGAAATCTGTCACAAATATCTATGAAAAATCACGCTGCTAAACTGACCCCATCAAACAGACAGACAAACTCATCAAAATTCAATACTACTGCAAAACAACCATTACAATAAAACCAAAATTATTCAAAACCAAAAACCATAAGCTGCTTGTGCTTCATAGCATCCTTCTCAAATCCACACAAATACAAACAACCACGAATTCGAAGCTAAAAAAGAGCAGACTAAATACTCAAAAAAAAAAAGAGAAACAAATACCTTTGAGCCTCATGGAAAGAGCTTTCTTAGCAAATAAAGCCACCAGAATCAACGGCTCCAAAAAATACCCCATGGACCGACTAACACCACAATCATGGACCAGATTTTTTCCACCCATCACCGTTCCTGGTTTGTACTTCAATTTCGTACCTGCCCACATGCATTTACCAATATCAAACAATTTCTATAACAAAACCCAAAAATACCCACAAACCCACCTTAACTAAGAACAACAAATCATGTAAATGTAATCGAAACGAAGTCGATTAAAAAGGGAAACAACGAAGAAATTACCGGTTTCGTTGATTTCAACGACGCAATCATCGCAGAGTTTTTCGAGGAGGCGGAGGAGGGAGACCTCGTGGGGACGAAGGCCAGGCCAGGTGTCTTCTGCCCGAATGTCTTCTATGAGTAGAGGAGTGGAAGCGAGCGTAGACAATACCAGTCTCTGCCTTAAACTCTGGCTCCCTTTCAGCTTCTTGTACGCTGTCTTCCCCATTTTTTTTTTTTTGTTTTCTGATGGGTGCTGTCTAAAACCCTAAACCCTTTATTTAATTTGTCAAGTCACTTCTTTTGCAGTTTGGGTTTCACCTTTTCAAGTTGGCTACTGTGCACAAACCTACACCGTTTTTAGGTCTAATTGTGGTTGGATAGACATTTTAGGTGATTTTAAATTTATTCATTTTTCAATATTTGTTTTTGGGAAAAATTTATGAATGGCTAGAATTAAAAATTAAATAGTTGTTTTTGACTAAAGCACTAGCTCTTTTTTTTTTTAATACTAACATCTAATCTATCAAAGGACTGTTAGGATTTGTTGATATCGATCAAATAACTCGGACAGCGTCAAGCCCGAGTTGGTCGCCTAGATGGCCAACCGCCCAACAACATCAATTTCATTGAAATTGGTACAATTGATATTCGCCGACCGCCTAATCGACAACTAGGCGATTGAGTAGGTCGAGTTTTTAAACACTAATTAGGTCATTAGAGTAAGAGATGAGTATAGGTCTCATGTGTTGGTATATTTGGAAATAAGTGTATCGAATGGGATGGTAATTGTAAAAATCACCTATACAAAATTATCGTCACATAGATTAGAAGTAGCAGCTATAATGCTAACATATCTTAGTTCAAAGAGAGTGATAAACTCGTATTTGATTACCAATGAGTGAGACTAATTTAATAGCAACTTATCTTGAAACACTAGTCATTTCGTTTTATATATATATATATATACATATATATATACTTAATATGAAGAATGTCTACAGTTAAATTAATTTCACAAGTTTCACTGAATTGAGATATAGTCATCCCTTTAGGTTAATTGTGTGATAAATGATCATGAATCTAAGCGTTTAGATATTCTAGTCGTCGTGCTAGGATGCTTATATGATAATTAATTTATGAATAATTTGTTTATTATGAATTATGTGATATATAATGATGATCACTGTGTTATAATTTGGGTTTAACTCAAATAATAAAAGATGTGGTCAATGGGCTTATGGTATTGGATCTCATTCCTAATTTGTGGATGCCATTATCATAAAATCCTAGTTTGGATATGACACTATATAAATGGGCCAACTAGTGGATATAACAATATATAAATGGGCTAAGTAGTGGATACTAGGGTTAGAGGTAAGTAGAAATATAAAAAAATTTATATTTTTTCTCTACAGAAAAGCCCCCACCCACATTGTGAGTAATTCCTAATTTTTATTCTTCAGTTTTGCAGATAATTGGTAACTACTCACTCACCATAGTTGACCTAAGATGGTGAGTCATTGGAAGGAAGAGTTCAGTTCAAAGCAGATATCAAGTTAGGATTTAATACAAAAGAAATCAAATTGTTAATGAAAATTTTGAATTGATAACTTCCAAATTTAATTAAATTCTTATCTCTACATATGCTCTGATTTATGAATAAGAAATAACCATGAGTTTGGATATATTGGAACCGTTTTTGAAAAATTCTTGTGCCGCATTTTTCTTGTTTGAAAGTTTTAGTTCCTTCAAGTTATTCCTTGGCCTCCCAATTAAAACTTCTCTGGTGTAAGCTAAAGAATTAAGATGTTAAAATAAAATGAAAATGTCAAATTTAAAAATAAAAATATATTAATATCCAAGATAATTCTACAAACATTATTGTTGGATTTTTTATTGAAAATATTTGAAAAAGAATATAGATCGTGCACGAAGGGGAATCAACATTCTTGGTCGTCCCGACATTATCGTTGAATGCAAATTTGAGTAGGAATTTCCATTCGACAGGGATGTCTAACAGCTTATAATTACTTCGTCTGTTCTTTCATATGAATGGATAAATATTCTTCATTTACATGTGGTTCAAACAAATGGAAACTCAAAGTCAGAGTCAAAAAGTATTACCATTGATTGTATATTGCTTTGTGGCCTACAATATCCCAAAGAATAATGCTACGTTCTCAAAAATTTTGTTCAAATTATGTATCAAATCGATTTATATCTATTACATTAATTTTGGAATGATATATGATAATATGGTTATTACAAATAAGTTTGTCACATCATTTAAATAATGAATTTAAGTAAATTTTTGAGTAATAGTATACTTTTTCATCATCTAGGAAGGAGAAATTTCATTCTCACTAAATGTTTATTATAGTTTATATGGATAATTCTTTCACTTATTGTAGAAATATTAATCTCTCATTTATGGAAATAAATATTTGGATTGCGCAAGTAGATAGTATTTGCGATTGATACATCATGAAAACCCTTTGATTTGACATTGATTGTAAAAGAAAAAAAGAAATTGTTACTAGCAATTTAGTTGCTTACAGGTTTAAAAATCCCAATGGAACAAGAAAAATTGATATATAAATCATAGTTCTAATATAATAAATTCGAAATTTGTTATGCAAATAATAATACACTTTAAAGGAATGAGCAGCCAGAAGTCGGAACACCTTTAAAGTAGAGCAGAGGATCTTAAAACAATGTTATTTAAAATGATATGTAGGTGGATATTTGTACTTGATGTTTCACTGACTCGGAAGATCTATATCATATTTTTCGTTTTTGTGGAGAGGCGAGAAAAATGTGGAGGCAACTGGTTCCATCATCTAAATGGCATATTTTTTTCTTGGGTCCTACTATAGAATGGTTTCGAATGAATTTACCGGATCATTTAAGCATAGAGAAATATTACCAAGTTACTTGACCAACAATCTTTGCTATCAATTGCTCGTATCTATGGCAATGGAGGAATCAAGATCTTTTTGACCCTAGTCCTCTTTAGAGATATAATCCAATGCATGTTATTTTGGCACATGGAAAGGATATTGTTAATGCTTAGAAATTGGATATGGAGTTGAAAGGCGAAGGCGATCAGGAGCATGAGCTATTGATTGGTTGGTCTTCTCCTCCTCAAAGTGTTTTCAAGCTTAATAGTGATGGAACGGTCAAATCTTCTATTTCAATGGCTTATGCAGGGGGGGGAGGGGAGGTAATTTGAGATGATACAGGGGCTTAAGTGTTTGGGTTTTCAATGAATATTGGGATTGGTACACTGATGGCTGTAGAGCTTTAAGGGGTTTGGTAAATTTTATCCTTAGCCTGAAGTATGAATATAGGGAAAACTATTTTAGAAGTGGGTGATCTATGTGTGGTCAAGTTTATTATAGGATGTGTGGAGTGTATGAATGCGAATCTTGGCTTGGTGAGAGATATTCAACGTCTGTTGGGTCAAGGTTGGAAAATTCAGGTTCGACATGTTTATCGAGAAGGAAATCAATGAGCAGATGCATTGGCAAATTTTGCTGTCAATTTTCCTTTAGAGCTTCATGTTTTTCAATCTCCCTCGACTGTCATTGTTCATGTTTTGTTCAAAGATGATATAGGGGTTAGCTTTTCGAGAATGTGTAAGATTTAGTTTTTAGTGTATTACCCCGTTCTTCTATAAAAAAGAAAATGAAAAATGATATGTAGGATGAATTTTAATTAATTGCATGATCTTGGGTCAAAGTCAACCCAAACAAATTTGGATTCTGTTAAAGAGTCTCATATATGAAGTAAGAAGATAGAATGAATCTCACATTGAAAACATAAAAATCAAGAGAAAGGTATATATATAAATGGGTGTCATAACTCAATTGACTAGTTTTTTGGGTACTAAAACTATTCACCAATGTATGTACGCAACAAGTTTAAAAATTTAACGATTCACACCTTACTTCATGTGATCTCATGATATATAACAATCATAATGAACAATTATGATGGTCATTTGTTTCTACTCGCATATTTTAAAAAAAAAAGTTAGGATGGGTGGATAATTGGTGATATTGCATTAGTTTGATTTTTTCAATAACCCGAAGTTAAGATGGGTGGATAACTGCTAATATTGCAATAGTTTGATTTTCCCATTAACCCAAAGCGTAGGTTTAGATAAGTAATTCAACAGGTTCGAGCACAAAAGTCTATATCATACGCAATATTTCTGAATATAATTGTTCGATCAAATTTTGTTTTTAATATTTATATTCTATGCTGAGTGATTGTTATTATAAATATGGTAAAGCTTTATATATACAAATATATATATATATGGGGAGAGAGAGAGAGAATTTCATGTTCAAAAAAAAAAAAAAGGTAAGGTGTTTGGATAATTGCTAATACTGCATTAGTTTGGTTTTTCCATTAACCCAAAGCTTAAATCTGGATAAGTAATTCAAGAGGTCTGAGCACAAATATGCAATATTTTTTAATAAAATTGCTCAGTCATATTTTTTTGGTTAATGGAATCTCATGTTTATAATTGCTAAACATGAGATTCCATTAACCAAAAACATAGAAAAAAGTTAAGATGGGTAGATAACTGCTAATACTGCATTATTTTGGTTTTTCCACTAACCCAAAGTGTCGGTTTGGATACGTAATTCAATGGGTCTAAGCACAAAAGTCTATTTTACGTGCAATATGTTTGAATGCAATTGTTCGGTCAATTTTTTTTTAATATCTATATACTATATCAATTCATTGTTATTATAAATATATATAGTAAAACTATATATAAATATCGACAACCAATTTTATGCTTCAAAAAATATATAAAAAAGTTAAGGTGGTTAAAGAATATAAGTAATTGCTAATATTGCATTAGTTTGGATTTTTCATTAACCCGAAGTGTAGGTTTGAATAAATAATTTAACAAGTCTGAGCACAACAGTCTATTTCATATGTAATATGTTTGAATATAATTGTTCGGTCAAATTTTTTAGTAATATTTATATTGTATACTGATTAATTTTTATTATAATTATAGTAATATATATATATATATATAACTAATAGTTTACTACTGTATGATGTAGAAACCGATTTATCTGTATAAGTAATAGTTTACTACTGTATGACGCAGAAACCCATTCATCCTTATATTATCATTTACTATACTATTTTATAATTTATGCAGTAAAGTCTAATCAATTGTCATATTATTTAGATTGATTTTTGAAGTTAATTTTTTAATTGTATAGCGTCACTCTCATTGTGAATGCAATGTTTTAAAATTAAATTTACCTTTATATGTATAATATTATATAATTTAAATTATTCCTTTTAAACTATTTAAATTTATTGTATAAAATTATTGAAACATTGATTGAAGGAAACTGGTGAGCTTCTTACTATATTATGTATATTGAGAGAGAGTTTGGATCGTTTGTTTCATCACAAACTTATTTATAATCTGTTTTCCAACTTCTGTCATATTTTTAACAAGATTTAACCAAGGTTGTTTGATTTCAAAAGGTAGTTTCGGAAACAAATGTTAGGACTTAGGACATCTACAAAGTTTGTTTGCTCCTTATTATTATTATTTTTTTCTCCTTTATTGCGACCCAAAAAATTCTTTGGTACACCTTTTTTTAGAAAAAAAAACATATTTTATTATTACTATATCCTACTTAAAAGTACATAATTATATGATTAAAATTTTCAGTTTTCTTTCTACGCCAAATTTATTACAAACCTTAATAATATATACAAAATCAAAAGTAATATGACATAAATAAATAGAATTTTTACAAGTAAGGGATAGATGAACAAATAATTAATTTGATAAATTTTGAATGTATACAAGTATGTTTATTTTAACTTATAGTATATTTGATGTTGATAATTTTTTGTGATTAATTTTTTATGGCAAATAAAAATATTTTTTTGGTTTAAACAAAAAAAACTAATTTCTAATTGAAGAAAAAATTGCTTTGTTTAAAGAAAACGATCCTATTTCATAAGGTTTTTATAAATTAAGATGACATTAAGAGGATTTAACAATTAACCTATCTAAAAATTAATCACATATGTAGTTTCAACACTTTATTTTTTAAGAAAAATATTAGTCTCATCACTATTATCGTTATCATAAATAAATTATAAAAAAGGAAAACTAAATGTATATGAAAAAAAAAAAATTGAACAAAAGATAATAAAAAAAAAAAAACACAATGAAAGAAATAAGAATAAGAACAATTCCGATCAACTCCAAATTAAAATAAGTAAAACTAGAATTGTGTTTAAAATGAGTATAAAATGGGTGTAATAAGAAAAAATATATAATTAAAATTATTACTTGAATGATATTTTTTGTATCTTAAAGGGTGTAGAATTATAAAGTAAATATTTAATTTTAACTTTTTAATATGAGTTTATAAAATAATTGGGTGCAGTAATGAAATTTTTGAGTGACAATAAAGCTACTTTTTTCTTTCCTTTTTAATTTTTTTTTTGAAAGATAAATACCAAATTAATAAGACATTTACTTAAACTTGTTAAAATCGATAATTATTGTTTGCATGGCGCAAATGTCTACACCTATGATCGGAAGACAATAATTCTCATAATATTTGGTGATATTCCCACACATACTTATAAAATTGGCATATATGTGGAACTTTAATCGCGCCATTATGGTAGATTAGGAGGTGTACAAATCCATCCATTTATAATGATAATTCAGGACGGTCAATTTTTATGAAAATTTTTTATAGAACTCTTGCTTAAACAAATAGCCTGAGAGTAGGGGTGGTAAAACGAGTTGGCGTGTCGGGTTGAACTCGATTCAATTCGATTTGTTTATAAATTCGACCAATTTGACACGAATTCGTTTATAAAGCGGGTCGATATTTTTGGATTCGACACGAATTCGTTTATAAACGAATGACACGACACGACACGATTAATTCGTTTATTAATGAAATCATAAAGGATCCAAACTCGTTAACCCATCAACCCGTTAATTCGTTTAACTCGTTAGTTCGTTTAACCCGTTTAACTCGTTTAACATGTTTAATTCGTTTAACCCATTTAATTCGTTTAATTCATTTAACTTAAATAATATTTTAAACATAAATAAAATAAATAATTCACAACTAACCATCTAATTCAACATATAAAAACCAACACATTAAATCAACTACATAACATTCCATATTATCCATATTTTAAAAATCATAACAAAATAAAATCAAGCTCAACTCAATACAAATCCATAGAAATTAAAATTATTTAACACCATCATTCTCCAACACAAAACTTTATAATTTAAATTCTTCCAATTTAAATCCTTTGATTCCAAGGGCACCTCCAACCTACACAAAAATCACAAAAAAACAATATTAGATATCTCCATATCACAAGAAAATGAAAATACTAATTCAAGTTAAATAAACATAATCAATAGACAATATCACAAGAAAATGGAAGAGAAGGACACCTGAATCCTGAAGGCTGAAGCTGGTCGGACCAGATCTGATGGTGGAATCGTGAAGAAGCTGCGACCGTAAGCAAGAAGAAGCTGCGATCGGTGAGGAAGAAGAAGTTGTGACTGGAGCTGTGATCGACGACCGTGAGGAAGAAGAAGCTGGACCGGAGCTGCAACTGTGAGGAAGAAGAACCTAGACCGAAGCTGCAACCGTTAGGAAGAAGAAGCTCGATCGGAGTTGCGACCGTGAAGAAGAGGAAGCTGGACTGAAGCTGCGACTGTGTGGAAGAAGAACCTGGACCGGAGTTGCAACCGTGAGGAAGAAGAAGCTGGACCGCGAGGAAGAAGAAGCTCAACCGGAGCTGCGACCGTAAGGAAGAAGAAGCTCGATCAGAGCTGCGACCGTGAGTAAGAAGAAGCTTGACCGAAGCTGTCGTGTGGGTGTGAGAGAAGGAGATGAGCTGTCGTCGAGTGTGGGAGAAGGGGAGAATAACAAAATGAGGTGGTGGTGTCGTGTGGTGGCTGCCGAAATGAGTTGGTGACTTGGAGTTGGTGGTGTGTGTGGTGGCTGCCCAAATTTTGAAATGAATAGATTAGGTTTAGGTTTGGTTGATACTTATATATATGTATAATTACATACTAACCCTATAATTTTTTAATATTATAATTTTACCCATAATTTAATCGTGTCAACCCGCGATTCGTTTAAGCAAACCCAATTTGATTCGTTTAATAAACGAGTTAAGCGGGTCGACACGATTACGACACGAATTCGTTTAACTCCAACTCATACCTATTTATTTTTCGCGAATTCATGTTGACCCGTCGTGTTATAACCCATATTGCCACCCTTACCTGAGAGTGGAAAATCAATGCAACATTGTAATATTATTAACTGAAAGTTTTGCAACTAATCAGTGACTAATCCATCAGATGAAAACTTAAATGAAAATGAAACTTTGTTGATTATAAATTGACTAAAAAGTTTTTAAGTTCAATTTGACACGTAACTAAAGACGGTATTCAAAGTTCTAATTGCACATTTGACTACTATACATGAGAGGTGGGAATCCATCTGTTCGTAAGATTAATTCAGTCATAGTAGTACAATTCGTAGAGGATGTTCAGATCTGTTGTTTTTGACGGAACACCAAAATTCCCTTGAACTGAAAAACTGCTATTTGAAACTTGAAAGGGACTATTCAGGCAAACAAAATTGACCGGGTAGAAATTCGCTTAAATTTGATTGATGTGACATACATGGTACACACACGCGTTAAACATTTAGTCAACAAAACACCAAAACATAGGAGTTGAAGTCAAATATTCCACATGCTGTCATTATAACCGTAAAAGCACGAGTTTTTGTTTTGGGAATCTGAAATTTTCCACGAGAGCACACTCGGCCCGCGGCCCACTGTTTTCAACCGACCTTTTAATTCACTCCAGATGATTTTGACGTTTTTTCTTTGCCTTTTTTAAATTATGTTATATGATATGCAATGGATTATTATTGTAGTAATTTGAATGAATCGTGTCGAAGAAATTGCACAACACCTTTCGAGGTTTGCCTAAAAATAATTAAAAATATATTTATCCTTTCATTAAATCAAAACTCTATATCGTTAGTTAATTTCAGTCAACTTTAACGATTGATCAAGAATTTTGATTAAATAATTATTTTATTTATGAATAACACAAAATAAAAATAAAAATAAAAATAAATCAAATAAACTTAATTAAATTACAATTTAATTAAAAATAAATAATAAAAAAGTGTTTTTTCTATTTTTTTTTAAAATATGAAAAAAATTTTAAAAACAAAAAAATACAGTGGATTCCAAATTGAACCTCTACCATCAAATGAGATCCATACAACGGTGGAGATCCAATCTAGATTTTCATCAACAATTTAAAAAAATTTAAAAATAAAAATAAAAGGAAAATAAAGGGAAAATAAAATTTCTTAAGAAATTTAGTATTAATAATATTTTTAAAAAATCTTTAAAAATGTTAATAATTTTCTTAAAAAAAATGAAATGATCTCTACTGTCCATCAACATAATGGACGGTGGATATCATTTTAAAAAAATAAAAAAATAGTAAAAGAAATAGAGTTAGAGATCCAAAATAATGGACGGTGGAAATCCAATCTGGAGATTAGATCTTCACTCTTAAAAAAATATTTGAGATCAAAGAACAACTAGTTCTTATTCTCCGTTCTTCATCAACAAACATCTCTCTCTCATCAACTTCATCTCCATTCTTCTCATCCACATTAACAAACCAGGTTCCTTTTTTCTCCGTTCTTCAAGTTCTTCTCCATTCTTCAAACCCAAAAGCCTGGGTTTGTTTGGCATTAAAAAATTAGAGGTGGACACCCACAAAAAAAATTGCAAATCAACGACATTGATTGTAGGTAGAAAACATGGGAAGAGGAGGAGATCTGATTTTTTGTTTGAGAAACATAAAAAGAAGAAAGAATGAGAAGAAGAGATTGGTGGTGGGTTTTGTTGATGATGGTGATGAATCTAATGATGATGATGGTGGGTTTTTTTTAAGACATTTGGGTTTCATTGATAAGAAAGGAGAAGAAGATGATGATGATGAAAGATGATGAACCCAAATTCTAAGATCTAGTTTTTTTATTTTTATTTTTTTTAATTTTCTGAAGATTTGGGTTTAGATTTCAACTTGAAACCCAAATCTTCAATTGGATTTGTTTTTTTTAAATTCTTCTTTTCCTTTTTCAACAAAATTTTTGAGATTTTTTTCTTAAAAATTTGTTGAAGACCTAGTTTTCAACTCGTTTTTGCACTATTTTTTTTTTTCTTTTTGCTCTTAAATATTTTAGTTTTAATCTCCATCATCAATTCTTGTGATGGACTATAAATGGAGACGAATTTTTTTTTTAAAAAAAAAATTGTTTTTAATATATTATTTATTTTTTAAAATTTTAAAATTTTATTTATAAAAGGCATTTTAATCATTTTAATTAAAAAAGTTGGTCAGCAGTTAATTTTAATAATTTTGACTAATGAGATGGGGATTTGATGTGATTTAAAAGTAAATATATTTCCGTCTTATTAAAGAGATATCTCACTGGTCGTTCAATAATGCCACTCAACTTTTTCCAACTTCAGAGTCCATTCTCATTGGACCCACTCATTCGGCCGTGGCAACTTTCTTTGTCACGTTGATTTGAAAAGTGCAAAAATGTGTTTTATATTTTGTGACTGCTGGATTTGACCAGGGAAAGTGTATGTGCAAGAAAAGTACAAATGAGAATATAAAAAAGGGATATTATAAAAACCCACACAAAAGGGTAAATTGCACAAATCGCCTGAGGTTTGATACAATTACATAAATATTATGATATTTGGATAACTCGTACGGGTATCACCTGATATTTCAAAAATTATGCACAAACCTCCCCTGTTGTTAATCAACTATTAGTCAACCACGGCTAAATCAAAATTTTGAAGGGTAAATGGTCAATTCACAACTAATAAATATTTTAATTAAAAATAATATTTTTAATTATTAAACTAATATTTAATATGTAAAAAAAAAAAACCCCACTATCTTCTTCTACCTCCATCATCATCATCCCTCTCATCTCCATCTTCTACATCTATGAAAATCATCAAATCATTCATCATCATCAAACCAACCAAATCAATTATCATCATCAAACACTCAAATTAAATAAAATTATATCAAATAATGAAAATTAAAAATATTAAAAAAAATAATTAAAAAAAAAAATTTGGTCTAGTCTCCCATGGAGATGGTGACAGTCTCCATCGCTAGAGACATCGCCGTCTCCAGCGATGGAAACTGTCGCCACCGCCATCGCTAGAGATGTCTCCATTACTCCATCGCTGGTCCAGACCAGCGATGGAAGTCTCCTATCGCTGGAGACGCTGCCGTCTTCAACGATGGAAACTGTAGGGTCTCCATGGAAGATCATTATTTTTTTTAATTTATTTTTTATGTTTATTTTCAAATTAAATTAAAAAATATATAATATATTAATTTTAAATTTATTAAGGGTATTTTAGTCTTTTTATAATTTTAATCATTAACTATGAGGATTTAATCATTGTTGACTGACGAAATGGGAGGTTCGTGTAGAGTTTTTGAAACCTCAGGTAATGTCCGTGCGAGTTACCCAAACATCATCATATTGATGTAATTTCACCAAACCTCAGGGGAGGTTTGTGCAATTTGCCCAAAACAAAATAACAAAAAATTATATCCAATTTATTTTATTACACGAACCATTTTCTATTATTAACTTTTTATACAAAATATTAACATTTTTTTATCTAAAATAGTGAAATGATCAAAATACTCTTATTATAATCCTATAAAATTTCTCTTATATCCTTCAAACTTACAAAATGGCCAATATATCATTTACAATATTAATTAATTAAAATATTAAATAAAAAATAACGAAGTTTAAAAATAATAATAATAATAATAAATAACGCAAAATTTTTTTAAAAAACCATCTAAACCTAACTCACACAAAAACCCAGAATTGGATTCTAATGAACCCAGATCTAGGTTAAAATCAAACCCAATTTCTAGGTTTGTTTGAACCCAGTTCTGGGTTTCAATAAACCAAGTTTCTAGATTTGAATGGAACCCAGAAATTGGGTTCGATTCGAACCCAATTTTTGAGTTCTATTCGAACCCAGAAACTAGGTTCATTGAAACCTAGTTCTGGGTTCAATTCGAACTTAGTTCTGGGTTCGATTAGATTAGGTTGACTGTAGTTTTTTTTCTTTTTTTTTGGATTGTTTTGGTTGATTGGATTTTGATGTTTTTAGATTGTGTTGGTATTTTGGGATTGATGCTTGTGATGTTGGTTCCATTAGTTTTTGGTGATGTTTGTGATGTGTTTTATGTTTAGAATTTTAGGATTAATGTGTTGAATTGATAAATTTAAGGGATGATTATAAGATTATTATTTTTTTTAATTTTCAGTTTTTTTAACAATTTTTTACAATTTTTCTCATTTTAAAATTTTAATTATTTTGTTAGATTACCATTTTGTCCTCAAATGTTAACACCAGTTGGGTTTTTTAGACAATAGCGACGGTTCATCTAATAAAAGAAAAATTAAGGTAGTTTCTTATTATTTTGCTTCTCACGGGTTTTTTTCATAATATCCCAATAAAAATCTAAAGAACATTAAATTCATGTTGAATTTTCTTTGCATGCTGAGTAGTCTATATACATACATACATACATATATATATATATATATATATATCTTCTTCCAAGACCCTGCACCATTAAGAAACCCACTTGATCTCTTACCCTAATAGCTCTGAAAAATAAAACTTATCTTTTCTGATCTCTTCACCAATAATTCACTCTCTTTATTTGAAATGGATGATCAAATTGAAATACCTCAATATTTTATCTGTCCCATATCTCTTCAAATCATGAAAGACCCTGTAATAACAATTACAGGTATTTCATATGACCGTGAAAGTATCGAGAAGTGGTTGAAGACAGCCAAGGGCACAACATGTCCGGTAACAAAGCAGCCTTTGCCTAGAGACTGTGAATTGACTTCGAATCACACCCTACGCCGCCTGATCCAGGCATGGTCCAACCAGAATTCAATAAACGGTGTTGAGAGAATTCCCACGCCCACATCTCCTGTTGACAGGAATCATCTTCTTCAACTTGTTCGCGGTCTTGAAGATGGTCATACGTGTATAGCTTGTTTGAAGGAACTGGAAGGTTTAGCTACGGAAAATGAGAACAGGAAATGCATGGGAGATATAGCTGTGGTTAAGGCCATAGTTTTGTTGATTATAAGATGTTACAAAGACAGGAAAACAATTGGTCTTGAAGAAGCTTTGAGAGTTCTCTCACTCGTTTGGCATCCATCAACTCAAATTAAGGTTATAATCAACGACAATGACAATTTGATCAACTCGTTGACATGGGTTTTACGATGCGCAGGTGATAACCAATTGGCTTTGAGGAGCAGTGCAATTCTAGTCTTGAAAAGGGTTCTTGAAATCGCCAACACAAGAATGTTAGAAGGTCTAAAACTGGACTTCTTCAAGGAAATTGTAGGGTTATTGAGGAAGAACATTTCTCAACAAGCCACGAAATCGGCCTTGCATATTTTGATTGAATCATGTCCATGGAGAGGAAACAGATCGAAATTGGTGGAAGCCAAAGCAGTGTTCGAGCTCATCGAATTAGAACTAGGAAAGCCGGAAAAGAATATCACAGAGCTCATCTTCAATCTTTTGGCACAGCTTTGTTCATGCCCAGATGGACGAAGCCAGTTTCTAAGCCACTCAAGTGCCATAGCCATGGTTTCTAAGAGGATCCTTAGGGTTTCTCCCGCCACAGATGATCGAGGGGTCCATATATTGTCATTAATATCGAAATTTTCAGCAACGGATAACGTGGTTTTGGAGATGTTGAGCGTTGGGGCTGTGACAAAGCTTTGCATGGTGGCTCAAGCAGATTGTGAAGAGTATTTGAAAAAGAAGGCAACAAGGGTCCTTAGGTTGCATTCTAGTGTATGGAATGATTCTCCTTGCATTGCCGTTTATTTATTAACCAGATACTACAGATAACTTAAAATATGTAACTTTCGTACCAAATAATTATCATCGGTTTTTTGTTTGCAATTGTTATAAGCTTCTCTTGTTTATGGGTATGGAAAAAAGTTGACACTTTCTCTTCGTTTGATTACAAAAATATGGGAAATTCAAAATTCATATAAAACATGTGAGAGCAATAATTTTTTTATTCCTTCTTGTTCTGGATTTGGTTCTTATCATTTGTGCGTACACTAGTGATGAACCAATAAATTATATATGATGATCTTTACTCTTTAGTTTAGCATAAACAAATTTTAGTATGAATAGGAGAAACCATTTTGTAAAACCAAAGCAAAAATTCTTGATCCTATGTTCATATCTTATCTAAAATATTTAATTCCTAGCCAATTGATTTTCTGGATCAAATATAACTTGAATGTGCACGAGGGTCAATAATTATTAATTTACCTTAGAGTTGTGTTACGGTATAATCATAAAAAGGAAATGATCCACATGTATACAAGGATTATATCAATTAATTAACAACCCAACAATGACCTCCGGATCCAGAATCCTAAAGTGACGGTTTAAAGGTGTTTCATAAAAGCTCTAGGCTAGATGTTAAGCCTTGACAAATGACAATTAATGGTCTTGTGTTAAACTCATTGGTGGAGAAGAGAATTCAAAATTTCATTAATCAATGAATTACAGATACAAATGCAGAAGAGAATATTCATTAACTGCCACCACACGGCACTAATTAACAACCTGATGATTTATAGTTAATCATTTAACTGATCTTGGGATGGATGGCTTTGATGAGCAGACATAGGCCACTGATCTGCCGGTTGCTTTATTTTTGTTTTTTCCTTTAGGGTAAATTCTAAATTAACCCCTCAACTTTTTCATGAAAAAAAAAAAACCACACCTCAACTTTTTAAAAATACACGCTTTCCACGCTGTCATTACCCCTTTTCATTTGAAAAGTTTACTTTGATCATTAAATGACTTTTTTACCTCTTATTTAAACTTAACTTAATTAAAATTAAATAAACAATTTGCTCATAGATCTTCATTATCTATCTTATGATGAATGGCGAAAATTAATTTTTAAAAAATTAAAAAATATATAACAAATTTGTTTACTAGATCTCCACCGTACATCTTAAAATGAATGATAAAGACTAAATAGAAAAAAAAAAAAAAACATCTTAAAAGTTTTTTTTTTTAATTTTAAAAAAATTAGGGGTGGAAATACAATCTGGAGATTGGATCTCCACCTCACATCATCTTCAAGCACATCCAGACACAACATCATCAATTATTTGCAATAACTCAAGCACTTCATCAATCAATCCCTTGCAAAAACCCAAAATATCTTTAAACATACACAAAAAATCATTTTCTTTAAAAAAAATCTGAGTTCAAAAAATTCATAAAAAATCATTCCCAAAAATCATTGAACTTAGTTAGGGTTCATGAACCCAAACATATCGGCTCAAATCGATCCCGAACATCTGGATTCAAATCGAATACAGATATCTAGGTTCCAGAAGAAGACGAAGAAGAAGAAAATAAGAAGAAAATGGGATAAAAGAGAGTGGGTCAGTACTGTGGGGTTTGGTGGAGAGGGTGGTGGTGTAGGTCTAGTGGAGGATGGTGGGGAGAGAGAAGAGAGTCTGGTTGTTAGTTTTTAAATTTTTTATTTAAATTTTTAATCTTAATTATATTATCTTATATATTTTTTTTATTATTTTCTTGTTGGGATTTGCTAAGACATGCCAATAGCGTCACTTGGACTTAAAAAGCTAAAAATTATTAAATCAACTAGTACTCATTGAGAGATGACAACCACTTAACTAATGAAAAATACATTCTTGAATAGAGCCAAACAACCAAAGACTTAATGTGATTGATCACCGAAGGTTTAATGAATTTCTGAAGTTAAATTAAAAGAGAAAGAGCAAAGCTTGTAAAAAAGGTAGTTAATGATAATTTCTTTTACAGAGTTGTCAATTAATACAAGGTAACACATGCATATGTATATATCAATACTAAGTATCTTAACAAAATAGTGATATTATAATTATGTCTAGATACCATATGCACCAACATAATCAACCGGATATTTATCAAATTCCATTTATCCATCAACTTAAATAAGAATTTTTCAATTAATTGCACGCAAATGGGATAAAATAACCAATTTGATTCTTACAAATTTCTATCGTTTGAAGAGTATATATATGTATAAAATCTAACCTTACACTTCTTTCCTCGAGTCGGTGAACATGATTACGGAGCAAATCGTCGAAGTTTATTGCCTCGTCACTGCTAACGATATATTAATTAACACATAGTCAGTGAGAAATTCAGTGGACAGTTCACTAAAATGAATAATTGAAACACCAAAAGAGGATTGAACTTGAAAGTACAGTAGTTCGGTCATTGCTGCCATGGAAACATCAGCATCACTGATGTAGATGGAGAGTATTGTAGAAACAAATTGAGGAAATTCAGGGGTTTGTAAGTCCCTAATATTGTCAAACTGGACGTCTAGTATCCCCTGTAAGTAACAAAAATCAATTAGAATTAATATCCTTTAGCATTATTTAGGAATCATATATACTTTTCAATTCCTCTTGTAATGACTATCATGTTTGGGTAAAGGTATATTCTCATCCTTTACCAATAATTTCTCAAGAAAAAAAAAAAAAAAAAAACCTTTACCAATAAGATAATATAACAAGGAAAATTCAGCAAGTTTATAGGGGTCATGAGATTCAAATATGAAAACAAAAACCAAGGAGAGTGTATCTAATCTATAACTAGAGTTTGATCAATTTTTTTAAAATGATAGATTCCAATGGAATTCAAGGACTCTATATAGAGTTTATTAGAAATTTTTATGAAATCTTTGAGAATATGATAAGATTTTTAATAGATATTTTTATTCACAAAATTTACTTTCAAATCCATCAAAATCCATTAATTTTCATCACTTATATAAAACCTACAAAGTCAATGATTTTTTTAATATATCTAAATTTGTTTGGACTTTTTAAAAGTATGAACTGAATACACTTAAATTTGCATGAATTTTAATATAATATAAATAAATTTGAATTAAATAAATCTATAATTATGTGGATTTTAATAGATTTCATACAAATTTAGATTGAATACATCTAAATTTTGATAAATTATTCTGAAATTTTAATTAAATATACCTAAATTGTTAAAAGCATTTAAATTCCAATGAAAGTTTTAAATTGAATACACCCCATAAACATATTTCTCAAAATGATTTTTTTATACTTTTCTTATTTAGATGCTCTATATTATTGTACCGCACTTAAGTGGGTTAATTTTGTTATTTTTATTAATAATGCTAATGTAACCAAATATCTAGAGATTCCAAGTATCTAATACTTTAACATTTGATAAGCACCAAAAATTCCATTGGCTTGTATTTATATGCAAAATAATATGCAAATCTACAGTTTGAGAATATCTAATTGAAACAAACCACCAGAATGAGAACATATTGGTTAAGGACATTTTTAGGTACAACCATAAAAGGAAAAAGATAAGTTTGACAAACAATATATATATATATATATATATAGATATATATATATAGATATAAATGTGAAGAAGAAGATGAAATAAAGAAGAGCAAAAGCGGATCTAAAGTAGTAGAGTCAAACCTGCTCATGTATGTAATCGATAAAATTTAAAAGCTCTTGCCTAAGGGTAATCCCTGCCATTATCTTCCTTTTCTGCTAGTTTGATCTTACAAATGAGAGAGTAAAATGAGAAGAAATAGAAGGAAAGGAGCTAAGTGTAGATTTATACAGGCATTCGTCAACTCTGTGGTGGTAAAAGATGAGAAGTGAACATAAATAATAGGTGGATGTAAAGTTGCATTATAGTATTTTGTCAAAGTTACCATATCAATCATTTTCATATATGTCATACCATTATTATAATATCTTTATTTTTCATATATATAATATATGATACTTGTTGTCTTGTATAAAATATTCACTCATTTATTATATTTTTCTCTATGACCTCTAATTTATCGAAATACACAATTTATTTATCAACCAATATGTACGTAAAAACAAGCATTATATAGCAAGTTTTATTTGTTTTACTTATATTTAGGTTGCATATTATAATTTGTGAGAATTTTATCTAAGAGCATCTCCAATGCAAATGTGGATTGTTTTTCACAATCCATTGTCATGTCATCAATGTTCAAGGAATTACTTCCTACATGACATTGAATAGTAATTGATAGATAGTGAAATTATAAAATGTTCTCCAATGCTTCTATTCAAAATTCATATTTTGATGAAGTGTCATTTTTTTTTAATTACAAAACTTACCAAAAAAAAGACAAAAACAAAAGTCAACCAACTTTTAATAGAAAAACATAAAACAATTAATTTTATTTGATGAGTTGGCTGTCTAACAAACCATCTGAAAATAGAGGGTCATGTTGACAATGTTGATTTCTTTTTTTACCACATCAGATTCATAGTGAGTGTAAACAATTGCATTGGAGAATCATATTTTGAGTCCATGCTTATCTATCCTATGTGGACTTCAATTTTTTCACAATCCATTGACCCATTGGAGATGCTTTAAAGTGGCGCTTTCTTCTTTGGCTATCAAACTGCACTTACCTTTTATATGGAAATTTTATTAATCATTACAATTACCTTCGGTATTTGACACATGCACTCATTCTCGGGATTTAAGGTAGAACTTGTTATAAAAGAAAGTCTAAAAACAATGAATGTATAACATTAACCAAAACAATCGGTAGAACTCGTTATAAAATAAAACCTAAAATTAATGAATGTAAAACATTAACCAAACCAATAGAGAAAGAGAGAAAATAAGAGAAAAACAGATGATGTACTAATGAAATATAAGCAAATTGGAAGAATAATTTCTATAATAAAATAACAATAAAATAAGTTATTTTCGTAATTGAATAATAACAAATAAGGTAAAGAATATTTTCAAAATTGAAATGGTGTTAAATCCGTACATTCATAATAGAATTAAGATTTTAAAATTATTGGTTAGGGAATATCAGAATACTTCTAATACAACCCATGCACTATGCATTTTTTACTTGTTTTTCACTTGTTTTGTGCTGCCATTTGATATGAGTTTATTTATAATTGATTGTTCTTGCTACGTGATATGATGCAAGCGGAAGATGATATTGTTTTCATTTTGCCTTGAATATGACCTTTTCTGAACATTAGTAAAATCCTAACTCAATATTTTAATATCAAATTCTTAGACCAGATATAATCCTATCTAGTTATAGAATATCTTATTATATTTCATAATATTCTTTTCATTTTATAGGTTATTATGTTAAATTTGTCATCAAGGTATTAACTAGACAATAAAATATTTTTGTCATCTTTAATTGACTTGAACTCTTATAATAGAAGTATGAGATAGAAGAATCTCTTTTAAAAAATAGAAGGAAAAAAAAGGAGAAGATGTATAGAAGGATCAATCTCCCTCAACTAATCTTGGTACAGACGGGTCATAATAAGATTCTTTTTTTTTTTTTTTTCAACATACATAATAAGATATATTATTGTTAAATAGGGATCATTTGTTTTTATTACTTTTCATTTGATGGATCTAAATTACACCTATTAAGTAATTTTTGTAGTTTTTTCAAATGATCAAACCACTTAAAACTATCCATAAATCACTGAAATTAAAAAACTATAATTTTTAACTTTTCACTTAATGTCAAATCACTTAATAATGTTTTAAATATATTATTCCAAATCTATCATTTTTAAAATAACATATTTTAAAATTTGTTCCAATTTTACATCATACAGATTTCTTTTAAATATAATTAATGAAATATTACAATAACTACAATAAATATTACTATACAATTTTAATATTTGGTGCAATAGTAATTCAACTTAATAAATTTTATTTATTTTTGTTTAAATACATAAATTTAATTTAATTTACTATAATAATTTATTTATGTATATACAATTTTCAAAAAAAAAATACTTTACTATAATAATTAATCATATTTTAATTATGAATAAAAAAATTATTACTATACATATAAAAATGTTTTAGTATTTGTTAAATAATTTTTAATAATTATTTGTATTATATTAAATGAAGTTACATAATAACTAATAGTAAAAGGATATAAATATCTAATTACAATGTTTAGCTAATTTTAACTTTAAAAAACAAATAAGATTAGTATACATTCAGAGATAAGGAAAAAAAAAAATGTCATTGAGATTAAAATGACTTGTTAACTATGTTGTATCCAGTTTTTACAAAAGTGTTATAATACAAAAATATAAAAATGTTGTAATACGTTTAGAACCAAAATGTTTCAACACATTTAATTCAACATATTACAACATAACAGAAAAATAAAAACAATAAAACAAAGAAATCACACAAGGACGTTGTTAATATGATTTGGTTTTACTCCACATCCACGAGGTCTTGCCCAGAGAGTTAACTATTAATGAACTTAAACAAATACAACCTACTTGACTTATTAAATCTAAAACTCTCTCTTGAAATCGATACAAGATGAAATACACGTTCATTTGCATTGTTTAAGCAAGTTCCTCTTGCTTTCAACAATGACAGTAGTTTGAATTCTTTTCAACCTATAAATATGTCTTCTCTTTCTATGGCCAATTGGTTTTTCCTCTTGAAGAACACTTGTTATTTGAACTTCCTTCAAGACTTGTTGGCTACCTCCTCTGGAGGACAAAACATTCTTCCTCCTGAAGAACTTATGCTTCTTGAACTTTCTTCAAGGATGGTGAATCAATCTTTTCCCGAAAACCTAATTATTTGTCATCCCGACAAGCATCTAAACACAAACATAGATCTAATCGGCTCACTTTCTAAGTCTGGAAATAAAAACAATTTAGAAAACAAACTCTCTAGGATTTACAAGCAAACTATATATCTCTCATTAATCTTAATGTTGTTTGCTTGTCATTATTTTGCACTGATGTGTTATGTATTTATAGCAAAAATATGCAGCAATTACCTGTAAAAAAACATAGATAAATCATATAATTATCAACTGAAAAAATCATATATTTATCAAAAAATAAATATCTCAAAATAAAGAAAAATAAAATCTGCTATTTATATAATATGTGTGCAGCTTGAAACCTGTAGAATAACATTATCAACTGAATAAAAATCATATATTTATCAAAAGATAATTATCTCAAATAAAGAAAAATAATATCTGCTAAAAAATAGATAAGACCTATTAGCAATGACTACATCTTTTTATTTTTCTTATCCAAACTTGGTCAAGAAACTGTCCAAATTCATTATTCTTTTGCACATAAGCTAGTTAGCTTTTTATCCTATAAAAAATACTCAGAGATAATTTAATAAGTTTCCTCAAAGATGAAAGAATAAAAATTAAAAATAAACATATTTATCTTTTCGGAGACTTGATCTCTTTGACAGTAAATATAAAGGTAAATAGATAATCTCATGAAAGATGACATAAAAAAGATAACTAAAAGAGATAAAACTGTCAAAGAAATATATATGAAAACAAATGACTCAGAGTTCCTAATCTGATCAATCTGTAACCTGTCACCAGGAAAAGTATTGTAACACAAATTGTGCTCTAATGTTGTAACACTTTTTCAAGTCTAGTGTTACAACATTTTATCAAATTTGATATTATAAAATGTTACAAAATTTCATCAATCCAAGTGATACAAAATGTTACAATATTTTGGTAAGTCTGTTAACACCAAAAAGTTACAACATATCAACAATCCATGTAATATGTTGAACTACCTTAAATAAGATGCCAATAATTTATGCACATCAAGTTGTGTATCAATACAGATTTCAAGTTTCAATAATTATTCAGTTTTCAGTCTTTAACAACACTTTTAGTTTTCAGACAAAAAAGCAAGATGGCAATTAATGTTGATTGTTTGGTATTCTTTTTTGTCTTTATTTTAGAAATAGTAAATTGTGCTAATAAACAGTGATTTTCTAACTAGTAGCGTAAGATCCAACCATTACCTTTCATTATATAAACACCTTTCGATGTTTTATGAAAGTAACACCTTTGGATGTTATTCGTCCATGATCAAAATTAACTGTTGATTTAATGAGTGAAGGGTATAAATGTCATTTTGCATATTACATAGTAAAATATCAATTCTAGAGAAAACCGTAAAATTTTTCATGAATGTATATCTGTGCAAAATAATTATGAAAAAAATAAAGATTGTACAATCTTTTATACAATCTTTGCCACAAAAAATAAAGATTGCACAAAAGCACAATCTCTTCGAGCGCAATGACGGAGGATCAGAGGAGATCAACTCTCCATAGGCCACGGTACCTACCAACAACTAATTTTTTTTTATTCAAATTATTAGATAATTTAATTTTTAATTATTTTTATTCGATAATAATGACCTAGAAGATTTTAACTTTTCCAAGACAACAACAGTGGTCAACTAATGATGGGCCTATTAGTGTCATTAAAGGCAAAAATTAAATATGCCATACGTAGAAACTTAGATGATGTTAACACAATGAGTCCTTTTAGAAAATATATTATTGTTTGTACATCATTAATAAATTAAAATAAATCCTTAGATCTTATGGTTATCTTATTGGGTGTTTAGCAATTTTTTTCCATAAGAAAAAGAAAGTTGCATGTCTACAATGATATCCATATTTGCAAAATTGACCTAAATTTCTCAAAATACCGTACGTATCATGTGGCATAAAAAAACATAAAGATTTCCTTTACATCTTAACATGCAGAGAATTAATAAGGTGGATTGTTTTGAAAACTAGGATAAATTTATGGGAATTTATAAATGAACTGAAGTTTGATGTATGTTTGATTAAATTATGGCGAACTGATGCAATGCATGCATTGGATCGTCTAGAACCGATGCAATAAGTTCTTCAATTTGAGGCTAACCAATGCAAAACATGATTGGATTTTAGCCAAACCAATGTAAGATGTGATTCCAACGAAGACCAAGTCCTTTTTGAAATGATTTCAAATGCATGTTATGGGCCCCTTCAAAAAAAGTGCCAAATTAAAACTCTAGCTTTTTCTTTATTCGTTAACATTTTTTTTTTTTTTTTGGGTATTCATGACCTATTTGATTTATTTGTGAATTATTCATTATTCATGTTTTTTTTTTTTTTTTCACAAAACGTTTTGGTACGTAGTAATATATGATAATTTCAAAAAGTTTGGTGTTCAAAAAGCTCCAACTTGTAAGAAATGGTTACTTTAATTCCATTTGAAACTATTTTCACAATATTAATGACCCATATATGTTGAAGAATCATATCATAATCTTGATAGGAAAGTTGTAAGGCTCTTAGTAGAGGCGTCAAAAGGGTCGGTCCTTCCCGTGTCCACATCGAGCTTCACCAATTTTCGTACAAACTTGCCCGACCTGACCCGCAATGTAGAGGACCTAGGCTTAGCTCATACCCAATTAAGAGGGTGGACTTGGACACAAAATATAGACCCACAAGCCCTGAGGGCCGGGTTTGAGGGTTGGATTCGGCGTACGGTAGCAAGCTCACTTCGGCCTGCTAATGAAAAAGGTAACAAAATAATTTTATATTTTAAAATGATGATATAATGAATTGAGGATAATTTTATTAATATCGTAATAATGGGATATACATATGATTTTTTGGGTTCATAGTGTCACTCTAAATGTTGATAAACATAAACTCAATAAGTTACAAAGTCATGCATTATATGTTCATAAATTACATCACTTTTCACAGATACTAAGCTCTAACACTAATCGTTTTTTTTTTTTTTTTAGAGTTATTATTGTTTGAAAGGTTTGCCTTAGTCGGGATGTATTAAAACTGCAGTGACGCAAATCATGTAATTCTCACCCATTTTTTAATTTATACAATATTCAAATATTTATTCATGAATATTTACCATCATAGTTATTGTTTGTCTATTATATTCATTATTATCAATGAAGTTAACAATTATCAATACTAATTCATCATGCAAAATACAAAAATATTAGTGCTTAAAAATTCTAGAGTTTTTAGTTGTTACTCTTATTTTATATGGGTAAAAATCATTTTGGCTTCTAAGTTTTGGGAAATGATTAAAATTTTAACTATATTTCAGAAAATGATCAAATCATCCCTAACGTTTCCAAAAAATATCAAATTAATCCTAGTCATCAGTCAACTAACAGTCAAACCTAACGGAAAATGTAAAAAGTCTCATTTATCCTTAGACTCTATTAAAACAGACAAAAGATTGTTATACTTATGTCCATAATTAAATATTACAATAATATTTAACTACGAAAATATCCCCTTATGGTTTTTTATGTAATAACAATAATACTATTGGATTCCATATTTTTTTTTTCAAGTTTTTTAATTGTTTAATTTTATAATTTAATTTCTTTTTTAATTTATTATTTTTAATTTAATTTACATTTTCGTGATTGGAAATGACAATTTTATCCATACCCACTAATGTTGTCTGTTAAGTTTGACTGTCAGTTGATTGATGAGAATGACTAATTTGATATTTTTTAAAATGTTAGAGATGATTTAATCAATTTTAAAAACATAATTAAAAATTTGATCATTTTTCCAAAACTTAGGGATCAAATGATTTTTACCTTGTTTTTATATATTGAAAACTTTTACGCATCGCCCGTAATAGCCCCTATTGGGTCAGTATCAGATGGCTTTGGGCCATGGACGAGTATGGTTCTAAATTTAATTAGTGGGCTTGGCCTCAAATTATACCCATATACCTAAGGGTCGGGCTTTACCCAACTGGCAAGCCATTATGGACAATTTCCTAGATGAGTCGGGTGGCGCTGAGCCCGGCCTTTTCGACACCTCTAGCTCTTAAAAGTCTCAAAATGGGGTGAAAAGATAGAGTAAGAATTATCTACTATCATTTTTATGTTAATTTTTTGATAATTTAGTGACACATCAACATTTAAAAAAGTAGATTATCAAAATTGTTAGATTTTTTTTTTCTCATATATCATTCAAACTTAAACTTTTCTTATAGAAAGCTCAGTACCAACAAAAGATTAATAGATATCTTTGCTCGAAAAGATAAATATATAAGAAAAAATATCAACTAGTCATTTTATTACTATGCATTTCAAATTATATTTAAGTCCTTCTAACTTTTAAATCATATTTAAATGAGTTCTATATATTGTTGGATTCGTTAAAGTGCCTAGATTGCATATCAAGGATAAAGTTTTTTTTATAAACTACTTGAGGCATAATTCATGCATACACATTATTAATTCCGCCCATAAAATGTAAAAATCTAGTGCATCCGAATTAGGAGACCAAAAGCTTGGAGATTTGGAGAGAAGCAGATCTATGCTAGTTTGTGTAGAAACCAATGTTAAGGTCAATTGTTTACAACATTTCTACGATGTTATGTAAAAATCGAATTGTAAACAGCAGGAAATTCTACGTATGTCAAAGCGAGAGTTTGGTGTGGATGTATTAATATGTCAATTAATAATAGTTGCATAATATTTGGATCTTAGCATTATTATATCATGTTTTATTACAGCACCCGCTTTCATATAAATTTCTTGATCGGCCACTGCATGCAAGAGTTTACTCCCTGAAGTAATGACAATCCCACTAATAAATATTTAGATATCAGCCGTTTTAAATGTAGTTTGATGAATTAGAACTTTTCAAGGGTAATAATACTTCAATAAACCCATTTGTTTGTGGCTGTGATATATGCACGATCCGCAGAAATTGGCCTTAAGTGGCATATCAACCAATTATCTGAAATTTTGTCAAGTACTTATGAAATTTAAATCTCGTTACATTCAAGAGTATTACCAAATATGCATCCTTGATACAGATCATGATTCGCATATGATACTGAAGTCATGACTCATGAGCGCCCCTTGATTGACTATTTTATGGGTTGCCTCATTTTTCATTTTCATTTTCTGATTTCTTTTCTTTCTTTTTTCCTTCTAGAAAAAATTCAAAACAATATACGAACATTTTGTCAAAAAAGTTATAAATTTTTTCCTGATTTCTTTTAATTTTAGCAGTTTGACCCAATCTTGAAAGCCATATTAATGGTCCCTCTTGATAATTTTCTAACTAAATTAAATAATGGTCCATATTCCAAATATAATTTTCTAGCTCCCTCTTGATAGAAAAGGCTAATAGAAAATCCGAAAATTTTGATTCTAAAACATCGTCTCAATTCAATAGAGTTTATGATAGATCGCATGTAAAACTTGATACATCAACAAACACAATGCAATACATAATAACACAACTGATTCCCAAACACAAATAAAATACAAAATTCATTAATGAAGATTTGAATTTGAACGAAAACTCATACTCATCTGTGTAAAATCAATTGTTTAGTACCTGTTTTTACTCACAATACCTATAATCACTATGTGCAATACTTAAAAGACAAATGATCAATTAAGAAGATGGATAAGCAGGTAACAAATGAGGTGGAATACAAGTTGAGTCCCTCCAAACCCTAGAGTGCAACTTGAGAATATCCTTAGCCTTCTCCTTTGTCTTCAAACTTGCATCAACTTGTAGAACCAAACACAACTTGGACACAACTCCCACTTGCAACATCTCCTGAAGAACCCTCGGAGTAGCAGAAAACCTACAAATCAAAGACAAAATCCTCACCGCTCTGTCGTTTGCCACGCTAGAAACCCTAAGTATTTTCTTTGAAACAATGGCTAGCCCAGCTCCATGGTTCAACAGCTCCGCCCTTCCCTCTGCGCAACGACAGAGCTGATCCAATACGTTGAGTATAAGTTCACAAGCTCTCTTTTCTGTTACATCAAGTAGAAGATCCGTTAACGCGAAAACAGCACGGCCTTCTACTGCTTTGATTCGGTTTCTTCCCCATGGACAAAGCTCCATTAGCAGCTTCAATGCTGCCTTTGAAGCTTGTCGTGATATCTGATCATGCAATACCTTTACTGTTTCGGTGAACAATTCAGGCTTGACACTCATCAGTTGGGACGGATCTGCCACGTCGAATATAGACTTCAATAATATAATAGCATATGCTCGAGATTGGTAGTTTTCATGCTTCAAGACTTGAATCAATGACTCCACAAATTCATGATCACCATTGTTAATGAGATTCTTCATGTATCTTTCGGAGATATTCAGGTGATGAAGAATGGTCAATGCTTCTTCTATTGCTTTTTCCAAATCTGATCCATCCTCTGTATCTGCTTCCGAATAATAATTTTTAATGATGGTGGCCAGGAACTCAACAGCACCAGCAGCCTCCAAGCAGGTTCTGTTTCTTTCACTTTGGACAGCGATCGATCTTAACCTTGTAAGGCATTTGAGCCGCATTTGTGGGAGATTTTTGGCATCGTTTAGGATTTTCACGATCTGGGTTTTGTCCACAAGAGGTTTCGGAGTTGGGATTTGTTCAATTCCCAGAGATGCATTGAGGGTGCACCACGCTTGTATCAAGCGTCGAAGGGCGTGGTTTGGGGTTAGATCGGTTTCTAATAAAATTTGTTTGGTAACTGGACAAGTGTTGTTCTTGAATGAGAATAACCATCTTTCTATGTCATCTCTATCGTATGTGATCCCAGTTGAGACTGTGACGGGATCTCTCATTAGTTGCAGTGAAATTGGGCAGAGAAAATGGGGTGGAACATCTAATTCTTCCATTCTAAAACTATCAAAACTCAGCAAAAGATTCAATCCAAGATAGAAATCAAGCCTGGATTACAAGATACAACGAAAAGGGCACCAAAACTTTCAAGATGGACTGAAAATAGAGAAGAAGACAATACACGAGTTCGTAGTACGTAGCTGAAAATGACAAAGAAAGTTATAATACAAGAGGAAAAAGTAGAGAATTGTACTCACTTGAACGAAAATGTGATCTCAAATCTAGGTAATAGTTGCTGAAAAAAGGCTTGCGTTGAAGTTTGAGGGAGAGAGATTGGATATGTGATTTTATATATACATAAATACAGTACAAGTTTTTGTTTGAAACGATAAAGTCAACACACGAAAATTTAGAAAGAGGAATTAAATTTAGGAGGTTTTCCAGGATGTTGGAAGAAGTAAAGCTCAGAAAATGAATGAAGAGAGAGATGAGGTTATATATAAGTAATAAATGCATGAATGAGGTTTTGTACCGGGTAAGACTCGCAACAAAAGTATTTGATTATTTTTGTTTTTTTGTCATAAGACTGAACAGTGCTACTGAAGACTGAAAACTGAATAGTAGCTGAAACCTGAAATCTGAAAGACATATTTGTTTTTTTTTTTTTCTTACATCTGAATGTACAGTAATTTTGTTTGCTTTTTAAAGTTAAAATTGTCTGAAAACTAGTAATTTGACATTTATGTCCTTTTACTATTAATTGTTATGTAACTTTATTTGATATGATAAAAAAATACAATAAATTATTTAACAAATACTAAAACGCATATATATATTCATAATTAAAATAAGATGAATTATTATAATAGAGTCAATTAAATTTATATTCAAATAAAAAAAAAAACAAAATGGTCTTAAATTAAATTATTATCACAACAAAAGTTGAAATTGTAAAATAATATATATTTTCTACTATAATTAAACAAAAATAATCAAATACTTAAATAAATTGATTTGTAATTTGGTCTCTAAGTTGTTGCATAAACACTTGATCTGATTTTCTAAATTCATTGTTTAGGAGTTTTATTTTTCAATGTTATTTGTTAAAGCATTAAAAGAAATTTATATAATATATAACTAGGATAAACTTGGAAATATGTTATTTTAGGAAGGATAAATTTGGAAGAATATATTTACAAAATCATCCAGTGATTTGGTATTAAGTGAAAAGTCAGAAAATGTTATTTTTTTTTTCAGTGGTTTTTGAGTGGTTTTAAGTGGTTTGACCACTTAAAAAAACAAACAAAAATATCTTAATTGACTTAATTCAGTACCATTAAGTGTTAAGTGTGAAAAACAAACGATCCCTCGGTGTTGCAAAGCAAGCTCCACCCTCTCTTCAAGCTTTTGACTTTCAAATTTATTAATTTTCTCTTGCAAGACTGTAATGTGCACAACTTGTGCGGCCGACAGGTTCTCATGTGTCTCATGTTCCTTCCCCACATTTCATGCTTTGCTTCTTCAAACTTGCTTCAAATTACTGTCTCAGGTTCTCCTTAATGTTGATGACATAGCTACGTTACCTGCCTTTCAATCCGTTTTAATTTGTACAATAGTAAATAAAAACTCAATATAATTGCATTACACTGTATGTTATCGTTCAATTTTCGTCTATTCTGTATAGTTCAAGTGTATATCTTTTAATTCATATATGATTTTGTAGATACATTAAAGAGTAATGCTAAACTTATTAAATTTTTTATCCAAATGATATGACATAGATGTTAATAATATCTTATAAATTATGAGATAATATCATAATTAATATGATGTTGATATCATATACTATATTATTTTGACATGAATTTTAACAAAAAAAATTTTAAAGTTTAGTATTATTCTACATTAAATTATGCATTTTGATATTGGTGTCTCACTAGTATTGTTTAGATTATACGAAGATATATATATATATATTACGATTTAAAGCCTTAACCAATTAAAATTTTCCTCCACATTCAACTGTTACACTTCCCCAATTTAACTATACTTTGTGGTTTCTCATTAATCTCAATAAATACATTAAAATACTAACTAGCAATAGCACGGCCATTTATTATTATTATTATTATTTGTTTTTCTGAAAACACAATGCCACTTTATTTTATTTGGTAGACAATACAATTTCAATGTCATGAATCGTTATTTTTGCTACTGGCTACCAAACCTTATTGATCACTTGTTAGCATGTACGGTTGGTTGCCTTAACTACTACCATCTTCATTGACCTTCTCTTTCGGTTTAATATTGCAGTGGATTCATAGTCAATGCCTGGGGTCTCAAAATACAGAACTTAAAAAACAAAATAAGATAGATTAACTATTAATAAATAAAGTTAATTTTAATAATTTTAATGGTCTTTGGATACAAATATAATCAGTACAAATATCTGAGTGTAGCCCATCAAACTTACTAACAAGATTTTAATCATTTATTTCACCAACTGACAATTCAAATTGATGAAGAAAATCTTTCATGAGATTGTTTTATAGTTGATGTGATGCAACAGACCAATAAAAAGAGTAAGATAAAAAAAAATAACCAATGAGAAGGGTAAAAGAAAATGAAATGAGACTATTTACTTGGTCAGTTACATCACATCAGTCGTAAAACAGTTTCTTGAAAGATTTTTTTTCAAGTTAACATCTAACTTAAATCAATACCCTTTTGTAATTTTAATAAAAGAAAATGTTAAGACATACACTAAAAACTTTAAGACAACAGTCTCATACACCATAAGGATCAAAAGTTTTACCATGAGTAGCTAAGATCAATTATCATTTATACATCTAGGATATCTATTCCTATGACTGTAAGAAATCTACTTTCATAATAAGAGGAGAAAAATCCTCATGGATACTTGTTATATATGCATTGTGTGACTTAAACCCTCACCATTAGGATGGAGAAAAATAGGGATGCCTATTTATCGTAAAAACCCCACGAACTTGCAAATTTCACCCATAATGGATAGGTGTGGATTTTATTAAATTGCTTCATGGGTACACTAGTGAACCAGCACAATTAAAAATTTATATGTTGTTTGTACTTTTTTAAACTAGTGTTCAAAACGATGTATTTTGTTATGTTACATAAAAATTTGCATTCACACCCACAACTGGCATATTTTGTTTTTTATTATATTGGATTTATTGGATTTATAATTTTTTTGAATTTGTTATGTAAGAACTTAATGTTCATTGGATTTATCATATTGGAATATTATGTTTAATTGTAATTTTCTGGCCAATATTTTTATTAGGGTTTGAAAATGAAATAAATATGGGTTATTATATTATGTCTAAGGACATAATTTTATCAGAAATGAGCTTTAGAAACTTCTCAGAAAATACATTCTTGATATGAATTCCTCAGGTGCAGATACATTCAGATGCATTCACGTACGATTATGTGTATGGTAGCACGGGACGACTTTTTACCAAGATTTATGATGATTGTATGGCGGCTCTTGTGGAAGCAATCTTCCATGGATGCAATGCCTGTGTGTTAGCTTATGGACAAATGGGTTCTGGCAAAACTTATATAATGGGGACTAATTATATTGCTAAACGAAGCAAGAGTGGTATCATACCTAAAGTGATAGAGAGTATATTCAAAAGAGTTAAGTTAATGAAAGAGAATATTGACTTCTCGATTAGAGTTTTGTTTACCAAGACATTCAAAGACGAAATGTTTGATCTTCTTGATATGAATTCCTCTAGTTTAAACAAAAGTGAAAGGGGAAGTGTGGCCAAGCCTGTAAGGGTCCCCTTTCAAATAAAAGAAATATGAATGGAGTGATTACAATTGTTAGGGTGACCGAGGCTAAAGTTAGGACAAAAGAAGAGATTATGTCATATCCATCACGTAGTTCTCTGTCTTGTGCTATTGCAAGCACTAGTATGAATAATCAATCCAGTCGCTCACATGCTATATTTACAATTACCATGGAGCAAAACAAAATTGTCTGTTGCCATTCTTGAGCAACAACCGATAATTTTGGTGTTGATATTTTATCTGCAAAACTCCATTTAGTGGACCTTGTCGGTTTTGAAAGCTTAAAACAAACAGATGCAGATGGCATGCGCTTTGAAAAAGGCATCCATATCAATAAGGGTTTACTAGCTCTTGGAAATGTGATAAGTGCTTTGGAAGATGAGAAGAAGCGGAAAGAAGAATGTCATGTTCCATAGTATGATAGAAAATGTTTTAAAAAAACTAAGGAAAAAGCTTAGCCAATGAATGAATCCAAATTCATTGAAGGATAGTGACAGATATCAAACACTCTTATACAACTTTTTCATCTAACTTTATGTGACAGTTGATATATCATTAAATATTTAGGTTTAAGGTTGATAAAACAATTGATATGATAACGATATATCAATTACCACGAAAAATTGGACAGAAAAATTGGTAATACTATTGGATATCCAACATTATCCTTTACTAAACTCCCTCAATATGCTCCTCTTTTAATACATGCACGTTAATGACATTTTTTAATTTAGCCAATTAATTAACCAGGTTTCTTAGTTGGATAATATAAATTGTCAAGGAATACTAGCAAGCATGGTGGTAATTGTCAAGAGCAATTACTCTACTACAAGCTTATGATAAATTTTACGGCAACCCCTCCAAGTATGCTATCCCTCCCTCATTCATGGTGCTAACCTTGGTATGACATTGTTAGTTAAAAGGGGAGAGTCCTAAAATATATTCTTTTATCTTTTCTCTTGGAGTCCCATATCTAAAATTTAACATGATATCAATAATTATAAGATGAGCTTAAATATCGACACTTCCTATCAAAATTCAAATTATTGTATAAGCTCTAGATGGACCAAATCATACTTACAAAATTCCTTTAAAAAAAAAAAAAAAAAAAGAGATATAGTATATGAGCACCGAAAATAAGTGCCAGCAAAGCAAGAATCGTGCGGACTACGCAGAGGCTGGCGGTCAAAACCAACCGTCAGCGTCGGCGTTGGCTTTTCGAAGTGGACACGGAGATGTACAGATATCAGGCCATCTAAGCCAATAATGTCATTGGTTGGAAACTTGTGATTGATATGCTTTTTGGTTTATTTATATGAATTGCTTGTATATTTTTATATTTGACTTTTTTTTTTAAATGAATATTTGACTTTGTTTTCAGCTCCTCTATATGATCTCGCATTTCATTTTTAACAATTTGGTCAGCTATGTCGGCGTCAGACCAGAAATCAGAGGCGGCAGTAGGCGTCTAAAAGGAATCCTTAAATTTTCAAAATATGCCAATAAATAATACTTTGACCCTTTCACATTGTAGAGTTTCAAAAGAGAATATGTATATGTAGATTTCTATAATCAAAATGTCATAACTTTTAAATTGTTAGATCCATTCATAAAAATTATTTATTATATTTAAATTAAATAAGATAGAAGAATTTTTTAGAAGAGATACCATAATAAATGACTTTCCTAACAATTTAAATATTATGATACACTGACTATAGAAATTATATATATATCAACTGCTTTTATTTTCATAGTTATTTTTGTTAATGTTAATTATATATATATATATTATTAACACTAATAAAAATAACTATGAGAATAAAATAATTGAGAGTAAAAAGCATATATACTTTGTAAAGTCATTCATAAAAGCCATACTTAATTATATATATATATAGATATATAGATATACTTAATATTTTAGTGAGTTTTCTAGAGACCTGCAGTTAGCAGCAGCAGCTATTTCAAATAAGGAATGAGTCAATCATTCACATAATTTTGTGTTTGTTGAATAAACACTGCTAATGTACACCGTGCCTCTATTGATCAATAATTTTGAATTTGCTCAGGAAGTTTGTATTATGATCATCTGATAACAGTGGTTTGCTTTTGGTGTTATTAATGAACGATTTAAAATTCGTTGATTCTAACGGTTGATAATGGGATGATTAGAACAACTTATCATGTAGATAACTAGTAGTTTCTAATTTTAATAGATTAGAACAAGATCATAATAAGTAACAATATCTGATTAGTGTCTATAAATCTAATATCTAAACTGTAGTATCTAAGTCTTAACATTAATACATTATTAAGACCTGATTAGTGCATGTAAATGTAATTAAGAAATACATATTGATGTATTAATTTACCAAGTGTAAGAATTTGTGAAAAAATGACTGATAATGCAAACACACAGCTACGTAATTGAATAACAAAAAGCAGACACCACACAAAGAGTCATATTGGGTGCAGATTTTTTATCAATTTCAATATAATTTCAGTGTACAAAACGAGTACATAATTTAACAGTAATATATGTCCAGCCAAAATTACTGGGTACATGTACACAAACAATGTTATCGAGATCGTATATCAGTACTTAAGTTGGTACAAGAACAAGAATTTCCCAACATGGCTTCCCCAGTTCTCACATAAAAGAAAAAAGAACTCTGTGTAGAGGTCCTCGGTGTCTATCTTTAACTTGCAAACATGGGCAGGCACTAGAAAGAAAAGGTTAGCAATATACATAATATGCAAAATTCCATTTGCATGACGAGGAAAACCGATTAGCAGGACAGAATATATATGACAAATAAGACATAGTTCTACTTCTACAAGCATGCTGGTAGCACTTGCTATTATAAATATATATATATATATATATATATGATAATTAAACGACAAGATGAGAACATAAAGAAATTCTGAGCTAATTGATATCCTGGCGCATAAACCAGCTGATATACACGAACTAGTTCCTAACACTCGAATGTACTTTAATGAATATATAATTGCCGGTTACTCCTAAGTGACATCCTTTTTAGAACATATTAAGTGAATTATTCAGTATTATTGTATTCAATTAGGATTTTTCTTTTTTGGGGGTGGGGTGGGGTGGTTGGCGTGAACCATTCCTTAATGTATTGAGACCTCATGAAAATGCTACCTCAGATTAATTGATATCTAAACCAGCACACTGGAAGACTTAAGTTACCTGAAACATACATGTAAAATAGCATGCCAAAGAATGTGAGTATTGAAGTGTTAAACTTGGAGCTAGTTGTAACAGAGACGGCTGTGTCACACTTACATCAATATGCGCAGGAGTCTTTCTAAATAGTGTGACCAATTCCAAACAAGAGCCATGACCGTGTGAGGGTTCACTTAATTAATTTGTGAAAGGGTGAAATTCAAAGACTTAAATTCAACAATATAAGTACAGCATAGCAAAAGAAATACATAACAATAGTATATAAATACGCATATATATACTCTTAACTGAACAGGAGTTTCTCAACTCATGCAACTAATCATTCATTGCATATAACTACACATCTTTCTCCAAGGTTTTAAGGTTTCTTGCAGTTGTGCGTTTCTGGTTAAAGGAGAAGACAAGAAACATAACTCTAATTAGTCGACCCCAGTTACCAGGCTATTGCATATAATGCCTTAAGAAAACCCTTATCTTATTTCCCCCATCGTGTGTTATGTAGGAGCACATTTGTTAAATCCGATTCACATTGTCTTCTATCCAATGTGACCTGTTGATTTGAGGTGTGCACTCTACTGAGCTCTGAGAAAATAAGTGTCGAAACCCTACATTAAACACATACATAATACATAAACAACATGAAACACTGAACTATTTGATGTTACAAGCAAAAACGGAAAACATAGCCTGACAGTGTTACTGTAGAGAAGAAGAACCTAACAGATGATGCTCAAGAATAAATTTACAAACCTGGTATAATCATAACGAAGAAGCATGATTTTCATTCCAGAATTTCCACCAAACATAACAAGGCTGTCTTACAATTTCAATTAAAATGCCAGTTTCACCAAAAAACGAAACTGACAAGGAAGTGAGTGGTCCACAGAAAATTTGATATTGGCAAATCAAACAACATAAAAGTGAATAGCCAAATGTCATCATTCCTAATTTATACAGGCAACAAAATCAGATCACAACAACTTAAATTTAAAGAAGTTTTAAGTTCAGGAATAACTAATGTTTGTATAGGCATAACGTGTGATTACAACTCACACTTAATAATTATTGACTCACTGCAATGACAACAAATAAGGAACAAACATCCATAATATTTCTGTTTAATCATATGCATACATGTTCTATCATCTCCAAGACATGATACTTGCTTTTTCTTCACAAAACGCACCCCAAGTTGCGACAGTTTCAATTTTTCTTCACAATGTAAAGCTCATCAAGAAAGTCATTTCTTTAGATAGTAATCAAACAAATTGCCATTTTCACTTCCACAGAAACAGTGACTGGATGGGAAAAAGCTATATAAATACAAAATTCTAGTAGGCCAAATGGAAAAGCATTCTCAATAACAGTAAATTGCCTAAGAGTGCAATCCTGTAAGTAAGAAGATAGAAAGAAGAACCGGTATCTTGGTTTTGTAGAATTACGAAACTTTTCTGATAGATTACAGTTTGAGAGGAATCTCAATCGCCCAAAGGTGGCTAAAAGTGTCTATTCACAGCAACCTGTCACAGATTTGACGCCAAAACATATCTAACCTTGAGATAGGAAAGCAAGCAGAGACTACCAATACGGTATATACAATTTCTAAAACACTGAACATGTCAGAGTGTCCATATTAATTTCAACCATTCAAGGATTAAGAATATTTTACATAAGTGTCCCAAATATAAAGCAGGAGAGCCTATTCAAAATAACCTATCACAGTTTTGACACAGAACACATATCTACCCTTAAGCGAGGAAAAGAGGCAGAGACTATACTGAACATAACAATTTTAAACACCCAGGACCATATCAGAGTGTCCATATTGGCTTCAAACAGTGAAGGATTAAAAGATTTAACATAAGCACATCAAATGCCATCTCAACAGTTACAGGTAAGCATCACATGCAAAGCAGATAGAATGAGATCACTGTAACTGGAAAATTCTCACTGTTAATATAATACTAACCAGGCTCCGAAAAAAGAATTGAAAATCAAAATCTAACAAACTTAACTGCCACTGAACTTCAGTTCCAAAAACCATCTCCTTAACATGGCAGCAACCTGAAATAACAACTCAACTCATTATGCAGAACTTAACTCTGAAAATTGGCTCCATTCATACTTCATTGAATAAAATTACAAAAACTACTAAACAAACATTTTAGACGCCACAAAATTAGCTTTTAAGTAAAAGAAGCAAACAAAAACAATAACAAGCGACAACATTTCATCTACTCATCATCTTTGTTCTTCTTTTTCTTCTTTTTCTTCTTCTCACTTTTATCAGCTCCATGATCATTTTCACCATTCTCAACACCCTTAGTCTCCTCAGCTTCTTTGTTTTTCTTCTTCTTTTTCTTCTTCTCAGATTTGTCTGTTTCAGGAGAAGCAGCTTCTTCCTTGTCCTTGTGCTTCTTTTCCTTCACCTTCTCAGTCTTTTCCACTTGTTCAAATTCTACATCACCATCCTCTTTATCCTTCTTTTTCTTCTTCTTTTTCTCTTTCTTCTCGGCTTCAATCTCCTCTACCCCAGCTTCCTTCACCTTCTTCACCTTCACTGTTTCTTCTTTCTCAACTTCCTCAGCCTCTTCAAGTCTAGCCCTCTTAGCAGGCAAAGGAGCAGTACCGTCAGTGATCTCGCCTGATTTGCGCTTATGCCCCTCCCCATCTTTGTCATCCTCAGATTTCTTCTTCTTTTTCTTCTTTTCCTTCTCCACCTTAGCAGGCTCTTCCTTCTCCGCAACAGCTGGTTCAGCTGCAGCTGCAAGACTCGCAACCACCGAATCGCCACCAGTGGGCAGAACCAGATTTCTCATCCACTCTTGAGGCGTCTTCTCATTCGGCTTGCCCTGCTTATCCAACTTCCCTTCAGCAATCAATTTCTTCTTCATCGAAGCTCTCGGTCCCAACCCCCATTTCCTAGGGTAAGTATCCCTATCCATGACAACCCTCTTGATCTTCGCAACGACACCATGATCACACGTGGCCATGACAGCAGTAGTCATCTCAGCAATCCCCAATGCAATGGCCTCCCCTTTGGTAGTCATCAAGACAACTTCTTCACCGACCTCAATATCATTCTCAAACCTCAATAACCCAGGAATCATCAACTTGGCACCATAACATATAGCATTAACAGTGCTATCCTTGACAACCAACCTCTTGTAACTAGTCAAAAGGACCTCAAGGGGCATAATAACCCTCCTCAAATAAGACTCATCCCTATAATTATCATACAACCATTGAGCATCCATGACATCATGCATAGTGACCATATTATCACTCTCTCCCGAAATGCCAGACCTAACCCTCCTAAGCTCCTGCATATGGCCACCCACACCAAGAATCAACCCCAAGTGAACACACATGGTTCTGACATAGGTACCAGCCTCACATGAAATCCAGAAAACAACCAAATGCCTATCAGCATCATACTCAAGCAACTTGCTTTCATAAATAGTCCTAATCCTAAGCTGTCTTTTGACGGCAGAAATCAAAGGGGGCCTCTGAAAAACAGCCCCAGTAAGGGTCTCAAGGGCGCGAGCCACTTTGGCCACATCGGCCACTTTACTATGCAATCTGGCAACACAAACGTACTCTTTGCCAGCACCTTGTTGGGACTTGACAAGACGGGTAGCTCTATCAATGCAAACAATGAGGTTTCCAGTGACCTTGGGGTCCAAAGTGCCACTGTGGCCCGTTTTTTCGACACGCAGAATGCGTTTGATCCAGGCGACCACCTCATGGGAAGAAGGGTTGGCGGGCTTGTCAAGGTTGAGAATACCGTACCTGATGTACTCAGCCAGTGGCCGTTTCAGAGGAGAGTAACCGTTGGGGAGAGGCGTGTAGTGTCCGGTTCGTACATTGAGACGCTCGTAGTTCTTCAAGAGGATAGGCCACTCTGAGGTGTCAAGGGACGGAGTAAAGCTCTGCGGCTTGATCATGAAATCGATATCTTCTTTGCTGGTGCCCATCGTCTTTTTCTGCCTTTTTCTTCTCGACCGAGACAGGGTTTATTAGGGTTTTTGTTTTTGGAGGTGGCACAGTTGGGTTTCCTGGTCCATTTCTAGTTTGCAACGGATTTTGGGGCCTCCACATACAGCCATTGTGCATCGCAAACCCTAGTCCATTTGGCAGGCTGGTCCATGGAGACTCGGTCTATGTAGAAGAATTGCGGCTAGATGGGATGGGATTTGGATCCCACATAATTAGCCGTTGTGAATCATAACGGGCCGGTCCATGGAAACCTGGGTCTATGTACAAGAATTGTGGCAAGAAGCTAGGCAATACAACGCACCTTATAGGATGTTCTTTAATTTTAATAATTACGTTGTTTTTTTGTTCCCTTCAATTGATAATTAAGTATAAAAATTTTAAACCAACGTATAGTCAATGTTTATTGTACGATGTCTACATTTTAACAAAAGTTGAACACAGTATATTTTGCATCAAAATTTACAAATTGACATTAAAATTATATCAACTTTTCCTAATTCAAAAGGTTAATGATAACTACATGCATTGGGTAGAATAACGCAAGTTTTACATGAGTCATTTTTATAAAATTATAGGAAATATTTTCATTCATTCTCTGACTTATAATTTATTTTATTAGCTCTCTAATTGAAAAGAAATTGCCCCTTAGACCCAAAATCCTTACTTGGTCTCTATTGCAACCATACAGTCCCTGTACATTAACAAAATAGCCAAATGCCTAAAGCAATCCAAATGTGGAACGGTTTTGCCGGCTACATGTACTTTATGCACCAAGAAGATTATGTCATATAATTCTTGAAATGGTTTCATGGGATTCGACTCATTATTTTGACTATAAGTCTGCGAGATATCATAATTGATACAGGACTATCAGTTTTTCTAAAGACTTGCAACTAGCAACAGCTATTCCAAATAAGGACTGAGTCAATCATTCACATAATTTTGTGTTTTGTTGAACAAAAAGTGCTAATGTACACCTTGCCTCTATTGATCAAGAATTTCAAATTTGCTCAGGAAGTAATATGTATGATCATTCGAATAATAGTGGCTTGCTTTTGGTGTTGTTAAATGAATAATTTGAACGTTTGTTGATTCTAACAACTTATCATGGGATGGTTAGAGAGCACATATTATAATGTTCAAACTTCAATAAATAATTAACGTCACCTTAGAAGTGGTAGTCAAAATGATGATTAAAATGAAGAACAAGAAACATTCAATATACCTTTATCATTTTAATTTTACTTTCTATCTAATGGGTGAGCTAAAAAGACAAAAGTGGTCATCTAAGGCTGCTTGATTCTTGCATCAAAATTTTATGATAGGTAAAGATTGACTTGAAAATCAAAAGAGAAAATTGTGATAATAATCATTTTTCGAAACTGAAGTTGAAAAATAACACTTTTTTTAGGATTTCATATTTTAACTAAGTGTATTTTTATCTAAAAATAATTATTCTTACAAGATTTTGAAAAAATGATTAGTGTTCAACTGAGACTATAAAAACGATCATTTATTTAAAAAAAAAAAAAATCTAAATAGCGCTATTTTGAAAAAAAAAAAAAAGAATATCAAATATCAAAATAACGGTTTATTTGTAGTTTAAAGATCAACACAAATATTCTTAAATTGTGAATGTCGAGTCTTTTTTCCTTGCTATCTATATATAGAGGAAAACTAAATTGCCATCATCATGATTAGTTGCAAACTAAGTCATGATAGTTTTAAATAAAAAACCGTGAATGATCATTTAACAAGCTGTACTCTAATCACTGCAAGTCCATTTACAACTTACCACTGATCATATTGAGTAGAGAAATGATGCTAATATAATTCTCACATGTCTGCTTCAAAGAGATTATCATAAGAGTGGCGAAATTCCCTCCCCTCATAAATTGTGTACACCCTTTTCATAAGCATATCTCATCGAAACTATGAAAAATCTCTAGTTTATAAATAAACCTCATTCAATACCAATATTGCCCTTCTTTTTATTGTTTTTGTATTATATTTTTGTAATTACAGCCCACAATACTTTTTTGTTATCGAATTAATTTTGCTGAAATTTTGAGGTTTCTTCCCCAACAGAGAAGGTAAGTAAATTATGATTTTCTTTTAATAATAATAATTTATAACTTATCATTTTACAATCAGTTTCTTAAGAAGATTTTAAATCATTCTTCACACTTTTATGATTAATTTGTATTCCTTTAATAAAATTTGATATTTGAAAATGTATAGAGAGTTTTATCTCAGTTTAACTTTTGATTGAATTTAATTTTTAGAGTTATATGGTAACATTCAAACAAGTTTCTTGTTATTTAATCAATGTATAATTTTTTATCTCAATTCTTGTATTATGAAGAAATAAGTTTGAATTGATTGGTGATTCCTTATAAAGTATTTGAAATAAAACAAACTTCTTAGTATATGTTATTTTTTCCAAACAAGTTTTCCTTTTTTAATTTTTCCTTTTTAACTACATATAATAATTTCATCATAATTTCGATTTATTTTCAATATTTTGTAAGTAATTTGTTTCCTTAAAAATTATTTGATATTTAAAATTAGTATTTCAAAATCATTATCAATCAATTAATTGTTTACTTAAAAATTGTTTGATAATAGAAATTAGTATTTAAAGGAGAAATCAAGGGTTTCAGAAAATAAAAATGTTTTATCATATATACGAGGAAGTGATTAGTATTTGTGGGTGTAGTTACAAAGTATCTACCTTTTATAGTAATATTTTTAAGAATAATATTAGATTTTTAAAAATAGACCATGTTAGGATGTGCACATAAGTTTTGAGGGGTATATACCGTTACCCTTTTCATAAATAAACCACAGCTTCCAGTGGGTACTTAATCACATCAGCCCGAAAATTAGTTTTTGTGGGCTGGGCTTAATGATTTTCCCTGCCCAATTTGTTCGAGGCCCTGTTTCATTTCTTTGCTATTATTGCCCACATTGTTGGACCGAAAACAAATGTTCCTCAAAAAATGAAAACGACTGTTATATTAATTATTTACACGTCAAGTTGTCGTATTCTGTATCCAAAACAAAAAAGAGTTATTGTATTCAATTTCATCATAAATCTATAAAATAAATTATGAAGGGTATATGTCTTGGGATTGGATGATAATATCATTTACCAATTTAAATTAATAGAGTAGTTAACATTTTATTCAAAATTGATGTATTTTAAATGAAACTGCAAGTTATTTATAATTATTAGGCATTAGTTAGATTTCTTATGATATTATTTCATGATTTATATAATATTAATGAAATATCTATTACATCATTGAGATATAGGCTTTATTTATTTATTTTTCAAACGGACATCATATCATAATTACAAACTACACATTGTACTGATTTTTTTTTTTTTTTAAAAAGATAAAACTGTCATTTCATTTAGTTTAAGTTAAGCAAAACTAACTAATTATTTGTTATTTCAGTATACCCCTCATAAGTGGCCCATGGCTCCTTTGATTTATTAAAAAAAGTTATTACAACTCGTTATGTTTGATGATACAGTAGTTTATAAAATCTATGGAAACTTCATTTTAACCACCAAACTTTTAAAAAATATCAGATTTTTAAAACTTTTTTAAAAACAATTCTTTTCATCTCTTACCTTTTCAAATCTCTTTAAAAAAATCCAAATTATCAGTCAACTGATAGTTAATAATAACTTTTGATAATTTAAATTGTACTTTAATAACTTAAATTCAATGATATTTTAGTTAATTAAATTTGTAAATTCATCATTTTATTAATGTAATCTAGTAGTTTACATGATATTAATAACCATCAAGAGCAAAAAGGTTTTTTTTATGTAATATGATAATATTGACTGTCAATTGACTGACGGTCTAAATTTTTTTTTGAGAGTTTTAGAAAAGTTAAGGATGAAAATAACTGTTTTCAAAATATCTTTAAAAACCTAATATTTTTCAAAACCTCAAGGATTAAATAAAGTTTTTTTCTAAAATCTATTACTATACAATGTTTGAGATATTATATGAGTAGGTATATAGCTAATAATCAATTTATGCATAAATTAATTAATGTGCATAAAAAATTAATAATAATAGTCATAAAAAAGAAGACATAAGAATCCTCATCAAATCTTTTTATTACAACCGAATACCTATAACAAACAAATGCTAATTGTCCTAAACCTTTTTTTACATAAATAATTTGGAAGTTGTATTTAGTTATAACATTTCAAGACCAATGTTGAGCGTTATTTCGTTTTCAAATAATATAAAAACTATTTCTGCAGCACTTTTTTACTATATCTTAATTATAAATAAAATTTCATCAGAATTCATATAAAAGTGGTTTAAGATTTATTAGATTTTTGTTTTTAGTTCTCTTTATCATATTAAATAAAAATATATAATAATTACTAATTAAAAAGAACATAAATATCAAATAAATTGTTTTCAAATAATTTTATCTTCGAAAAGCAAATAAATTTAAAGTATGTAAGAAAAGCAAACAAACATATCGTTTAGATCAAGTTTCGATACTATTTAGTTTTCACTAAAATTCAAGACTGTTTAATATTTAGATTAAAGTATAAATAACCCTGATTTTAATTTATATCCACACACAATTTTTGAGATGTCAAGTGTTAATATGGTCGTCATAAATTTTGACATTTTCCTTTTTGAGGCCCAACTCGTAAACCCGTTAAGCCGAAGTAAACCCACCTCTCTTAAGACATGGACTATTGAAGCTTGATTTCGTTGAAAATTGTACAAAAATGAAAAGGCAAGAAATACCAGACTGTAGCGAATGAGAAAGTATATTGAAGTTTGATTTTCAAACTTAAATTTTAAAATTGAATATGAAAGAGTAATTTTTATTTTTATTTTTCTGAAACAACATAATAAAGATGATGAATTTTACATATTGTCACATGGTGTGGGTTCTCATATCACATGCCACTTGACTATAGAGGCACTAAGTATGATCTAAGTTGTGGACGGGCACACCATACCGACCTGTCTAAAGTTCGAGTAATTATGCCTGTCACATTCATTGGACATTATGTATATGATGTGGATTCAAAATATGATTGACCAGGAACACCTTTTAAAGTGATCTAAAAGTGCACCCGTCTCACTGAAATTATCATAGCAGTAAGGAAGGACAACATTTAGAAGCAGGACCCTCCAAGAGGGAAGCATAACGAGGTGAAATTTGAAGGACGTAATTATAATGCAAGCCATAGAACCAACAAAACAAGCAAGAAAGCAAATAGAGTGGTGTCACATCTCATCCCAAGCAGTCATAAAACTAACAATTACTTGTACGAATAGAAGGTTGGCGGGTGGACAGGATCCGACGGTATCGCCACCATGGTTGGCATGTTTGCCAATGTCCCCACCGCACAAGCCATTACTCAGCACCACCCTTGAATAACTTTTTGCCTTGTCTCTTGGTTTTTCATTATTGTCTCTTTTCATTAAAGTCGCATCTTAAACATGCATATGGGTAAATCAATTTGTATAATGGCTTGCTACCTGATCCTAGCTGATACTTGGACAATATTTGCAAACTTGGACAATATTGCAAACAAAATATTTAGCCTACTAATTACTGAAATGACAACGTCACATTTTCATACTCAATTAAGTGGTATATGTATATGGTGCTTTTTTGGTGAAATTATCTACATTAACATTCATGAAGACCTTAATAAAATTCAAACGATTTTGATGAATTTTTATATGACTTTCTTTTCATATATAATTTATAATAACAATGAAGTATATTTATTACAAAAGTAAAAGAAAATTCGTGCACTTAAAATTAGTGTTATTTTAGTTTTCTTGAATATGAAACATTAAGAAAAATGGAATGTGGAAAAAAATAGAAAAATATAGTTTTAATGTTAAAAAGATATTTCATATTTTTCTTCAAAAGTAAATTTATTATCGTTATCATTGCTGAAAAATTATAGTAAAATTGATTAAATTGGATTGAATTTTATATAGATCCTTTACTCACATTTTTATTGAATAGATATATATAAGTAAATTATTACCCGTCCTGTTAAAGTTATGTCATAATTGCTTTTGTGTATACATATCGAATGTAAATGTGTTTGAATTTTGAAAAACGTGGAGAAACTGTGAGTATATCCATGCCTAATTGGGCTACCTTATCATGCACGTACAATTAGAGAAATGAAGACACTGTGTATGCTTCACAATTCACACAAACGTACACGTAGTTAACTAGTAATTAAACACATCAATTGTATAGATTATATGTGACGTACAAAAGTGATCTCAAGCAATAAAAATGTTGAAAATTTAGAAGTGGATTAGTGAGAATCATCAAATCCTAAAAAGGTACCATGACATATGCAAATAATTAACTTTTTGTGTTAGGGAATGTGTCGATCGATTGAGATACCATCACGTTAAGTCACATGAGGAACATAATTATGCATCTTAAACTTTTTAATCATGGATGCTGGACATTAGCATTTTTATGGTATCTGGTCTGGTCGGCAAATTTTTACTCCCACTTAAAATGATTATTTCTTAATTAATCTTCTTGATATAATCAACAATTTAGAGGATATGCACGTATAGGTACCAACAAAGATCAAAATTTGGAGGATCTACTATTAACACGCATAAATGACATTTTTATATAACCATTATCTGAAATGTTCCATATGTAATCTATGATTCTTGTCTAGCATTAAAGCATTATTCCCTTGCATATTACATCTTCTAATAGCTGAACGTCTTCAAAATCAAAATAATCTAGATATAAAATGAATATATGATTTTTACAACGTCGTTTACAATATTTCTTCTTCTTAAAAAAGCTTTCGATAAAATTAATCAATCTATATGATTATTTTACTATTAAAAATAAAAATTTCATCACACTTAACACATGATGAGATTGTAGATGCCAGTCATATACTCTTCTCTCATATATCCATTTGGTTGCACTAGTTAAAAAAATATATATATAAATAAATTTTTCATCTTAATTATAAATCATTATATGTTTATAGTATTAGTTTCATATGTATTATATATTATTGTATGTTATATATTAGTTTTATTAGTTAATAGAATACGTTTACAGTTTGAGTACTTCATTGCTAACATATTATTTCTATCAATTATAAGTTTTAATATTATAAATATAAATTTCCGAATAGTTTTTAAATTGTTAACCTATGCAACACATGTTAACGCGACAGTAAGCGTAAAAATTAACAGTAATCGTGCCACCAGAAAAGCAGGAAAAAGAGTGAGTTAAGTTAGCACGTGTAAGGAAAGCACACGTATAACATAGGTTGGAATATACGAAGATTCTTTGCTAGGCTGGCTAGCAATAGCAAAATGAATGATAAAGGCAGAGGCACAGCCACCGCAGACGCAGAGACTGAGAGTCTTACTCTCACATCGTGGTGGGACTGACTACGGTGGGCTAAAGGAAAGGGCTTGCCTTGGACCACTGCACAGCCACCAACTAGAACCAGAAGCCCCTAACTCAAGACAACCAAAACCCATATACGTGTCCACTCACCCACTTCTACATGTGGCACGCTCTCATTCGTATTATTTGACTCTTTAAAAAAAAAAAAAAGAAAAAGAAAAGGAAAAAGAAAGATAGAATTCTTCCAAAACATATTCTGGCATTTTTTTTTTTGGCCCTTTCTTTGTGCTTTACTTCTGTGCCACCAGATAGACGCTCCAATCACTGTAATAATGGTAGCAACAAAAATCTTTTCTTTCTGATGAGAGAATATTAATCAAAATGGGTGTGGGTGTGGCTGTGTATTTTTGAAAAGCATTTTTTTGGTTATAAAGCCTTCAGCTTTATAAAGCAATAACACTTGTTGGAGACGAGTATCTCTGCCTTTTTATTTCTTTCTCTCCCACCTTTTCCTTACACTGTCTTTTTCCACGTAAATATTATTTTTCTATCGAAATTTTATCAGAAAGGAGAGGTGTTGCCTTCTGCTGACGTTCTTTATATCTGAGTGTGATCAGATTATTATGCTTTTTCACGTTTAATTATATTGTATCACCTTTTTATAGTTACTACAACAGACAAGAAGGCTTTATGCATGCTTTGTTCGCCTATTAATTTGTTACTGGGCCATGCTATATCTTGAGAAATTATCTTGCGTCTAACTATGGTTGATTATCCCATGCAACGTGTTTCTACCATACCACTAATTTCGAGATTTGTAGTCTACTAATTCCCAAAATAGATCAATTAAGTTCTTCATTTGGACTATTTCATCTATCAAGGATTTTATGCTAATCGAAAACTAAGTTTTGAATATTAAGCTTAAAATCAATTTCTTTTATTTCTAATTTTTTTACGGACAGAAGTTCATATTAATAAAGAATCCTAACTGTTCTGTTTCATGATGCTTGAACATATTATGGACCCTATGGATCATATGCTTTGTAAAGTATGATGGACGTATCAAAATTTGTTTGGACCAGCTCATTAATTCCATGACGAACTTTTGCAAAAGGAAAAGAAAATGATTGGTTTTCTCTAGACTCTGCAAATGGATTTTCTTTGTAATGACTTTATGCCAAAATCTACAATCTTTTGTTTGGTAGGGTACCGCGAGATTTACATTTATGGCCGATAGGTGGGTACTTGGTCAAGGACGTACCTTATTGAAGACTTATCATCCTAAAGACTAGGAATAATTCATCACTGAATCCTGCACCTGGGACTTTATTTTGTGGGGTCTTTTCAAAATTGAAGCAAAATGGCCTTATCATTCAGTTCGGGCACACTACAAAACATCACGAGATACATTTTGTATATTACAATAAATATCTAACTAAATTCATTTTGCCATATTTCCTTGTTCAACGACAAAAAATCCTATCGGTCATCAAACTATATATCTTAATACTCACTAAAAACCAACTGGGGACATTCATAATTAATTGGACATGTAACGTAAGGACTTGCAATTGTATGATTTAATTTGGATCATCGGTCATTTGAAATATGCATGAGCCACGCTAACTCATATGGAGCAAGTTCTTTTTCTTCTTTAAATTGTTTTTTGTCAGTTTTCCATCAATTTGAGCCATAAACCGGAATAAAATATTCATAATTTTTGCAATTTGTCCTACTCCTACACTTTCGTTTTCCCTTTAGTCATTACACGACAGAAAAGAAAAGGCACACTAATTGACTAGAGTTTCAAAAAAGAGTGAAATATATCTAAGCAATTATTAATAGAATTCAAACAAGGCTGAAAAATTCCTCCAATCGAATCCATGGAACTCATCAAATTATTTGATGATAATAATAATATATATATATATATATAGATATATTGTATTTCATTATACGACAAACCTTTTGGTTTAAGTTTAATTCGTGTTATTCAAGGGCTCAACTTTAAACAAAAGGTGGAGCAAAATTTTTTAGGAATCTTTATGAATGATTCAAGTTGAGATAATGCTTGTAAATGCCGTAAGAACAATGAATTAATATACCTCAATTTGTGAAGAATGTTTAAAGAAATGAAAGTAATGTGTGAATCTGTGAGTGTGTAAGAGGATTTGATCAGTGAACTTGATGTAATTTGTTTCTTGAATATAAATATTTTGAGAGAAAGCAAAAAGTGTTAAAAAATCCACAAAATCAGTTGCCAGTTCACATGAACTGGCACTGCCAGCTACATGCTGCAACTGCAGAGATTCCGACTGAAACCAGCCGTTTCATTACCAAATGAAGAAGGCTGCTGTTGAACTGAAACCAGTAAAACTTAGTAAGAAACTGTCCAACTATGTCATATTGCCCGACTACTTACTCAGATGAAGAGTATGTCATTCATAATCATGCATGTAAGAAATTAGACTCTCGAGATTTTTTTTTTCCTTTGAGTGAGAGAAATATTTGTTTAATTAGGCTCTTTGGCCTCTTTAGTTTGAGGGTAAGTTAAATTAAAGTACCATGATATTTGACATAAATATATAAATAATGTCAATTTTGTTATAATTACATAAAGCGTTGCAAGACTATGATGGAACAACTTTCATGAGTTAATTCCTTTTGAGATGATTCACCAAACTCATGAGATTTTGTTGCTTTCAAAAAGCACCAAGACAAGAGAAAAACCTAATTATTAGCATCTCAAAATTTGTCACGATTAGATTCGCCATTTTATGTATAAGTTTGCATTTTATTTTATTTGAGTAGACTATATCAGCTTTTTACGTAATTCACCGATACTAAGAAGGTTTTGGGTTAAATTATAATCATATAGAACATCTTCTTACCTTGCTTACTCTAGATGGCAACAGTCCATTTCCTTTAGGGTGTGTTTGGTATGCCGTATTAGATTAAATTCGATTGTATTGGATTGGATTGTATTTTACTGCACTGGATTGGATATAATATTATCCTTGTTCAATGCAACATGGATGTGATTGGATTATATTAGATTAAATAATTTTTGTAATGAAATAATTTATTTTAATTTTTAAATAAAGTAAATTAAAATGATTATAAATCATTTTATGGTTGAATAAAATTACTTATAAAAAAATAAAAAATAAATATGAATAATTTTTTTTAAAAAAATGTTTTTAAGTAAAATAATATTCATGTTATATATTAGCAAAATAAAATTATTATAAATTATTTTATAATAAAATAAAAAATATTTTTTAACATATTAATATTTGTAAAGTCAAGAAATTGTTTGTTTTAGTGTTTTATAATAAGAAAAAAAATCAATAGATAAATATATATATATAAGTCAAGAAAGTTTATCATTATCTCAGGAGAGAAAATCTTTCATGAGACTTTCTTATAGTTAATGTGGTCAGACGAACCAATGAAATAATATAATTTGTTTTTTCTATTACATTTTCCATTGATCTTTTCTTTTTCTCTTACTTTTTATATTAGTCCGTCTCACTATATCAATAGTAAAAGAGTCTTATAGAAGGTTTGTCAATCTAAAGGAAGAAACAACTAAAATAAATAAAAACTATGAAATCGGTACAGGTCTCCACAAACCCCAGACGTTAGTTGGGTTTCCAAAATGCAGGGTTTGTTGTATAGGTGCCCCCTATAGTACACCTAATCCAGTGCAATCATCACGCCAAACGCTGGTTTTCAAATTTTATCCACCCTTCAATCTCATCCATCGTTACAAACGGCCATCCAAACGCGCCCTTATTGTTTTGCTACCTCTAGTCTTGAAGTTTCACTTGAAAAGAAATACTTTCATCCTAGTCCATGAAGATGACATAGTTTTCGGTCATAAAAATCCACATCCACTATCCAAGAACCAAGTATATATTATTCATCATTTACACATTAGAAAAGTAAATATTCCTTGTCACTTTTGTTTGCGAATTTTACCACGTTTTCATCTATTTTCTTCTTCTTTTAATTTGACGCCAATCAATAGTCCCTTCGACAGCAATTACAGAGTTTGCAGTTTTGGCATCTATAATAACATTTTTCCATACTATGATTATTTCTCTTGCAGATAATGCAGTACAATATATCATTATAAGAGCTTTCATTTGAACTCTCGCTGTCATCATAATTTTTCTGAGATTCTTCTTTCACCTTCTTATTATTTGTGTGGCTTTTGAAAGGCTTCTTCCTCCTCGATATTAGCTTGGATTAAATCAATCGATTCACTTAATGTCGTGACACTGAGTTTTTTGGAAGCTGTAATTATTTGGTAGTTGAATTTAATTTGAATCTGGAGATCAAAGAATTTTCTCTATAATATGAATATTTGAACTATCTCCTCAATTAATATTTTTGTACTGTTTCATATCAATCGACATAGTTGATTAGTTTAACTCGTTTAAATAACTCATATAACTTATCATCTAATGTGATTTGATAGTAGAAAATCTTCATTCAACTTAATAATTATTCAGATTTGAGTGATTACACTGCATGTTATATATATACATATATATTAAATAAAGACACATTGAACCAATTTAAATAACATGTTTAATCCATTTAAATTTTAAAAGTAAATATAATAAGAAATAACAATTATTTTCTTTTTTTTTATATCGTATTTGAATCATTTCCTTTATCCCCAAATTATATATCACCTTTTGAATATTATTTTCAAATCACAATTAAATCTATGACATTATCAAATTAAATAAGTGTTATCTGCCGTCTAGCTATAATAAACAATGATATGATTGAATTAGATGACATATCAAATGATTGAAACAAATAAAATTGCTTTCTTTTTATCAAACTTTGGTTGATAAAAATTATTTGATATGGGATTTAAATCACATGTTAATAGGATGCATATGAGCCTTAAAAAAATATTAAAAAAAAAAAAAAAGATGATGCATATGAGATGATAAAATTAATAAAATGGAAAATAGGGTAAAGGGTTGTCCTACTAGACATCCAATATAAATTGTCCATTTTCTTTTTTGTTTCCGATATATCAAGTGGGAATCACATACAAGAATGTTCGGCTTATTTTGTTAAATAATAGTTAAAGTTTTCTGTTGTGGACAGAACCATATGCTCTCTATCTATAACGCTTGGTCTCGCTTTCATCACATTATTATTACTGTTATTATTACTGTTATTATTATTATTATTATAGAAAAAGTGTACGGTCGTGGTCTCATTTGAGAGATCATATTTTCCTGATAACGTGGCTGATTCCTACTAGTTATTTTACGAAGATGCACTTTACATGCGTCGAATTTCTCACACCGTTGCCCTTTTAGAAAGATTAGCTTTAATTCTTTATATTATGTACAGAATGTTTCCATATTTAGAGGTGAAAATAAATTTATGTAATTTGGTCTTCTTGTTTATCTTATCTTTGTTATGGTTATGGTAACCTTTGATATTCTTAGGTGTAGAAAATTAGTATGCACGATCCATTTGGATACACAAGTGAAATGCTGGAAAGAAAATTAGAAAAAGTATGGATGCATGAGCCATGAAGATTAAGCAAACAAAAATAAATTTAATTCAATAAAAAACCGACAAATAATCATGTCCGGCCATGACTAAAGTGATGTCGATAACAATATTGAAATTCCATGTGTCGACTGTCGACTCACTTGTACTATCGTATTTAATTACGGACTTGTCATGTCAAATAGATTTTAATATTTTATTTATGATTAATTTTTTTCTGAGTTCAGATTGAAAGTCAAGAAAGAATTTGACTTGAAACCTATATTAGTTGTTACGATAAATAACCCTTAAAAACTTTTTTAAATTGACAAAATATTAAAATTTATCAAAATTAATTATTATTTATATAATCATAAAATTATAAAATTTATACCATACATGTTATGTTATGTGACTTGAATAAGTTTGGATAAAAAAGATAAAAAAGTGTTCAACCATGTATATTAAAAAAGAATGTGGTTTATAAATAAATATCCTTTAATATAATTTTATGCTCTATTTGAAAACATTACAATGCAATTCAAATTTTTCTATTTAATCACTAACCTTATTGAAGCAAGAACCTAGTATTTATTTCATGATAGTTAGCCTAGATTAATAACAAATTTGCAAAAGCATGAACAGACTGACAAATTCTAAAGTGGATCGGCCATTATGAACTTGAGTATTTGTTAAAATATGCTGATAAATTAATATAGAGGGGAGAAATTAAACAACAGTACAGCTTAAGAAATTGAAACTGAGTTCATCTAATCATTACAGAAATGAAGGAAATAATTTACTCGAAAATTATTCAAGCCCCAGGAACCATAAAAGACATCCACAAACAAACATATATAAGGTGTTTGAAAATCATTATTTGTCAATAGATTTAACCATCTCCGTTTTTCTAATAAATTATAACGATAATTATATATGGAGGTGAAAGGGATGTGAAAATTAAAGGAGAAGACACACAAAGATGACAGTGGCATTGTTCCAACAATCAGAATATGAACGGAAATCCAAATAAATATTTGTGGAGAATACCGAAGCAAAAAATATATCAGAACAACCCACCCTTTAAAGGGTAATGTGAGGTGATTATTGAAAAATTCTCAGACAAATAAAAGGAAGTTATAAGCATCTTTTATTATGTCCCCCGGAATAAGGGCAAATGGATATGATTCCAAGGGCTCTTAAAACTCTGCCATCCTTTGGTTCTAAATCTTTTATTACTATAAAGCAAAAACTATGGTTACACGTGTTGTAATTCTAAATTATTATTATTTAATAATAATAAATATTTAAATAAAAATTAAATAATAAATTATATATATTAATGTATATTATGACTTTCAAACTTTTATAACACTCATAAGTTCTTAATTTTATATTACTGGTTTTATTAGAGTATATTATTATGACTTTTAAATTTTTGTAATACCAAAAAGTTTGTAACACCCAAATTTAATTTGTAACACCCAAAAGTTCTTAGTTGTGTATTACTGGTTTTATTAATGTATATTATTATAGTTTTTAAATTTTGGTGACAGCCAAAAGTTTGTTCCACCTAAAAGCTTTTAATTTCATATTGATTTGTAGCACCCAATATTAAATTATCAAAACAATTCATTATATATATAGCTATCTAAATCAAAACCATGCACACCAATTTTTTTCTTCAATTTTCTGTTTTGTTTGTTTTTTATGTGATTGACCGCTTCACCCTATAGCAGTCATTAAGATGGAGAGAACCAATTAAACCCACCAACCACAAAGTTGGCCCTTCCATCAAGTTTCTTCCAAATGACTTGCTCATAGATATTCTTACTCGGGTGGCCTCTAATTCTGTTACTGATCTTTTCAACATGGAACTATGTTGTAAAAGTCTTTTAAATACAAAATATTAGAAATTATAGAAGTTTTAAATACATTAATATAGTTGTTATAATAGTATTTTAAAAATTTTATTAAGGTGATTATCGTTTAATTTTATATCATTACAAAAAGAGTTTATGTGTGGGCATTTATTTAGTAATAAAACATTTAAAACTGATACTAAAAAATATTTTACAGTGCTCGGTATTGTTAAATACTAAATAATAAATGAAAATCTAAATATTGGATTACATTTAAAATAAAAATAAAAACCAAATTATATAGCTTTAGAAATAAAATATTCAAATTTAATTCAATTAAGTGAAAAGTTAAAAAATGTTCATTTTTTTTAAATTCAATGATCTTAGAAGTTAGTTTAAGTGATTTTATCACTTAAAAATGACTCATTAATTGCTATTAAGTGAAAGGTGAAGATCAAAGAAGCCCCAGACAATGTTTGTTTTTCTCACTAAATATATAAAAAATCTAAATTAGTTTTTTAAGATGTTTCATTTTTTAAGTGGTCAAACAACTTAATAATATTGAATAATAACTGAAAAAAAGTTAAAAATTATAATTTTCATCTAATTTCAAATTACTTAATTACATTTAAATATTTTTATCTAAATCTATCCTCTCAAAGATTATATATTTTCAAATTTATCATAATATTGTGTTGTACATATTTTTATTATATTATAACCTAATACTTGTAATAAACAAAAAGAAAATTAGCATAGCCGTTGTTTATAGAAAATAATTTAAAAATTACGTTTAATCATTAACAGTCTACACTATTGTTGAACATTCATTTTATTTGTTAAGCAATATAAAAATAAATTCTACATCAAATATATCCTAATTATGAATAAAATTTTATTGATATTTAAAAAAAAATAGTTTTAGATTTATTACATTATTTGTTTTTAGTTGTTTGTATCATATAAAATGAAAATAAATAAATAAAAATAGTAAAAAAGGTACATATGTCTAATTAATTGTTTTAAGATAATCTTAATTAAAAATAAATAAATAAGTTAACGTTTAGTGATTAAAACAAAAAAAAACTTGTCATTTAAGTTTTAGTTTTCAATAAAATTTAGAAGTATTCACTCTTGAAACAAAAATACAAACGATTCGTTAGTCATTAATCTAAAACATAAAAGAAAGACTTCTTTTCCAATTTTTTTGAAACCATATATCAAAATATTTTACACCAAGCCTAATAACAAAACTAAAAAATATATGACATGAAGTACTGCTTGTATCAATTGCTAATATACTCTTAAGATATAATCGAAAATAATTTGGAACTCAAAATTACTATCACTTAAAAGACCATTCTACCGCCAAATATGACATGAAGGTAGAGACTGCTAATCAGAGAAGTCGCTAGAAAATTGTCTAATATTCGAATCATTAATTATAATGTTAAAAAGAATTATGTAGTATTTTACTTGAAAAACTATTACAGTATAGAAAAAGTAATATTGGTGGAAAAGTGCAAGAATGGATTCTCCTCATAAATTTTTATTTTTTTAATAGTTTTTAAACCTTTAATTTTCATAGATCTTTGAATTTAAAATTAATTGGTTATTATTATTACTATTATTATTTTATACATATATAACTCCTAACACTAAATGAGATATCTATCAGAACCTACAGATAGAGATTATTTAGCGAACGATCTGAAATCTATTTTTAAAATTAGGAAAGGATTGTTTATAAATATGTGAGAAAATTGTCACATATATTATAATCCGAGTGAGAATCGAACCTATCTTCTGAAAGATAAAATGAGTGTGCTTTTCCACCAAGTCTAATGGTTAATTTTTATCATAACAATATTATTGATTTCAAAAAGATATTACGACCCCTTTTCACCTTTATTGGTGACAATAAGTAGGAACAATTGTCAAGGTAAATTCTCAATAGTCATACTATTAAAATTATGGATTTAAATAATATTATGTTCTTCAAATTTTTATTTATAATTTAATAATAATAATAATCAATACCGAAAGAAGATTGCAGATTCCCTGCGTAAGCGATTTATATAATGGGCAGTCAACTCCGAATCGATCCATCTAGTTGGAGTCCTCTAAATTAATTTATGTGCTAATAAATAAATAATTTTTTTTTGAAAGATAATAATTAATAATTGCACCGACAATATATTCCTCTACTTTCCTATCAAGAAATACATAATATATGCATAGCTTTGTTTATTTTTTATTTTTATTTTAAATCACATACCTTTGTTTAATATATTTCCAATCAGAGAGTCAGTTGACTGGCTGACGGATAGAATGTCTTTCCTTTTATTATTATTATTATTATCACTATTTTTCATTTTTACCCTTATTAAAGTAACGTGGACATTCCATATATATCTGGTATTATTTTGAACAAAGAGACTTTAGATGCCAATCAGCACTAGGCCGGTTATAGATTAGTCATGGAACAAAGTCAAGTGACATCGAAGGCCCTATAAAAAATTGTTAGTGTCAGATTCGAATGTTATAATTTGCTAATAAACTAATAATATTAATTCTATACCATATACTGCCTTGCATATAAAATCAAATTTTTAAATGTATTATGTGAATTGACGCGTATGTCCATTCTTATTAGGGATTATAATTATATATTTTAGCAAATAAAATACGAATTCTTTATTCCCAATGTCTTGGTCAAATACATTTTGATATTTTACATATTCTAATTGTTAAACGTAAAACGTTAAAAAAAAAGTTAAGACTCTACTTATATTATAATTTTTTTATTAATTGTAATTATTATTGAGATGTTAATTATTGAGCAAAACAATTAAGTAAAATAATTCATAATATTAAGATAAATGCATTCCTTATTTAATTAGTACTATTCAAATTTTGTAAAACTCTAAATTTTCAATTCACAACTATGGAATTAATTCAATAGTAATCCTTTTGTTTTTACTGTTTTTGTCTTTTTTTGGGAGATATCCAATCCTTTTGTCTTGTTAAAAATAATTTATTTTGAATTGTATTTATAGAATAAGTTTCTGCTAACGCAAAATAAAGCTTATCCATAGGTAACATGATACCGACCTAATAAATAGTAAGGATAAACAAGTACAAAGAAATGAAAATGGCTAAACAAAAGAAAGGAAAAAGCATAGAGTGAAAAAAATTCCAAACAAAAATGGAAGTTGCATTAGCTATCTTTTTGGGGATTTCTTTCCTAATTTTATGATCAATATAATTCTCCAATGAAGTGTCATAATTTCCACCATACTTTGTTATTTCTTATTAGAGCATCTTCGATGTTAGAGCATCCCTGATGTTATAATGAAATTTTAAATTTCTATTCATGATATATCATTACCTTTTTTTCAATATGAATCCATCTTGGCAAAATAAATAAATAAATAAAAGTATTTATTTTCATCTCTAATGCAATTATTTAAAATAAAATATATGTTCGATTTATAATTAGTTACCATAAAACATGTATCACTCTATCTCTCTCCTCATATTACTTAAAGTTTTTGGAGTCTTTAAGGAGAAAAAAAAAGATGATTTTTGGAATAAAATTGTTTAATGAAAATTATGCAATTTAATTTGGTGGAAAAAAAAATGCTCATTAGGATTTATAGTAGAGTTATAGTTTCTCAATTGAGAAACCCATTTCCATAATTTCTAATTTTGTCTTCTTTTTTTTTTTAACTTATAGATTCTTAATTGAGTTATATAATTGCATTGAAGAGTTTTTTGTTTTTTGTTACTTGATTATCTATTGATTTTATATGACAACAAATTAAGTTAAGATAAAAACTTACATTGGAGTTGCTCTTAGCTTTTTGTGATGAATATTTCATTATCCTCTTAGTTACTCCATTTGTCTTGATGGAGTATCTTTGTTTTTTGTATACACAAAAGATACCTATGGAATCTTCTTTCACTCTCATAACTTTTGATCATTAACATTAAAATATAATATTTAAAGTAATATTACACTACCCAAAAATTTATTCAAATTCATTATTCAAATAATGTGACAAACTTATTTGTAATTAGTATATTATCAATGCATTATCTCAAAATTAATATAGTAATATGATAACTATAAATCTGTTTACTATATTATTTGAACAAAATTTTTAGATAAATTTTTGAAAAATATAGTATTATTCTAATATTTATTAGCTCTATTCAATAAAAATGAGCATCAATTTTTGACGAGGGAAAAAAAGTTAATGTAATTCTCTTCCCTGTTGAAACTTCAGCATCCAAACTTCGTAACAACAACCTCTTTATTCCTTATCGTACATGAATCCCAAGTAAATATCATAAAGAATCTCAACAAAATCTTTTATGAGGATCCTATTTACAATTTTTAAAGAGTATATTAAAAAAAAAAAAGACCTATCAATTTTTTTTTGAAATATTATTTATAATGTAGTTATTCAAACCTAGGTAATTATTAATTTGAATGAGACCTCAGTATCATTAAACTACATTGAGAGATGCTACCTATTAAAAATTGAGATGAAATATTTATCCAATTAAAATTTTAATATAAGATATAAAGTCAAATTTTATTTGAATCAATCAAATATTTTTTTTCTTATAGTTCTTTAAGTAAAAAAGACAGAGGCACAACCTTTTCATTCAAATACATTTAAATATATATATATATATATATCTATATCTATTCAAAGGAACATAAAACCTTCTCTTTACCTAAACCAGGCCAAAATATCGGAGGTTTGACTAACATGGTACAGCATGATTACAATATAAGTAAGTTTAATTAATAAGTTATTAATTGACCATTGAAATCTTTCAAAAAAAAAAAAGACCATGGAAAGAAGCAACTTTTCATCTAAAAAGCAGCCCAAGGATGCAATAGATAAGCCTTTGTAGGGTTTGAGTGGTATTGCTTTAATTTATAGGGAGACAAGGGGTATATGCTTTAATTTAAGGACAACCTAAAATTTTTAATTAAAAATGGTAATCATAACTATACATTTTTAATGGATCCTACCATAATAATAAGATTTGCTGAAGATAACTTGTTTTAAAATAAAAACGTCAGAACATCTTTGTTAAGAAAAATTTTTGTTACTGCACATCATATGTAAATGATAGATTTTGAGTGTTAATGTACACATTTATCAATATATGTAAAAGTTTATGAAAGGAAATTTTTGATAAACACATATAGAATTTTATTTTGATGGATCCCGATAGATTACTAAATAATTATGTTTTTCAATTCTCAATTACCTTCTAATTATCTATTAAAAAAAAAAAATTGTTGTCATGCTCTTTTACATTAACAGAGAATTTAAATTTTTAATTGATCTAAATTTTTTACCGAAAAATTGTGACTAGATATTAATGATAAATATTAAAAATGAAATAAAACATAACTATCTTCCACTAACGATATTAATATAATATATAAAAATTTGAAAAGTGGGACAAAGGAGCTCATAATAGTAGAATTTTATTTATTTTTGAAATAAAAATAGTAGAAGCTATGGTTGGTTAATAAAGTGATTTTTAATACGTCTTTAGGACATCATTATAAAATTTTAATTTTCATAGGAATTAAGTAAAGTGATGTAGTTGGTTGTTGGCTTCGTTGGTATTAACATCATAACCCCATACCATGAGAGACATGATTTTATACTCGGTAATAACTCTTTCCTTTACCAATTTGTATGAGCAGACCCTCTCATCTCATGTAGGCTGATCTTTTTTTGTATGAGAGCAACTCCTCTAGACGTATCATCAAAATCTCATCTTGATAGATCCCGGTTGTAAAAGTGAAGTGATCAACGTCAATGCCTTTTTGTAAATATAGATCTATGCACATACATGATATATATATATATATATATATGACTGACGGACATACTGGACATATCACCAATATCTCATCTTGATAGATCTCGGTTATAAAAGTAAAGTGATCAACGTCAGTGCCTTTTTGTAAATATAGATATATGCACATACATGATATATATATATATATATATATATGACTGACGAACGTATTGGTTTCTTCTTCATATAAGATGGAATAAACTACAAGACTTTTCGCAGTATAGTAAGAGAAGATCCAGGTCCCCAAAATCTAGACGTGACGCTTTGAGCTGTTTCCACATATATTGTTCTTGGTTATAATAATAATAATAATTAAAATGGTTCTATTTATATTATTATTATTATTGTGGTCTATGGATGAATGGATTCTCTTGGAACAGGGCTTGTGTGATCATGGGTTTTTCGGCCACCCAATCATGTTGGTCTCTTGAAAGTGATTCCTTTGCTTCCTTCTTAAGCCATTTTCACCCTTCCCCCACAATCTCAATCACTTTCTGTCTTTACCTTATTCGTAATTAATCTTTACTTGTTTTTCATTGCTTTTACTAAGCTTTGCCCCTATCATTCTTCAGTTACTAGATATTATAAGGGGTGTGATGCAATGACATCCTCCCCCTTGGCAACTGCTCCTAAAGTTCGAGCTGCAGAAGTTTCACTTAGTTTGTGGGTAATTTTTACACTCAACGTGGATTATCTCTTCTGTTTTTGTCTAGTTTCGGGTTGTGTTTTACAGTCCTATATTAGTAGGATCTAGTAATGATAATTACACTTGCAATATGTAAAAAAAAAAAAAAAAAAAATCTTGATTTTTACCATGTATATACACTCATAATTTAAATAGTTAATATATATTTTTATATTTATGATAAAGTTTAGTCTCATCATATGTATTTATTAATATAATTGATTTTTTTTTCTTTTTATTGTGAGAATAAGATTTTCTAAAATTTTAGAGATAAATTTTTCAAGCAAGATTTAATTGGTTTAGTCTCGACAAATTCTTGACTATAGATTCAAACTACCTTTTAATTAGGAAAAAAAAAAAAAAACTTACTTAGTAAAATTATTCCTTCATCCATAAAAAAATTTTGGATTCCAATGACACTCATGTTTTTGTGACCTCATTTAAAAAGAACGTTGAAATTGTTTTATTATTAATTATTTGAGCTTTCTTTTTTTATTGTCGCATCATAATTAGCTCTATGAATAAACCCTTCCTTTTTTTTCAAAAAAAGAATAATAAACCCTTCTTTTTTATGTACGTCAAATATCATTTTTAATAAATTTAAATTATTTAACAAGTTCAGATTGATTAAGTTATGTACTCTCATACTTATACTATAAATTATGAGTATAAGTCATTTCTCTTTTCTAAATCCTAAATTTGCTATAATACTTTATAAATAAATAAATTTATATATATATTTAATGATAATAATTAACTAAATTTCTTGTGAATGGACGCCCATGTCAAGATCTTAAAACAACCCACCCCCCACAACCCCCCAACCCAAAAAAAGAAAAGATTGGTCTTTGCCGATAGTTAATCTAATTAAAACCCATTTTGAAGTGTCGTTATCTTATAATTAGAGTAACTTTATCCATTGAGAGGCACAGCAACTAGCTTCTATGCTTTAAATTAAAAAGAGTGGCGTACAATGAGTAGATAGTTTACTACACGTTATTTTCAAGGGAATATGACAATATACATCAACTCCACTCTCTCCAAAATTTTAAGCCTAAAAGTAATGTATTTGGAGGTATTAACGATATCTACAGCGAATATACACATACTATTAAATTGACTCATCATCTATCTAATTATCTTCAATTACGAAGACGACTTTTAAGTTCCAAATTAAGAAAGGATTGTAAGAAAGATAAATCACTCAACTTTAATGCTTTTTTTTCCTAGACAAATTGATACCTTATCGGTCAGAATTTTATCATAACTACTTTCACAACAAAAAAGAAAAACTATTCACACACAAACTTAAACATGTAATTCTTGAGATTTGAAGTCTTAACTCTTGAAGAATATGTATATATATTATATGATTCGAACTAGTTCAGAAAAAAATCAGAACCAGCAATGATAAATATTATAACGCAGCCTAAGAATTAGTTCACAGGAATGGGATGGATCAAACCACAAAAAATGGGAGGAGAGCCCACAAAGAGTGCAGGGAAAATGCTTACAATAATGCAATACTTTTGGGTTTAAAACCCTCCACTTGATAAATAGTGGCAGATGGTCTAACCACTAGGCTAGAGGCCAAGCTACTACAATTCTTGAAGAATATTGGACAAATACTACATATAATTAATTTATGATAATTGAATTTAGATTTTACATCAACGTTTTTATAAATATAACATTAGTTGAATAAGTATTTTCAGCTCGAACAGGACCGGATTGCTTGAAAACCGTTGCTTTTAATGGCATCCAGCTCTACTTCATGTAATTTTCTCCAGTTGTCGCTAGTTTCCTTGAAAATCAGCCACGTTATAGCTCAGACAAAAGGATCCATGCCACCAATATCCCAGAAATCCATACGAATACAATTCACTCACATCCATCTCACAATTCCATTTCATGATTCACTTGTATAAGGTACGTATTTAGGAGAAAACGTATTTGATAAATTGTGTTTCAGTTGATTAATTTTCTACCATTGAAAACAGAGAACATAATTATTCTCTCCCGATTTGGTTCCCAAAAATAAACAAGCATAGTCAAATTCTGTGAAACCATTTAAGGGTATAAAGAGAGAGATCACATGAACCAGAGTCCTCTCCGTTACTTTGTTTTGTAAATTCACCCACTTTTTGCTAGTAAGAGGGAAAGACGAAAACTGGAAAGCATAATGAAAGTATTTTTGATGGTGGCGTATGGTAGGACCCATTGGACAGGTTCCATAAGCTTTTCGGCCTCCTACAAATACCCCCCACACATTCCTCCTCTTCCCATTCCCATCAAGCCCATTGCTTCCTTCTCTTCTTATATTTTAACCAAAACTCACCCCCCGTTTTCATCATCTATTTCTTTCTTCACCAGCAACTTGCACCCAGTGGTCTCTTTGCAGACCTCTGTGGGATGCTGTTGCTTTTTTTCAGGTAATTTTATTAACCCCTTTTTTTCAATTTCTTTCTTTCTGTTTTAATGTTAGTGTCACATGCATGTGTGTATGTCCTTTTCAGTTTTTTTGTAACTTGTTTTTTGTTGTATACTTCAGTTTCTACTAGCTTTCCTTTTTTAATCTCATTCTGGTTCATCAATATTGATTTGTGCAGATAAAAATTTTCCATAATTTATCATCTCTACTAGTTTGGAGAGATGTCAGCAACTTCTCTAAGCAAGAGCCTGCGCTTATCTTCAACCTTGAAGATGGAAGAAGAGACCATCAACATGAAGAAACAAGGAATTGGGTCCATACTTGGGTCCGATTCTGAAAAAAGCAAATCATCTTCTCTGCGAAGAACTCTCTCAGCCGACATGTCTTCCACAAAATGGATGACACAACATGGTTTCTCCCCCATGAAAAAGATTGCCTCGTCTGAAGAGTTCTCAGTGTCTTCATCTATCAGTGACTCAGAAGGTGAAGAAGAAGAAGACTACCAAGACAACAACAAGGAGAGTAGTGATGAACCACGAAGCCAGTTCGACATATGGACCTCAATCATATCCCAAAAAGAAAAAGAAGCCTCAGACAAACCACTTCCTCCTCCTTATATTCACCCATTAGTCAAAAGATCTTCCAGTTCTTTGAGTGGGAAAAGCCTTGAGATTTGCACCGAGAGTCTCGGATCCGAAACCGGCTCTGATGGGTTCTCTTCCTACCCTCCATCCGAGACCGGTAATGACTTGGAAGAAGACAAAGAGACTGAACAAGAACCACAACAACAACAACAGCAGCAGCAACAACAAGAAGACAGTTTTGATGTTGATGAAGATATTCAAATTCCCAAGAACAATTACAATATTGTTGCCAAGAAGTACTCGCCACAACGATCTTTCCCTCCTCCAATTCCTTCACTGTCTCGTGGAGATGGAGCTTCCTTTCGTATGCAGTCCCGTCGAGACAATGGCAGATTGGTGCTTGAAGCTGTTTCTGTTCCTACCACCAACAACTTCCGGGCTCAACGCCAAGATGGTCGTCTTGTTCTCACCTTCATCGACACTACTCATTCTAGTGAGCAACAAGAACAACAACTGCCCAACAAGGAGGAGGAGGAGGAGGACGTGTTTGACAACTTCGAGGAAGAAGATGAAGAGAGTAGTGAAGATGACGAAGCGGATAAAGAGACAGAAGAAGAAGAGAAGGAGATGGAATTTGGGATGGAGCAACCACCAAAATTGTCAAGTGGAGTGATTGGTGTTCATAGGATGACACTAATGATGAAAAATAAGCACTACTTGGGTGTGGCAAATAAGAATCCAACGTGGCCTTCCAAGTTGAATGAAGTGGTCAAGTTTGATGAGGGAGAGGAGATTGATGAGCCCATCATGGTAGCACAATCACTTCCACCACCGCCAAGGATGGCTCGGATGATACCAAAACCACCTGTTAAGGCGGCGGCGGCGGCAGCCACTACTGCGGGGGTTTCTTTTAATGCTTACGAGTACTATTGGAGACCCAAACCTGGTATGGCAACCAAGACAGTTGTCAATCCAATGAACCAACAACCAGCAGCAGAAGAAAGCAAAGGCAGTAATGGGAAGCTCATCATAAACTCCAAGAATCCAATGGGAAAGTATGAGCAAAAAGAGTTACTAGTCTTGCGAGGGAACAAAGGAAATTATTTGGTCCCTTTGTTAAAGAGCTGCAAGGAGCCAAGAAGGTCTCTATTATTCTGGGAGCCCCAGTGCATTGCCACTTCTTGATATTATTCTATATGTTACATATCCAAATCCACTATCATAATTACTTTCCCTCCCTAATTTCCTTCATTTCCAGTACTACTATTGAGGAGGTCTGTGTAGTCAAATAAAAGAAGAAGGGGAGATAATACTTTGATTTAAACCCTGATCAAGGAGTCATAACAAAACAGTGTTATATACTATATAATATTATTATATTAATTATATATAAATTTTATGATTTTCTGGTGTTGGTACCCAAACAAAATCTTTGGCATCATCCATCTTAAAAAAAAAAAAAAATCTTTGGCATCATCTTTGACTTGTTGTAATATCTAATCTGTCTCTATATCATGATGTTGTGATGAGTGATTTCTCTTTTTAACTTTCTTTGCTTTTGTAATTGCTAGCCAATAGAGTTTGAGAATGAGTCTTGTCTGGCCTAACTTGATCTTAACTTTGGGAACATCATGATCTACTCTTGATATGGGCTGTTCCTACTTGGGTTAGGATTACGACTGTGATAGATATTTCTTGTTTTTAATTAAATATGCATCTCCATGCTTCAACTTCTAGCCTCACTCTCTCAACATTAACAAATGACTATCACAAAAGTAAGAGAAGCCAATCATAAGATGACACGTTAACATATAAGGTGTTTAATTAGTAGATCATCAGATATGTGTGTGAGTGCCTGTCTCTTGCCTTTTTTTTTTTTTTTTTTTTTTTCAGAAAAAAGAAATTCAAATCATGATAACAACTTGGATGATTAAGATGAAGAATCTAAAACTCGATGTAGCATAATATGGGGCATATTGCACCAAGATACCTGACATATGGCCAAAAAAATTAATAATCAACATTTGATGTTTACCTTACAATAAAATGAGAATTACCTATTTAATGGAATACGATTAAAATAATCATTTTAGTTTTAAAATAAATAAATAACAAAGAGATTTACACTTTACAATCGGATTTTTTTCTTCTAACATTACTTATTTAAACATTTTACATTCTAAAAACTTAAAAGAATGTGAGAATAATTTGTTTTAAAAATTATCATCTTTTATCTTTTGACATTCCTATTTTAAAGGCACTTCAATTAAAAATAAGAATGATATTTTTAAAAACACTCCATTTTATTTTAACATACCCATAATTAATTTTGATAAAATTCTTCTATTTTTTTAAAAAAAATAATTTTGATGAATTTTTTATTAATTTCCAATGTAGTATATACATAAATCAACCAATTCAATTTAGTTAGAGAAATTAATATTAAACCCAATTTGGTAAAATTTTAACTACACATGTAGTTTAAAATTGTTTATATTCAACAAAAAAAAAGTAAGTTTAAAAATAGTTAAAAGCTTATTTCTTCATTGTTATTTAAATTTATTGTAAATAATTCGGTATTACTTCGATTGCATAGCATTTTCTATCATTTTGGAATCAAGAAAATCTTTAAATATAAAAAAGAAGATATTTTAAGGTTTACGATTGCAAAAGTGGAAAAAAAATAATGTTGGATACTAAAAAATTTACAAAATTATACTGTCTTTAGAATTTTTCTCATTCTTATTAGTAATTTTAATTTTGGATAAAATTGTCATTAATAAAATGGAAAAAAAAAAAAGAGTGGGAAGATATTTGCTGGGTTGCCTTGATAAAGGCTAATAAAAAAAATAAATATTATTTTAAAAAAAACTTTAAAAAAAAAAACACACAAAATTGTTCATCTCCATCGTCAAGATATTAATCTTTATCATCATATTCTATCAAATTCAAAGAAAAATAGATAAATCAACTCAACTCAATAGTTTTTATAAAAAATAAAATAAAATAAAATGAAAATAGGTTTCTTGTCAAATCTGCTCCACAAATATGGAGTGATATGCTCCATTTATGACGTGTCATTGTTCTTTCAACTCCCTCTGATCTCCTCCAGAAAGCAGGATGAAAATGTCAATTATCTATCCAAGATAACCTAAAAAAATCCAATCCAAATAAACACAAATAATGAAGAGAAAGAAAGAGATATGGCATAAGTACTTTATGTGGAAAATCCAATCGGCAAAAAACCACAAGATAAAATTCCTTTGACAATATTATCTTAAAAATTACTAGTGATACAACATAGACAAATTCAAGTTAATTCACTTCATCACACTTCCCTTGGACTACTTTATTCTAGCCTCAACCTTTTATTTGACCATCACTTATTTTGTATTGTTTAATATGTTTTCAACGAATAAGCAATCCTCAGCTTGTCTTTTAGGACTTCTTCCAAGACACAAGTTCTCTGTTTCCTTGAAAAAATTATCTGGTTGATCATATTTGTATGAACATTAAATAAAATGTATAATCTTGGATTTACAATCTTTTAATGTGTGCATTATGATTGAACGGACATGCGTTTTTTACATATGGATAGCAATGGGTTTGCGAGCCTCTCATGTGTGGATGATGGTTGAATAGATAGATAATTTTCGTATATGGATAATCATATGACAAGCCTTTTATATAGACTATGTATGAGGTTCAACATATAAGTATTTTTTTTTATTATTCTTGATTGCGTGAAACATAAATATAGGAAGGTACATTAAGTGCATATGATTACAAATAAGTAGTTTTTTGTGTACATGTCATACATGATGTGCATATGGCTTGTAAATGGATTGAATGATTGATTTTCATATTATATACCCATGAGGTCACTCTGATTAGGAATAAGTATTTAATGATGAAGGCCCTTGTTGATGTGTTGCCAAGTATATCAAACCATAAACTTGATTGGGCATTTTATATGCGCAACACATTAGTACTATTGGTGTTACAGATTTGTGTTTCTAATGAATATCTATTTAAATTTATATTATGTAACAGATATTTATGCACAATTATGCTTATTCAGTTTATATGTGTTTATCTATGTATATGTTCATATGCTTATCTAGTACTTATCATTAGCTGCTATGCAATTTATTATGCATGTTGGATACATTATTGTTATATAAAATATATGAAAATCTCATGATTTTTGTTTATCTCATGCTGGAAAGTAACGCAAATAAAACCAATATAAGAACAATTAACCCCAAAAAGTCCATTCAGAGTAGAAAAAGTTCATGTATGTAAATAGGAGACTTCAACATGTTTCTATTTTATTCATAAATGAATATATTTATAGATTAAGGATACGACCGTTTGTTCAAATTTAAAAAATAAACATAACCGATATATAAATAAGTGAGATAAGAAAATCTCTAATTTAAAATAATTTAAGTTGGATTCCTAAAACCATTTGACCTCTCTCTTATCTTTATGAACCCCCGTCAAACATAGGGGTGAAAGTGTTACTCCAAGTTTGATCTTCGGTTAGTGCAAAATGTGAGAAGGGCAACGCTTTTGAGAGACAATCAGCATAAGAACACTGTTTGACTACAATACCCTTATTATTATTATTTTAAATAATAATTTATGTTATATCCTTGTCGTTGGACATAATCCATATGATAAGTTATTAGGCTTGATCCAAAATAGAGTGACAATGACAAACCATGTTAAATGGCCAGAAATTGATTTAAAATCCAAACTGGCCCAATAATAACTATCAGGGCCCAAATCGAAAAACGGACTCGGACCGAAGTCCGAACCAAACACACCTCTGTGTGGTTCAGGTCAGTTTTCTTAGTAAAATCGGCTTATTCGGTTTTACATTTACTTATCAAACACAAACATTTAAAGTATCGGCTCGATTTTGCGCAAAATTGAATCGATGGACTTTTATCATAGATATTGGTTTACTTCACAAATAAATGACTATGTGTTCGATATTAAAATAAGAATTTAAACATTAATAATAAAATGAGGTTGGCAAATGAAATTATTGAGGTTGAGCGTTATATATTCCATTTTTAAATTTTAAATTATAATAATATTATATAAAATTATATTTAACATATTAAGAGCATGTTTGGTTATCATATCATATCCTAACCAATCCTTCATTTGGTGACTGAATAGGATTGAAATAAATCTGATATCATGTAGTTGAGTCTCATATTTTATCCCCTTTTTACTTTTCTCATTTATCTATCTTATTTATTATTTATATTTTAAACATTAAGTATGCTTAGAATAACTTAATATATTTTATATAATAGATATTTTATTCAAAAATTAATTTTAATTTCTTAACTTAATTTCATTTGATATTAAAATAATTTATTTTCTAATGGATTCATAATAATTTTATTTTATTAAAAAATTAATTTAATCTAATGTTATAGGATGAATATCATATTCTTAAACATAAAATATATATTTTTTGTTTATCCTCATATTAAGCCAAATGAGAGAGAATAATATTTTATGAAGTAATGTTACACACTTTGCCTTAAAACTTTGGTCTCAACTCATAATGTGTGAATTGATAAATGAGTATTTATTCATTATTTACTTATTTCACTTCAATAGATGTCACTAAATCAATTAACGCATTATAAGTTAAGGATCAATTGGAATGCAAAAAACGGAATGTTTAACATTATTATACTCTTTATAGTTCAATTTATGTTACTATATTAAATTAACTATTATTCTTATTATTCTTATTATTATCATTTTATGAAATACCGTCTACGTGCTACTAGTATTTCTAACCTAATACTAATCTAATTCAATCGTACTAACGTGGATCAAATCTAATCTACCGCATTAAAAAAATACTTTAATCCAATAGGTGCGCAAAAGGCCAAAAAGAATAAATATGAACTGTTGATGTCATAAGTTAAATTCGCAACGCAGAAGCTGGTCCAACAAAACGCGAGTGTTCATGTTCTGGTGAAGCTTGTAGTCGAGAGAAGAAGAGTCGAGAAAACGAAATCGCGATGGGAGATACCACTGCCGACGACGATTTGCTTCTCAAGAATTTCTTCGCCGAAGTCAGCGAAGTCGAGAGGGATAACGAAGTAGTCAGGTCCCTCTCTCTCCCTCTCTGATTCCTAATTTTTGCATCATTTTATGATTTTTGTAGGCCACAATTGCTTTATATAATTCGCAATTAGGGTTTGCCTGTCTTATATGGTTTTATATATCTTTTAGTGATCCAATTGTTTTCGATTCATAGCTGTTCGGACCTGAAACAGTTATATAATTTGCTTTTTGTGTATGCATGATGCGACCTGGTATATTTTTGGTGCATAATTTTTTATATCTGATGAATATATATACTTGCTTTGAAACTGTTTACTTTTGGTGAGGTATGTATTGCTGTGAATTGGATTCGGTATTAGTACTAAATAATTATTTAAATTCATATTCAGGACATCAATTATAGATATGAGTTTGTTTCTCTGCACATAATGTAAAAATTAAACACTGGAAAACAATTGATTTGTAGGGCATCGGGGAAGTTGAAGAGTGAAAATTATGATGATACATAGAATAGAACCGCTTCCTTTTCTTGTTCAAGTCTTATCTTTGATCTAGGACGAAGAACCCTCTATGGTGATTCTTACCATTATGTTATCTTGGAGGTTGTCCGTTCGTCTCTCTAGACTTATTGGGTTTTTCTTTTCTCAGTCGTTTATTAAATGCATATTTTATATTTCTTTGCGTTCATGAAGGATCTCTAATCTTTGTTGTTTTATTTCACTTGTCATAATATATTGCCTCCTAGGAAAAGTGGACATCATCAGCTGCTTGTTACAATCCACTCTATGCAGTTTGTACGGGTTTATGCTAACTACTCTCTATGTCCTTGTTTAAAAATGCAAAAAATTATAGGATTCTTTCGTGCTTCAAGCTAAATCCATTCGAGTACTTAAACCTACCATTTGATGCATCTCTAGATGATGTGAAGAAGCAGTATCGGAAGGTACTTTTTCTTTTTTCATATAGAAAAACTATAAAATGAGTGAATTAGTTATTTGTTTGTGGTCCATCTCATGATTAAAAAATTTGATGGTTTATTTCTTTTTTGAAATATGTACAGTTGTCTTTGATGGTTCACCCTGACAAATGCAAGCATCCACAATCCAAGGAAGCTTTTGGAGGTAAATAGATTTGTACTTTGACCTTGTACAGTCACTACAGTGAGAGGATGTACGAATATCATGTTTGGCTCCATATGTTTACAATGTTGCTTTTTATAATATAGCATCTCTAAGGTAACGTGAGAATGCTGGTAAACATTTAGGAACTTCAGTTTGTGAGAGAAAATGCCTGGTACCATAATCAATGACTTTTGTGTTTTGCAACTTATATTTAAAACATTATATAACATTAAATTGTGTGAGTCTTGTATTTTTCCTGATTGTTGATGTTCTTATTGTTGTGTTTGACTGGTGTTTTTATGAGTTAGGGGCCTGATGTGTAGGCCAATCAGAAATCACAAGGGTTCTCTAAGATAAATTGGAGAAATGAAATAGTGGTTATGGGTAGAATATCATGATGGATCGTGAAAATTTGAGGCTTCCTGTTTACATTCGGGAACTAGCTTCAGGCTTGTTCTTGGAATTAAATTCACTATTTTAATCAATTTCTTCCAATATTGTTAACCTTAAGAAACATTGTGGTGTTTATGCACAAATTAGATTATCAAACTTTTTAGAATACCTGACTTCTGGTGTGTATTGTTTTTTGTTTTTTGGAGAAGAAAAAACAAATGAAGCCCCTGATATATGATAAAGAATTATGAACAGATGCCTTATTGATGACTATAAGGATTCTTTTGATTCTGGACAGGAAGTACTATTTAAGTGGTTTTCCAGGCAAGGGACATAAATACAAACAACACAGTTTCCCATGTCTTATGTGGACTCTTAGCTTTGGGGTTGAGTGGAAAAAAATGGACTCAGTTGTGCGTTTCATTTCTCTTCTCTCCAGATACCAGCTTGTACAAAGCTAACATCTTCTGGCTACCATTGAGCATTAGTCAGAATGAGCGATGGATTGATTCCAGGACTTTGGCTTGTTCAAAGTTTGCTAACTGCTTGCTATTTCGTCTTGATACCTGGCTTTCCTACTTAAGGTCTACATTATAAATTTTCGAAGCAGTAACAAACCTGCAATCAATTTTGATATATTTGAATGCTAATGAATTTTTACATGTCTACTGTTATGGAGTTGGCTTTTGGTATAGTTGTAGAGTGACAATAGCCCGTTCAAATTAAAATTAGTTTGGAGTGTATCAGTGAAAGTTAATCAGAGTTATGTATTGAATCAAGTGGATTAGAATCATTACATGGCAGCTGCTTGCAACTGTGGGTTGAATCAGAGAATAGTAGAGTGAATACTAGGAGGTTTAACCATGGATGCTTAGGAAACTTAGATATGATTGTCCGACTTATTCTGTATTTATATCTCCTATTCTTCTCTTAATTCTTTGTTCTTACTGAAGTCTGAAACAGCAGCATACCAATATGTCTGGATACTCCTGTATGGTGTGTGATGTGCAAGAATTTTTAAACTATCTTGATCATTTGTTCTTCTTATTTGGGGCTTCATTTCTATGGGTGTTGTAGGATTTAAGTGGGTTTCTCTGGCATATTGCGTTTCTTTTTTGGAAATATTTTGTTCTCTTTGAGGGGAGTCAAAACTAAGAATATTTGGTTTTGTTTTATTGAAGTAATGTTTTGGGTGATCTGGGTGAAAAGAAATTGTAGAATTTTTAAAGCAGCTATAGCCAATGGCTGCAGGCTTTTGTCGGTTAAGGAACACCTTATTTATTTCAGGAGTTTCCTTTTATTTTTTTTTATTTAGATAATTGTGAAGGTGTTTTTAAATGATTATATCCTGATTTTGTTGGTTTTTTATAAACTGGATGTTTATTTTTGTGGACTCCTGGTTCACTTGTTGTACTCTTCCAAGTTATTTTTCAAATTACATTTTTTCATATAATAAAATAAAAGAAAAAAAGAAAAACTGAATTTGTCCAAATAATGAATTTGATGGTTGGTTTGCAATTTATCAATTAACTTTTTTGTGGAAAATCATGGGATTTTAGGGTAGGCAGGCACATTCATTGTTTATTTGTATGGAGTCTGTTAAGTATGTTGACCGTAATGATGTATGGTATATTCATTTGCTATGCTTTCATATCAAAAAGATGTTGGGTGTGATGATTTTCTTCTACTGACATGAACATTGCAAGTGCCAAGGAGGTCAATAAAACCTAGAATTTGCAGTGTGTCATTCTGCAGAAATCATTTCCTTTGAGGCTTCCAAGATGTGAACTGAGATTATTGTTATCATAAATCTTGTTGTTAAGCCTCTAAGTCTAGATTTTAAGAGGAAAAAGTAAAAGACATCAAATAAATTGATTAAGGAAGTTAGAAAGTTCCCATTGGTTTACTGAGACATTTGATAACCTATTGTTTTGTTCTGTTTAAATGTGAGAATTTCCCTTTGTAGTTGTGGGATTTATTTCTTTTTGTTGCAGACAACGGGTTGAAAACTTGGGGTGATTCGTTACTTTTGAGATTTCCATGCTTATTTGGAATTATGGAAAATGAAATTGAAAGGCTGAGAAATGTTTTCAGTAGAAGTAGTGAATTTTAAATCCAACACTGGTGAAATCCTAGAAGTAAGGCATTAGTGCAGATTGATGTGTGTGTGTGTGTGTGTGCATGTAAGAATCTCGTTCACTCTATCTTTTCCTTTACTTCGCCCAAAATAATGCCACAGTGATCCTGCTGCAGCTGTTAGTGTACATCAAATTTTGTTTGTGGTAGTCCCGTATTGTTTTCTTTTTCCCTTTTTCTTTTTTCTTACAATGTCCATGATGATCTAGCATGTGTTCTAGACTCTGAAATTTGCTGCAATAGTTTCCTCTCATTTTCTTGTCATTCTTCTTAAGTCAGTGTTTTATTTGTTATCTAGGATATCTCCTGTTCTTTGCTCACTATATGTTTGGCTTGTATTTGTTTCCTTATTGTCTATCACTAACCTTCCATTTCCATGCCCATCACTATCAAAAATAAAATTACTCTAATTAAGTTATAAGGATATTAATTCAGTGGTAGTTTCTGGAATGAGAAATTAAAGAATCACCTTGTGGTTGGTGTTTTAGCTTTTAAACACAAATACATCTCTGAACTCTAAACTACTAATATAAATGAAAGATGCATTAAGATTTTTGCCATCAGCGTCGCAGTGTTGTTAATATGTTGGTTCAATCATGAACATGCTAATATCACATTAAACACCCTATTGCCTTATTAATTGAATGTTTTTTGTTGTGTGATGCTTGGTTGTGTCTGTGGTGTATGGCTTAGGTTATTGGATCTAAATTTCGGGTAATTTATTGTGAATATGGATATATTAATTGCTATTAATTTCTTGTTTTATTTTCCTTTCTTTATCTACTGAGTGTATTTTGAGTTGTTTACTAACATAATGTTGTTGATGCATGAACAGCGTTGGCAAAAGCCCAGCAACTATTATCTGATGAACAAGAAAGGGATTATCTTCTAACCCAAGTTAATGCAGCAAAAGGCGAGTGTTGAGTTCTCATACTTTGTGCTTAGATCTTAACTGCTTTTCTGAAGACTTGATTAAGCATTTTAATTTTGTTCAACTTCTTTCTATCACATTAGATACCAACTAATAAGCATTATGCTTGTGTATTCCTTTTCCATTTATTTTCTTGTGTGGATACATACTTATGCATTTAATGCATGTTAACATTTGATGTTGCCACACAATAAGGACTTTTGTTGAAATTTGTAATTTTTTTTGTTACTTGCTCTTACATAAACTTCTCTTATTTGGAAACCCTGAGTTGTAACAGAATCTGTGTCCTCTGTTCTGATGTATGTGAATTGCAGCTTTTTATTTATATTTTGATTAACTAAATCCTAGTGATTTTAAATGGGAAAAGTGATCATACCTAAATTATGTAAGAATTGCAGAAGAACTTAGAGCAAGGAGAAAGAAGCAATTGAAGAAAGATGCAGCTTCTAAAATAAAGTCGTTAGTCGATGAGGTATGTGGGTGTTACCTTGGTCTGTCTGATGACTCCTTATTGTTTGCATATATGTGTTTCTGGTTATATTACTTCATTATCTTTGAATTTAGTATTAGTGAAGCTAGTTATCAATGTCACATCTCACATCGCTAGCGAGAACCGAGACTTGTGTATAACTCTTGGTCTCCTCTCTTAACTAAGTAGCCACATTTTGGGCTGCAAGTAAGGATGCTTATGTAAATCTTATGATCCAAAACAAATCTATGAGGGTGAAGGACATGCACTTGAAGTCCAAAGTGGATAATATCTACTTAGTGGAGTCTGAACTGGTACATTCTGCATGTGTATTTTATGTTCAGTTGAGGGGCTTGCCCTATTGCTGATGCTGATGTGTTTTTGGAGTTGAGTACATGATAGTTTCTAAATGTCTGTAGTGTTGATGATTGGCAAAGTAACTCTGATGCTTGTTAGCTGTAAGACTTTTGGCCAGCTTACATATTTGCAAAATTGAGTCAGTAGTATATGATGTAGATGATGACTTCATTACTTTGGTGAGGTTGGCTCCTTCCATTACTAGTATAGTGGTTGTGCACTTGTGCTACCATCAGTTTTATCAATTATGATCCATAGATGCTTTGTCAATAGGAAACAAGTGTCAGGATCCTTCATTTGCGAATTGGACAGTTGTGCTATGACTCTTCCAAGTTCGAATTAGTTGTTGCTGATTTTTAGCGTGCAAAATTTTGTTATAATTGTTTTAGAAAAAATATATGGGACATTGAGTGAAAGTCTCATGGTTTCAGTTGGTCTGCTTAATTCTTGTGCTGTTTTTGCTTAGTTTCCAGTATGGATTGATAGATTCCATATTTTTATTTTTGTTTTTTCCATTACCAATTTGATAAAATATTAATTGAGGCGACTGTACCATGAAGTAACCCAAGGAGCTTGACTTTTACTTAATTGTGTTATCAATTTTGTTTGATTGGATCTTTTCATATATAAAAATAATAAGAATAATTGTTGCTGCGTAAAATACCTGCTTCGTTATTCTTCATTTTGGCACCTTGTCCTATGAATCTAATTTTTATATTGTTTCAGTCATCATATAGATTTTAACACTCTTTTCATGATATAGGGAAAATATGAGCAACAATTTGAAAAGTCAGAGGAGTTTCAACAGGAACTGAAACTGAAGGTTCGAGAAATATTAACAGAACAAGAATGGCGAAGGAGAAAAATGCAGATGAGGGTATACTAGAAACTCAGTAATTTTCTTTTTCCCTCATACCCCTTATTGTTTAAGAAATCCATATTTGAAGCTTCTTGTTATCATTTAGATTTCAGAAGAGGAAGGTAGATTGAAGAAGGATGAAGAAGAACAAAAAGAAATGTGGAAAAGAAAACGTGAGCACGAAGAGCAATGGGAAGGAACAAGAGAAAAGCGAGTATGTTCCTTATCTGTTCACATTTAATTCACTTCTTTGATATTATGCATGCAGTGATGGTTCTGCAAGCCTGTGACCTATAAACATATCATTTGGAAGGCAGGATTATATATGGGGATTGAATAAATTTACAAAATTTAGATGGTTAGGCCTATATTTGGCTTGGCAAGAGGATAGGATAAATTTTTATCCGTACAGTACTTTTATCCCACAAAGACTGGCCTAGTGAAACCCATCTTCAAGGTGGTTTTCACTTTAACCCATGATGTCACAAGATAAAAAATAAATAAAAACTGTTTCAATATGAATGTTATCTGATTTAGAGTTTATTTATGCCACTTAAAAAATTCAATAATTTAAACATACTCGATACAATTCCCTACCATAATCGAACACAAACAAAATTAGTTTTAGTTCAATCCCTTGATACTTCAAATGTAGGACAATATTATGTTTAATCCAATCCAATTGAGCATGCAATAGTTCAGTCCTGTCCAGCAGGTCTAAGAAACAAGAAACATCTTCAAAAGTCTTTGTTAGTAATCAAAAGCTCAATTGTTGGGAAAGAGCTGAACAACAGTATTCATGGCTAATACTCCCCTTCAAATGTAATCTTGCAAGATCATCAGACTTGCAACATGGCTTAAGCTAAACACTAATGCATAACTAAATATGAATTAAGATACATGTGGGACACAGGCATTCCTGCTAAAATTGGCATTAATTAGTAATTACTTAACTTAAAAGCTTACTTGTTGGGAAAGAGCCTAATATTAATATTCAAGCACTCTAACAATCTTTAAACTTTTAAGGCAATCCCTTTGACATCTAAGGTTGTGAATGACATCCACAAGCATGAATTCCTAACTCTTTCCAATATAAGTTTTTAGATCCATTTTGCATCTCTGAATATGGAGAAGTTAATGTGATAGGCATTGTAGGAGATTTCCAATTCTTAGCATAAAGTTATCTTCTGATGATTGAAGAAGATTCTAGGTATTAAAGATTTACAATTATTGAGAGAAACGGTCTAAGAAGTTATGTGATGGGTATTAGTTTCAATTGCTTGGGCTGGATTGAGAAGAGAGTGATTGAAATGGTAAGAAGGAAACTTCCTTCAGATTATTCAGGAGTGTGGTTGAGCAGGTATGGACGAAAGTATATTCAAATAGGAAAAGTTCATTCATTGATACCTCTCTGAAAACTGGATCTGGTTTTGTGAGATTCATCATAGTTCCTCAAGGGGAAAGTGTAGTGGGTAGTTGATGTTGGCAGATCAAATTAGAAGTGTTCTTCATTGTCTCTATAGGTATGGCAATCTACGAAGGGGAGGATCACTCGTGGGGAGGATCACTCGTAGGTAGGAGGTCTGGATTTATTAACACCTGCAGCCAAGGGTGCCAATTCGAGATAAGGCTGTGGCTGACCAGGATTTTAGTAGCTAAAATTAGGTATTCTGATTGTCTTGAGTTTAGTGTGGCTTTTTGGAATCAGGTGTATGTCTCAAAGTAGTCTTTAGAATATGGTACTGTTGAGGCTTTTTTATTTGATTGTATCAAAAGACACTATTCACTAGAATTTCCCAATTGGATGGGTCATTTTGGGGCAGGTGTTAATTTGCAATGGTACCTCCCTTCAATCCGAAATGGTCCGATGACATCTCTAGTTATAGTAACTTATGTAAAAGCTAATTCAATTTTGAAATTTTATCACGTCAGACATATTGCTATTGGATTTTGTTTTGGGACACTCATGAATACATATTATCAGATAATAAACATATCAAAAGACAAAACCACATATTTCGAGTTTGAAAGCATATTATAATTCACCAAGTGCATATAAAACTTACAAAACAACAATTTAGGTATAAAATTAGAAGTCTTAACTAAGTGTAAGGTTAGAAATAATTGCTTGATCTGTGTTAGAATAAGCTGCAATCATAGAAATATCATATTTTAGGGAGAATTAGTATAATTAATGAACGTGTATATATCATATATTATTTGGTACCATACTAAAACACCATGCTTGATTGAGTGAACTTCCCATTAGTTGGGAAAAATTAGAAGTTTGAATCATGAGACTGAACTCTCTGTCTGTCTCACACATGGGTGTGCAAGCACACACTCATCCACACATGAGATTCACCTCTTACTAAGCCTCCTTGTTAAAATTTTTGTATATGGTTTCCTTTTGGCTTTTATCTACCGAGGAGGCTGGGCTCTGATGTGCTTTTCCTTTCATTTTCACTGAATTCCAATTCCTCATCTGGATGATGCCTTAAAATTGAATTGTCAACCCAGAATAATTGTGTGGCCTTTTGATTTTTGAGTTTTAATTTTAAGTAATCCTTGAACCTGAACCTAACTCCATTATATTTTTTAATGTATTTGCTCTTTAGTTTTATCGAGGTGAATAACATACAAAAACTAATAAGTAATCTATTTTTGCTTCTAAATTATTATCTGTGGGTACTAAAGTAGAACACTCGTCATTTCTCTGTCCAGCTTCCATATGGATTAAAGGTTGGATGGTGCATGTTTTATTGACAGAAATTACAGTTCTACTTTCTATCAAATTTTGATGAAGAATTCTCTCCATGATGCCCATTGTTAAGATTTGAAGTTCTTGCAAGCTAATATTCTGGTTTCTCATCTGGGCTCAAATTTATCAACTTTTCATTTTATTGTCAGGTTTCAAGCTGGAGGGATTTCATGAAGACGGGGAAGAAGGTGAGATTACATATTAATTTTGATGTTTTGTATGAAACCGTGAATGGTACTTAATTTGCCGAGGGTGAGGATTACCTGTTGACCATAGTTTGCTTATTGTGTGTATAGGGTAAAAAAGGAGAAATTCGACCCCCTAAGCTCAAGACAGAGGATCCCAACAAATCTTATGTTCAGAGACCTGTAAAGCGGGGATAATAGAGTTTCTGATGCTTGTAATTGACAACTAGTGTGGCAGTTTAGAGTGACTACCCCGAGTTTGCTCTGGCTCACGAGGTGGTTATGCATGTACGCCCAAATTATTCGAGTTAATGCTCCCGTTTGTAAACGTGCTTATTGTTGCATTGAAATATCCTGTCAACTTGCTCTATCATTTGCCTTATTAAATGGATCGAAATCCTTGGATGGATTTATGATCGTAATTAGGTGAAGACAATTGAAGCAGACTGTATAATGCACTTCTTATTTAGTTATGTGAGGTTAGCCCTTTACATTGAAAAAATAGATTACAAATTACTGTGATCTCTTTTGTATAGGGTTCGGAACTAGGCGGCCAACATGTTAATATTAATACATTTTTTAAAATAATTAGTAGACTGAACTTTAGTTTTAATCTGAATAAGCAGTTCTGGCCATGGGTGCAAGGTGATTTGGATCACTGAGAACTCATCTTTTAGGCTTTATGTCTAACAAAGGCCATAAAAAAATCACAAACCTTCAAGCAGCCGATATTTATTTTATTTCTGACGAAAAGCCTTGTTAAAAAAGGAGTCCATTCTTCCAACAAAATTGGGAGTTCGAATAATGATGGTCCCGGCGGGGCTCGAACCCGCGACCTTCGGCTCATAAGACCAACGCTCTAACCAACTGAGCTACGGGACCCCATTGTCGTGTCTTTTCTTATCTTTATGTTATTGCTTAATAGTGCCCACTGTTTTTTCGTCCCGTGCGTGGAAAACTGACGACTTTGTACTAATATGGACCGTATGGTGGGACAAGGGGCGCACCGGTTTCAAAGAAACCCATTGGGATTTTGACCAAAAGGACACCCAATTAAACCTAATCACAAATTTTCGAATCACGTATAATTCCGCAGAAATTTTTGAAAGCTCTAATTTAGTGGAAAAGCTAAACAAAACTTGTTTGACCTTTTTAGTTTTTCGGCGAAGGAGATGGCTTCCTAGTAAGTCAGAATGGGTAAGGGGACGAGAATTAATTCGTATTTATCATATAAAAAAGTGATTATTTTTAAAAACATAGGAATCAAATCGGAAATCCCCATTAAATAATAAGCAGATTCATCAACACCCCTGCGGCTGGCTTTTCACGTTTAACGCGTCAAACGACAGGTTTGTTTAAGCTGTCAATGCTGAAAACCTGGCATAATAAAGGTCAGATTATTTGTATGGTATGAATGAATTGCATATGTGTTTCGTATAATCTTATTTCAATCTTCGTATCAGATGGCTCTATGGAAACTTAGATACCATGTTACACTTGTCCACTGAAAACAAGTGATCGCCAGTTGAAGCATTTTTTCTGAAATCAATATGACTATAAAACTCTCTCAATTTCTGGCAAGGAAAATGGCCGTATCTTCTTCTGTGGACACATGCTTACACATTACATCCGTCAATTAAAAACATAAAACAGCTATGTTTGTGCTAATAGAGGATTAGGAACAAGATAAAAGACCATTTATAACCAAAACTTCCAAATATTATGTCAGGCCAAAATGCTTCTTACCTTTTTCACACAATTGTTACATTTTACAAAAGCAGAATTGACAGCTACAAAACGCAACACCTCTATGATACACGGATGCCCACAGATTTTAATAATATGTATCTCACCATCACATATAAGGACCTCATGTCCTCTTTAAACCCCCAAAAATTAAAAAAGGAAAAAAGAAAAAGAAAAAATATTAGGCCTAAAACGAGCAATAAAAAATATGTAAAGCTAATGAGAAAAATACCCAGCACTAACAACCCATAAGAAGAACAACAATGACTGACTTCTACCTGCCCTGGCTCAAATTTACAAAACGCGGACCTCCAAACTGCAACTTCGTGCCCATCAATCAAAGAGATCCCCCCGCTGCCTGTAACCTGGTTCTCAAAGTTATCTCCGTCATCTCAAGGTCCCCGCACTCATGTTACAGAAACCAAAACTTCACAAAGCCCTCAAATTCTATTGGAAAGAGATGACATGTTCAAGAATTTACTGTATAAGGCATCATGCTCTATACAGAACACCAGAAACTCCAGGTGGTAGCATGTGCCTGGAATGAATTATAAGGAAGCAATTGTGTGGAGACAGATAACTATATCCAAGCAAGAGAGCCTCGATCATTTGGTACTTGAGGACGGCCTCTAGTTGGTGTCGGAGGTCTGTTCGCATTCAGTTCCTGATCTCATGGAAGCCAATAAATTAAACTTGCATCAAGACCATTGCACACACGTTGCTAAATGAGTTGCCTTTTTTTTAACCAAGGAACAAAAAAAAAAAAAAAAAAAAACTCTCTTGGCAAAATGAATAAATTTCTGAAAAGCAGTAGCACCTGCATCCATGTGTCTTCTATATGCCGTTCTGGTGATGCTTCTGGTGACGAAATTGCCGGTGGTAAAGGATGAATAAGTTTAGGAACCACCACAAGATCTCTACCCAAAACTAAGATTGCTCCAGCATTGTTTGCCGTACCTGAAGACTCAAGCAAGAATTATTGGTAAAGTCGAAAAGGCTGTTATGTTCAGAGAATCCATCAAAAATCAAAAGGGCGAGCAACATACCACAATAATTGGTAGCAGAGAAAAGTGTAATCAAATGTCCCTGAGCAAAACGCTCAAAACCATCCATCACACATTCATGTGCACGTACAATCAACTGAAGATCATTGTTGTTGCAAAACTCCATAACCCGATCAGGCTGCAGGAGCAAACATTCTTCTATAAGGAGAAACTACATACCATATTAAAATATCAACAAAAAAATGATATTTCCTGTATAAATATCATTGAAAACCATAGAAGCAACATAATGTTAAGACAAATGATATTTTATCTAAGAAAACAGTGTTTGCAACACAACAAAGCAGCTATTATTTAATGAAATTTTAACTGGTAATATTAATTGCTAAAAATTACATATAATTATTTCATTGGTGACACAAAGTTTGTGTATAGACAAATTACAACCATGAACAAGTCCATCAACATCTCAGATTTGCTGCTTAGAAACGAAAAAGTTATCTCGTCTACAGTAAGTGCATTCACTTGCAGCAAAACTGTTTTACATTGTTAAATCTTTCCTTTTTCTCTAATGCATACAGACAACCATTACACAACCTTTTAGTTTGGTCTCAGTACTCTCCACCAGTTACATAAAAAGGGTCACTTAACATCAGAAAGCCAATTCCCTCCTAACACCTTCCAAGCATCCAAATTCACAAAACACTAATAAAGAAAAAGTTATCCTTCTGATCTCAATTTCCTCATTAAATGAATTCTTTTAGATACCCTGTAAGCATATGGATCTATCAAGGAACACTTAGAAAACCGCTTATTTTTAAAATCAACCAAGTTGCAGTTAAAATATAACCTTAGAATAATTGTTGGATGACATGTAACACTTTTGAGTAGTCTTCTTACATTATACCACTTAAGTTACAGGCTAAAAGGGATTGCAGACCTTAGTTGAGAAACTACCAATGTTTACTGCAGTTCTAAGACTAGCTATAGCATAACTTGATATGAAAACACCTCAGGTTGTCTAGCTGCCCTAGACCTGACAAGCCAAGTTCTGTAAAAGGTGTGTTTTCTGCATTTGGAACTCACCATTAACCTTCAGCATGCTCAACAGCCTATCATGCACACAACATTTACAATTCATCAACAGTCACCAGTCCAATATAAAGCACTTCTCCCATCCCAACTCTCAAATAATAGCATCATAGCATATTTTACAGTTCAGTTTTAAATTCTGAGACTCATTAATTTGAGCAGAGTCCCACAATCACAAGCAAACTGAGACTGCCTGTTCCTGAATCCCAGCAGAGCCACCTTTTATTTTCTTTAATTTAACAAAAGAATAAACTAAATTATGCTATATTTGTTCAATGTGAGCCTCCTTTGATTGACCTATTCAATATAGTAAATCATAGCATATTTTACGGTTTAGTTTTAAATTCTGAGACTCATTAATTTGAGCAGTCCCACAATCACAAGCAAACTGAGACTGCCTGTTCCTGAATCCCAGCAGAGCCACCTTTTATTCTCTTTAATTTAACAAAAGAATAAACTAAATTATGCTATATTTGTTCAATGTGAGCCTCCTTTCATTGACCTATTCAATATAGTAAATTAAAAATAGAAACAAAACACTCACCCCAAAAGTAACCAACCCTGGACCTCTAGCATTCGGTCGTAATCCTTCCACACTGTCATTTTCTGTTGGATCAGACCTAATAGAAAATCATATCCAGATGTCATGGAAAAATCAAACAGAGAAAACAAACATTATAGTGAGCATAAGACAAAATGGCATAGACATGCACTGACCACAACAAATCCATTAGCACAATTGAGCCCGCTTCCATGGTAATTGGACGCTGAAGATTCTCAATCTGTTCCACATGATTTATTGATCGACCAATACCACCATGCATACAAATGATCTTCTTTTCAATTAGGGCAGCCAAAGGAAGCCAATTAAACAGACGGTTTATCCGGTGCCATGCCCAAATTCCATCTCGCTCACCCTGTTCAGCAATCCATAAGTTGGTAGTTGAAACCAATCAAGAATAAACAGACATTTTTCAAACGCATAAACTAAAATACCATGCGCTCAATGCACTCAATCCGGAAACCAAAAAGGGCATTGATATCTGCAGCTTCATGGTTCCCACGAATCAAATGAACATTGTTGGGATACTCAACCTGTAACATAGCCATGGAAATCCACAATGCATCAACATTCAAGATAAAGTAAACATCAGAATGATTATTGATATTAAAAGACATACCAAGCAAAAAAGAAATACCTTCAAAGCAAGCAACAGAGTGATAGTCTCCAAGCTATGTTGACCCCGATCAACATAATCTCCTAAGAAGAGATAATCTATGTATCTGATGATCATTCATATAAAAATTAGTATTGTGGAAATGACTAAGAGTAGAACTAAAATGAAACAAACAATAAACATGAACAACAAACACGAAGTAGAATACTTTATAAGCAAATAACGGAAGGAATCATAACACCCATGACCAACTAAGACTGATAGGGAAGGAGAAATGATGAATGGTTGTTAACTAAGATCATATCTAGCCCACATCAGCAACTCCAGTCCTATATATCCATTTATTACCCTCCAAAACCAATCTTCAAAAGCATACAGACTTCACTTTCACTTTAGAAGAAACTTTAGAAGAAACCATACTCTTTAAGAAAATGTGCAGAGTTTCACAAACTACACCAACTCCTGCTCTCACACAACTCTGCATTATGCCCAACCCTCACCAAACTAGCATGCATCCAGAAATAATAAAACTTGTGAGTTCAGGACCTTGAATTCAATTTTTTTTTTTTTTTTTAGATCAAATCAAATTGTCAAATAACTATCCATAGAAGAACAGATGACTCCATTATACCAATCGACAATACTGAAGCACCTGGCCCCCCTGACCCCTATTTTAGCACAAACCACTCCATGAAATTCACAAACTAAACCATCTTTCAGGTGAAATTTATTAGAATAAAAAAAATGAAAATAAAATAAAAAAATTGCACTTCCTTTGAAATATATTAATTCCATATAGACACACCACATAACAAGAACTCAGACCTTGAGACCTTATCAAAGACAAGCCATAACTCTGATGCTTTCAGATGTTACAATGAGCACTGGACTGAACACAAAACGTATATGAGAATTGATATCTTTTGCTCATATTAAAAGTGCAGTTGAGTTAAAATAGAAGTTATAGGCAAAAAAATACAATACAAATATAACACTCTAAGATACAGTGCCTGTAATAAACAATCTGTAACTGGGATCAGAAAAAGTGATGTTACAGAACTCCAAGTACAAAAATTATAATGCACACCAAGTCATGGCTCACAAAAGAACAAGTATCGATCCTAAATTTCACTTTTGTCTCAAATACAAAGTCGGATAACTCCATAGATGCATACGCGGCAATCATATGACAACGAAGAATTAAGAAAATAGAACAAATATAGAGCATAGAAGTTCTAGTAGTCCAATTACAATCATTTAACAGAATAGAAGCAGCTGCTCGCCACATCATCACTGCAGTTACTTCTGACAACAACAACATGACTTACCACTGCCACAACCATTTCAACCATTAGTGCACCTACTGACACCAATTCCAGCTTCCACAGCACCATGCCACCATCAACCACTAACTACCCAGCTACTCAACACCAGACACGCCACCACCACTCCTACCAGAGGATAATATTTATTTGCAATCCTAAGCCAAATTTATAGCTCATCCAAACACAAGAAAGGAAGTCCCACACTACCTTAAACCATCCCAGATTAAGATAACAAGCATTACCAACACTGAGGAACTTCAGTTTACAAAAGTACATCCGCTGGAGGTGTCTCCAAAAACATGACTGTTACATAACTACATCATCCCAATTTGATAACTTGAGTGACAATTTAATAGCAAACTAGCCATTTAGAAGTACTATTAGTCATTAGTATTAGATTTACCATAATATAGGTCAAATTTCAGTCACAAAGAGATATATATATATATATATATATTCACATAAGAATTGTCTTAATTGATAAAGAGACCATTGTTCAGTGGAAAATATAAATTCTCATGAGGGTCCAAATAAACTAGTTTGCATAATGAGAAAGAGCAAAAGGTACGAAAAAGCTTACGCAATATCCCCAGCTGTCGAAGGTGCTCCATACTCATCAAAAAGACGCATGAGATCCCCAAATTGTCCATGAAGATCACCAAATATCTTGATAGGAGCCTTAAGTTGTAAGACACTTGGTTCACTAGAAAATATTCTTTCAGCAGTATCACAAAGATCTGCTATTTCATTGCAGTCTAAGAAAAACTGTCGGCGGACCGGAGGCTTCCAGCCTCGAGGCTTCAAAAGGTGTGCTATGACCTGGAAACAGATTGGGAAAGAAGAATGCTCCATTAGAAATGAAACATTAAAGGCCCAATAAATTATTAATCTTCATTCCTTTTTCCTGTTTGGTATAGTAAAACAAGTCTCCGAAAAACACAAGAGAGCTCTTCCAGCACAGAATGGAGATTTACAACATGTAATTATAATTCACCTCTTACAGCTTACAGCATCCAAAATATCCAATAAAAAACCTGACATCCACACAACCAAGGTTCTAAAATCAAACTTGAGCTCAAGCTATTATTATTGTTGACTTGATATAATGGCAATACTAAAATGACACAAACACGTGGTTATATTTGCTGACAATCTCCATGATTGGCACTTACATTATATTATCAAGAAGTACAATGAAAGAGCCATGGAATGTTTCTTGTCCACTTGAAAACCCTCTATGATCACATCTTATGCAAAGATTTTAAAAATACTTGGGTGTCTGTGGGATCTAAAGCAATATTTAACAGTACTTTTGACAGAAGAACACTAGAATATCAGGTAACAAGCAATCTAGTGTCACATATAGAATGAAATTTCATACCTAGGGACACACTATACACCTAGCACAAATGATACAGTCCATGTAACAGAGACAAATATATTAAGAGAATAACATTACAAAAGTTCATCAAACATATTATAGAAGAGGTACAACCCATAAAAAAGTCATACAAAGAAAGGGAACCAAATTGCTGCAAAAATTAGTGTCACTCCCAAAATTCTAATATAATATCCAACTTAGTTATTGTTCTATTCAACATCATGTAAGATGCATACTTTTTTCTTTTTAATAATAAACAAAGTACACTTGCCCCAAAATCAATATTACTTAATAAGTTTAGAGCAAATTATACGCACTTCCATGAGGGTTGTAACAACTCAGCAGTTTCCATCAATGACAAGAAACTTTGTGGTCATCTGAGTGTGTTGATCAGAATTTTACCTTCTTCGGGACACTATTAATGGACATCTGCCGATCTAATAGCTTCCTTGCAGCAGAGGCACTCTCTGGAGTCCCATAGCTGACCCTCCTGCCTTCATTTTCAAACTGATCAATGGAAAGCTGTCTGACCATCCCACCTAGTGCTCCACCAGTCTCTGCAGCTACAACGACCTAATAAAGCATGTAAGAAAACATCAGACCTGAAGTCACATGCAATTAACCATTTTCAACCATATATAGCTCCATCTAAATTTAACACAAATCGTCAAAATCTAATACTAACAGCTCTGTGATGCAAACGAACTCCAGCTGGAGCAATGCTATTTGACCCAGCAGAATCAGGTTTAATCATCTGTTTGCCACTAGGGGTGGCCTCTGCGCCCCGATCACGGTCTGGAAGTTCAACTTCGCCATTACTTTGCCGTGCCTTGACAGCAGCCAACGTAGCACTGATGGCTTCAGCTTCTGCAGCTGATGCTTGAACCAAAGACTCAACGCCCTTGCTGATTCTCCTGCAGGAGTAATTCACAATGCAACTCTTCAATAATGAAGCCCCCATGCGGCAACTTAAAGTCACTATAATTATTAAACAAGCAGTAGTTAGTTCACCTGGATCCTTGAAGCATGGCATTTTCAGTGCTAATATCAGTATACATGTCACCATTAATAGGGGGAGCAACAGGATTTCCCAGTACAACTGCACCATCAGGAGCTGCTTCAGGCATTGATTGCCTTGTTCTGTCATCAACAAACCCATACCTCCCAGGTAGCCGCCCTGCTTGCACATTCGATGCAGCAGCTGCAGCCGCAGCATGTGAAGCTGCAGTTGTTGTTTCGGCGGCGGCCAGGTCTTCAGCAACAAGTAGGTCATCAAGCAACACCCCTATAGCATAAACGTCTCACATTAATATGCTACCACATGAAGGGTATTATTATTTAATATAATCATTCATTAGTTGAAGACTATATACCCTTATTACCTAGCCGCTTTAGATTTAATTATGTTGTTTACTCCCAGATCTATTCCTTCTACCCCAATTTCCCACACAATTTCAGAAAGTCCATCTGTGTTTTATAATAGTCTCCAGTCTTAGGTGACGACAGCATATATAGTTCCAACTTCCAAAATACCAGTCCATTAAAAGCCACATATCTTAAGCAGAAAATAAAAAGTCAATTATCATCCTGACACTATTAATATAGGTGGCACCATCAAATCTAAATACTCAACCAAATTATTCAAATTGATACTACTCATAATTTTTATAAGAAACAAATTGATACTACCATAGCTAGTCCTCAATTAGGGATACTTCGAAAATTGCCATCTTTCCCTAGTAAGCTGTTTCCCTCTTGGACTTGTACAATCCAAACATAAAGATGGTAGAAAGTGAGATTTATGAAACCAAAGCAACAAACTCATTGTCTGTCAAAAGATTTTCATATAATCACATCAAGAAACCAGAAGACATCTACTCTCATCCCAACACATATGTTGGTGAGACAAGACTTTAACAGTGGGATGTGATGATATATTTTGGCAACTAACACTAAGTTTGAATAACATAACCTTGAAAATTATTGATCGAACGTATATCTTACCGCCGCGTAAACCACCATAAATAAAAATCAAGTCACCAACTGCTGCAGCTGCATGCCTGCAACGCCTCGTCAACTCAACTGCAGCATCTCCACCAGCAGCATCAGCACTGAATCTGCCTGTTCTGGGACTAGTAACAACAGATTTTGTATCACACCATACTCCAGCTGCAGTGTCCAACACTATATAAACAGGACAAAACCAGCGATTGGTAAGACGTATAAAATCAGTTAAAAATTGAGTGAGGGAGCATGCATCCCTCAGCATGTACAGCAGTATTGACAAGTGATCATCAGAGCAACAAATACAATACCACAATTTATACTGTGTTTCACTAAGCTTAGCTGGCATCCATAATTATGGTGTTTCACTTATGTTCAACATCATAATAATGACAACATTTCAGATAATTACACTTCAAACTTACAGATGTAGTATTATAAAGATTCAAAAGCTATTAAAGTACAAGTGATTATCTTGTTTTTTTTAAAAAAAAAGACCAGAAAAGTCCATCACATTATTGCCCTGACAGCAACAAGAAAGAAAGAGCTGAAATTAGATATAAATTCTCAAAGAATGACGATCTAAATCCATAACTTATATTTGCTCGACCCAGCAACAAGATTGCCGCACTAGTGCAATGTTACAAACGGATAAAAAGAGGAAGCACAAGAAAAGGAGGCATCTCGAAGCATCAGATCAATAGTGGAAGTTTAGGACTTAGGTTTTGTTGTCTAAGTCCTTAAGCAGAAAATTAACCTAGCTAGTGAAATTGCAACCATCCCCAGCACAAACCATCCCACATCATATATAATCACTCAAATGCCAAAATCAACGGGTTCTATTCAACCAAAGAGGTTACATTTCCAGAATTTAATCATAAACTCACAACCACTCCCCAGCAAAATGGTCAATGTTTTCCAAATATATGTATTCCCTATCTCGCTGGAGAAGGAAAACTCGATATCCATGGATATGCATCTACAAGCAGGTAAAGAAAGGTTTTAAGAAAAAATTATCATATCTACGGGTATGCATTCAAAAGAAGGAAAAGAGAGGTTTTAGAAAAATTTATCATAATAAGGATTGTTTGATCCAACTCCAAGCCCAATACATTTGTTCTCATTCTTCCATGATCATACACTACTCATCTCTTCATTCTCCACCACAGCCCAACAATCACACCTAGTTAGTCACTCTTCCAAACTAAAAATCGTTTTCTTATAAACTCTGCTTTCCACACCATCCATGATTGAACCCTAGTAAATTAGCAACCTAATACTGAGTTAAGAAGTCCTATTCCTAAGTACTATCAAAACTCCACAGTATACATTTTTTACACCCAACTGTTACCTCAAACCATATCCAACTCAACCCTAATATTACTACATACCAAGAACAGAAAGTTCAGGATTTAATCACCTTTTGGCTTCTCTCTAAAACCAATATTACTACACACTGTGAACAGAAAGTGCAGGATTCCAAACACCAAGATCAAGTACCTGCAACACTTGATGAATCTTCTACCATGCGTCCACCACCAAGTGCTCCTCCAGACACGTGAAGCCGTGCATTAACAAAGACCTAGAAACATGGTTAACACAACGAATCAATCTACCCTAAAGAAGTCCAGGAATCAGCTTAAATTAAAAGAACAAAAGAACAAAAAGAAAAACAAGACCCACTGCTGCATGTTGATATCTAGGAGAAGGTGAGACACCGGGAGCAATTGCCCATTCCCAACGACCATCCCTATGTTTAGCAAGCCCATATGCGCTTGCCAAAGGCTGCAAAAACCAGAAAAAACAGAATATGTCAACCAAAGCAGCAAAGCTAGCATTACCAGCACAATAAAAAGTTAATTAAATATGAAACGAGAATTTCAACAATCAGCTTACGCAGAAACGAGATAAGAAGAACCATAACTTCTACAAAGTTATGATGGGTTAAATAAACAGAAATCATGGAGAAACAGAAACAATATTGTTCATAAACACAAGCACAAATCAGACAGGCCCCCCTCCGAGGTTGGTGTGAGGACGATTTGATCCTACAATTCCTTGCTCCACTAGATTATTGCCCATACAATGTACGTAATAATTTGAAATAGAAAAGAAAACAGATTTCAAAGGACAGTCATTCATTCACATAGTACAGTACAAAATTTTTTGATAGGAAACAAAGACTATTTAATAATAAAGAAACAAGTTACAAGCGTAAACCAAAAGTCCATCAAAACAACAAACAAAAACATGAACAAGATACAAGATCAGAAAATTCAATCAACAAACAACAGACTTCCAAATTACATTTACTCAAGTATGAAATCTAAATTACATTTAATTAAGTTCTGTTTACATGCAAGCCTTCACTGCTCTTGAAAATTCAACTGTGTATTTGGTACCTATGAAAATTAGCCTTGAGCTAAAAGCTCCACTATCCATCATATCTTTGCATTTCTAATACCACCAATAATCATACACCATGAAATTCACGAATGATTAACTACATACTATTTAAAGAAAGCAAGTCACCATGAGACTAAAACTAAATTTCACAAAATTCAGATGTCTCGCAGTTTTCTTCCACAAATCATCAAATGTAATCCACTCCGTTCAACAAATGGAGATAAGAGATATGACAGCCACTTGCAAGAAGGGCAAGCGATTAAACAAATCTAAAGGCATAATATGACTAAAAAATGCAGACAGTTAACTCACAACAAAATGCGAAAGACAACCATTGTTTCCTGAACCATTGAGAAAGAAAAACAGAGAGAGTGGAAAAGAGAAAGAGAGAGAGAGATAGAGAGAGAGAAGAAAGTAATTATTAAAACCAGGAGATTGCCATGATTAGAGAATAGTTACCGCATGAGAATCAACAAAACCAAAAAGAGTTTGCAAGCGCCAACACAACAATTAGGAAAAAAAGTATTTTCAATAAAATAAAAAGAGCAAGGTTTTTCAACTTTTTTCTTTCGCAGATTTACCAAAAATATGAGCATTCTCATGAAAACCAGAGCCCTCAGCTCCCCATACGCAAGTAATCTAAAATAGAAATAGAACATCCACCATATGCAATCAGATATTAGAGATCAAATAATGTTCTTATTCCACCACCCTAATGTTAATGCATCAGCTAAAAGATACCCAGAGACTTGAAGCAGGTTTTCAAAAAAAAAAAAAAAAACCCACTACCCCAGAAAAGGGAAAATATATATATAAAATAATAAAAATTAGAGAAAGATAAAAATTGATAAAATCATGCCTAACTATGTGGTTCAAGTGGTACAATAAAATAAATTCAATTTCCAAGAAGAAAATACAGCCAACTTTATCCTGCAAAACCTTTCCTTAAACAGTATAATTATATAACAACTGGCTGTTGGACCTGCCAAATCTGTTGAGTATGTATTTAGCCAAAACCATAATAGTCTCACTAATATTTTAAAAAATGCTCACTCTTGAAACGTCAATGTATAAGTTACTATTTAACATCTTCAGCCTCGTTAAAAGATGTACAGCAAGACAAGTTATTCAGAACAAGTCATAACCAAACTTTGTTCAACGTGTAGACTCTGCATACCGACCTAGAAATAAAGTCCCTAAGCTGTCTGTAAAAATCAAAATCATATTAAGCACCAAACACTACTTCTCTATAAAAGGGGAAATTTTGAACATTAGATACCCCACCACACTGCTACCCTGAATCAGGTAATTATATCTTTTGAAGTGGAGTAAAAATTTTCCCTATCGAAAAAAAAAAAGAGGTGGAGTAAAATGTTTAGTATCAATTCCCCTCACACCGACCTTGGAGGGGCACTGAATTTTGTTTTCTCAAAATTTGGAAATAAATTTGATAACCATTATGAGAGAATAACTTTGGCTAGAAATAAGAAAACAAATCTGTAATTATCGATGATGTGTTTTCTGATTTTCATCTACAGTCTACAATACCAAAAGTGTTAACTACATATATTATTACTACATAGATTAATAATGCTACAAACAATTAAGATAAATTATTTCCTCACCACACTGCTTGCATCTCTCCCTCCACAAAGTAGAAGAAGACCATCAGAGCGGGCACTTGCAGTTGCATACCTAGTCAAACATAAACGATCAGATGTGGGCCCAACCTTAAAATATCATGAATAAAGTTAACAAAAAAACGAAGAATGATATCATAAATAAAGTTAACAACAACCAACATCATCTAGTAAATGCAGATGATTATCACTACTTAATAAACAAAACTTATTGCTCATAGTCATAGATATTTGCAATTTTGCATAACTGAAGTTCTTGCTGGCCTACAACAATGAGAGACCATGTAAAGCTAATTCAATAAAGTAATTCAGTTGGCATGCTTCCAAGAGAGAGAGTTTACATGCATGGAGGCGGACCCTCGCCCTCAGGTTCCAATTTACGCCACTCGTAAGGCTTGGCGGCCGTGTCTAGGGCCCATACATCAGCCAAAGGCCGCTTTCCTGGGGAACAAGAACCGAACATTATTTTAAGAATCCACTAAAAATCAAGCACATTTGACTCAACTCAATCAAATAGTTTCTTCCATTTTCCTTTTTTTTTTTTTTTTTTTTTTGTATCAACATAATTCACACAAGATGAAGAGACAAGCCAAGGAAATGACTCACCATCATTCCCACCAATCGCCATGAGATACCGTTGCCCCACCAATGCCATCACATGTCCATAACGCGGTCCAGGTCCAGGTCCTTGGACAACAACCCTATAGGAGAATAGCATCCATTTCAATAAAATGCATCGAAAACAACAAAAATACAAAAAGAGGAGAATCCCTCAAGAGTTTAACCTATGCCATCGCGGTCGTTGTTGTGTTAGGTCCAGAACATGAAGATCCTCCGCAGACAAACCAGCTGGACCAATTCCACCCTGAGTAGAAAAAGAGATTCCAGTGTAACTGTACTGATTAATCTTAAAAATAAAATAAAATAATTGGATAGTGCAACGTATTTTACCTGAATAACTACCATGGTTCCAACAGCTGTTGCCACATGTGCAGCCCTTGGTGTGGGTGGCTCTCCAAAGGGAGATATCCTGATAGTTAAATACATTATAGCATAATTTTTATTACTAACAAACATTATATGCACTAGAACATAATAACAGTGTTTAATATAGCCACAGGCTGATAAGAAATAAAATATTTGATGCTAGACTAACCTGGACCATTTATTTGTTAACACATCATAACAGTGCACATCAGCAGTCGCACCTGCTAGTCCTGTAATTCAAATAAAACATAATGATTATGAAAACTTAGTAAATGAAACTTCGCAACTCCAAACAGAAATTACCCCTTCAAGAAAGTTTGAAAGAAACATAGATACATTTCATCACAAAAAATAAGATAAAACAGATGACAAATCAATTATTGTTCAACTTATGTCATTCCTTACATGGATAACTGTGGAGAGAAGAGAACCTGATGTATTCTTATGAAATCAATAATGCTTCTATACATAAATGCAATGAAAATAACTAGGGGTCCAACACATTGCTTCAGATACCAGAAACAAAAACCTTGAAAGCAGAACTTCACGTACTTGTGATCAAAATTATAAGGACTTCCTCAACAGGAAAAAAGGGCCAAATTATAGAAGTTCAAAAAAAGAATTTAAGAAACTCAGGTTGCACACATTACAACAAAAGAAAATTACCAAAATGGGCAGACTGATATTTAACTTTAATAACACTAGGTTGCACATTAAGCTTGAACAAATAAGGACATTCAAAAGCAATAGTGTGTATCCTATCCGACCAAAAAGCAATTGTGGGCAGCTAGAACTAACTTCAGAAAATTAAGCTTGCAATACGTTCACAAACCTTGAGGTCAACCCAAGTATCAGTAAAAGTAACATAAGAAGAAAATATACTACTTGAGTTAGATATGCTTCAACAGTAGATATCATATTCCATCATAATACTTTTACTTAACCTAATAATTATACATTCAAAGTTAATAAATTTGACAAAAGGTTGGGCTTCTAACACTTGATTTACTAACTTGATATGCCACTTGGATCCACCAATTTTGTTCTATTTCTTCAAAAAATAACTTCAAAGTACAATCAGAGCTATAAATAAATGGTAACAGAAAACCGTTGGCTTTGCCAAAAACGAAAAAGTTCACATAATCAGACAACAAATGATAAATATTAACCAAATATGGCTTCACAATCACACAGGAATTGACAAAAGTATCATTATTAGACACTCACACCGCTTCATGCGGATAGAATACAAAACTTCCAGGCTTACAAACAAACAAAACAACCAAACTATCCAACATTAAATACTTTGGCTTAAACAAAAACAATGATTTATCGAAACTACCATAAATTGCAGCTCCAATTACTTTGGTTTCCAAAAAGTTTGCATCTAGGGTTTCTCCCCTAATTTCAAAATTTTGAGGTAAAAAATTACTATGTTTCTAAATTATAACTTGGGAAACAACAAAACCAGGGTTTCCATGATACACCAAATTTCCCGAAAAGAATTACTTCATCCTCAAATCTCAAGCCACTTAACCTTGAAAAACATCCAACAATTTAGGCAATATCGAAATTAACATGTACAATAACCTAAACAAAAGCAACTTGAAAGGAATCAATAACGAATACGAAACATACGTATGCCAGCACTTCCAGCTGAGGAAGGGGTCCCAGAGGCGGCAGAATTCCCTTCAAGAGCAGTAGCGCCACCGAACAAAATCAACCTAGGTCCAATGTAGCCAGGAGTGCCTTCCTCTCCAACAGCAGCAACTGCCGTCAGCGTGTGGCCGCACCTTGGGCCCGGCCCGTCCTCCTTCTTCTCTATTACAGCGTTAACGACGGAGTAGGTCGGCGCGCACCTCGGCCCCGCCACGGGGCTCTGTTGCTGTTGTTGTTGCTGAGAAGGCGGAGGCACAGAAGAAACTGGGGGAGATCCGGTGGTCTGGTCAGCTAGTTGTTGTTCTCTGTCCATCGGCGCAGGAGAGGTCGGGGTGTTGTGCTTTTGAGAAGCGGGATCGTGATCGGTCTCCGGGACCATAGTCGAATCAACGTCCATAGGTTGAAGAGGAGAATAAAAGCCCTAGGTTCGAGATCGGGAGTAGAATCAACAGAATTGGACATGTCTGATCAACATTTTGGTGGAATTCAGTAGAGTCGGGAATTGAAAACCCTAGGCCTTGGATCGTCGAATCTTAAAAATGGAGAAAATTTTGATCGACTTTTCCGGGAAATTTTTCAAATAGAGAATAAATTCTTTTAGCCTGTTTTTCTTTTTTTCTTTTCTTTTTTTCCTTTGGATATTAAAAATTATCTCACTCTCTCTATATATTTCTAAAAGCCTCGAAGCTGTCGAGGAATTGAAAAAGAAAAAGAAAGGGAAAACGGGACGGACACAATCTGAAAAGCCTTAACAACGACAACAAGCGCATAATAAAATGAAACTAGTGTTTTAAATTTTTAATCAATAAATAAATAAAATATATATGTATATATATATATATATATATATATCTACACACATTCTTTAAATTTTTTTAATGTTTCGTTGAGGAGGGAAGATGGGCAGGTCATGTAAATGTAAGTATAATGATTGGATATTAAAATTTTATTATCATTTGTATATGATAAATGGTCTATATGAACGGAGCTGACTGACGATGGTAATCTTAATAATCGAGAGTGACATCTTTCTATTAATGGTGATTACTGGTTTCCATTTGTAAGGAGTTTTAGTTTTAGTTTTGCTATTTGCCATCTAATAACGTGCTTTCTTAAACATATACAAGCTCTTTGTGGATCATATGTTTTACGCGTTTTTTTCACTTTGTTTTCATGAATGTTATACGATGTGCTCAAGGTTAGGAATGATAATTACATCCATGAATCTGTATATGTGTACGTAAAATGGGCAAATGTGGTGTTTACAAGATGGGTTTGTCGACGAATGTGCATGTGAAATTTCATATCTAATGTGAGTTAAGGTTGGATGCGAATGCGAGAATTCCATTTGCATTGAAACATGTGAATCCTTGAGATAGAAAATAATATAATATATCTTTTTAAAAATATATGTATAGAGTAAGTTATCAGTCTATTGAAACTTACTCAGATCAAACATTATTTACACAATTGTGATATATACTTCCATGAATAGAAGACAAAGAACTATCACTGTAAGAAAAAAAAACTACGCACATTCAAATCCTTGAAATTATTTGTGGATCCATATGTTAATATATCAAGTTTGCCTAAACCCAATTTGCTACCATCCATAATGATAATTTATGGACTTATTAAATAAATTTCTGAATATGTCAATACTTTCATAATTTGCAAATATCAATTCTTATCTCATATTTAAGATTTTTTTTTCATAAATATAGATGTGAATGTTTGTTTGCTGAAATTATATCACAAGAAATGAAAATTATGTATGTTATCATATAGCATAATATTACTGTATTGAATATATACATTAAAATATATTAAAGTATTTTTTTTTCTATGCATGTACTTTCTAATAAACGTAATAAAATTATTATCACCATTTTAATTTGATATAAATTCAAAAGAAAAAGATGTGGCTGGTGAAAGTTTTTATGTTGACATTTTGGATAAAAAAATTAGAGTTGTCAACGGAGCCCCAAATCCTCATTTCCATTTGGAGGAGATTTTAGGGATAATGGAACGGGGCTGAGAGATGAAAATCTATCCCCAAATCCAAATGAGAACAGGGGAAGCCATCCCATCTCTATTTCCCTCATTTACTCCATTTATAATGAAAAAATATTAAAAAAATGGTTATATTTAATAATAAACTTATTTTAATACTTCTCTCTTTTTTTTTTTTGTTTATTTATGACTTTATCATATGTAATGATTTTATATTATTTGAATTTTTATTGTGTGTTATGATTTATGTAAGAGCATCATAATATTTTGTAATGCTGTGAATCTTATATGCCAAAATGTCATGAATTAAGTATGCTTGTTTTATGAATTATATATATATATATATTAATAGGGTGACATGTAGGTGACAAAAATTAGGTAAAAAGGAAATAATATGGAAAACACCCCCCCCCCCCCCCCCCCCCCCCCAAAATACCTCATCTCATACTCCCCAAATAGAGATTTGGGTGGAAATGGAGAAATATGGAGGGATGTAGACGGGGGAACCCACCCCCCACCCTAATTGTCGTAAGAAAATTGATGAAATAAGTGTAACAAATGAAGATGTAAATGTTGTAATTCTGTTTTTTTTTTTTTAAAAAAAAAAAAAGAGGAAAAATTATTTGATTTAATGATTTAATTAAGACATTTTATGATATTTGTCTTTAAGTGGGTTGTTTATTTTATTTTTTTTTCAATTAATACTTAAATGAATCTAACTTGTATATATTAAGCTGTTTTGATTTTTTTTTTTAATGGTCCAACTTTATTATTATTATTATTATTATTATTATTATTATTATTATTATTATTATTTTATGGTGGGGGAATGGAGGATTAAACTTAGAGAACAGTTTTACACCATTTTTTATTATATCTTAATTATAAATAAAATCATATTATTTTTAGCTGTGTATATTATATTAAATAAAAATATATAAAAATAAAATAAATATCAAAATAATTATTTTAGATAATTTTATCTTTAAAACAAAAAAAAAATAGTAATTAGTAAATCAACGAAGGTATGAATGAGATTTTCTAAAAGTTATACACGGTCGTCATTTTCATCTTTATAAAAAAATAAATAAATTCGGAAATTGATTATAAAACTTTTTAAAATAATCATAGAGGTAAGTCTCTAAAAGAATCCCTGATTCACTAAAATCTTGGTTAATCAACCTTATTTTATTTTATTTTGATCTTATCTATTTTTTATTTATGTATTGACTGCAAGTATATTTAAATGAAATTTTCTAAATATTTTATCTAAATTTATACTCAAATGCTGGGATGTGTGAGTTATCAAGATTTTATTTATTATCATATCATTTCATGATTTATAATATCTTGACAATTTAAATATCATACTATTTGGACAAAATATTTGGTAAGATTAACATTACTCTATTTAAATATATTAAAATTTTAAGTATGCTTTTAATGCACATCCATTGATGAATATATATATATAATATTTTAATGAATTTAAAAGGAGTAATGTAAGGTTTTTCAAAATTTCTTGTCCAAATCTATGTCTTAAGATGTAGTATTTGAGTTATCAGCATTTTATAAATCATAAGATGATGTGATAATTAATAGAGTATCTTTACACTATTCAAAAATTTGTTCAAATGATTTTATAAGTTTATGTGTAATTATTATATCATTAATACATTAATTAATGTATTAGTTATAAATTCAGTTACCACATTATTTGAACAAATTCAGTTACCACATTATTTGAATAAATTTTTTGGAAGTATAGTCTTATTCTAATTAATGTAATATTTACAATTCACATGTTATATTATTTTGATATAATTTTTATTTTTTTTTTAAAAAATTTAGTATTACTCATTTAAAAATATAAAAATAAGTACGTATTAAAGCAAATCACCAAAGTCACTAAAAATATCAATCATGATAACGCGATGCACAAATATTCTCAAGATGGTAAATAATTTCTTATAGGTGCAATCCTCTCATACCATTCCATGGGACACTAAATTGGTCTGATATGCTGATTTTGATGTAACATTCCAATAATAACGTAACACGTGACATCATTTTTTAAATAAAAATTGATGTTGGTTTTTTTTTCTCTCCTTTACCTGAAAATATTTATTTAAAAAATTATGTCTGTATGATGTTGTTATTGGAAGACCACATACAACATTAATTTTTATTTAAAAAGTCATATCATGTGTCACGTTATTATTGAAAGATCATACCAACATCAGCATACTATGCCAATTCAGTTTTTCATGAAAATTTTTCATCATAATATGATTGGTAAAAATATATATATATTTGATTAATTAAATGTCATAAAAATTGTTAATTAAAATATAAATATATATAAATATACATATATTTAAGTTGTTGATATATTTTCTTTTCACATTTTAACAAAAGTTCGAGTTAACATGTATGATTAGTTTTTTTTTTTTTTTTTTTTTTTTTTTTTTTTTTTATAGTTGATTTTTTTAGTGTTATAAACATAACACTTAATTGCAATAGATACTAATAGAATTTTAATTTTTAATAAATTTTCAGGTCTCATGTGGTATCTAATCTTAGACTTTGATATGTTGTAACAAATTTGTAATCTTTGATCTTTGATGCCAGTGGATTTTATTATTATATTTTCATTATATATTAAGAAAAACTTTGGGGATTCTCACTTCACTAATAATTAAAATTTAAATGATTGGATACGTGAGTGGGAAGTGTAGCGCGTGGGGAAGACAATAATCCGGCCTGACAAATACACATTCGTTTGAGAGCTGGCTTTGGGTTAGTATATATTATATAATTCTATATATATTATTAAAATATGCGTTACAGTTATCATAGGTGTGCTTTCTTAGGTACAGTTATCGTAAATTTTGATGCCATCCAGTTATTATTTTTGAGTCCCTGTCACAGCAGACCAACGTTTATTTTCTTCTAGTGCAATGTTATTAATTTGTTTAAAAAAATAACAAAGTATAATTTCTCGCATATAATGATCATTTAAGGGAGTGAAACACTTAAGAAATAGGTTAGTCTTATCTGTCCCATGTGTCATATCAAATTCGCAAGCAAAACGTAAATTAATCAGATCATGATATATTTTTTCATCAATATAAAGAACAAATAACTCTTTTTCAAGTGTAATGATTTATTTATTTTTTTTAAGAAAGGAAACATTTAAAATTATTACCGTTTGTAGCTTATCAAATGCTCCTATCATGAACCATAGACAAAAAAAAAAAAAAAAAAAAAAAGAAAAGAAAATAGTGGGTTTTAAATTGATGACAATTTTTTCAATCTAGTGATTTGTCAATTGTCATTTCTTCACATAGCATAGACCATAGAGCACTTGTTGACGAATACTAAATGGCTCTTGAGATTGCACCTATGACATTTAAAATTTTAGTGCTAGTCTGAAAATAGTCATAATATTATATTAACTAATAATCACAAACTATTTATAGGTAGTCATGTAAAGACTCGTATTGATGCGAGTATTTTGTTAATTCAAAATAGGAAAAATCCTATAAAACCCCTTGACTTTTGATATATTATCCATTTTTCACTGTATTGTTTCGTTTGTATCTAAAATTCTTATCAATTTTTTAACAAAAATATTAGAAAAAGTTAAAATATGGAATTTACTCTTGATTTAAATAATATTAAAAATATAAAAAAAATCCTAAATAGCCCCTAACGTTTGAGATATTATCTATTTTTTATCATATAGTTTATTTTTTATCCGAAATTCCTTATACCATCAAATTTTTAACAAAATATTAGAAAAAGTAAAAATATGAAATTTATTATTGGTTTAAATAATATTAAAATATAAAAATTAAAAAATTTAAATAGAGAATATTAAATTGACCTAACGATCAAATAAAAAATAAAAAAATAAAAAATTTTATTCAAAAACAAAATTGAAATTTAAAAGAAAATTTGAAAAAAAAAAAGAGAGATCTAATCTACGGAACCAAACAAAAAAAATATTGAAAAACAAAACATTATCAACATCATTAATAATTAGAACATTATCTAGAACATCAATAAATATGAAACTTCATATAGAATGACGTCTAACCTTAAACATCATCTAGAACATCAATTTATCTGGAACGATGTTCAATCCAATTGGTTCGATGAACTTAGATGATACTCCATATGGGGTTTGAATCTAGTTGAACCTTCAATTTCATCTATTTAACTAGGATCAAACTCAAATGAACCCAATGAAGATTTGATGATGATTGATAATTTAATTTAGATGGTTTTTGTATGTTTGGTTTTCAAGTTTTTTTTGGATTTCCAAGCATTCACTTCATGATGTTTGATTTTTTTTCCCAATCTTTGTGGGTTTGATGATGATTGATGATTAGGATTTGATATTTTTGATGATTTTGATGTTGAAGATGGATTGAAGATGATTTTTTTTTTTATCATAAGTTTTTTTTTTTAGATGATGTTGAAGATGATGATGTTATGATTGTTAATGATGTTAATAAAGATTTATTGATGTTTTATACGGTGTTTGAGGTTAGACGCCATTCTAGATGAAGTTCCAAATTTATTGATATTCTAGATAATGTTCTGGCTATTGATGATGTTAATAAATTTTTGTTTTTCATTTGTTTTTTGTCGGTTCTTGAGATTGGATCTCCTCTTTTTTTTCAATTTTTCTTTTAAATTTCATTTTTGTTTTTACTTTGTCTTTAGATAAAAAAAAAAAATTCATTTGTTTTTTGTCGGTTCTTGAGATTGGATCTCCTTTTTTTTTCAATTTTTCTTTTAAATTTCATTTTTGTTTTTACTTTGTCTTTAGATATAAAAAAAATTTAATTTTGTCTTTTCATTTTTTATTCGGCCAATTGAGACAATATGTCAAAAATCAATGGATTTTTTAGGATTTTTCCTTATTTTAGTTATATTTTTATTGTATTTTTCTTTTTGTCCTTAGAGTCAAATGATCAACGATTTCAATCTAACGGAATCTGTGATCGTTAAAGATATTGTAATCTTTTAATATATCTTCAAGGAGTATTTAATTTAAAGTTGATGGTATTTTGGATTAAAAAAATGCAACTATGTGGTGGAAAATAAACAATATGTCAAAAATTAGGGGCATTGGGGCTTTTCCTTCAAAATAATAATAATACCTGTAAGTGACACTTGATACAAGTCACCAAATGATTGGATGAAGGAAAAGGAGGAGTTTTATAGTGAACACGATGAGGTGGGAATGCTAGGAGTAGACATGACCACATGGACGAGACATGTAGCAGATAAGAGTTGTACCACTGGCTTTTGTTTGTAGCGGACAAAACCGGAATTATACTAATCATTTTTTATTTTTGTGGTGAGTGGCAAACTAGTATATCAATCATCTCATGTTATTTAAGAAAATTCCATTTATGGAAACATATCATATGAAAACAATTCACAAGTAGCAAAACATCTTATTCATGTCTAATCGGAAATTGCTACAAATTCTTTTAAAAATAATATCAATAACACATTTTCATTTTCTTTCCAAAAAGGAAAATAGGAAAAAAAAAAAAAAACTCCATTTCATTTAAAAACTATAATTGTGGTCAAATGAGAAAACAAATCATTTTTGCACCAAGGTGAGTTGGTTCTATACTTTCTCTCCATATCGGCATGAAGTGTTCAAGTTTCACTGTATTTATACCAAAAATTATTTTTATAGCATGCCATTTATACAAATCATACTAAATTCCTAATTCAGACTTGATAAAAAGATAAATAGAAATTTGAAGCATTATCATGTATGAAAATTATTAAAATGGCTCGAGTCAAAGGTAAAATTTGTTTTGACCAAAACAATAATTATTCATTTTTAATTTCTAATAAAACTTTAATCATTTATAGTCTATTTTTAACTCTTAAAATATTTCACGTGTAACATTGTAAGTGAAATATTTTTCATGCAAAAATATTTTCAAGTGAAAACCATTTCATGTGTGTAATATAACATTTTAGTGTAACGTTGTATGTAACATGTTTCAATTTTTATTTTGGAAGGCAACATGTTTCAAATATATATTTTTTTTGGAAGGCAACATGTTTCAAATATTGAATGGGCTAAAAACGATTCGATTTCTATTTAGAGTTATAAACCAATTACTCCATTTTTGGCTAAATATGACTATCCATTTTCGTTTTGAACCTCTTTTGAATTTGTTCGTTATTATATTTCACACTTTATGGCATGGAAACAAAAAAAAAAAGAATCTTGAAACAAAAAGTAGAAAGGAAAACATCAATTTTTTCTCATTGGAGAAAAATTTTAAGCACTAAAAGTATGTTATATACAAATACCTCTAATAAAATATGACCTAATTATAAACACTAAAGTGACTTAACCACTCCTTGCTTAGAAATTCATAAAATTACATCATTGTTGTTAATAGATATGATGTCATTTTTAAGCAAATATTACACATAATTTAATCATTTAATTAAATTAATTGTTCGCATATATAAGTACGAGTCCATATGGCAGCAATTGTACTATTGTGGTACGTTTTATGGTTCATGCACACTTAGATCAAAGCTAAGAGTTTCTCACAGGTTTGTAGCGTGAAGTAACAATGAGATTAATTAGGCATTTCATTATGGTGGACTGTAATTTAATAATATTCTCACCAGCTTACGGAGTGACTGATTTGTCTAGGTCATAATTTCGAGAGGTATCATTATGAATATATATAATAAGATGATGTATTAGAGATAAACAAAGCGAATTACGCCCACGTAATAAAAATTCTGTCAGAGCTATTGACACACATAAAAAGGTTATGATAACAACTAATCTGAATTTGGATAGGGTAGTGAACTCAAATTGGTGTAATTAACTGATTTGATCTCCTAATGAGTGAGACTTACCACCGATCATATCAATACTTCAGTAGTATTGATTATATGAGTATATCATATTATACATGGATAACATGCACACTTTGAAGAAATTCCATAAATGTCATTTTCATATAAAGTGAGATGTAGCCATCCCTTTGAGAATTTGGATGTTTGTATGATCCTAAAATCAATGTGCATGTTTTTTTTTTTTTTTTAGGGACAATGTGCAAAGTTATTAATAAATAAATTGTGTATTTCACTGTATCCTTATAATATACAATATTATGAAGCCTATTTATAGGTCAAAGAGCAAAATAAAATAAGTAAATGAATATTCCATACAAGATATGAAACTTGTTTATAGGCCAAAGAGCAAAATAAAATAAGTAAGTGAATATTTTATATAAGACAAGTGAACCATATATTATATATATAAAAATTAAATATGTCATAATAATGAGAAAGATTGACATGGTAATAGTTATTTTGATTAGTGTATCAAAATATTGAATGATATTTGATAGAATAATTTATTATTTTGGATCCGTGATAATTGTGACCATAGTGGTAAGTTGAAATTCTAACAAGTTGAGGTTACATCGACTGATCAACACACCGAGTAATGTTTAAGATGCATCAATTCAGACTGAGCAGCATTTAATTTTTGATTGACTGACGACTGTTTGAGCAGGATTACATTAGTAAATGTTCACACAATTGGTCAGAGACAATGAAACAACCACCGGATTGTTTTGCTGTGATTAATATGTAACATTGTTATATATAGTTTAGCTTCAACTTTAATATGAATTGAAGACAATATAATATAATGCAATCTAATATGATAAATTAATAAGAGATTTACGCACATTAGTTGTGTTTAAGGAAGCCAACCCTTTTCAAGTTACTTGAATAATTAAATATTTCAAGTAAATAATGAGCTTATATTCAAGTAGGGGTTAAAAGAGAAGCGTTATTACTTAGGAAACCTAGTTGCATACTCTATATATAAGAGGCATGTAATGGAGTAACTATGTCCTAGGGCTATAAAACACGCACTAAAATTGACTGAGGTTAGAATTTAAAAGAAAATTATATTTTTGTATCCTCTCCACGTCTAGCCATCGTCTCCTGTCTTGGAGAGCTAAGAATGTCTTATGATATTTTATCAGATTCTACTTACCTAGTACAATGCTAAGAATGGTCGTACACTCACATAAGCTAATCACAAGAGTGAGAATCAAAAGAAAGACTTTTGGAACGTGTTTATTAATTGAGAATCATTAGAAGAAAAAGTGAATTTAATTTCGATTTCGTGATTATGTGTTTACTAAAAATTATCATGCTCTATCCATGCTTAACTTTGATAATAAAGGTTTTATTATTATTATTTTTTAAAATTTTAATTAAACAATTTTTTTTAATTATTATTTTGAGTTTTATTTTTATATTAGTTTTTAAAATATTACAAGTACACATAAGGGCATGATTATCTTTTTATTAAAATAGTGAGGATATTATACGCATCCCAATAGTAAATAACTTTTCTAATAATCAGATTTGAGGAGCAACCTCTAGTGAACTTCTTAAGAGCAAGTAAAAAGAGAACCATGCTACAAAATAAGTAAATATCTAACTTCTAAAAACCTGATTATAAGATAAGTGAATTACAAATAATCGAATTATAAAAGTTTAATTGAATTTTTATATTCCAAACTTAAAAAGTATGTGATTAATTCACAAATTATAATAATTTCACCCGCAACCTTTAAATAACACACAACAAAGTATAAACAAGTATAAGCCGCACGAGTTAAAAAAAGGAAAAACAAAGCATGAGCCGCAATGTCAAGTATTGATGAGTAAGCAAGTTAAAGAAAGTGACTGCACCTAAGTTTGTAATGAATGAATTTAATAGGGGTAGGGGTGGTAGAAAGCTATGTTACAAACTGGGAAAGCCAATCAGGATTGCTTATTTTGGTTAGTAAATCCAAGTTTCATTGAAGATGACAGAAACTTTCGGAGGGCATAAAAAACTCGCAGTAAAAACTGATCATTCATTGCTGTTTCAGATTTGGAATCAATTTGGAAGGTATGGTTTTTATTGAATAATTATAATAAAACCAAAATAATGAGGTTTTTACCATGCTTCTGGACTTATAAACAAACCAAATTTCTTCAGCAAGGCTCCTGTTTAAATTTGTTGCTTGAATACATTGCAACCTTGCAATTTATTTATTTTTTTTTTAAACACATATCACTGAAAATGAAATGCAAGTTGAAACACGGTTTCCCTAGAATACCTTTTAACGAATTCTTTAGATGTAAGGTCGTTCAAAATATTAATTAAGAACCAAAAACAATGCAATCAACTGAGTCTAATGTAGGTTAAATGCAATTTGAAAATTTGCCTTTTCTTTAACCATGGTTTCCTGAAATCAACATATCTTCCTTTCCACATTCTTAGCCACCATAAGGAATGTTAAAGAAGGGAAAACTAAAAGCCACTAAGTCATAAATTGCATGAAAATCTATCACCATCTAACATTACAAATTACGGCATATGGTTTCACTTTCACATAAGGGGGAAAAAAACCTAAGAGTGAGAAAAGAAATAATTTAAAGAGAGAAAAAGAAATTCACCCATGCTACATGCTACCATAAACAATGACCATACTTTTTGTTAAGAATTGAGATCCTTTATAGTGCTAACACAATCTAATCTGATGACATATGTTATCAATTACTAAAATTTATTCGCTTTTAGTTTTTTTATTTTTATTATTTGTAAGTGTAGTACATTATTTTAAATTATTTGTGCCTAGGACAAAAATCAGTATAATCAGTAAAGAGAAAGAGATTAGAGATTGTAAACAAGTTCTTGCTGAATACAACAGAACATTCATAACTCATAGGATTTTTAATATGTTCAATTTGGATGAAAATAACAATTTAACATTTCTAATGTTAATGGATCAAAGCAAGTATTAATGGGTTTCATGAGAAATAAGAAAGGACCAATTTATATCATTGGTTTTAATAACTTGATCCATTAATAATTTGGTGTAATAGAGCCAGACCCATCAACCACTTTTTCTAAATTGGCTTGGATTCAGTGGGTTGAGTGAAACTATGCCAGCCTTAATTCAAGAGACCAAGATCTGATAGTGGTTCAAATTGAATTAAATTAATTTTTACACAATTTACATTAATTCACAACATTTTATACATAAATTAAAATTAATTGAAATGAAATCTTATAATATAATTATAATATTCGTGAGAATATAATAAAGCAATCAGTTCCATTTTGGTTTTCGAGGAACAGATCAGTATACATAAACCAACCTTTGGAAATAAGATAATCAACAAGAAAAAAACAAACTTATGCATACAACCAAGAATAATTAACAACATTTATGCAGCAGTACATTCATCTACTAAAACCAATAATCGCACTTCCAAGTACACCAGTATACAAATATATTTTGCGCTTTCTCCTCCTCCAAAAAACCTGAAGACTAAGGATGTATAATTAAATTTAATGGAGAAGCAAGCTCAAGCCACAGTAAGGAATTTTGGCATTACCTACATCCGGGTTTCAACTAACCTCTAAAGAACCTGTATTTGCTGCCTTATGGAAGTATCTTACTACTGGCATTCCGTCAACATCATCATTTCCAACCCTCCATGACCGATCCTTTTTTTTCTGAGGCTTCTTGTGGTGCTTGTGGGATGCTTTGGCCTTCTTAACAGTGGCCTTTTTCAAAGCAAGGCCATTCGCCAAGTCAAATGAATTAAGATCATCCAGCACATGCTCGAGAACAGGTGCACTTTCGTTTTCATCATTTCCTGACGTATTTTCGGTATCAGATTCATCTGACTCCTGTATTTCAGATGAACTGGGTCCCTGAAATTCTTCCACATCAACTTCCTCAGACATTCCAGGAGGCATTTCATAGTGGGGCACCTTCCCATCAAGAAAATCCTTCAACATTTGGCGAGCAGCTCGAGTTTCATCAGGCAATCCACTTGAGGCTACATACCCACGAGAAGCACAATATGCCCTTAAAAGTTCTGATGCCAAGGGAGGCCGAGACTGCGGTTCATATGGCTTCGGTTTCGGCAGATTTATTTTGTACACATCCTCAATGATGTGTCTTGGGACTCGATTGGCCACAACCTGCACAGCTTTTCTGTGCTCAGTCATCCGATCAATTGGCAACACCCCAGAAGCAATCATATCATATCTCGAGCTTGAAAAGGATGGGAATACCAACCCGGGGCAGTCACAGAGAGTTAGCTCATTGGAAATTATTATTGTTTGGAAATGCTTTGTTTTCCCTGGGGTAGAGGTAACACCTGTTCGTTTCTGGCCAACCAAAGCATTGATTGTTGAGCTTTTCCCTACATTAGGATACCCAACAAATCCCACAACAACGTTCTTAGGCGTTACATTTACTTCTGTATTCCCACCAAGAGACTGAACATTAGATGTGCCTCCATTAGTGCTGCCTGATTTCCTCCTCAGTTTGACTATCTCCTCTGCTTCAGACTGCAACCTGGCCAACAGCTCATCCCTACCATGTATTCTTGTATCAGCGTCATCCATCTTCTGCTGGTTATCTTGTGTCCTCCATGGGCCACTCAATGTTTTACCATCTAGAACTGCAGAAGCAGCTTTAGCTGACCAGAATACAAAGAGAATATCATGATCTTGAAAGTACTTTGCCCATCTTTTCCTGATACAGCCGACAGATGCATAGTTAAGAGGTTGTAGAATCAGAGCACTTACTTGTATGGATGGAGACCTAGTAAAGAGATACTAACCTGACAGAAAATGGTAGGAGATCTGCCTTGTTCACCAGAAGCAATGTCCTCTTATGCTCATCAACTTCTCGTGCATATGCCTGCATTAAGCAAAAACTAATGTTGACTGATATCTTTTCCTCCTACTTCTTCAAGTTTCATTTTATTTTGTATCTTTTTGGGAGTGAGAGGGAAGAAACCTAGACAGTATGAAGAAGATGATATCCAATCATATCACTTAGGCACCAACCTAAATGACATGAGAAAAGAAAACCGAAGAATGCTCAAACAAGAATGCAAAAATTATCATAGATTACAAGTCAAATATGAATCATGATGCATTAAAGATGGAAAACAGGTGCAATACTTCATAGATTTAATCACATTGACCTTTCCAGTCATTTTTTTCTCAATTCCATTTCCAAGTTTCAAGTTTATTGGAGATCATTCTAATTCTAATACATGAAAGTCCTCTGGGAATTTCATTGTAACATACAGATCTTTTGAAAGAAGTCCAAGCAAGGTCCATTTCTATAGTCACATATCTGTCACCATATACATTCAATACCAGTATAAGCAGTTAAAATTTCAATACTGTAACTAATCATTTACAATCCATTATTGCAATAAAAGACAAATTATTTTCCAAAAGGATTCATATTTCACTAAAATACACACACACATATTCATAGAAAGTGACACCATTTTGTACAAACAGATGACAGCCCACTAGTGTTTTATGTAATAAAAAACACTAGGGATCCATTTGGTACATTGGATCATTGGCCCCTTTTTTTTTCGTTTAACCAATGTTAGGTGATTTCTGGGTAGAATAATTAATCATAGATGCTTCTTCGTCCTGTCAGAATATTAAAAACAAAAAACTGCTTCACTTCACTGGATTATTTATCCCATTACAAATACAGCCCCTCTTGCTCTTTGTCTATCCTGTCTGCAATTCCTCTCTCCTGCAACTTTTTTATTCTCTACCAACTTTTTCTCTGTTAGTCCAGCTTTAACAAATTTCTTAATATCAGACCAAACTCTCAAACATGGAGCAATGTTGATTTATTGGTTTTCTTGTTAATAATATGTTGGTATGTAGAAGTGGCTTTCACAAAATTGATTATCTTGAAACACAGAGAGAGCAATGATTTGAAAACAATAAACAAAAAACCTTTTATTAAATTGGTTTTCCTGAGTTTTTTGAGAGAAAATTAGATAGTTTTACTTCTGTAGCTCAGTAATTTTTCAAAAAATGCTAAGTTTGCTCCCTCTCCTTGAGTGGGTAGATTCTCTCATGACTCATGACTCATGAGCAACAAGTGACAACGATAGTGATAAGATGTAACTGAGTTTATTTGAAGGTAATTTGAGCTTTTTGATCTTGTATTTGGAAGTTTGAAAGAAAAAAATGAAAAACTAAGACAGATATGAGAGAGATATTTGGCTTTGGAATTTTTGGTTTGTGAGCCTGCGATATGTTCTTGGAGCAACAATTTAGATATTTAAAGTTAGTTGAAATCCAATACAAAACAAATTATACAAAACGTAAAAGAGTATATTATTTTAAACCAATCACATGCCATAACAAACAAAAGACTATTATAGTTCAATCCATCCCTTCCAATCCTAATCTTATTTAATCTCAAAATGATCCTAACCAATCTCACACACCAAACACACCCAATGAGTGGAATTTCAGGGAACTAATATCGTAAAAATGTGGCTCATGCAACCTCATGTAATAATTAGGATTTCTCCGAATCCTCCTAAAGCCTCCATTTATTAGACTTAAGAGTAATATTTTTACCAAAAGTCCTTAGACAAATAATTTCAAACTCATTATAGGGTGTGTATGGGAAGACGTTTCAGGTTGGTCTTCTAAGAGTGGATCTTTTATTATTAGAATTTTTATAGAGTGGAGCTTACGTTAAAAGCTCTATGATGTCTGTTTTTTAGTTAAAAAAGTAATTGTAGATTAGTAAATTATATGATGATATCTCTAAAAAGAATTTTTGTAGTGATCAATTCTAGAAAATAAATAGACTAGGCTTTTGTAATGCAAAACGTATCTGTTGGAATGCCTAAATTATATCGAGGGATATCAGATAATTAGTTCTTTTTAAAAAAGCTCCCAAAGGAAGAAAGATCCTTTTCAATATTATAGGAGCCATACCACACAAACTATCAACTTTTGGTCAGATAAATCTTCTACAATGACATGTAGATTCTTTTGCATTAAGATATTTCCAACTTGATGAACAAAGCACTCTTCCCAATTGATAAACTAACTAACCACATTCAAAATTAGATGGGACTGTGTTTCTCCAGTATTGATGGCTTACATGCTTTAGGTAAACACGTAACGAGAAAGTTGAGTAAAGATGATTATATAATGGTGCAATTTCTAATTTACCAAATGACAGAAAAATTATGCATAATTCACATTTCAAAGCTTAATCGTCTTTTAAGGACAAGAACTCTAGGATGGCATTCATAGTGCACAAAAACAAAAGGAACCTACAAGAAATCATATTCCCATAGAATGACTAAGTTACCATAAGCACACAATAATTAAACCAGAGCAAAAATTACCTCAAGATCTGGGCAGCGGTAGAACAGCGGGTCTCTCGCATCAACAACCATCACAAGCTGAAACATACACAATATGATTAGATTACCATCATGTAAAATAAACAGCACAACATAAAGCAACGTATTAATAAGCTGCACACCAGTTTACACTAAAACAGCAAGAAAAGGGGAAGAAGAATGAAGTAAACTATTTAAATCAACGATCTTCCCCCAAAGCAAGTACAGTTTTGTACTTTCATTAGTGAGGGAAAAAAAAAAAGCATACAGGACTGTTAAAAAGGCGTATCTACATGTTTTGCTCATATAACCACACCCACATATGGTTTTAGAAGTTCTAAACACGCATAACATATCTCATTCCCTTCTACTCAAAAAGGGAAGAAACAAAATCAATCCATCAAGATGTTAACATGATTTGGTTATTTATATTATACCAGCAGAAGATTGAATTACAATTCTAAAATCAAAACGTTTACGTTGAAATATATTTAGAGAGACAAAGCTATACCAGATCACTGCGTTCAACCACCCGCCAAAGCTGTCTCCAGATATCCAGGTTCTTCTCAAATGGTGTAAGAACTAGCTTCTCATTTTCCTCAAGTCTATATTAATGTAAAAGACCAACAACTAACAACCATATAAAACAAATCCGATGTCCATACATGTTACATGCGGTAGATTATAATGTGAAAAATGAAAGCAAACCTGGCAAGGCTTCGCCGCCAAGTCAAGAAAGCTCGTCTCTCATTGTCATCAAGCTCTTCCACAGACATTCGAGCATTCCACGGCGGCCTCCGTGGGACTCGAAGACTGCTAGCATGTAAGGCCTCTTCTTCTTTCCTCTCCTCCGCCGTCATCGTCTCACTCCTCGTCGACCTATCATCTCTATTAACACAAAAAAAAAACACAATTCATTAAAACTTGTCAACACGTTGCTTAAACTAAAAAGAAAAAAAAAAAAAAAGACTGACAAGTCGATGTGGAGGTTAGGGATAGGATGGAGGTCGATGATGGGAGGCTCGTCGGTCTGTTGAATGACGGCGTCGATGTCGCTGACATCTGTGACGGACTCGAGAACCTTCTTGCGTTGGTTCCTGTAGAAGACGCCTTTGTCTTTGGATTGTTGGACCATCTGGTTGTGGTGCTTCACCAGGGCTCTTCCCAGCCCCCCTGTCTTCTCATTCTTCCCCATCACTTCAATTCAACACAAACCCTAATTATTTATGCTCCCTCTTCTGCCTGTATATATATATATATATATATATATATATGACTATCTATCAACGAAAATCCAATGACGCTGATGATACGAGTTATATATGATAACTCTGGCGGTGAAGACGAATACCTGAAAAGATGAAAATTTGTTTACGCCATATGTTGCCCATCTCCAAACACTCCATCACCGTTCGATTGAAACTATTTCAATCCAACGGCCAGGAACCAAAACGCTTTGCTTCTTTGCTCTTTAATGGGTAAATTGCAATTAGGTGCGCTCACATTTGACATAATAACGCAAATAATGTCAATTTGGATGAAATCAAGCAATCAATGCCCTCGACCACTTTGGCCTTTGTCCTTAATCAAGTGATCCGCCATTGTTTGTATTAATCCAAACATGATCCATTAAATTTCTACTCAACTGCAAACACAATTGGTGTCTTTAACATGTTTAACGTGTTGACCAATTAGTGATTTAAACCTAATAAGTATAATCATTTTATAAAATTTTACCAAATACTTTTCTTTACTAAATGTATTAAATTATCAAATTTTAACGTCTCAAAAATAATATTAAACGAAGCCTTGAGACACAATTTAGAAAGACAAATGAATCGATTATTTAACAACTTTTGCAAAAACAAAAAACTATTTGATAAGTTTTTTTCAAGCATTATTAGAGTATAACCCGTTTCAAATGCATGCTCAAAGCACTTATAAAAGTTCTTCTTTTAAATGCTTTATTTTGAAAAGGCTTTTGCTTAAAATAGTTGTTAGAATAAAAAATTTCTTTATACTACATTCCAAGATTGATCTTTTCATAAAACTTTGAATCAGTTCAAATGATTAACACAAATACAACTAAATTTAGAGCTAATCATATTTGAAAAAGTTTTGATTTTGAAAGCCTTTCCTAGAATACTTCTTTTTTTTGGTAAGAGTACTTACTAAGTTGTTGTATATTTTATTTTACCTTTGGCTTTATGCTTGTTCAAGCCCCTTCCCTGGAGTGGTGGGATGTTAGGACTATGCCACTTAAGACCACGTTTGACAATTAGGACAATTAATAAAATTGAGGAAAAAATTTTATTAGCTTACCATTACTCGTGTTTGCTGCAAAAAAATGAAGAAAAAACTTGTTTCCTTACCCACCAGCCACCGCTTTTCAAATCGCAAATGAATAAATCGGTGGATTTTTCAAATTCCATTCTTTTTAGGATTTTTATTTATATTTTATTATTAAAATATATTATATTATTAAAATATAAAATATTTTATAATGATTTATTTAAAGTAATTTTATGAAGTTCATAAATTTAAAATCTGTTAAGAAATAAATTTTAAATTTTAATTTATATTATACATTTAAACATTAATTTATTATATTTAATTCAAATTAATTTATACAAATATTATATTAATTTAATCAAATTCAATCTAATTTAATAGTAATTACACCAGATACAATATAATATGAATTTAATTTCATCCAATTCTTTCTCATCCCATCTCATCTAAACTTGACTCATCTCATTCTATCCAATCTCTCATATCAAACTTAGATCGGTGAAGAATATGGAAAATACCTATTTGGCAATATATGTATATATATAATTTCTCTATATAATATTGTAATCAAATTAATTTTTTTTTTTAAATTTCTTATATTTTAAATATTTTCTATTACATATTTCAAATATTTTACATTCTAGTTTTTAAATTTTCAAACAATATTACACATATAGACAACTTTTATTAGATATGTAACCATGCTGAATTTCCATTATTTGTACAACAAAATCCAAATTCCGAAATGCGGAATGGAGAAGCAAAGTAGATAACAAACTTGGCCACTTAAAGCTTCTTTACCCAGCACCACAAGCAATTGTACCCACAAGTAACGCACTCTTCTGAGTCTGCTCTTTAAAACCCACTTGGCTTTCGCATTGCATGAATTGAATTTGCCTTCCGCCTTCATAATCCTAATCCCTCTCTTTGGTTAATTGATTTATGGTTTATGATTCACCTTTAATGCTCATATGGGCGCTCAGAAGAGCATCCATGCCGGTAAAGGTCCGTCCGTGTTTTAATCAAACGCGCTTTTTCCCATTCATTTTCCATGATTGACGCTGATTATCGTCTCGTTTTATGGTTTTTGCAGCCAAGATTGATGTTAATGTCGATTTCACTCACAAGCTTTGTGCTTCGTTGATGCTCCCACCTCTCAGGTCTCTCTTTTTTATTCAATTTTGTATCAAATTAAATGTTTGTTTAACTCAACTTTCTTTGTCTTTTAGCAGGAACACTGGCAGTCCTCTTTCTCTTGTAATTGGCAGGTAAGTTTCTTTTTTTTTTTTTCGTTATTATTCTGTAATCATGATTATTGATTTTATTTATTTATTTATTTTTGTTATAAATTGAAAGTTATAGAATTATGTAATTACTTAAATTCATGAAACTAAAACTTTACTGTCTGTGTTTACATTATTGTTTTTCTTGTCAATCTTCTAAAAATCAAACTGATAGTACCAATCATGAGCTTCAAATTACAGTTTTTCTTTTTTAATCAGTGACTAAGTTGACAGATAGTAGGAAGGTGGTATAACACTAACAACTGGTTCCATGTGTTCATTGCAGTCTTTGCTTCAAACATCCGAATTTATTTGGCGGAAGTGAAAAGCTCGATGTATCTTGGGATAAGGGGCTCTATGATTCGAATGTGCTGGTTGCTTATAGGAGGCCTAGACCTGAATGGCTTTCTCAACAATGTTTTGTCATTCAGGTTTGTGCTCCTTAAAGTTTGTTTTTGCTTTTTTTGGGTTTCAATTTCTAATATTTGTCGTTTGTTTAGTCTCTGGTGGATGATAATGAATCTAAAGGTACAATTTGGTTTAGTTAAACAAGGAAAAACCTATCAAGAATTTGAAGTTAAAATTTGATTTCCAGCTGGACTTGAAGGCATATTTGTTCTAATTAGTCTATTCTTTGTCGCAGCATTCACTTTCACCTGAAATTGGGGTCCATGGTGTTCCGATTGATAACTTCTCCCGTTCAGGGAGTGGAGGTGTGAATTTGTCTCGTTTATCATTCGGGTTGGACATGAGTGAGCCTACAAATTCAAAATGGAGCAGCACTACTAGTATAAAATTTGAGGTTCGCTGACACATTGTTTGCTTATACTAGCATCTACTTGGCATCTGTCTTCTTTTGATATATCAACTGTAATTATCAGTTTAGAGTCTATTTTGAGATGGAGGATAATGGGAATCAGTAATGCAGCATGTTCGTCCTTTAAATGATGATTGGAGGCCCATAACTAGAGATCTTGATGGCTTTCCTGTCACTTGCAGGTGATTGAGACTTGAATTTCTGATTTTCAAACAATATGATGAACTGAAACTTTAACTATTTTCTGTACAATGATTGTTATGCAGTGGTAGTGCATTTGACAGTATGGTAGTCCTAAAGCAAGAATCTCGATATGCAAAGGCAAACGACCATAGTTTTTCACGTGTACAGTATCTTTCTGATCTGTAGTGCGATATTTTTCCAGCAAATTGTGCATCTTTATTGTTGCTTTTGTCCGATTGTGCTAACTATGAGTTTTCATTTTCTTTTTTCATTTTTCAGTTTACCTATGCAAATTGAACAAGGGATTCCAGTTGTATCTAAGTGGCTAATCTTCAATCGGTTTAAGTTTGTTGCAACCAAGGGTGTCAAACTTGGGCCAGCATTTCTCTTGACAAGGTGAGCAATGTTTCTTTGGCTCATTGACTGATATGCTTAGAGCATGAATTACAGTATATTAGTTGGAAAGAGGAGAGCTGGGAGGTAAGATTCAGATTTAGGAGACTTACTTGAAGCATAAGAGATGCTCTTATAAGCATCTCAGGAAGTGTTAGATATTTTGGAAATACTATATACTGTATAATTGTATATCAGAACTAGGAACCAAAAATTTGATAGGAAAGGAAACCTGTTCCTCTTAGTATATATATAATGTAGATAGAAATCATTGATTTATAATCTAGTATAAAAGTTCTATGTGCTAAAAGTTGATGAGTAAGGCCGACCAGCCTTAGAGGCTTCAAAAAGTGCATGGAAGAGAGATGTACTTCCTCCAGTCTTGCATGCTTAAAAAATGTAAGTAATCATCAAAGGAGATATAGAACAACATTGACTTTTCATGCTTGCATGTCCACCATTTGAGTCCCCGTAGCTTTGGGTTTGCAATCCCAATCAAGGCGAATCTTCGGAAAAAAAAACTGTGTCCTCTAGGTTTCTATTCTTGCTTTATTGGCATCCATCTTACCTTTTCTTCTCACAGCTTGACAGGTGGCTCCATTGTAGGAAACATGGCTCCTTACCAAGCATTTGCCATTGGGGGTCTTGGTAGCGTGCGAGGGTATGGTGAAGGTGCTGTTGGATCTGGGAGATCATGTATGGTTGCTAATACTGAATTGACATTCCCTATGGTATGTGATAGTTCTATGCTACCGTGATTTCGGTAGGCCTTAAATTCTAATCACATTTATTTGATATTTTGTTGCATGTCTTTGAAATCTGTTCTTCTAACATCTGCAGTATAAGGTTTTTTCTTTTTCATGTCCAATGTGTAAGAGAAATGTTGAATAGGCTGGATGGACTATTAATCACCTACTTTCATTTTGGGAGGTAGCAAATAGAGCACTAGGTGTTCTTTTGATTAGTCTGTATCATTAAGGTTTACTTGTAGATATCATCCCTCATTTACCTTCCCAAAGTCATATGGAAAAAATGAGTATATATGGATTCTAGTGATTATCATCAAAGAAACTTCTTATCCTCCTCTATATTGGTTTAAAATATTTTAAAAAGCAGGAGGTGGTATGAGGCGGTCATGGCCTGGCCGACTCTGAGGCGTTTCAACTCAAAAATGATGTAAAATTAAATAAGTGTTTTAAAAAAAAAGGTAGAAAATCATCCTAACATTTCATAAATGAGTCGTAGTCAAGATTGAAAACATAAATATCCCAACAAAATGAAACATAACAAAAAAAATTATCATCTTCATGATAAAGGACCACTATGGATTAAATAGACTGTCATTTAGAGGGTTGAATGGAGATGTAGTATTGACTTTAGGGTGGGTTCAATTGAAAGTTGGCACATTCTGGGACAGAAAGTGCCTACTTGCTGTCCTCTATATATATATATATTTAAAAATATATTTTTTTTTCTTAAAAAAAGAATAAATAAATAACTGAGTTGCCTCTGTGCCACCTCAGACCAAGTTGCCTTGACTTGGTGCTGAAGCAGCCAACTCAACCAGGGGAGGTGGTACCGCCTTAGTTCGGTTTTAAAACATTGTTGGTTTGTATAACTGTCTTCAAAGTGTCCTTAGCTGCTTTTGATAGGCTTGGTCTCAGTTCTCTGAGTTTGGTTATCTAAGTCATCCTAAGTTCCACATCTCAAGGGCACAGACTTGCTATTTCAATAAAATATATTAAATCAGTAAGCTGAGTGATGTCATCATTAAGGCGAGATCTACCTTGCTATACTCTTGGTACTTGTGTTTTTAAAAGAGCCAAAGTTAGCACCCTTGTGGGATATGAGGTGAAAAATGGAAATTTGATGGTGGACAGGTGGAGATAGTTTACTGTTCAGAAGTTGGTTCCTGCTTTAATGTTTCCTAAGCACAAAGGGAGATGAATTTATGCCTGTACAAAATATTATGAACTGGAATTTGCATCAAGATCGTGTTATCATTGAGTTTTTGATTGACTTGCATGCATATGGCCATGGTGTCAAAATGAAGAATGAAGAAAAGAAGTGAGCCAGATTCTTCAGCTGTTGATAAATCTTTAATTGCTGGATTCTTCATTTCTGATATAATCTATAAGCTTTCAACTGGCTGTAAAATGTCTTGTAATTAGTTGTAGAAATTTCTGCTGTGTGAGGCCTTCTTATATTTATAGTTATGTTTCATTTATTTTACTCAATTTTGAGCTCTGATGAATTACCACAACTGGTTTCAGAACAAGATGATGGAAGGTGCTGTTTTTCTGGATTGTGGAACTGACTTGGGTTCTGGTCGTCTTGTACCTGGTTAGTTAATCTTTGACTTACCTATGTTACATGCACCTCCGATAAATTTACATCGCCATCTTGATACAAATCTACCTCTCAATATCTAAATTGCCTACAAGGATAACAAATTAAGTGGGTTAGTCTGCTCTGATTAATTTAGCAGAATCTGCTTTCTCTAGCTTAAAATTGACATGTTGAAGAAGTATCCTATCAGTATACTTTTTCTGAATTATGAGTATACCCTTAGCTCTTTCTTCTCTTCCTGAAGGATTTTCAATTTGTAACAGTAGTGTAGGTATAACTCGCCAATTGCCAATCACATATGTGAGAAATCTGTGTTTTGTGGAATATGTAATATTCCCTACTGAAGCCTTATGCAATATTAATCATATACTTGTAATCTTTCTTGTTCACCTAGCAAATATTTTCTTGTCAATCTTTTGTGGACAGATCTTCTTGACCATGTTCCACCTCACCCTTATTTATTTTTTAGCTTTGTTTGCTTATCTACTGTTCTAGACTCCTAGTGACTAACTAGGCATTGGTCCTGTAATGCACTTTGTCTGGCAATGCTCTTTAGAATCTTCCTAGTAATCTTTAATGTCTGGAATTTCAGGAAATCCTGCACTGAGGCAGGGCAAACCAGGATCTGGAATAGGGCTTGGATATGGCATTAGATTTAGGTCTCCGTTTGGGCACTTTCAGCTTGATTATGCAATCAACGCATTCCAACAAAAAACTGTCTACTTTGGCATCACCAATGTTGCTTCATGAACGTGTAGAGCCTAAAAAAGGGTTGCAACTTTCAATCTTTTCCTCCGTTACTTTCATAAAGACGATTTCATTACAGTAGAAAGTTGGAGATTGAGTGATTAGGATGGAGTCCAGGGCTAAAGAAGCATCGTCCTTTTTCCAAGTTGGTGGCTGCATTATGTCTGTATTTTTCACCTTACAATGCTGATTCATGGAGAAGATTTTCCGAACTGCATATTTACAAATTTTCATATTCCCCTTACAGGCACTGACTTACAAAATCAAGTAGTATTGGAAGTAGGAATCTCACTAATTTTAAAGGATATTCATTTTATTTTTGTATTGAAATTAGATTCATCGTACAAAATTTTAATGTACAAACGGTTTCTGCACTGGAAGATAAGTTTGCGTGTTGGAAATAAAGTTTCCTTTTGCTTTCGGTGGCATCTGCAACTTTTAAGATATAATGTTTCTTTTTGCTTCTGGTGGTATCTGCTTGTTGATAACTTTCAGGTGACTAAAAAGGCATAAAAGTAAAAGACGCTTTGTTACATAATTGGCTAATTGTGAACTAATTGCCTTTACACTGTTCATCATTTTCGTAATTGTACCCACAAATCATTTTTTCAAGACATGTTAATATATACCAACTTAATACTAGAAGTATTATTTGTTTATTTTTTTTTATTTTACATTTTTGTAAATTAATCTCATTGACAACTATTTTGCCATTTGGTAACATTTATTACTATTATTATAAATTTTGTTTTGGCTTTCTTTTTACAAGTTTAATTTATCTTTATTTTCTTATAAAATAAGGAGTGAATGAAAAAAAACACATCTAAAAATTTTAAAGAATATAAACTTTTTTAAGAGTAAAGGCAAACCTTTTATAATGGTAAATGTCAAGTGGAAAAAAAGAAAAGAAAAAAAAAATTGAATGAATGGTTAGATTTTAATGAGTTGATTTACAATGAATTGAAGGAAATAATCATTTATGTTTCGATTATATATATATATATTTTTAAAAAAAGTTACAATAAACTTGAGATTAGAAAAGGAAGATAGGTCGAACTTACGATCTAAAATGTAAGTATGAAAATTATTTTATCATATTTAAATTATAAATGAATTTTTATTTTTTATTTTTTTTTTCAAAATAGATAAGATTAAAAAAAGCAAATGTATTCACTTTTTGGAGGGGTTCTCTTACCCATAATATTCTAAAGGGCATGTTCTGCCGCATATTCCCTACCGTCTAAAAGAGGAGCACCACCAAGGTTGCAAAATTCTCATGGTTCGAAGGTTGTCTTCTAAATAATTTTTTATTTAAATAAAAATGTTCAAAAAGTTTTGCCTCCTTTTTTTTTCTCCTTAATAATTGCATGATTTTTAAAAATTATTTTAATTTTTTATTACAAATGATATATTATCATCACTTAACTTATCATATTATTTAAATAATAAATTTATATAAATTTTTGGATAATATATCATTATCTTTTTAGAAGCATATATAATGTAAATTTGTAAACTAATAACGTTTTAAACAGATAGAATTTATTAATTAATTAAAATAATATTAATTTATCAGTGAATTAATAATAAATAATTGATAAATATAAGAAATTATTGTCAACATTACTGAGAATCATCTGAGTGACCAAATTGATTATGACAGAACAATTTTGGGGTCTATTACACAAACACTCAAAACTTCACTTACACAAAGCAAGTTCTTGCTCAATATAAGAATACAGTCTCAAAACTTTAGCATGCAAAACGAGACATTAGAGATGAAATTAAACGACGCTTGAATTTTAAGCAAAAAAAATAGATCAATAAAATATCATAGTTAATCCTATAAATACATTTTAAAATATCATTATTTATCATATAAATAGAACCACATATTTTTACAATAAAATTTCGTGAATGCTATGATTTAATGAAAATTATTAATTTATCCCATTAACCCAAATTGAAGTCGACAAGATTTATCACATAAAAAATTATTGATTTATCAGAGTATTAACTTAAAACAGTTGTAATGCAGTGCATTCGAATAAAAATTATCATGGACCTCATAACCAGTCGAAGAAAGTTTCGACCAAACTGAATTTCAGACCAAATATATAACCCACAAAAACTTAACAAGTGTACACAGCAGCATAATCAATTTTCTAGTATTGAGATCTAAAACATGAAATAGGAATGAAACATGAAAAATAATGAGTAATTTTGTTAGAGAGGCAATAAGAAATAAATATAAAGGGCTTTCACAATCAGAATCACCACCAGCAAAGTGGCTAACCAACACCACTCTTTTGGACCAATCGTCGGCAGACGCCCACTCTCAACGCCCCATTAATTCTCACGCCTAATTAACAATAATAATAACACAAATCATTAGAAACCTTCAACTCTTATTATTATTATTATTTTTTTAAGACTCTAAAACACATTTTTTCAAGGACAAAACAATGTAAGCCAGATTATGAGCCAACGGATTCCCATTTCTGAAAATCACCTGACAGCTAGACACTTCAGCCCCACTACATACAGACTGGATATTATTTCCAAGGATATTAATTTTAGTAACTTTCAGTGTGTAGATGTTGGCATCCACATTCAATCAGCATTCATAGCATCCACTTCCACAAAATGTACCTGCAATAATCCACCTCTCAGAGCCACCAGGGGGAATGACATCCTTTAACAGGCATCCTTCAACTCTTATTTGATTCAGCGTTATAAAAGAGAAAGCAAAATACCCATCAAAAAGATCAAACATTCATAGCTTCTTGATTCATCTTTTAATCTTGGATTCTCCAACCATATTAGTATTATACCAGTTTTTCCCATACAAAAATAAGAAGAAAAATATATATATATTTACAAAGTCATTACACAACCAAAAAAACACCCCCACCCCACCTGCTCCTCCTCCTATTCTATGACTCTTGCAATTCGCTATTGTTACACAAAACATCATACACTTTATAATTCCCATCATCTTCAACGGGGGGTTGATGCGTAGTGTAGTGGGCAGGCCACTTCGGCCTCTTCCAATACCACCTGTAAAAAGTTGACTCAGCATTGCAAACTTCATAATAATAATTAGAAAAAACAAACAAGACAACTAGTAATTAACTCACCAAAAAATAGAGATCAGTCACGGAAAATGACAGAATCAGCGATTTTCATCAAGGGTTTCAAACAATCAGGCGAGAATTTGCGGGCAAACAAATAGGATTCGGAGTTGTTAGAGAGTCTCAATTGATGAATGAGCTGCGGAGAAACTTCGAAAGGACGATAAGTGTAAGGATGGCCGTTAATTGTACCAGTCCAATTAACCTTTGTGAGTGTGTAATGAGTACACCCAGCTGGATCTGTCATTGACAAAAGTGTTGGAAAATAATGCTCTTCTGGGTAACACTCGTCGGCCCTGTAACACGGCTTCTTGAATTTCCTCCATAGCGTCCTGTCCTTGATGACAAGAACGGCGTGCTTACGTGTCAACACGAAGAATTGTGATCCTACTCTGAATTTCTCGAATGGGACTTCTGGCATCATCGCGTACCTACCACGCGCTACATACCTCTTCCATAGCCTCTTGTCTCTTGACATTATCTCGATGAAGCTCTTGTACTTGAGTCGGATTCCGGATGTTGTGATGGTGGAGGAGTGGTCGAAGGTGGTGGATGCGATGAGGGAGTGATAGGAGTACTTGAAGGAGTGGAGAGGGATGCAATGCTGCGAGATGAGAGCGAAGAAGGCATTGGCGGGGTCGTCGAGGAGGGCGGTGGCCATGAGACGACGCGCAGCCGAGACGAGTGTGGGGGACGCGCGGTAGGTGCGTTTGGAGATGATGAAGTTTTCGGAGTTGAAGACGCCTCCCGGAGTGGAGACGTTGACGGTGGGATCGGCGTGAATGTAGATGTTGTAGAGGCGGCTGTCAGATTTGTGGAAGAAGCGGTTCCAGAGAGGCGCGAAGTGGAGGTCGGAGTTGGTGAGGAAGAGGAAGGCGATCTTCAACCTCGGGTGGGAGGAGGCCAGATGCGAGAGGGAGACGGAGGAGGAGGAGGAGGAGGCTCTGTTGAAGAGAGAGAGGTCGTGGAGTTCGTCGGCGGCGGAGATCGGAGGGAGTGGATCGCTTGGGAGGAGGATGCGTGGGGCCAGAAGGAAAAGGATCGGTAAACATAGCAGAAGACAGAACGATAGAATGAATGGGTTCGACAACATCATAATTCGGTGACTGAGACGACCTATTTTCAATTATTAGGGTTAGAGTTAGGGTTAGGGTTTGGAGAGATGGAGAAGTGGCGGAGTGAGAGAGAGAAATGAGAAGGAAACGAGAGAGAAAGACAGAGAGAGAGAGAGAGAGAATTTATGAGGTTCAACCAACTTCTTGCAAGTTGCAACCAGATCTTAGTTACGACTGTCTAGCGGACCAACGGGATTCCCATTTCAAAGCTGTGTTCATACATAACCAATTCTACTCCAATTCATTTACCATTTTCAACCGTTTCATATTTTTTTTTTATATATTTATTTATTTTTAAATCGACACCAAATCAATTAGAGAATTAATTGGAGTTACGTCGAAAAATATGAAGTTAAACATTAAAAAATTGACATTTGTGTGAAGATTAAATACTAAAAAAATTGACCAATGGTCACACATATATTAGAATATACTAAGATCATACATTATTTGGACAATCGACAAACATAATATATGAGGATCAAACATTAAAAGGTTGATATTGAACAAATCAAAGTTTTATCGGAACACAATAAGATCAAACACTAATTAATTCTTGAGACATACTACTATCAAGCATTACTTAATAATATATTAAGATCTAACATTATTTGCACCTGAATATATGAACCGAAGCGAACTACTCTCACATCAATGATAACTTATGTTTGATGGAAATTTAATCCTAACGTCTTAGAGGATGAGAAGGTATACGGTTATCTCTTTGTTAAAAGGTGGTGTACTTTATAATTTTACATTTATTGATTAACACCTGTTTATATAACACCAAATATTTTCAATTTGAGTAATTTACTAAAACAAACAGTAAGTATTTATTTTATGTACTACCATATTAAATTAAGTATTTATTTCGTGTACTACCATATTAAATTTCTATTCTATATTTACACAAGCAGTTGCTTCACAAAAATTATTATTATTATGATTTTTTTAAATTAAATTTAAGATACATCTTTTTTCAGCTTACCTGCCCATTAAGGCATCGACAACCATACATTTAAGTTGTTTTTGTCTTTTTAGAAAAATACACTTGGCAGTTCCTTAAAATTCCCCAAGAAATGTTTTAAAGCGTTGACCCTCTCAATGTAACTGAAAGCACATATCGGTGTATCATATATATTTATTTATTATATTAATCCATCAAATTTTACGTTTTTAACTATGTACATTCAATATTCGATTCTCCAATAGCAATTAATTTCAACTAAAAAAACCATAAATTGTGTAAAATTATATCACAACTAACAAGAATGTTCAACTTCACAGAATAAAGTGGACAACATCATAATTAGACTTGTATAAAACTCATTAAACTACATAGATTTAACATACTAAAACTGGATAACATTGCACTATCTGAACTGATAGAATTGATTGAAGTATGATCTCAACCTCAAATTTTTCCAGAAACATTTAAATAATAGTTTCAACAAGCTGAACAATACCGGTAAATAAGTCACGTACATCAAACCAACCATATACTTCTCCGGCAAAAAAATAATCTACGAATCGTCAATTAGGATATGGGGAAACTTCATTTTAGTCCCTAAGGTTTGGTGAAATATCAAAATTTTAAACATCTATTGGAAACAGCTTTTTTTAATCCCTAACTTTTCTAAAACTCTTCAAAATAATCCAATCTGTTAGTCAATTAACGATCAATAGTAACAGAAGGCTTGGATGAAAAGGGTAAAATGGTCTTTTCATATAAGATGCTAAGATTGTAACACGTGGACGACTGAGATTTTAATCCTATAAAACATTTAAAATAATTTAAAAAATTGAAAATTATCTATAAAAAAATTCGAAAAACTGAAAAAAAAAATTTGGCAACCCTTTTTTAAAAAAATCTGGATTCAAACAGATGGTTTGAACCAGAATATGTAAATCCAAATCCTTAAAAAAATTTGCCAAAAAATACAAAAACAAAACACTCAACAGATTGATCAAACCATAAATCTTAACAAACACTCAACATATTCATCAAACCACAATTATCAACCCCAAACACCAACTGTCAAACCCCAACATCAACAAAAAAACTAACCACAAACATCAACCACAAACGCTAGAGATCAACCCAGAACCAGTCTTTGGTTCTGGGTTCGATCAACCCAGAACCAGTGACACTGGTTCTGGTATCGAACCCAGAACTAGAGTCTGGTTTTGGGTTCGACCCAGAACCAGAGAGGTCTCTGGTTCTGGGATGGTGGAACCCAAAACCACCGAACCCAGAACCAGCGACAGTTCTGGGTTCCATCGAACCCAGAACCAGATCTGGTTCTGAGTTCGATCTGGTTCTAGGTAACCCAGAACCAACGAAAAAGATAATGATCGTAAAAAGAGAGGAAAGGAAGAAGAAGAAGAAGAAGAGAGGAGAGAATGGAAGAGATGAAGAAGAAAAGAGAGAAAAAGATGATGTAGAGAAAAAAAGAGAGAAAAATGATGTGATGATTTTTTATTTATTTATTATTATTAATTATTTTTCTTTTTTTAATTAAATAAAAAACTTTTGATTATATATTAATTTAATTATTTTTAATATTTTTATTTAATTAGGGGTAAAACCAAACTTAGGGGCAAATGAGTCATTTTGCTTTTTCCATCTCTTTTAATTGACGGTTTGGATTATTTTGAAGAGTTTTGGAAAAATTAGGGATTAAAAGAGCTGTTTCCAATAGATGTTTAAAATTTTGATATTTCGCCAAACCTTAGGGACTAAAATGAAGTTTCCCCTTAGGATATTCATAATGGGAAAGTTAATCTATCTAATCGATAATAACTCGTATAGAATAAAAGAAAAGAACCTTCTATCTATCATACCAACGCTCAATAATCAAACTTTTTCTTTTTGTCCTTGACCGAAAAGGAATCAAGGTATCGTCTACCCGTTTGATCCAGACCTCCAAAATTTAATATATCTCATATCTCCAGCAGTTGAAATAAAAAATAAATTAAACAGAATAGGCACCTGAGACTGCCCTGAAACCAACACAAATTAGAATCATAATTAACCCTTCAAGATTAGTATAAGTTCAAACTCTAATTATCTTTTGATCCCCAATTTCAGAAACGATCACACAAGATGAATAAAAAATACATTATCTTGTACATAATTCAATTCACTAAGTAGTAAATACTAAGCAGTTACAGATTACAAATTCCGTCTACCCGGCTTTTCATGTGTAAATCAAAAGCGTACAATGGACAAACAAAATATAATTTAAAAAACAAAACCCAGAAAAGACAATATTATGAAGGACTGCTCTGAAAATCATACATTTGAAAAATAAATAACACGTAATCACATAATTAACAACAAGAAGAAAGACAACTACAACAGTTTCATCGAACCTGATCTTATTCTGTAACAAGCCGAGCCAATCTCTGCAACCCTACCATTCAGAAACCAGTTCTACCACGGCCAAACCACCAATCTCTGGACAGAATAATAAGCAACATGGTTGCATCTCCTCAAAGAAAACAAGTATCCGCAGTTGCCTAACCTCACAATATGACTATACTTATATACATACAGAAACAGGAGCACCTGCACTGTTAACCACCTCCCCTTATAAGGGATTCATATAGCTACAGATCAACATACTGTGTAATAGATTTGGTTGGTTTTGAATCTCCCTTTCCATTAATCTTGGATTTATTATTGATGGGCTTATTAGAGCCAGGTGTCACTTTAGCAGCAGTTCTACCAACCCTGGCTGTCTGAGTGCCAGGACCCCCAGCTGTGCAAACCAAGTGAAGCATTAATAAAATACTTAAAGAGTTAATATATCATCAGAAACTATCCGTATAACATACTTGCCATATTATCACCACCATAAAAAGTAGAGATACTCTATATCCTTGTTCCAAGCAAGTACTTGGGTAATTGACAATCACGATATTAACTATTTGATCTAGAACTCTGTAAAGAACCTAGGAAAACTAAAATGATTATCAAACAGAAGGAAATATATAAATCAAATCATGCAATCATGCATTTGTTGTCCTAAATATTCAACAACCTGACACTAACATGCTAATGGATGCAGATCAAGATGGACCTCACTTGTTTGTGATGGAGAAGACCTTTAAAAAAGGGAAGCAAGATAATTTTTCTGGTTTCAAAACGCTCCTCCAAGTGAAGGATCATCAGGATTGAGCTACTTTAGTGCTGAACCAAATGAATATGAGAGAGAGAGAGAGAGAGAGAGAGAGAGAGGACCCACCACTATTAGGTAGAGACAAGCGCTTCTTTACTGGTTTATCTGATTGTGAGGATCTCTCTTTTGGATTGCTGTGGGATCTGGGACCAATACCAGCAGGTTTTGAGTTGGTTTCTTCAGTCAGATCTTCAAGAGCTGACTTAGACTTTGGCCTGGCGAGCTGTGTTGTAGATGCCTCTAGCATGCCTGCTGATAAACCAGGTGAAGTGGTACTCCCATCAGAATGTGATGGACCAGTTTTCTGACTTGACAGATTGGACTGAAGACTTGATGCGACTGGTTTTTTCCCCATAGATTTTATCTGAGATTTGGAGTCATTCTTAACTTCAGCTGATCCATCCTCCTTTATCATCACTCCATCTCTGAGGTTAATGTCCAGAAAGCGGTTTTCCCAAGGACGGACAGCCATCCATCTTTCCAACCAGTTCCAGCCCCAGCTGCTTTTATCTGGTTCAAATCCAGACGGAACAGACTGCTGCCTTGATCCTGCCTGCCACTGGAGGAACAAACATTGATGATAAGTTTCATGAGGAAGGTACGTTCTTAAACGAAAGCAGGCAATTGATCTACCAAATAGAAGTGGAACGTCCACAAACTCAAATAATAAAAAATTAGGTGTTGTCAGAAATTGACTGATAACAACAAACGTGTGTGTGTGTGTGTGACAGAAATAACTATTCAAATAGAAGCTGACTAAACATTGTAATAATGTGCATGTTCAACACTGCAGAATACTCATGGAAAAGATCTATCAAGTATGCATATAATATTATACCCTGCCTTGAAGACATCTATTATTCCATTCCTGAAAGTTAATTGCTTATATAAACACAAAAGTTTCTGTTTTTATAAACCTTAAATGGGAGTTTTTAAAATTTACCTGATGGGCCAGAGCATATGCCATGGCTCTCTCACGCTTAGCCGCAGCCTCCTGCCTCTTCAGCAACTTGGCTTGAATTTCTTCAACTGATCCTACACTGTCACACCACCCTTCCTGCATTAATTAGAGCCAGATGTACATGAAGCACTTAAAGACCCAACAGAATTCACATGGTATGAGACGTAAGCGAGTGAATGCAACATTTAATAGCCATTCAGGTATGATATTAGCAAGGTAGTGTACTTAAATGTAAAGTGATCATGATGAAATATTATTGTATAAATAGAAATTCAGTACCCCTCCTTTTACTAAAGATAAATTAACAACTACATATGCAATATTTTAACTGAAAATGTTGAATAGGTTCTATCTTTTAATCGGAACTATGACTACCATATTGTAATCAGGCATTCAGTCCTTCCAAATATCATTCAACTTGCCTCTAGACTGCCTAACATCATGTACATGCATACCACGTGAGATTGCTTACCTCAATTTCTCGAACACGAGCCTCATTTGCAAGTTGTTGTTGAAGTTTCTGTTGCACTGTTTGACTTTCCAATGCCAAACGAACACGCCTTGCTCGGACTCGAGCCTGAACTCTCACCAATGCTTGCATGCAGCGAAGAGTTATTGCAGCTTGTTTTCTAACAGCATGACCCCTGACCAGGGCTTGAAGTCTCACCAACCCTTTCAGTGCTCTCAAAGCTCTTCTAGCCTAATGAGTATGCCCAATAACCAATTACAGATTACAATTTTTAGGCAGAAGGAATTTAAAACCATACAAATAGAAAATATTAAATTGGAGATGGCAAAGATGCATAACCTGGCTCTCTGATAACTATCAATTACATAAGGAAGATAAATCATATTGTTCCAGAAAGAATGAGCCTACCAACCAAATATAGTGAAACACCTTTAGTTCACTTTTTCTGGAAGGTAATTAATAGGCTCTAGCTGGCAGCAGAAATATAAGGTTCAAATTTATATTAAGAACTCAACTCAAAGTAGTATGGAATTTGACGATCTGAGCATGGTATGAAATGAAGTTACTTAATCAGATTGGCACACATCAATAATAAAAGATCAAGTCTCCCCAACAGGAAAGCAGCAACCAAAACTTTTAGTTGTTTGCCTCACCTTACTCTTGGACAATTTGTCTAATTCTACTATAGGATCATATTTGTTTTCTTCCAACAAGCTTTGAGAGTTCATTTGCTAAAATTAATTTCGCATGTGCTACATTCTTGTTGGCTAATATTATTGTTGTCAGTATATAACACCATAGAGATTCTTTCAAGTTTCAACAATTCTTATATAGTTTGATAAATAGTCACACAGGATCACCGAGTTTGCTGTCATAGTGTGCTGGAAATAACTTATTGTGGTCTTACAATTGTCATCAATGATTAATGTTATGCAGTCACAATTGTCATCAATGATTAATGTTATGCAGTCAATCAGTTGCAGGTTGACTTCTTGTTCTAACATCTTAAAGTGGTTTTGTATATATAACCAAAGAGACTTAACCTGGTTAAGATACATGCTACTCCGTATCATCTCTAATTAGAAGAAAACATCAAGAACTAGCATAGCGTATGGCTTAAATATAAATAAGGCCCTAAATAAAGCAAAACAACTGCTATGAAGCCAACTGCAGTTAATTGCCAAGGCTTCACTAAACTAAGTTAAATTGAGGAAAATCTTTGACAGATAAAAAGAAGCAACCTTAATTGGCATCATCTAATTTATACCAGAATCGAATGGTGTAACTACTGCATTATAGCTTAACTAGTAGGGAGTCTTTTACATTTCATATGCATAGAGATACACTCAAGTCTTTAAGGTTAAGGAGCATCCACATTCAATACGAAATAGAAGATCCAGTTAATCTGCCTATAAAATATTATAGCATGTCTGTCTTTTATTACCTATTTCCTCAAAAAGGAGCCTTCATTTAAGATCCCCAAATGCATTTACATGTGTGTGTGTGTGTGTGTGTTGAACAGATAACATAATTCATATTGGTTGCTAATCAGATACAGCTAATTGATGCCAAAATGAAGTCAATACCAGAAATCCTCGGAAAGTTGTTTGGATGTGTGTTGCAGCCCAATCTTCTGTCAAATTTTGTTGATTATGAGCTGTACTTTGTACTTGAAGTGAACCTGAAGGAGAGCCAGTAGCATCTGCAACAGCATTTGCATTAGCATCTTCAATTGGAGTAGCATTCTGATCAAATTCATCTTGAAGTTTATCTGCATCAATCTCAACAGAATGCTTTCTTCTATGCCGAAACTTGCTTGTCTTCTGAGACAAAAGAAGAACAAAACAAATTAAAATAGAAGCATGTTTATGCTATTAACTATGGAGTAACTTACTTTAGGTCAAATTCCTTGGAGCTAGTATTAATACACCCAATGGCAAAAACCAGTTCAATTCTCAACAACAAATATGACAACCAGAATAGAATTCACCTAATTATATTAAACAGGAATATAGAGCAATTCTAATTCGTGAGGGAAAGAACAGACTAAGAGCCAAGGGCAATTATCTAATGCAGATGTATTCTATTAAAGACTCAAAATAAGCCCAGGGCTCAGCTACATAAGGTTGGCTAAAACAGGAGCTGAATATGTGTAACAAGGGAATAGCAAATAAAAAAAGGACCATTACTTCCACACTCATTGGAGTAAGACATGTAATATTGATACAACTACTAGCAGCTTCAGAAAGTTGAAATTATGTGAAGATAAATATTGAAAAGAAAGTTAATTATGCCCACATGTTCTTCCTTTTCAGAAGACGGTGACTTTTCTGATTTCTTCAAACCGACCAATGCCTTAATCCATTTTCCCGAGACACCCATGGTGCAAGTTACCAAAGCTCAACCAGAAATAGACCTACCAGAAGAGACAAAATGAGTAGAAAAGATTAGCTCATTAAGTACAAGCATACAGGAAACCAAATAGAAACTGGGGAGCATAAAAAAATTTGCTTCAAAACAATAATAATCAATCCAATGACATGTGCCGCCATGAATAGGATTACAAAAGTAATCTGTGATACAAATTAATTAACAAATAATGACCAAGTTTATACACTTATTTCGAGTGGTATAAGAAACAGAACCTCACTAGCTTTCTAGACTACGCTAAGGTATCAACCATGCACCAAGATCTATGGCCTAAAAAGCTCTGAGTCAGAGTTTTGTTGCTCACTGGCAGATTTGTGGTGGAAACCATCGATTTTTATAATTGCTAACCCACAGATTGGTCAAGTGTGATAGATTTGTCAATGGGTCAAATGGGATTGGAGATTGGTATCCCCATAGCCATACCAATTTTTCATCCATTCCTCTATACCCACCCAAATCCCCATTTGGGGGAAATGAAGACGGGGTATTTAGGGATGGATGCCCCATACCCATACTCATTACCCATTTCCCTATTTGACCACATTTGACCAAAAAACTTGAAAAGTTAAAAGGAATAATAAAATTCATAAAATCAAATGTATATAAATAAAAACATAATTCACTAAATAATCCCATCAACACACCGAATCCACAAAAAACACTAAAAAAAAAAAAAATCTCATAATTCCTTACGACATAATTTTATATAAGTCATAACTCATGATAAAACATAAAAGTTCAAAAAACAAAATCTAAACTATTACATATGGTAATTTGAAGACAATCTCAAGTTCTCAACTCCAAAGCTTCAACTTTATTAATGTAATATATATATAATTTTTATTTATCTATTAGAAACTAATTTGGAGGAAATGGGCATGGCGATGGCTTCCCCAATTTACATACCCATTTGCCAATGGGTATTAATTTTACCCCCAAACCCAAACCCAAAAATATTCAAAAAGTTGCTACCAAATGGGTATGGATACCCGGGTAATTTTTTACATCCTTAAAAGTAATCAAGAGTGCTAATATTGCCACCCAATGATATAATTTATAAATCCAATTCTTAAGCACACTCACCATTAAATTTTATAAATAAATTATACTATAAGCGCATCTAATGAAGTAATCCCAATAATAACCTCATGAAAATAAATTCATATGTTTACTAAAACTAAAAGCAATCAATTGGATATTAGTACATCCAATTTTAAGTTTGAATAACATTTTAGAGACATTCTCTTTGTTACTATTTTATATAAAAACTTGAATTCTAACTCAATCACTTTGTGTCACAAGACTGATATGCTCATCAGTTATAGATCAAAATTGATTAGTTGATGTGAATGCAGGTCTATTATGCTTTTCTATTTGATTGACGACATCAACACTACAACAAAAATATCGGTCATCTTCGAAGAAATAACAAGAGTGAAAGTCAAAATGTATAAAACAACATAAATATTTCATTCTACAGGACTGGATGGTCAAGCGATACTGACAAACTAATAACTGCAGAATGAAAATAAGATGTGTACAAGTAGAATTATGAGCAGTTCCCTCTACACAAAGATCACAAGATACAGGACAAATGGTTTGAAGGAAGCTCAAAGGCTAGAGCAAATATTGCATGCCAAAAAATGACAAGAAACAACTTGCAGAAGAGATATGTTCATTGTTGTTAAACAAGGGCAAAATCGGTGCATTCTTAGGCAATTCCAATTACTTACCAAGGAAATGGCTACCAATTTGTCTTATATTACTTCTCATCTTTTGTAACTAATTGTAAACCGTTAAAAAAACATTATATTTCCTGTGCTATGAAGTAGTTGTTTTATTTAGTTCGCTAATTTTATATCATTTTACATTAGTAAAAGATTAATACTACTTGACCCAAACGTTCTGCCCAAAAGATTAATACTACTTGACCCAAACGTTCTGCCCAAAAACTCATTCCAATTGATGCAACAAGTGATTGTAACTATCACATCATCGTATAATCTAAATGATAGTTATAAATAACTTTTCACATCAATTTGCATAAGTTTCAAGGCAGAACTGAAAGCGTCATGCCATGTAATATTGCTCTTGCTCACATCAATCAAGTGGTTTAGATTGTTAGTAAATCTTAAATAATTTAAGTAATTCCCTAGTGTTAACGCTCGATGGAAGTTACAAGTTTGAGGAAGCTTATTCTGTCTTCCCATTAGGCAGGCTATGCAAAAAATGTTTTAGCACTCACTCTATTCACCCAACTCCGAGTTTAAGCAGAATCTATCCATTTCGCTCAAATTTCAAAAGCCACTAACATTCCAATTTTTGTGTATAAAGTAAAGCCATAGACATATAGACTTGGATAAGCACGACTAAAATCTTTTTCACGTTGATATGCATCATCATCCTCATCATCATCATCATTGTCTAAGAATTTCCTAAATAAAATTGATATGAATGGAAAATATTTGCCGACATTGAATTGAATAGTGAAATGGCAAACATGGGTCCATGAAAGTAGAGAGGAAAAATAAAGAAAACGAAGTGATGGTTTTACAAACACAAACCTGTCAATATTACTTAGAAGGAGTCGAGAACACCAACTTCCTCCACATTCCCTTCAAACCACGCCTCTAAAGCAATAAATTTCATAAACAAACCGTCATTAATAGCAGAGCCGACCGGTCTTCAAACGACATTCGCAATAAATCACACTAATTCTTAACAACGACACATTAAGCCGCAGAGAAGACAGATCCCAAATTCAAGTGCACGCTAAACCTATCAAAAGCCAGAGTGTCAAAACAAGAAGAAAAAGTAGATCTCGAAAGTCTAAATTCACTTAGGAAAAAGTAAATGGTGTAGTTGGTGAAAGCGAACAAAGCGAGGATGTGTGTGTGAGAAAGAGAGAGAGAGAGATACCTTTTGAGCCGTTGATCTATCGATCAGTCAACAAAGTCATCACCAATTCAAATTGCGAGAATGATAGAATAGACGGGTTAGATAACATTATAATTCGAAATCGAGGATAGGGTTAAGGTTCGGAGAGCGATGGAGGAAGTGGAAGAGTGAGCGAGAGAAGAAGAAGAAGTGGAAATGAGTGAGAGATACTAAGGTTCAACTCTTTGCAAGTTGCAACCTGATCCTAGTTACCACTTAACGGACCAACATGATTACCATTCCAATCTCTTTCCATTCCCGTTTCCACTGCTACTCATTTACCTTTTTAACGGTTTCTGCCTTAATTTTTCTTAGTTTTATTTAAGTAATGCCGTACTACCAAAACTTTACCTAGATCTAATTATTACGTTATCCTAAAATTAGTATGGAAGTTATAAATAGTTTTGTTATATCATTTTTGGACAAAATTTTTAAATAATTATTTTATAAATGTAGTATTATTCTTTCTTTCTTTGTTTTTTAGGGTTTATTTGGAAAACTTAAATATTTATTCCAACAAATGAGAAACAATATGTCAAAATTAAATACTATTCATGCGGTTTGGATGTTTATTCTCATAAATACGAGATGGATTAGAGGTCTATTAAGATTTATCAATGCAGGAAAATAGTTGCACAACATAACCCATTTATATATATCTACTCACATGAATGGAAAATAACTAATTCTATATAAGAAATAATGTATATTTAATGGAAATTGAATTTTAATCTCTTGGAGGATGGAAAGATACCGTTTTATTTTTTTAAGTCAATTTTTTTTTGTTGGTTTAGCATAACCACAATACATATAAGTTGTTTTTATTTATTTATTTTTTTAAAAAAGGTGCCTTACATTTTGTTTTTAAAATTCTCTACCAAATGGTTTGAGCTTGTTAACCCCTCCCAAAATCACTAAGACCATGTTTGGAGCACTAAATTGGACTGAGATTGGCTTAATTTTAGTCCAATCCAACGTTTCACAATTAATCCCACAACTGTGGTATTAATTAAACTCACTCTCAATTAATCATCCCATAGTTGTGAAACAGTTACAAAAAAAAAAAACCTAAAAAAAAAAACAAAAAACAATCAGACCGACCTTCTTCACCAATGCCTCTGTCACCGTACTCAAACCGTTGATGGCCTTCTCATCTGCCGCGACGATGCCGTCCCACCTTTCGATCATTTTGCTTTCTTCGCTAATCAGATGTCTACTCGTTGCCTATCAATCCTCCGGCTCTACTCCTCATCAAGTCGTGGACCAACTGGCTCACTAGTCAGAAAGTCAGCGTTGGTTTGAAGCCGGCTATCCAAAAGAAGGTGTGCTCAACAATAGTGAACTACAGAGGAGAAAATGGGTCTTGGTGCGTGAGATGAAAACAAGCGAGGTGCGACCACCATGATTGTGGTAGGTGAGCTTGAAGACTATGGTAGATGAAGAGGGCATTTCTAGTGACCGGAAATGGAAAATAAGAATAGAGAAGTTGTGGCGATGGTTGGATTTAAGGACAAGATATGTTGCAAGGCCAACCGTTTGATTTTTTTTTTTTTTTTTTGAAATCCAAACCATTTGATATTACTTATATTTAAATATTAAATTTATTTTTTCTATTGAATCTCATGCTATACCAAACAATACAATGTATTATTTTTAATCTTATCTCAACTGTACCAAACATATCATAGTATTAATTAATTAAATCTTATCTAACCCAATTCCTTAAAAATAATCCAATCCAATCTTATGCACTAAATAGAGTCTAAAAGCACATATGTACGCTACAATCCCACAAAAATGCGAGTTATATAGCATATAAGTGTATCATATTAAAATTTTGCCTTTTTATTAACTATATACATTTGATATTCAATTCACCAATCATAATTAGTTTCAACTCAAAAGAAAACCCATAAATTATACATTAAAATATCGCAATGTTCAACTTCACAAAATAAAATAAAACTGATACTGAGCCACATAGATTTAACACACTTAACATGGATAACACTGGACCGTCTGCACTGACAAAATTGATTGAAGTATATGATCTCCGCCTCAATTTTTCCTTAAATTAAATATTAACTACAAGTTACAACAGGCTTAACAGTACCTGTAAAAACAATTCACACACATCAAACCAACTATATATTTGTCCGGAAAAAATAATCTATAAATTCTCGATGAGGTTATTCATGATGGGAATCTTAATTTAATCGATATTAACCCCTATAAAATAAAAGAGCCTTCTCTCCGTTATACCAACGCTCAATGATCTAACTTTTTCTTTTTGTCCTTGACCGAAAAGGGACCCAAGTGTCGACTTCCCTGAAACCGACACAATTAGAATCGCGATGAACCCTTCAAGATTTAGTATAGTTCAAACTCCAATTATCTTTTGATCCCCAATTCATAATAACAGATCTCACAAAATAAACCAAAAATGTATTAACTTGTACATAATTCAATCCACTAAATAGTTAATACTATGCAATTGCTGATTACAAATTCCATAATCGATACAAAGAAAAAATAATCTTTTTTGTGCCACTTCAGACGTATATATTGGTAAAAATAATATATGTGTGTAAGAAGTGAAAAACAGGTTTGACTTTATTATTGGTTTGGGTAAACTTATCCAATAAGAAATTTCAATAATTACTATTGGATTGATTGTAACTTGTAAGATACTAAAATTCATTAATAACCACATTTATAGAGTTGTTATTGAAGAAACTAGTTTGAGTAATCTTACTTGAACCAATAAATTAGTAAAATCTATGAAAAACATAATTTTTTTAAAAATTAATAAATATCTTTTGGCGATAAATTATTCATAAATTATTTGTTTATTGATAAATTAATAAATTATTTACTTATCTCTTTTTTTTTTTGTCGGGAAATAAATTATTCACTTATCAATAGATAATTACCTCTCCAAACTAATAATTTTACCTAGTCCAAAAATGTTATTTTATAGGTGTTTCAATGTAACACAAATTAAGTGGCATTTAATGTAATAATTCCCATTGCGAATGTTATACTGTTTGTGCTTTTCATGATATAAAATGCTTAAATCTAACAACAATTTGATAAAAAAAAGTTATTACGGAAACAATTTTTATCTTGAAAACACCATGTTACAAACCGTTTATTCCTTTTTTTTTTTTTTCCCAATGTATTAACTGCAACATGGCAGCCATATAGGCTTTTAGAATTTTGGCAGCTCTACATGAAATTCGCACCATGTGTAATGGTTAAACCTAAGTTGAAATGGATGACATACGTATTTAAGTAATATACAATGTTTGTATAGCTACAGGAGTAGGTGTAATAATGGGCAGACTTTATTTTCTAAAAATTCGTTCCCTATTAAATCACCTTGTTTAATAACAGAATTTGTTTTTCTTATTCTCTCCTCAATATCTATCTCACATCCATCTCACATCTACTTCTTGAGATGTTTCAACCCACTCGCAAGGTTTCTACCACATTAGAACCAATAAAAACATAGAAACAAAAAATATTTTTAAATTAGTACAAATTCAATAGAAGTGAAAGAGATACCCAATTAACTAGTGTAACGAATATGTGTATTTTAATTGTACTTTGTCTACTCTATAAAACTACATAGTTTTATTTTTATTAATTGTTTGAAAAAAATAAAAAGATAATAAATATATGTTAAGTAGGATGGATGCGGGGTAAGGGGTATAAAACTCGTGCCTACCACACACCGACCGTGGGGTTTGTCCCCATCTCTGTCCCTCGAGTGTGAGTCCTCACGATGGGGCCTCTGTCCCTATGATTGTTAGTCATTGAATTCCAGACAATTATAAAGTCAAAAGTTTAAGAATTTTGAAAGATTAAAAGTCAAGAAAAAGTAATTACTTCTCATAACTACCCCTTAACGTTACAATAGCAAGTTAATATTTTTCGTGAGCATAATGTGATAGCAACTAAAATCATATTTTCAAAAAGTGAAAACTACTTAAGATTGAACTTAAAAATAAAGTTACACTCAACATATATAACATCTCAAAAAACATGTGGTTATATATCTCTCCAATCTTAATGAGGTTAAGAGTTTAATTTTCACTAATCTATCATGTTCTAAGTACTCGTTTGATATCAGTGTTGAAAGGATATGTTAAAAAGGGTTGCACTCAAACAATTAATATTAATAAAAGCATTCGTGAGAGAAAGAATTTATTGAACGAATGGGGAAAAGGGTTAATACAAAATCACAACGGGTGCAGGGGGGTGAATGATGAGTGTTAATTAATATATATGTCAAAACATTAATTGTTTGGGGCTTTCACTTAAAGATTGTAGGGTGGTGGCTTTGGCATGTTAGCAACAACACCGCAGAGCGGAGCATTGTCGGGAAGGTTGTACTCTTCCTTGAGAGATCTTCTCGGAGAGTAAACACTAACATAGAGTTGTTGGCCCAAATAAGTCCTCTCAGGTAGCTCCGATCTGAGGTTCCACATACCAGCATTGTCGAATGTCAATAGAATGGCGGCCCATGATTTTGGGAAGACTTGGACAGTGTGCCTGCTAACAGCGTCTTGGAGATTGTAGTGCTTCCTCTTCTCAGGAGTCCATTTTCCACCCTCTACGGCAACAGCAAAGAACGAGTAACCATCCAAGTTCCACGATTGGATTGTTTTCTCAGTGTTCTCGAATATGATTTCGACGAAGTCGTGGAAGGTCATGTTCTTAACATTGGTCTGCAATGAAACCGGTGACTTAGTAGTCTTTGGTGGCTCATCTCCCATCACATCGTATTTGAACACCTTCTCAGGAACTCCGTAGTATTCCGCAAGCTTTGGTGGAGTGGTGGGGTTGACGTGCGAAACACCGTTAAGGGCATAGCGAAGCTTGCCATCGACCTTGGAGGCAGTGTTAACAAGCTTGATTGTGCGAGTAACGTTGATTTCACCATAGTGATAGGAACCCTGAGGGTTTGGTCTAGCAGCACTGGCAGTCAAGTTCCAGCGGAGGGTACGGAATTGGTTTAGTGACCATGCCCATCCAACGGGAGGTTTTGGAAGGTCAGGTGATGCTGGGCCGTTGCCGTCAACGTAGCGGATTATGGCAGTTGACATCAGTGGCTCTCCCTTGAGAAATCTAGTGGAGGCAACCATGTAATAGTCCTTGGGAGTTTGATTAGCGGTGACAAGAACAGCAAAGCACTGCCCAACATGGATATCGAGAGACTCGTAAGCGTTTTGGACAAGATGGGAGCCCTCCATCTCGACCAACTTCATTGTGTGGCCTTGGATTCTGAAGTGAAGAGAGGTCCTGAGACCAGTGTTGCAGATTCTGTACTTGTAAGTCTTGCCAGCCTTCATGGTGAAAAGTGGGGCAGCCTTACCATCAGGCTTTTGGGATTTGCCATTGATGAGAACACCTTGTGGCTTACCAAGTTTACTACCACTGTCCAAGGTCTTCCTAAGCTCAGAGTGGCTCTTGGTGTACCAGTCATTGATGAGGACATAGTAGTCATCCTCCGGTTTATCATATGGAACTGGGATGACAGAACGACTATGAACATTGAGACCACCGAAGCCACCGGCAGCCCTGTGCAAAGCAATGGAAGGATAATACATGTAGGTACCAATCTGATCCTTCACCTGGAGGTGGTAAGTGTAATTGGTTCCAGGAGCAATAGGGCAATTGGTACCAAGAACACCATCCTGCCAAGAATTCTTCCTGTGCTGAATGCCGCTCCAGGTTAGAAGAAAAGGCTCGTCAATGTTGTTAAAGACATTCACGACAACATTGTTGTTGGTAGTGGAATTAATGGTAGGTCCAGGGAATTGGCCATTAATGAGAATGACTTGTTGGGGAACTCCCAAAGGAGAGACGGTTCCATAAGTGACGTTCCATGTGTAAAACAAATATGGATCTTCACCCTGCACTGTGAGTGCACCTGCTGTGAGACACAGCAGGAACACCAACACAGTTGCACCCATCTCTCTCAAACTCTTTTATTTTATTCTATTTTATTTTTTATTTAAACCCTTTCCTTATCGACAAACTTCTTCTCTCCCACACGGGCTCGAAGAAGACGCTTCTTCTACGAGTACCCGTGATTCCTACTCCCTCTATTTATACTTGGACCATTTCTGTTTCCTCCACATTTCACTTTCTCCTTGTTTTCCTCTCTTCCTCTCCTCACCACCTGAATATCCGGTCAAACTTCTTTTAAATTAGCTATTCTAATTTTATTTAAAACCGTCCACGACACTGCCTTTTTAGAGAGTGAGAAACAGAAACAGATTATTCTACTTTTTTTACGTGTGCTGCTTATTGCACACTCGTCCCAATATTCATCTTCATTTGTAGTATTTCAATTTTCTGAAGCTGGATAATATTCCTTGTCTAATATCAGATCACTGGTCGTTTTTTTCTTCTCCTTCAGATTCAAAATAAAAAAGAATGAGCTGCCACACGCTTCCAAACAGCTTTCCGAGGATTTTGGTGATTGACTTTCTCATCATGGCATCTATCAGCAACCAACATGAATTGTATAAATAATCTCTGTTTTACACAAAGATGGCCACGGTGATCTTAAAATGAAAAGGTTCGTCTTTAAGAAATATACAGGTGATAAAAGAGAGAGACAGGCTATAATATTTTGAAGGAGATTAATTAACCTGGATCCTCTATTTCGTATTGAATGCCGATGCTCCTTAAACTTTGTTAGTATTTGGAAACAATGATAGCAAAAGCAAAATTTCAAAGAAGAAAAACTATTAAGCAACTTTTTTATCTCTTTAATTGTTGATCTTGTATCGCCTGTTGTATTTGTATTTCTGGTGATTCGATAGAAATTACATGCATTTGTAATTATGTCAACCTTCAAGTTTGTTTACAACATTTTTTTAATGTTTGAAGTTTTTGAGCATCTTTCAACTTAATCCTTAGATGTTATTTTTTAATTAATACATCATGTATATATGTAAGTCGGCTAGTACGTACTAAGTCAACTTGCTAATTACTACAATCTTAATCTTCCAGTGGCTTTTGGAATTGTCCACCACTCGATTTCATCACTCCTTTTGATGGACATTCTGGTGAGTTCCAAATTCCTTAAGTTGCAAGTTATTTTTCGATCTTGCAATATTCGAGTTTTGTACCTTTGTCTTCACGACAATATATCGTACCTTTTTTATTTTCACCTCCACCAATTCACCATTTTAAGCTTGACTTATGTGTTATGATTTGATTGATGTTATGGTACTAATATCGCAAAAGATGCTTGCATTTCCATCCCTTTCTGCTTGACAAGTATAGTACTTGAGAATATTGTTCTATACCACTAAAAGTGTTGCTATATCTTTTAATTCTTCTATAGCTAGCAATAATCATTGGGTCATAGTTTCTAAGACCCAAACTAATATTAGCAACAAATCTTCAAGCGGACATGAGGTCAAATTTTATTTTCTGGGCAGATTCTGAAAGGCTAAAACGAATGAGGTTTTTCCTGTGCTAGCAGCCTCCGTTTAAAGTTAATTTTTTACCTGAAGTTGCTTAATATGTCTGTTTATATGTGTGAAATTTCAGCTTGGTTGGATACGTATGGAATTTATAAAAAATTATTTAAGTAAATAGTGTCAGTTCTGATATCTGAGGCAGAAAGATGTCATAATAAGTTTATTTTTCCCTACTCAAATTGAGTTATTATGTGATGAGATTGTGAGGGCATGTATTCTGAAATTTTATAGGTTTGTATGATTTTTGAGCTTGTAAAATATTGTTGATTCTTGTTTGTTGGAGGATTAGTAAATTCCTGCATGACATATATATGTTATTCGATGAAATTTCAGATAGTTTGAATTATGTTCATGGTTAATATAATTGTAAAATGATTTTGCGGTCGTTTTTAAATTTGAGGGCAGTGAATTATCTTTGCAATAGTTTTCAAATAATTTAGGTTTAAAAATTTATTAATGATTTTATTAAAAACTCAAGATTTTGCAAAACTCAAGCCCTTGCTAAACTTATGCATCGATTTTTAAATTATTTTTTCCTCAACTTTAAACTATCATTATCAAGTATCATGCCTCTATGATTCAAAAATGTTATCATTTTAATATGGTTATGAAAAATGTTTTGACTCATTGTTAGTAGTTATCATTTTTTAGCACATATATTTTATTATTTTAGTCGCATCACACAGATACTGATGATATTTTATTATTTTGGTTATGTCACATAAATACTTATAATATTCTCTTTAAATTTTGATCACATCACAAGGGTACTTATAACATTTTGTTATTTTTGACCGCGTCAAGTGAGTACTTGCGACACTAGGATACAAGCTAACTTTGTAAATATCATTATGTTATTATTTATTTTATACGGCATCCATTGCAAATGTTGAAGATGTTTAATTATGAGATACTGAATATTGGTTTTGAGATTTTGATTACATATCATAAAATTTTATATTTGATTTCTAAGGTAAGTACATTTGTATTAATATTATACATAAATTTACTTACCAATTTGACAACTCATCCCTCGTATCCATCATTTTACAGAGTAGATTATGCTTCTCAAATAATGAATATTAGTATTTTGAGTGACTAGATTGTCGAGTTTTGATGTTAATTTAATAGTAGTTTAAAGACATTTCTTTATTTGGCTTTGGAATTTGTAAGAATTGAAATTTTAGCAGACTGTATTTTGTTTTCAACTACTTAATTCTAGGACTTTTTTTTTTTTTTTTTTTGAAAGTTTAATTCTAGGACTTTTGTTTAGAGATTATATTTGGGAATCTTTGCTGACTACTTTTGAGTAAATTTATTTGGAAATTTTATGATTTAGTTTTGTGTAACATCCTATTTTCAGGTGTATCGGATTTGAGGTGTTACAAATCGGTATATCAGATTTGAGTTGTTACAAATCGGTATAAGTGCTTAGATTTAAAATTTTATGAACTTTTGAGGTTTTAGTTGTAGAATAATTGTTGGATATATGTAGGTTCTCAAAATCATATTTTGTGTATTGCAGTGGTAGTTATGGGTAAGAAGAAAGCAGATGGATGGCTATTAATCAATCGAGCTGAACATCATAATTTTTTTCCAAGAGAAAAATGTAACTATAATTGATTTTTCAATAGAAAAATATTCATAGTAGTTGATCCCGTGGCTTACAATTTTTCTTTTTTCAATATAACATCATAATTTATTTCCATCAAACAAATATTGTACATTTAGATTAATTTTGGAATATTATAATGCAAACATATCCCAAAATTACATTAAATACACCAATACAATTTTGTCAAGCAAAGTCAAAGAATTGCATAAATCTATATTCACCTACTTTAAAATAATTTTGACTTTTTGCTTTGCAATTTTATAGCGTGATTGCAAGCTTTTCAACCTTCTTGTTGGCTTCTTAATCAAGCTTTGCCCAACTTTAATTGTCTCCAGACATTCTTGAAGATGTAATCTTGACTAATCTTTCAATCTGAGATATAACTAGTCAATTTGCAAATAATAATAATAATAATAATAATGTCAAACAAAAGGCAACAAGTCACTTGGCAATGACAAATCCTAATAGCATAACTAACATGTCATTATTCATAGACCATTCATAAGATACATCCTTCTAATTTACAATGTTAATTCTCTTGTAGTTAGTAAAAAACTTATCTTTTGTTGTTTTGCTTATCTAATTGATTTTGCTTGAACTAATCTAAGTAATTTTATCTAAGCCAAACCAACAGAACAAACCACAGATATATCCAAACAAACCAGAAATAAGTTTGAGGGAGCAAAAAATGTAATGTTTTAGCACTCATTCTACTCATCCAACATTGTGCTTGGGCAGAATATATCCAATTTTACTCATTCAAAAGCCACTAACATTCTCATTTTTGTGTATTAAGTAAAGCCACAGATATATAGATTTTCATAAGCATGAATAAAAACTTTTTCAAGAACATATTTGTATACATTGAATTTAACAATGAAACAGCAAACAAGAGCCTGCACCACGTTCACAATTGGCCATCCATGAAAGTAGAGAAGAAGAACAAAGAAAATGAAGTGTTGATTTTTTTTTGGATTTTACAAACATAAAACTGTCAATATTACTTCGAAGGAGCTAAGAATATCAACTCCAAATTCCCTGCAAACCACACCTCTGTAGTAATGAATCATAAACAAACTGTTATTTATAGCAGAGCCAACTGTTGTTCAAACTACTTTTGCAATACATCATATTAATTAATTACGAACAAAGACAGATCTTGTAGACAAAATTCAAACGCACAATTAACATACCAAAACAAGACGAAGTAGATCTCGAAAATCTAAATTCACCTGAAACTGTGTAAGTGAAAATAAGCACATCTCGTGATATTAATACATCTATCAAATCAGGACTCACAAGTGAAGCTCAAAATGATGAATTGGTGGAGGTGAAAAGAACAGGTACCATTGTCCTGAAGACAGGAAAAAAAACAGGAATATTGCAATATCGAAAAATAGCTTGCAAGTTTCGAATTATGAAGCTTGATAGGAGTCACCACTCACCAGATTGTCCATCAAAAGGAGTATGAAATCAAGTGATGGACAATTCCAAAAGCCACTGGAAGATTGATTAATATTGTAGTAATTAGCAAGTCGAATTACAGGCCGACTTACACAAATACATGATGAATTAATTAAAAAATAAAAAATAAACAACAACAACAACAACAACTTCTATAAGGATTAAGTTGAAAGATGCTTAAGAAATTGAAACAGCAAAAAAAATGCTGTAAACGACCTTGATTGCCGACATAATTACAAGCCTTTAAATAGGCTACAAATGCATGTAATTTCTATCAAATCACCAGATATACAAATACAACAGGCAATGCAAGATTACCAATTAAATAGATAAAAAGTTGCCTAATAGTCAACTTTGATTTTCAAGAAAATAGTTGTTCGTTTTTCTTCTTTGAAATTTTGCTTTTGCTAGTTTCCCAAATACTAACAAAGTTTAAGGAGCATCGGCATTCAATACGAAATAGAAGATCCGGTTAATTAATCTCCTTCAAAATATTGTAGCCTGTCTCTCTCTTTTATCACCTGTATATTTCTTAAAGACGAACCTTTTCATTGTAAGATCACCGTGGCCATCTTTGTGTAAAACAGAGATTATTCATACAATTCATGTTGGTTGCTAATAGATGCCATGATGAGAAAGTCAATACCAAAATCCTCGGAAAGCTGTTTGGAAGCGTGTGGCAGCTCATTGTTTTTGATTTTGAGCTTGAAGTGAACCTGAAGTAGAAGAAAAAAAGGACCACTGATCTGATACTAGACAAGGAATATTATCCAGCTTCAGAAAATTGAAATACTACAAATGAAGATGAATATTGGGACGAGTGTGCAATAAGCAGCACACGTAAAAAAAGTAGAATAATCTGTTTCTGTTTCTCACTCTCTAAAAAGGCAGTGCCGTGGACGGTTTTAAATAAAATTAGAATAGCTAATTTAAAAGAAGTTTGACCGGATATTGAGGTGGTGAGGAGAGGAAGAGAGGAAAACAAGGAGAAAGTGAAATGTGGAGGAAACAGAAATGGTCCAAGTATAAATAGAGGGAGTAGGAATCACGGGTACTCGTAGAAGAAGCGTCTTCTTCGAGCCCGTGTGGGAGAGAAGAAGTTTGTCGATAAGGAAAGGGTTTAAATAAAAAATAAAATAAAATAAACTAGAAGAGTTTGAGAGAGATGGGTGCAACTGTGTTGGTGTTCCTGCTGTGTCTCACAGCAGGTGCACTCACAGTGCAGGGTGAAGATCCATATTTGTTTTACACATGGAACGTCACTTATGGAACCGTCTCTCCTTTGGGAGTTCCCCAACAAGTCATTCTCATTAATGGCCAATTCCCTGGACCTACCATTAATTCCACTACCAACAACAATGTTGTCGTGAATGTCTTTAACAACATTGACGAGCCTTTTCTTCTAACCTGGAGCGGCATTCAGCACAGGAAGAATTCTTGGCAGGATGGTGTTCTTGGTACCAATTGCCCTATTGCTCCTGGAACCAATTACACTTACCACCTCCAGGTGAAGGATCAGATCGGTACCTACATGTATTATCCTTCCATTGCTTTGCACAGGGCTGCCGGTGGCTTCGGTGGTCTCAATGTTCATAGTCGTTCTGTCATCCCAGTTCCATATGATAAACCGGAGGATGACTACTATGTCCTCATCAATGACTGGTACACCAAGAGCCACTCTGAGCTTAGGAAGACCTTGGACAGTGGTAGTAAACTTGGTAAGCCACAAGGTGTTCTCATCAATGGCAAATCCCAAAAGCCTGATGGTAAGGCTGCCCCACTTTTCACCATGAAGGCTGGCAAGACTTACAAGTACAGAATCTGCAACACTGGTCTCAGGACCTCTCTTCACTTCAGAATCCAAGGCCACACAATGAAGTTGGTCGAGATGGAGGGCTCCCATCTTGTCCAAAACGCTTACGAGTCTCTCGATATCCATGTTGGGCAGTGCTTTGCTGTTCTTGTCACCGCTAATCAAACTCCCAAGGACTATTACATGGTTGCCTCCACTAGATTTCTCAAGGGAGAGCCACTGATGTCAACTGCCATAATCCGCTACGTTGACGGCAACGGCCCAGCATCACCTGACCTTCCAAAACCTCCCGTTGGATGGGCATGGTCACTAAACCAATTCCGTACCCTCCGCTGGAACTTGACTGCCAGTGCTGCTAGACCAAACCCTCAGGGTTCCTATCACTATGGTGAAATCAACGTTACTCGCACAATCAAGCTTGTTAACACTGCCTCCAAGGTCGATGGCAAGCTTCGCTATGCCCTTAACGGTGTTTCGCACGTCAACCCCACCACTCCACCAAAGCTTGCCGAATACTACGAAGTTCCTGAGAAGGTGTTCAAATACGATGTGATGGGAGATGAGCCACCAAAGACTACTAACTCACCGGTTTCATTGCAGACCAATGTTAAGAACATGACCTTCCACGACTTCGTCGAAATCATCTTCGAGAACACCGAGAAAACAATCCAATCGTGGAACTTGGATGGTTACTCGTTCTTTGCTGTTGCCGTAGAGGGTGGAAAATGGACTCCTGAGAAGAGGAAGCACTACAATCTCCAAGACGCCGTTAGCAGGCACACTGTCCAAGTCTTCCCAAAATCATGGGCCGCCATTCTATTGACGTTCGACAATGCTGGTATGTGGAACCTCAGATCCGAGCTTCCTGAGAGGACTTATTTGGGCCAACAACTCTATATTAGTGTTTACTCTCCGAGAAGATCTCTCAAGGAAGAGTACAACCTTCCCGACAATGCTCCGCTCTGCGGTGTTGTTGCTAACATGCCAAAGCCACCACCCTACAATCTTTAAGTTAAAGCTCCAAACAATTAATGTTTTGACATATATACTAATTAACACTCATCATTCACCCCCATGCACCCGTTGTGATTTTGTATTAACCCTTTCCCCATTCGTTCAATAAATTCTTTCTCTCACGATGCTTTTATTAATATTAATTGTTTGAGTGCAACCCTTTTTAACGTATCCTTTCAACACTGATATCAAATGAGTAACATGACAAATGAGTGAAAATTAAACTCTCAACCTCATGTAGATTGGAGAGATACATAACCATATACGTCTTGAGATGTTATATATGTTGAGTACAACTTTATTTTTAAGTTCAATTTGAGTTGCTTTCATTTTTTGAAAATATGTTTTTAGTTACTATCATATTATATTCACGGAAAATATTAACTTGCTATTGTAATGTTAAAAGGTAGTTACGAGAAGTAACTATTTTCTCTTAACAAGTAATTATTTTCTCTTAACTTTTAATCTTTTAAAATTCTTAAACTTTTAGATTTTATAATTTTTTGGAATTCAATGGCTAACAATTAATCACAGGGATAGAGGTCCCATCGTGAGGACTCACACTCATGGGGCAGGGATGGGGACAAACCCCGCGGTCGGTGTGAGCTGGGCACGACCCGCATCTATCCTACCTAAAATATAATTATTATATTTTCGTTATCTATTTTTTTTCCTTTCAAGCAATTAATAAAAAATAAAACTATATAGTTTTATAAAATAGACAAATACAATTAAAATACATATTCGCTTTACAGTAGTTAATTGGCTATCTCTTTCACTTCTATTGAATTTATCCTAATTTAAAAATATTTTTTGTTTCTATGTTTTCATTGGTTCTAAAAGAAGTAGATTTGAGCTAGATACAGAGGAGAGAATAAGAAAAACAAATTCGGCCGGCTATTAAACAAATAGCATTATACATTTCAAATATTAATCTTACTTTGCACTTTTATATTTTTGTTACTGAATTTATTTGTTTAATTAGTTGCAAATTTATATTTATTTTTAGGATTTCGATATTTTATCCAACCATTAATCTTACCTATCAATTAAAGTTTTTAGATTAGCTTCAATAATCACTTTTATAATTAATTTAAGGGCTTCAATTAATGAATAGAGTTTGTGAATTGGGTAAGGTAGCCTTCATAGGACAATTTTCAACATTTTCATGACAAATGGCCTCGTAAGGGCCTTTAACATACTCACTGGTGGCTGTCAATGGGGAATTATGATGGTTACCATTACATCTCTTAATCCTGGACTATTATATCCATTCGCCATTGGATATATCTCTTTGTTAGAGTCATGTTTGTAAAGTGTGTGAAGTGCACCATCTTTGTGGTGCACCTTAGCACACCCAACCTTTGCATGTGGCCCATGCGTTTTGATCTATTCCATCACCTATTGTGTAGACAAACTAAAAAACAAGGTTCATTGGTTGTGTAAATTTACATCAATAGTATGAAATGGTTAAAAAACGAACCCACAAAATATATCAAATACAGATAATATCGTCTAATGTGGATTGATGACAATAAACGTTTATTCAGCTTGATAACATTGATCAGATTTGAATTGCTTAACACCGATTGTGGTATCTAAAAAAAAAAAACATATACTGATACATGTATGTATACCATAAATATATATTCATAGTTAAAAAGTTTGGCTGGGTTTGGTAGTTTAAAAAGAAAATGGCCACTCAGTTGATTTTTCGTAAGACAAATTAATGATGGTAACATTTAGGTTAGAGTAATAGTAGTTGTGACTGAGATGATGAGTTTGGGGAGGGACAGTGCTTGAGTGTGAAAGGGCGAAAAAAAGATCATAACTGAATGGATTTGATAGCTGATAGAGTATGGCCCATTGTGTAATCGTATTTGCCAACAACATGCATTTCCTTGAAGTTGGCAATAATTGAATAGGATGGTCAACAAAGAGCTTCATTTAATTTTTGTTTCAATATCGACTTGTAATTTGAATGCATAATCAGAGAATGTTGGACAAAGTGACATCTGACGAATTATTATATGCATTATTAAATAGACAACTAATAAGTTTGCACGCACACAGACCCTACTACTCATTTATCATCTAATTAAGGGATTTCTCTTGCACTAAAATAAGAATAAATTTTTAAACAACATCAAATAACCGAAGTGATTTATTATTATTATTATTATTATTAGTCACAAATTGTAGTTCATAAACAAAAGTAATTGTTTGTTAAACTATATATATATATATATATATAAGACCACAATTTGCGATTTACGTTTACAAACTATTGTCTTTGTTTGTAAACCGTAATTTACGAACGAGAATGGTGCTTATAAACTTTTTTCAATTCTTCGAAAACTCACACGTTTTCTAGTGTTATTCCACTCTATTTTCTGATTTTCTCTCGTATTAATTTTAAAGCTTATAAGGAGCAATTAAGTCATCTATACTATTTGTTTATATGTTCTCAACTTTGAGCCTTCCATTGTGATTGTGTTGCTCATAAATAATTGAGCTATTAAAAACTATAGCTAATACATAATAAATAAATAGTGTTTACTTAATTTGATTGTTTGATAAATAATACCTAATTAAGAAATGAAAGAAGTTTGTTTATGGGATCATGTTCATGTATATGATAATTAAATTCGGATAGCAGAGAGAACAATAACGCCATAGAAACAGGTTTTAAGAAGAAGATTGAAATCCGAAGAAGCCCGGGACTCAAAGCGATTGAAGAATTGATCAGAGAGATAGGGACCAAGGTGGGCCTCAACAATGGGCCTGAGTGTAGCACGGACCAGGTTGGCTTTGGCTCTACCATAGGAAACCGGATCCCTTATCCACTCTTTTTGCTTCTCCTCTGAATGCTCCACTATTTTCTTGTACTCTATTCTTTCTATCTCAAATCCACCGCATCTCTTTATTGCTGTTTCCACCTCCTCTATGCTCCTCATATATGCCGGAATATTGAACATGTCTCTTGTCTCCTCCTCTATCAATCCCTGTTTCATTTTCACTCCGTCAATTATTAATTATACTTTTTATCAGTTATTCACTAACCACGTCCCACCACCAACGCACTTGATCATTTCTCATCACTTAAATATATATGTTTTACATGGAGTGACAATACAAAGCTATAACTTAATAAGTCTTGTATATCTATATTTATATTGTGATGTGATGGCAGTTTCATGGTCGGTTTTAGTCTTAAATATTGTAAAATGGCTAGATATATAGTAACATTAAAGAGAGAGAGAGAGTAGTACCTCATTTAACAAGTCTTGCCAAGCTTGATCCATAGAAGTGGTAAATGGATGCTTAGCTTTTGATTCAGGATCACCTAACTGGTTTTCCGGAGGCTGAGATTCAGGTCTCCCTCCCATCAATATAAACAACACTCCTCCTGGTGCTATCTCCTCTTTTCTGCAACTGAGGAAGTCCTCAAGGTCCTTTTCTGATTGCTTTGCATATGCTTCAACTACTTCTTTCTTTGCCCCTTCAATCCATGCTCTTCCTTTGTTCCATGCTGCTGATTTTTTATCCAAAACCTCATCTGGTATCTGCTATATGGCTTCTTTCATTTTACTTTTCTTTTTATCACTATTGAACAAAACTAGCTTTATAATATTATATATTATAGCAATGAAATAGTAACCATATATATATATGTATATACCTTGGAGAGCCAGTGTAAGGCACTCAAGCTCACTGCAATATGGAGCTTTCCTCTAGGAAAGAGACGATGGTAGAAAGATCCAGGCACACCAGCAGCATAATACTGTCTTGTGCTGGTATGATCAGTATTATGATCTGACAACCCGGTAGTCAATGATTGGAACAAAGAATTAAAATCATTGGAGGGAAGATCAGAGAAAAAGACCTCAAATTCAGGCTGGAAACCACATTCCTTTAGGTAACGCAGCCTCAGTGTGTCCACAACCATGTCAATGGTGGCCAAGGTGTTGTAGCCAGTAGCACAACCCAAGTCAGCTATTCTTAGGGAAACACAGTACTCAGCCTTCTCCTGCTCCTCCTTGCTTTTGAAGAAAAGCTTCATGGATTGAATAGCAGTCAAAAGCAGTGGTTTGCACAAGGTGATGGCTGATGCTGTAGCTTGTGAGTTCTTTGCATAGCTACCATCACCATCCCCACCTTGCATACAAAGCACTCTCTGAAGACCTCCTTTAATCCATGTTTGCAACCCTAGGTTCTCTCTTCTACTCGCTGGTATGCTTGTGAAGGACTCCATATACATTTATATATATTCTCTTCTCTCCTGATAGACATGAAATGTTGTGTTGATGATTAACTAATGTATGTATATATATAGTGTATATATGTTGCCCTGCTTTAATTTGGTGTAGCCCCTTAAGGCATATCAAGGAAAGGAATATACTTGAGATGGTGATTGTCCCACAATATTAAGGCAAATATTGGAGCAACTTTCCTGTGTTTTGCCTATTCCTACATCAAATTTTGCTTCCCCTCTATGATTGATGTTAGTACTTTGCATAGAAATATCAAGTCATCATACTCAATTAATTTTAATTTGCACTTTTTTCTTTAGATATTTTTATATGTTGCTAACATCTGGTCTAGATTTCAGTAAATCACTATTTATTTGGGCTTTGAAAAAAAATCATTAGTAACTTTATTTATAAAAATTACAAAATATGTTTTATTTTGATGGAATATGCATGACAATATTGTTTAATATATTAAAATAAATAATAATATTATTATTTTTAATTATCAATTTTTGTATGCATGCTTTTAAAGCAGATATCAAATAAGGAAATCAACATATGTATAACTGAAAATGTGTATAATAGTGTTGCACTTAGTCATGTACATTTTTTTTAAACTTGTAGATACCAGTTTAGTACTCAAGCTAGTGGGGCCTAATAGTGTCGCTATATATATATATATATATGTATGAGTATATATATATAGATAGATAGATAGATATATAGCAGATAGGATCGGAATCCCTAAAATTTACACAATATGTTGCCTTTGAACTATAATGAATTGGATGATTAAAATGCACTTACACTATTAACTTCAATTTTACTTAAATACGTTACATAAATTTATCGTTCCCTCTTCTTTATTGCATTTACTTTTCTCTCTTATTTATTACATAAATGTATTAACATTAATTTCACTAGTTTGAAATTGATATTAATAAAATCAATTTGTATTAGCCTCCTCTAAAACTTTTATAATTTATTGACCTTTGGATTAGGATGAATTGGATGGTTCAAATGCAATCATACTATTAACTTCAATTATACTTAAATACGTTACATAAATTTATCGTTCCCTTTTCTTTATTGCATTTACTTTTTTCTCTTATTTATAACATAATTGTGTTAACATTAATTTCACTAGTTTGAAATTGATATTAATAAAATCAATTTGTTCCATAGAGGGTAGGATGGGCATCCTCTAAAACTTACATAATTTATTAACATTTGGATTATGATGAATTGGATGGTTGAAATACACTTATACTATTAACTTCAATTATATTTAAATACCTTACATAAATGTATTATCCTTCTCTCTTTATTATATTTACTTTTCTCTCTCTTGATTAATTATTAATATAAAGAATAACTATTTTATTTTTCTCTCCCACTATTGGTCTTTCTCTCTCATTTTTTTTTTCTACCGTCTATTTCTCAATTCAAAAATCCATAAGCGCCAGTTTATTCTAAAACCAGATTTTTCCATCATCCCCATTCCCCACCTTAACAAAGTAAAAACAAAAGTTACAGCAATTTATTTTATTATTTTATTAATTTATTATTTTTAACCCTAATATGTTTGAAAATCATTCTTGCAATTTATCAAAAAACATAGAAGGGTTTGTCAATTCAAGTGTCTTAACTTCTAATACAGAATATTTATTGTATTTTATTTTTTATATTTTGTTGTTTGTTTAGCTTTTCTTATAAAAGAATCCAATCCAAAAATTATTGTACCATAAAATGGCATGGACTAACAGGTCTATATATAATACAGAGTACAGCCTTGTTTTCGTGTGCTACGTTTTGTTCTGTTTAGGGTTATATTTTATCAGTCTAACTCAGTAGTGTTCAAGTTCGAACACTATATACACCGCTAGATTACTTCTCATCTAAACTATTATTCAAGTTTTTTCTTTAACCTATGTATAAACCTAATATTGTTATTTTTTGCTATTAATCTTCAATGTGAGGTTCACAAAAGAAATATAGAGTAATATTTTGATCAAAGAACAGTGTAGTGTAACTTGTTGTTCAAAACAATAGAAATTAATATGGTGATTTTTCTTTGTTTTAGCCAATGAAAAAATTGAAATGAATATTGAAAGAGAAAAATAAAGTTTGAATGAATACTTAGATCATAATTAATGAGAGGAAATGCATGGTTAATTTAAAAAACCATGAGAGAGATAGGGCAGTAATTGGAGAGAAAATATATATATAATTATTTTTTATATTAATAATGAGAGAGTAATTAAAGTAAATGGATGAAAGAAGAGAGAAGAGATAATACATTTATATGAAGTGTTTAAATATGATTGAAATTAATAGTATGAGTGCATTTTAGGCGCCATCTAACTCATCATAATCCAAAGGTCAACAAGCATGTTTATCTTGCATATAACTTAAGAAAGTGTTTGTAATTTAGACAGCATTGAACAATCATTTAAAACAAATGAAGAATGCCACGTATGATATGATGAAAATGTCATTGTTGTACCAACATAATCGTGATTGAGTTAACTTATAAAGAAATTTTTGTTAAATATATAACTGCAAGTCTATTAATTTAAGTAATTACTGAATTTAATGGATCATGAGATATTTTATGGTTATACAACACTAACAACACGATTTGAGAAGTCTCAACTTTGGGAAAATATCCCTCAATATCGTGTCCCCCCGCCGCCCCGACACCACCCCCACATCTCTCCACCGCACCCCCCCTCCCCCCGCTTTTTCCCTTTTTCTTGTTCTTGCTTCTTCATTTTTTCTCCCTTTTTTCTCCTTTTGATATATGAAATATGATATCATATCCATCCTGATAAATTGAGTATGGTTTGCAACATGTAAAATAAATTGCATATATATGCAACCAAATCATGAGCTAGCTAGAACTTCTTTTGGCCACAAGGACATTATAATCCAAAAAATAATATTAAATCCAAGTTAGTATCGACATTTCTATGGATAATTATTAATTAGACTTACAAAGATGAATGGGATTGCATACTGTGGTAGGCAGTTTTTGTTTTACCAACTTATAGAAGTTAGTGGTACTGCTGATTAATTAGAGTTTCTATCTTAACACAAACTATTATTGATGATTGTATAAAAACTTAATAGTAGTAACCACTAACCATGGATTAATAGTACTGTAGGATCCCCATCTATCATCATCAGCAGTCAATTGAAAAATCTTAGTATGGTAGAAGAGTATTCCAAAAGAACTGAACATGCATGGCTAAATTTTATACAAGGTTAAATTATATTAAAAGTAATAGCAAATTCTAAAGTTTGAAAGGTATCTTATAAAATCTTTGAGGAGGGGCCTATGGAATGTTGACAGCCTTTTTTGGTAGTGCAGGAAGTTTACGGCTTCTTGGGAACTAACTGCATTTGCAGCATTGAGGGACCCGAAATTCATAGATCCACAAATTATACTTTGCTTCTACCTGTCACAGCCAAATGATATCATTCTCATGCTCTTTCGAGACACATCGTTCTTTCTTTTTCACCTCCATTATTGCACAAGAAAATGGCAATGATCAAACATAATCTTTCCTTGAAAGCACTAGGATATTACAAGAATGGAAATAATTGTATATGGGGTTCATGCATGTTCACTGTATATATAGCTTGTTATTTTAAAGACTCAGCCGTATGATGCTCACAATCACACACGTATATATATGGCACTGCAGCATCAATAATGTGTACATGAAATTTCATTTTCAAGAAATTGAGATCAAGATCCTAATTGTAATAGCTAGGAAAAGCTGCTTGGGTATAATTTAATAATAAAAATAAATGTAGTTTTATTTATATTGCAGCATATTGAAAAGGTAGACAGAAAAACTTTAGTGTTTGATATGGATTTTTTTTTTTTTTTTTGATGATGTGTTTGATATGGATTTGGTAGAACATGAAAGAGGGTGGTCCAACTTGCCTTTAGGAAGTTAAAGAGTTGTCACAATCTATCTCGGTAAGTGGGGAAGACTAAGCATCATATAATAATAGTGTGGTCCGCCCAGAACCACCATCCACAATCCTCTCAAGAAAATGACCTATCCAGGTCGCTACAGTCAAGTAGTAGTAGTAACATTTATATACATGTGGGTGAGTATTGACCGGCTAATTGTAGAGTAGATGAGCATTTGCATTTTCGTAGATATTAGTTTCATCTATAAAATGAAATATATATATATATATATAGAGAGAGAGAGAGAGAGAGAAAAGAGAAAGGGACGATGAATTATATAATTTATTAAGTTGTGTTGGAAATAAAATAAAGTTGGTGGGATCACTTAGACTTGGGAGTTGGTACTAGAAGTTAGCTTAGACTTAGGAGGGGACTGATTGAGGAGGACCCCTACCTAGGTATAGTGGCAGGAGAGGAAGGCTTTTCAGAAATTGCATTGATAGGGCTCATGGGAAGTAACAGTCTGTCAAACACACAAACACAAGCGCAAGTTACAGGCCATGTCCGCACAAATTAGCAGAAACCCCACTTCATTGCTGACTTAAAAAGTGAAATCCAGTTTCATGATTGTCACCGTTTCTATGATGTGCTTTCTCTCCTCTCCATCATGCATCATTCACCTGAGAGTGTCAGTCAGACAACTCCTCTGAGTGGTTACTATCAGCATTGCTGTGATCCGTCTGGAACTCATCCCCACATCCGCCTTCCCCATCCTTTTCTACTTGCTTACTTATTCTTTTGAAATCATATCGTACTTTTGACCAGTTCACCTCATTTTTTAAATATTATATTTAAATTATTTTTTATCGATTTAAACTTTTAAATTCGATGATGATTAACTTGATATCAAAGTGATTAAATGTCTTTATTTCAAAATCTCTCTCTTTTCTTTATCTCAAATTTTTATTACATATATTATAATAATAAGTATCGTTTATTATATATCAAATATCTGTCATCTGTTCACGTTACAAGGGTAAGTCACGTTTCAATATCAAATTTTAAATACTATAATTTGATCATTTTCTATCGATTTAAATTGTTGGATCCGATGATAATTAACTATATTTATATATATTTTTTTAATTTTTATTTTAACTCTAACCACGCGTGGCTTGCGGTCCCTCATATTCATATATATATATATATATACATATATATATACACACATCAAGACTTTTCTTTTCTTTCCAGCAAGATAGATATTGAAAACTGCCTGTGTTATATTATTTAAATGTCTATATCAATCCCCTTTCTGTTTGTCATATCATATATTGCCACTTAATGTTTGATTGAGGGAGAATTTGATGTCAACTTTATATCTTTCCTTTTCGACTTTAGTTTCATATATTCAGACTGAAAAGGAATCTTGACATTGATTCTTCTTCCCTCCCTAACGCCATTATTATTTATTCAATTCTCTTCATTCTGTTTACACATGTACATACCGATTACCAAAACACACGGCTTTATCATGATCCACTTGTTCCATAAGAAACATGTGATGATGGCACTTGTCTATATTCCACTTCAACGGTCCATGACTAGCTTATTAGCACATGACTAGTTTATCTGCTAATGAACTAGTCATGTACTCATTTCTGTGTCAAAATCTCCAGTCAACTTTTAATAAAGTGATGACCCAAGTCACTGTAGCTGGCTAATTTGCATTTGGTGTTGTGCTGTAGTTCCAACACCGAAATTTAAATTTAGCACGTTGGCGTTGCTCTAAGCAACCTGAAATGGACCATACTTCCTTTTCTGCAGCTTAGTGCGAATGCCAAGAAACCACTTTTGTGCAGATAAGTCATGATCAAATCCCCTTCCTTGACCTCCTTGAGACGATGATGTTGATTCACATCTGCTTTGTACTTTGCAAAAGAAGCCTCTACATTTGCTCACACTCCAAAATGAATCTAGTTTCACCCCATTCCGATATGTATTCCTCCAAATGCCTATTAATTCCCCTATTTATAATTCTACATCTGTGCATAAAGGATCAAGAGAAAGAAATTTATCCATCAACTTGCTTTCGATCTAATCCCATGTAGTGATTAGTGGTTTTCCTGTCAGAATTCGCTTATTTTTTCTAGGTGTCTCCGATATGCTGCTACAAAATTTTCACTACCTTAAGTTGTATTTATTTTGTACATTCCATCGCTACAAATCTCAATTCCTATCATCAACCCAAGAAAAAAACATTCCTCTATGTTCTGGCCGCTCTTTAAAGTTGGAATGTCTATAATTTAGATCCCAGGAACCTTTTTCTGTCACCTACCTAAGCCGTTGGTAGATTTTGCATTTGTAGCACTGGTTCAAGGTCCGGTGTTCTAGACCATGAATCATCTCATCAGCCCCTAATCAATTATCTTGTTGCCATTAACCTGACAACACCTCCAATCTCCAAGCAAGTTCTGCTTTCTGGTTCTGCTGTGATCAGTAAATAGTCTCCTGTTGGTAGTAACGACTTCTGTTGTTATTACCCTCATCCTTTGATGACCCTTGGAAGGAATGGTTGTGCTCATTTTCGTCCTGCAATTGAATTAGGAAATTCTCAAAATTGACCAAAAACGATAAATTTGAGTTACTGCTATTATCTAAAAGAGCTTTCCTACACAAACTCAACATAGCAAGCAGACTGCAAATGAAAATTCATTCCAGAAGTTATTAAAATCTGAAATGCTATTTAAAATTGAAAGTAAAATTAAAATACAAAAGTGAAACTCAAAACGTTGAAATTTAAGATTTTTTTAGGATCTTTCTTTTACTAAAAGCTCAAGTTTTATCTCTCTCGTCCAAATAATCCAAGTGATATAATATAAGTTCAAATTCGACATCACTTCCCTTGAATAAGAATTTTTCGTTAATTTTTCATTTGTACTAAGTTTTTTATGAAAGTAATTTAAGTTTGAATGATACATAAAAAAGAAAAAATTTAATAATTTTCATCATTAATTTTATTTTGCGCAGATATATTATTACACTATTAAAAGCTTAGAATAAAAGAAAAAGTGAGAAAGAATCTTTGCTCCATCCTCTGAAAGTTTCCTACACCATTAATCCTTGCTGAAATCACCTGCAAAAAAGTCAGTGTGTCTGAGTTGTCTTGGATACGAACTACACATAAAGCTAATCAAAGTCACTTTGTTGTTCCTCAAAGTGCATGGCAAGAGTCCATATCAAGTTTACTTCAAATAGTTATTATCTAGCCACAAAATCATTACATCCTACTTTAAAAGAGCAACAACTGTTTGCCTCTGAAACTAGGCGTAACACATCAGGAATGAGTATTATTAATATTACAAAAAAAAAAAAAAAAACTGTAACATGGATGCCACACTATCAAATTGACAATTACAAGTATCTGGCTTGTTTTTTCTTTTTCCTCCTCCCTGTTATTCACTATCCCAAACTATGCCTGACAAATATATCCCAAATTTTCTCTGCTAATCAAACAGAAAGATCGGGTTTATTTTTGGACTTGAATGAGAGAACAAAGGACGATGCAGAACACAACTAAGAGCACAATCATCATCCCTGATCAAACACTAACATTTTTTTAGCAACCTTGACAGGACCAACTTATTCGTTTCACCAAACAGCCAAACCATAAAAGTTCATCTTTGAGGGGGATCCACTGTCCGAACATTTGCACCAGTCATTCCTTCGATTCGATCTTTGGTGATCTCCACAAAATGACCTACCATTTCATGAAACTGTTTCAGCCCCGACAGTGGGAGAATGATGGAGGACCTATCGGATCCTGCAACCTGTGATTTTGACACCATTCCATTCCAAATAAGTCTAATTTGCGTCAGAAATGTTACTAACGGTTAATTTATACTAAAACATTATCTTTTGGATTACCTCAGATATCCTTAAGAAGTGACCTCTGTTGTTACTTCCGAGATCAAAGAAGAATCTCTTTTGATCGGCTCTGATTACCTTTGAAACACCCATGTTACCGATTTCATCTTGCGCTGGCAATTCAACTGACCTGTCTACATTCAGTTCCGAGGCAGGGGCGGGTTGGCTACTGTGGCCAGATATGAAACCAGCCCCAACATCATCTGAAAGCCCAACAAGACGTTCTGAAGGTTCAGAACCTTGCTGTTAAGGCACAAAGTGGAAGAACGAAAAAATGAAGAAAACAAAAAACAAAAAGGGATAAGTATGACCCGTGATAAAAGCAACAAATATTTTCTGCAAATTAAAGAGTTTATGCACGCACTACAAAGCCACCTGATTAGGCAATATGAAAAGCCTTGATGCTTCATTAATCTCTGCCAAAATGTTTCTGAATGCTGCCCACCCTTCATCCCGAGAACTTCCTGCCGGAACAATAATAGTACTGCGGTTTCTACTGACAGATGCTTCAGATACCTGTGGAAATAGATTTATTACAGCATAAATTTTGAAAAAATATAAGATTAACTAATCTTTATTCTTTCATCTCAGGCATGGTCATACTCATGCAAACAAAAATCTAGGAAGATAAAGTATCGCGCGCAACACAAAACCCTGTAGCATTCTTGTCCAATTTAATGAAATGGCAGAAAAGCTACAGATTGCTTATCATGATTTATGCAAGGATTGAGTCCTGGGTAATGAAAGGTGACAAACTGCTTCAGATCTTAGAAAATTTTTGTGCCAAAATCAGCACGTGCCATCTATATCCAAAGGAAACATTTTGAAACAACTATAGAAAATCTCCAAAACACTTGCAGATTTTCCGAAAGTCGTCCACAAACGCTTTAAGATATAATTGGAACATCAACTGTGATATATGACGTGTACAAAATAACATGCTTAACTGCTAGAAAGGCAGATGCATGGAGTAATTTCACAAAAATATTGATGGAAGTTAATCCATTGAAACTACTGCTGAGATATTATATCATCCCACTCATTAAGAGTTTCTTACCTAAGTTTCATGTTGATTCAATAGAATACCAAATCCTAAATAAAAAACCAAAATTTTGACCACAAAGTAAAAAGACTTTTCGTAGGACTTAAGGTTTACATTCTCTTACCTTGTCCCTTAGAACTACCCTATCCCTGCAACCAGCGTTTCTCACTCCGCAGAGTTGTATAGTTTCCTTGAAGTCTCTCCCAAGAAAGTTACTCAATTTTCTGACTACTTTTAGCACAAGGAGAACCCAAAGCAAGGAGCATAGAGCAAACTAGAAAATGAAGCAACACTATTACATAGGAGAAGCTCAGGTGATAAGAAAAGAGAGCCACAAAAGCCAAAACCATTACTGGCTGAGTTTCCTTTAAGAAGAGGGGGTGAAAGGAAACCAGAATACAACTGCCAAATCTTAACAGCCATCTCACCATCCAGAAAGAACAGACTTTTCAATCCACAACCAAGGAGGTGATATTTCCGTACACGAATTTTTAAAGGCCTTCCAAACTTAATTTAAATGCTTGTTAAATATTCCAGCTTCAGTCTCTGATAGGACAGATATAGAAGACATCTGAAACTATCAGACACTCCGGTATCACATAGGAGGGGAATCTCCTTGTCAATCAAGTGATCTTTTTGGTCATTATGTAAATTATTGACTTAATCTATTTATGGTAAGTGACTTTAAAGATGTAATCTGAAATTTATAACAGGGACATTGCAGCAATGCACAAGATCTCTTCCAGTTTAGTATGTCTGGGCCTCCTACAATAAGTTCTGTGGATGATCTTTCGTTAAATTATAATGCCTGGGTGAGGTTTTATTGCTAGGCCCTAAAAAGAAGTGAGTAGCAAACAACTGTGAGTTTTCCTGACCATTAGCAGTGGTGACTCATTAGTTACAAGCATGTTTGCGACTGTCGTAAGGTTAATTTGAACAAATAGAGGAATCTTCAATACCTTAAGGATATTTCTAAAAATGAGAGACAGAACAAGGAGGTTGTTTCATTAAATGTACCAAGGGGTCATTAAAGATGAAATTTATGAATATTTTTTCAGACCTTGCTTTTTCTATAAAAGAAAGATACTCTGGAGATCAGTCAAATAAGAGCAACAAATTAAATATGTTACTGATCAGGGTTCAACAGCATGACTGACATTTTTGCTTGAATCAAAGGGAAACTACTCACCCAAAATCACAAGTTCAAAATAACAAAAATCAAAGAACTGATAGAAGGCAGAAATATCTTTAGAATAACTAATTGATAAAATGAGCAAGACAGTATAAGAATAACATAGATAGAGGAAAGATGACTAGAGAGAAGGGAAAAGGAAAATAACCTCGAAAGACTTGCGAGAGAATTTTAAAAGGATTAAGAGTGAGTAAAAAAGCAAGACCTAGCGATAATTTGAAGAGGGATAAAACTAAGAAACAGTGAGAAATGAAGAGGGAAGAACCATAAGGGGAAAGCACTTCCTAATACTCTCAAACATTTCATACTCATCTTTTCTATTCCACATGAAAATCCTTGAGCAGGCCCTTTTAAGACTTGTAAAGAAGATAAATATTGATCTAGATACAGGATGTTGACACATGCTCTTTGACACAACAATCTCATTAAAAAAAAAAAAAAACAGGTTGGTAGGCCACAGCTTTAGAGATAAATGATTTCATTATAATTCTTTTTTGTAACGCAAAATCATAATTTTATTTGTTATACTTTTTTCGTACTTCGTTTGTATGGGTTAAAATATTTTATCTTTGGAAAGATCTTAGCAAAATTTCAAAATTAATAATTGAGGCCACTTTACAGTATTTAGTATAGGAAAACAAGGTTAGAAAATTTGATAATATTTTTCTGGCTGCCCTCTGTTTTATTTTTTATTTTTTATTTTTCTCATTCTAAAATCCCTTGTCATCTTGCTCAACACACTTGAAATTGTACTCCAATCTGTACTAATTGATATCCTTTTAATAGACAAACATGTCTTATTTGAAATAAGGACAAGAAATCTAGTGTTTTAACAAGATTTTTATGCAAATTGATTTCCTAGTAGTAAACACGTCTATACATGACTGATATATGCCCCAAATCATAATCCTACTGTACTTATGTAACTAATTAGGACAAGATAGTTATCACTCTAGATTTCAAATCTTCTTAATATAAAACATCAAGACTCCGGTCCTCTAAAATGAAAACCTTCCTACAACAGAGAATTACATCATTGTTCATAACATAACCTTACTATTATTAGATCTAATTAAGTAAACCAAAAGACTTAATCAATTGATTGCAGATCCCATATCAAAGAATGTTGCAGGCAACATAGATACCGTGAAGTCCACAGAATCACATCACTATTATTCACCTATTAAGATATGCATACTTTCACCTAGATACATAGACCAGGAGAGGTTCAATCCTCATGCAGGATGGTTATATCATTCTCAAGCATAAGCAACTATTAAATCTCCAAGAAAGCTCATAATACATTGTTTCTTACCAATAAATATAATTACAGACAATAAAATAAAAATAATAATAACAGTAACATTGCCAGATCAGAGCAAAATTTGAGTTTGCAGCCTACATCAATCTCCTCCTATCAAAAGAATTTTTTCCCAAATTTGAAAATTTAGATTAGATTAAATTCCTTTTCGTTTTTTGGTCTTCAAGTAAATATACATCCTTAAACTAAATAATGGACATTTAATTCCCATTTATTGTTACTGTATGCATTCAATAACTCTAAAAAAAAAAAAATTAATTGATATGATACGCAATAAATTTGTTCAAAAATCATAAAGGAAAATCATAAGAAAAATAATCATTGGATGATAAAGAATTGATGCACAAGAAAAACCTCAAGGCAACCTAGTACAGGCCTGTGTTGTTTTCTATAAAATGCATTTAAATTATCCCTCAGTTACCTTATTCTTTGAAGTAGGAGGAAAGTAGATTGAATATTAGTATGTAAATAAACTGGTGCCTTACTCCAATCAATATACAGTAGCAGAGCAACTGGTGCTGATATGTACAACACAATCAAGCCAGAAAGATCTCCCAAAATTAAAGACCCTTGTTTTTATAGGAAACAAGAAAAAAGAATTCATTAACACAATGTTAACAAATCAGTCCGCACACTAATTAACAGGAGTTACATGGACAAACCAAAACTCTTTACAAAAAGACTATACAAACAAAATATGTCCCAAACTCAATAAAAGACCTTTTTGACACCAATTGATGTAGCACAGGATAGCAATAAAAGAAAGATACTCCTAGTGAATTAGTCAATTGCGGGTAACAAATCAGTCAAGGATGATGATAACAGATTCAATCATTGAGACTAAGCCTTTGACTTGATTTAAAAGAAATCACCCAACCAAGATAGATGAGAGGAGAAAATAATGAATTGAAGTCCTCTTTATTATTCTTAAAGTCAATTGTATACGTATTAGTTACAGCCAAATAGATACATTAAGTCTAGACATGCTTAATACCAGAGCATGAGATATATTTAGATTTCCAAGCATAAGATACTACTAAGTTTTTGAGAGCTAACACATTCCATGAATAACGTTCCTATATGAAATATTTTGAACTATACAAGGAAGTTGATTAAATATGTATTGCTTGTAAACATTGAAGCCTAGATAGGTCTTAAGGGTACAGGCTTTCACTTCGGGACTGAGCATCACTGTAGACAACAATTTCTTATAAGTCCTGACATTGAAAAGAATTTGTACTCTCCAAAAATGTCAAGCATCACTGACTGCTTGGTGCACAGTCATATCAATTTTTGGATTAAGCAGAAACTGGTAAGTTGGTATCTTGCTTAAGAGTGCCCTTTTCCTGTCATTGGCATGCTTGTGTAATAGTATAAGAAGCAACCATTTTGGCAGCAAGAGGTTAATTTTTGGTCACAAATAGATTGTGCAAAAGCATCTTCACTCACGTAGACAGGGCACCTGAAAGCTTTTATTATTATTATTATTTTTAACAGGAAACAATGACTTTATTTCATAAAAAATAAATTAGATACAAACGTGAACAGAAGTCCACCGAAACAACAAACAAAAACAATCATTAGTTGCCTAGCAAATTTTATCTACCAGCCTAGTATTGGGATGGGATAAAGCAAATCCAAGATTCCAACAATCCAAACAAATGCACTTAAAGTAAACTATTAAAATTTGAAGCGTTTGTTTCCTTACTAGCACAAGAAGATGATAATCAATCTCTTAAAGCAACATAAAACTTTTTGGGTCAAAAGAAAATTTATGAGACAAGTACTACCTAAGTACCTGTGTAATATAACTAGTTCAAGCAATCAAGTAGCATGCTTTCCAAATCTTTATTGAGTTGGGAAGTTTAGTAACCTCAGTTTCTTAAGATTTTATTTCTAACCTGAACAGGTCTAACCAAATAGGAGGACTTGTACAATACAGTGGGGGAATAATTTATACGCATAAATAACTTCACTGACCATCGTAGCATGATCATGTCACCTCTTTAATTTGAGCTTCTTCTATTACCAACTTGCCTAATAAATCCATAATAGAATCCCATCATGAGTTCAAACTGTTCAAAGACAGAAATACATAGATTCTATGGTTGATTTTCCAACAACCTCTTCAAACTGACATGACATGATATTCACACATGTTACAGACAAGTGCACGCCATTGATTCAAAAAGCCTACAGCTTGATAATTACTTAAAAGTGTTAACTCAGATTCTCTCTATCTGATCCAAAAAGACAACTTTGACTAAACCTAATGGAAGAATTAAAACAAACTTTTTATGACATTGAAGCACATCATTTAAACACACAAGATACAGATTGGCCTTGAGCATCTACCTCAAGAGCAATGGAGTCAAAAACCAAAACCCATCTAAACAAGCATGCAAGAAGTTCATGGAAAAACGCCTATCTAGCATAACACTGAATGTTTAACTAATAAAACCAATCTTAACACAATTTCAAACAATGACACTGCAGAAAACAAGGGGAAAAACTACATGCTATCTCTAGATGTCTGAAATGTTAAATCACACATTAGTAAACAAGTTGATGACAAGACATAATACATTGTACTTGTGTAGCTAACTATTCACATAACATATCTCTCATTGTGCAAAACTTGAAAACCAACAACCCATGAATATCCAGGGAGAAAAAACACGAAACCCAAAAGAGTACTTGCTCACACAAAAATAGCAAAACAACCCATGTAGTGAACTGCTCTACATGTACCAATACACAAAAAAGGTGTAAACTTTAAGCAAAAAAGGCAAAAGGGTACCTTCAAGAAGCGACCCCTTCTGTTCTCACCAATGTCAAAGTAGAAGACCTTGGTGTCAAGCTGCAATTCCTTGCTAAAGAGGTCATGATCTTCGGAATTCACATAGTAGTTAAAGAGATCAAGGAACCAAGAAATGCCAGAGAAGGGAACAATGATGGTGGACCTAGTTGCTGAAGTCTTCTCCGAGATTTTCAAGTACCTCCCACGTGGGTTCTCTTTGAGATCGAAGTAGAACAGCTTGTGCTCTACTTGCAATGTCTTACACACAAGCTCCACGTCATTCCCACCTCCTCCACCACCTCCTCCTCCACCACCACCCCCACCACCACCTCCTGAATTCCCTTCCATTCAACAACACCAAAAAAGGTCCTTGCTTTAACGCCAATATGTGAGCAACAAATGCTAGATCTGAAAGAGAAGAGAAGAATTGGAGCCGGGTGTTTCCGTTATTTGTTGGTCAAGAAAGTGGTTGTGTGAATTAGGGATTGTTGTTGGGGGGGATAATGGGTTTTGACTCACCACTAGTATCCCCTCTTTTTTTAATTATATTTTCACCCCACCTTGCCTTTCTAGCATATTTATATGGACTTAAAAAACAGAGTCTTTAGTTTAGTTTAGCTTTGGTTTGGCATGCTTTAATCAAGTCAAAACTCACAATTTTCAAGTTTTTAACCTTTTTTCCATTTCCTGACTGACTTTTTAAGGAAAATCATCTTTGGTGTTTGTGCCCTGCAAATCATTAGAATAAAGCTTGCAACTTTGCTATAAAGCTTACAACTTTACTAACTCAAAAGGTGTTATAATTTTTTAAGACCAAATCAAACTGAACTCATGTGTAGTACAAGAATTCGCCACTTTTTTTTTACCTTGTTAAAGCACTGCTCAAACATTAAACACATACATCAAACACATGCGTTCCTTATCTTTACTGGCCTTTATCAACATAATACTTGTCTTGCTAGATTCATTGACTGCTGCTCTTCTCTGGGTTTTTTTAAATATGCATTTTCTGTCTTCATTCACTGCAAGTGGAGACCTGATATAGTTGTCTATAACACCATGATCAAGGCTTTTTCTCTGACTCAATATCCCTATAAAGCTTTGGTTGTGTATAATGACATTCAAGCCAGTGGGTTGAGACCTGATAGTTACTCATTGCCTTTTGTGTTGAAGGGTGTTGTTAAGTTATCAGCTGTTGAGATGGGTAGACAGATTCATTGTCAAGGAGTGCAAACTGGGTTGGACTTGGATGTTCATGTTCTTGAGGGTCTTATTCGAATGTATGCCTCATGTGGATGTGTTTCAGATGCTCGAAAGCTGTTTGATGGATTGTGTAAGAGAGTTAGAGATGTCACTGTTTGGAATGCAATGGTTGCTGCTTATGCCAAGGTTGGTGATTTGGAGAATGCTGTGGCTTTGTTTGAGTGCATGACTGAAAAGAATGTGATTTCTTGGACTGCTTTGATTTCGGGGTATGCTCAGATGGACAAGCCTAATGAGGCCATTGCTATGTTTAGGAGAATGCAGATTCGGAATGTGAAGCCTGATGAAATTGCTATGCTGGCTGTACTTTCTGCTTGTGCTCAGTTGGGTGCTCTTCAGTTGGGAGAGTGGATTCATAATTATATTGACAAACATGAATTGTGTAGGACTGTTCCTCTCAACAATGCACTTATAGATATGTATGTGAAGTCGGGGAAGATAGGAAAGGCTTTAGTTGTATTTGAGAACATGAAGAATAAGAGTGTTGTGTCATGGACTACCATGATTGCTGGACTGGCTTTGCACGGTCTAGGAAGAGAAGCTGTTGATATGTTCTCTCGAATGGAGAAGGCAGGAGTGAAACCAAATGAGGTTACCTTCATTGCCATCCTTTCTGCTTGCAGCCATGTTGGTTTGGTTGAACTAGGTCGTTATTATTTCAATGTCATGAAATCAAGGTATGGGATTGAGCCAGGGATTGAGCATTATGGTTGCATGATCGCTTTGCTCAGCCATGCTGGTTATCTCCAAGAAGCATGGCAACTACTTATGAAAATGCCATGTGAAGCGAATGCAGCCATATGGGGCTCTCTTCTTGCTGCTTCTAATATCTATGGTGATGCTGAGCTTGGAGAGCGTGCAATGCAGCATCTGATGAGGTTGGAACCCAATAATAGTGGAAACTATGCACTTTTATCAAACATATATGCTTCTGTTGGTAGGTGGAAGGACTCCGGAATGTTAAGGAAGGTGATGCGGGACACTGGCGTAAAAAAGATGCCAGGATGCAGTTACATTGAATTGAATAACAGAGTTCATGAATTTATTGCAGGGGACACATCACATCCTGATTTTGATAGGATCTATCAAATTCAGTGCAAAATAATTGAGCAGTCACAGGTTGCTGAGCATGTTCAAAATGAACATTTTGGTACGTTTGAATTTGATGAGAAATAGAATTGATTCTAACTTCCAGTCATTCACGATGATAACAGCCTTAAGTACATTTTATGGTCAATGCAGTGTGACCATCTGACATTCTGCAACTTCCCAACATGTTTGTAAGAACCAAGGTAATGCTTGTCACAAGTGAGAGAACCATAAACCATTGCCTAAGCCTGATTATAGAACTCTGAGAGAATGGGATTATTTTAGTGTCAGAGTTACTTTATTTTTTTGTCTCAAATGGAGCTTTGATGCATTGTTGTTTTTAGGCTGACCCATTAGCAGGTAGGTATGCTCATCTTTTGTCTTTTATAGTTGTCTATATATTTCAATAATATAATCTGTCTTCATCTTCATTTCCCTTCCTTATCCTGCTCACATCTTTTCTTTGCTGTATATACTAAATGTTCTTTCAGACATAGCACACAACAATTGGCAAGTTTAATAAACAAAATAATTTTGTCCATTCACAATATTACTTCATTGAAGAATGTGATATTACCTGTCTGTGAACAAAAGACCTGTTAAAATTGAAGAATGTGATAGTACTTCATTGAAGAATGTGATATTACCTGTCTGTGAAAAAAAGACCTGTTAAAATTGGAAGTATCATGAGCTATTGAAGGATTACTGCCATCACAAAACATTTTGTTTCCTCATTCATGCTAATCGTTTAGGATGCTTTGTTTTGTTTAATCTGTAACTCATCCTTCCTGAATGCTTGGCAAATATAATTTTCTCAGTGGGTATATAGTCAAGGTTTGTTCTCTACACACAGACTCTCAAAAGCTGGCAACACTCTGGGATGTTACCTACCTTGTTTAAGATTCCTGACAAAACCAACTCATAGGTCTCATGCTTTGAAAAATTTACTCGAGTCATTGAATTGTATAAATTACCTTGACATGTGAACCATCACATCGTAGAAAAAATTGATCCAGCAAGGTTCTAACTTGTATATTTGTCTATTTGCCACAAAATAAAAAAAAAAAAAAAGGAGAAAGAGATAGAGAGAGAGAGGAGACTGTATGTAACAGACTAAATGGTTGGAAACTCTATTTTATTGGATGTCTCCGAAGAGACGGTTGGAAACTCTATTTCAGTCTCCTAATATAGTAGTTACAGACTGCGTGAATAATAAGCTCATAAAATTATGAATGACATGTGAAAATTGAGAATCATCATACATTAGACTGATCAAGCAAGGTTATTTTTTGAATTCTTATGTCTCCTCTAGAAAAAGAAAGAAAAAGAGAGAGACGACCGAAAAACTTTAATAATTGGCAATTCTCTTTCCGATCTCCTAGTATAGTGGTTAAAGTGATGTTGCTTTACTAAAAAGCTAATAAAAATTTTTCTGCACAATTGTTTTCCTATATTGAAAGGCTCAGTAACACAAGGGTTTTGCGTGAATGATGTCAATCTACCCCCAATTTTCTTTACACAACTCAAAATCTTGATGAGTATACTACATACAGAAATTACTGAAAATATTTACATAGACAAATATTTACGTGGACAAAGTGCCTAGCATATAGATGGAAAAATAATTACTTTGATGTAACATTGTTTATTGGGATTAAGAGTATATCCCAGTATACTGGAGGAAGAATCAGAACATGAAAGACACATGAAAATTTCCACCCCAGCCCAACCTCCACCACCATTTTACTAGCAAGTGAAAATCATTTGACTTTTCTCTGTCGTTCTCTAGAGCTGCTTCAAAACATTAAGCCATGGAAGAATTGATGATCAAATCCTAAGTCATGCAATCCCAATCCTAGAAGAGCACTGGCAGATACTATCTGAAACTTCTCTTTAATGGCGCAACAAATTCCTGTCCAAAACGTAATAAAAGAAGATTGTAAGATTGTGAGCTAGAACTAGTTAAACTTGGAACTATTGTAAGTTGTTTGTTATTTTTGAGAGGCTTTGATAGTCACCAAATGAGCTTTTGTTATCATTATTTAAGAAACAAAGAATTTAGTTGGATATAAGATCTATACTTGCTTTAAACCTGTAAATTCTCACCTTCATTCTGTGTTCTTCCTTCTGTTCTGACATTTGGGGTGATCAGATTGTTGTGATTTGCATTTTCCATGAATAAAGCTCTTTTAGATCTCAGTTTAAGTGGATCAGCCCTTGTTACGAGTGCTGGGGGCTGAGAGAAGCCATCAAGGTCTTCCTTTTCATTGTCTTCTATATATTTTTCAGTTGGTACTTGTTGACGGAGTGATTCCAGTTCAAATTTTGAGATGGAAACACCAGAATCTCCTTTTTGGTTTGTGACAATATTAACTAAATCAGATTCAGAAAATGAGCACTCACCTTTCTTTACCATGCTGTTTGAACATTGTGTTTCACCTTTTACTTCAGGCATTATAGACATTATGTAGACTTCATCTTCATCTTCATGTTGATCAGGTCTACCACTGCACATATCTGAGCACTCACCATTCTTTACCATGCTGTCTGAACATTGTGTTTCACCTTTTTCTTCAGGCATTATAGACATTGTGTAGAATTCATCTTCATCTTCATGTTGATCAGGTCTACCACAGCGTATATCTGAGCACTCACCATTTTTTACCATGCTGTCTGAACATTGTGTTTCACCGTTTACTTCAGGCATTATAGACATTTTGTAGACTTCATCTTCGTCTTCATCTTCATGTTGATCAAGTCTATCACAGCACATATCAAGTGGAGAAAGAGTGCCAGATGAATCTTCCTCTGTTGACGAGCCATCTGTAGAATCTTGCGTTCCTGTTATTGTCTGACCACCACTTTCATGAGATGGAGAAGTAGAATTGAAAGTTGAGTCCTGTTCAAATAACTCCTTCAACATCATTTGTGGTTTGTCATTAATTTCTACAGGTGCAGGCATTTCAGCTCTTCCAGCATCAAATTTTTTCTCTGCTGTACTAGGCCTAATAATATATTCTTTTGTAAACTCAGAAGCAGGCATCTTATCACTGTGTAATTTCTCTTTTTGGCTTGGTCCTTCTCCCTTTCTTTTCTTCTTTGTGATTGGAATAGCTAGCACTCGTTTACTTCTGTGAATATAACCTCTAATAGTGGGTTCATTTTTATGTGATAACCAATCATCAACCTTTGAGAATTTTGTGGTGTCAACTGTTTCTGTCTTTTGATTTCCAGTTTTTTTTAGGTAATTGATGGGAGCCTTTTGACGGATCAAAGTCCTCTGTGATGTATACTGCTGTGAGGAAACAACCATTTTACTATCATAGTCCAATGTTTCTTGGCTGTATTCTGTTTCATTATCAGCACTTCTTTTCAGATTCAATCCTGCCAAACAGCTAAATCTGGAAATACTGCAGTCTGAGTTATATTCTGAATTATTTTTCATAGGAAAAGTAACAGACTCAGCACGATGAGATGGCGGCCTTCTCCTTCTTCCAAGGACTTGGTCTTTTCCATCTGAAGTATTAGGATCCATCCCAGATTTTCGTCTGCTGGATGCTGTTGGCCTCATAAATCTTGGTATTTGGGACAATGGACCTGCTACAGAATCACCAGTCTTGTTCTTAGCTTTGAGGTTAGACAATGGCTCTTCGGTAGATGATTGGGATGCTTGTAGATGCTCTTCAAAAGATAAAGCGGGCCTGGTAAGATTTTCTAATTTCTCATTTAACTTCTCAATGTCCCTTCTAACTTTTAGACGCTGTTCTTCAATATGTTTCATCTTTTGCTGCAAATTCTTCATTGAAACTTCCTTCTGGTTTCTGACTTCCTGAATTTTGGAAGTTATAATTCACTCATCATAACTGAAGGGCAGAAGATTATATTGTAACAAGATAGTAGAACTTTTAACCTTTAATTGATGAGATTATGTTCTGAGATAACAAATCTAGCTAATGAACAGGTATGCACCAAATTTGCACACCACCCCTTAGTAAGAGTGGTTGAACATTTTCCTTGATCCTAAAAGGTCAAGGTTTAAGTCTCACATTTGTCCTAAAACATAAGATGTGAGTAGTTTTATCTGAATTTAATCCCCCCCACTCTCACCATCTAAGAAAAACATTTTGAAAAAATAAATAAATATAAAGTATGCACCAAATTTAGTGTTGTTTTGTTTAGAAATGTCACTAGTCAAATGTATTAATATAGAACAATTATTTTCTACAATTCCATACTAACAAAACTGTTTCCTTTGACATCAAATTGCCCATCTATAGCAATTTTTTATTCTGTTTTTAACTTGGTCTGTATATCAGTAATATCTACCCTCAAGTCGGCTCCTCGGAAACAAAATTAAGCATGCAAAATCATGATTATTCTGCTGACTGCATGAAAATTGTGCAACCTGAGACATGTTTAAAATTCCTTTTAATTCACATAAACTTTTACTGTGATTTGCTGCAAAACTATATAAATTCATATTTACTGAAGATCTTATACTTTTTTCTACACCTTAAAATATAGAACTCATTAACAGGTTAATCTATAACTCATCAAACTGAGTAGATATCGCTATAAATGTTTAAAAATTAATTATTGATGGTGATACGAGAATCAAAAAGTTATATTTACTTACACTTGATTCTTCGTGCCCTAAGTGAATGCTTTTCACCCTTGTTGCGAAATTTAGAGAACATATCGTCTCACACAAATCTTCTTCTTTGGGGCTGATGTGGACAAGCATCAATGTCCTTGAATCCTCACCTAAAGATGATACAAAAAATAATAATTAATTTGATCATTTAGTTCTGATATGTTAGGAAAATATTCATTTGAAGAAACTTCCATCGTTTTATAAACCATGAAGATGAAAAGAGATTCCCTCATAATAGCTTCCGTAACATCTTATAAACTTTAAAGAAGAATGGTTTAATTTGGTACTAGGAGTAACATTAGTGGTAACTCTAGAAAGGCAAGGTTACTGAATACTGACTGTCAAATGCTAGTTATTTCACATACAACACAATACAGAATCCAGTGAGGAAGAATGCAATTACCTAGAGAATCTTTAAGGACTTGTGTCAACTTGCTATTCCTGTCAAAAGTAAACACTGCTAGTGAGGTTTTGATCATTGATGCTGGGAGAGACCAGAACATAATGAATGAATTGAAATCATTACTGAATCATTGCTATACTAAGTTCATATCAAATCTTGAAATCTTCTACTTTTGTTATTAATAGAGACGGAGAGAGGATGTAAGAAGATGCACGAAAACTATTCATAAATTTCTCTTTTATAATATGCAAACCTAAAGGAAAATGGTCTGCATGTGGCAGCAAGAAACTTGGCCATAGAAATGAACCTGGATAGATTAAGAGATCATTGTCTTTCAAAAAGTTATGGTATGCTACCAATAATATCTTTAAATGATGTTGAAATTTCTTTTTCGTTATATATTCCATGAAAGTCAAAAGCAATTAACTTTGTTGAATCATCACAATGATAATAACTGGAACTGCTATTTTGATTGAATGATATGGCTCTAAATAGTACTAGACTAGTCAGAAAGGATTTACATAGCTGACTCGATATTGTTTGCAGTAGCTTTAGTTTTGTTGAGTCTCCCATTTACCTGTAAGGCACATGGCGCTTTTTCCTTTGGAGAGCATTAATGACATCTCCAAGAGCGGAAAGTGACAAATTAATGGCTTTCCCTTCATCAAGTCTTCTCCCCCATGCCTTTGTCTTCAGCACTCGCTCACTCCCTCCAAGGTCAACTAACCAAATTTTGTTTTTTTTCCCGTCGCCTCTCCGGAGCATCAAAACATGTTATTGATATGCGAATCATGCTATTAGGAGCAGTGATAAGAAGAACAGATTTAGAACACATAAGATATTGTTTACTCACTAAGTATCTAGAATAGGTATCCAGAGCTTAAAGCAATTTTAAAATGTAATAAGGGTTGTCACTTTGCTCTCTGTTCCTGTTGTATTAAGTTGCTTAAGCCAAATTATCAAGTATTCCATACAATTCTGATACAGAAAAACCATTACCAGTGAGATCTGCTAGAGGTTTCATTTGAGTTGGTAGATGCAGTTGATCTGAAACGGCATCCTAATCTATACAGCCTCAAAGCTTGGTTGAAGTCACTCACTTGGATAGCCACCAGGTTGTCAATTTCAATTCCTCCCTTTGGATCTGTTTTAATTGAAAGGCTGCACATAGAATCAGGGATGTTCTTGTGATTTTATTGATGTAAGCACAAAATAACATTCAAATTATTAACTCTTAGTCAGTGTAAAATCCACAATTTTGTGTTCTAGAACTATTGTATTAGCTGAATGTTTGGTGACAATAGAAACATATAGGATTCTAAGTCCAGACATCTGCAATATCATTGGAAAATGATGCTGCATGAAGTTGGTAAGAACTGGTTAATTGTGTGAGCAATCAAAAATTATCGTGCTCATGTTAGTGTTTAGTTCTTTAAGTGGAATTAAGTCATAGTATATGATAGTAGAACAAAATAATACTTATTTACAGAAGTCTGTTTATATATTTCATGTTTTGTTGAATATAGCATGACCATATGCATCAATCTTCTCAGGATTTTCTACATATTAATATGGTATAACATAGCAGTGTGCATATGATTGTGAGGATATTCATTCCCTGACTTATTTTGCTGATTGAAAATGGAATAAAGCCAAGAATCAGATGAAGTTTGAGAGTTAGGACCATAAGGAAGGCCATGTAGACCATAGAGTTGACTTTAACAAAAGGCACTGTGCAAACTTAACTGCATGCAACTCACCATGGTGGTAGAGGATCCATCGATTTTGTAGGATGAGTAACCAGCAGATCTTTTAGATTTCCCAAGTAAATTTCAAGCATGCTGAAACTGATGAGGAATGCATGATTGCTCTCCACTGCTTGCTTAAGTAGTGCCTCAATTGCACGTGGCACTATGCCAGGGGAATCTGGAGTACCTTCCTATAAATTTTCAGTATATAACAGGTGCACTAAGAAACTATATGATGAATATCTTGAGTTAGACAGAGATACCCAACTTCATGTTCGGTAGGCATTAATTAAGGGAAGCTATAAGTTATACATACTCTGATTGTCAGAAATAATAATATCTTTAGATTAAGTAATTAGTTCATTAGATGCCATACAAGTGATGATTCATTGGGGTTAATTGAAAAAAAAAAAAAAAACACACAAATTAGGATAATTAGGATGTGCCTGGTTTCAGGCTAGTTACTCTTCATTATGTTATGTCATTAAGTCTGATATTTGGTTTGTTTCTGGTAGAGACTCCTATATTATAAAGCAAATGTCATTAAAAGGTTCTCACCATTGTGAACGTTTTTCCTGTGCCTGTCTGTCCATATGCAAAAATGCATGCATTGTAGCCATCCAGGACCGATTTTATGACTGGTTCAACTTCTGAAAAGACTTCATCTGATAATTTTTAAACTGTCAGACTCATTTCATGACCAAGAATTTTATTCCAACTCATGGCTCATAATAAGTTGGCTTTCTATTTCAGTGCAGTATAATGAAAAGAGAAATGAGATCACTGAGAAAAATTTTTGTACTTCGACTACCTTGTGAAGAATCTGGGTGGAAAACATTATCAAAGCTGTAATTTTTACTCTTGTTGTCATCAATTTTCAGAATGACATTGCTTGATTCTGAAGCTACAGCAGGTCTTAAGCGTCCAAAACTCTCTCCTAGTCTGATGGGTCTTATACGACAGAATACGCGGATGTTCCCTGTCATAGTGATATGTTAAGCAGAAGTCAGGAATCAATTTAGAATGGTTTTCAGGTTGAGTGCAATCAACTGCGCATTGACATCAAATATGGACTGGATTTGGACCCTTAAACTTCACAGTCAAGTTGTGTTTCAAGGTGACAGGCTGACAGTACCTTCATCTTGAAATTTGGAAAGGACAAAAATTAACAAGTTTCCATTTAACATTTTGTGGTTAACTTCTTGATGTTGATATACGCTGATGATTGATTGTTCAAATTTAAAGATAACTTACCTTTCAAGTCCAGAAAATCATTTAGGATCTGTCTTCTCTGTATGTTCAATTGATTTATGTGGGCAGTTAAAGCAGCAAGTTCATCTGTTGACGGGCAACAAACAAAGGATGATAAGAATGAAAAATATGGTTGTCGAAATAGTGAGTTAAGAAAATGTGGTGAGATATACAAGCACACACTCCCTCGCATACAGATCAAACTGGTGTGCACGCGCAAGTGAAAGCACCCATATGCGCACATGTTTTACATTCACATTATGTACATGAGTACAAGTAGTATACCTTTTGTTTCTGAAATGGCAGTTTCTGAATCAACATCAATGTTATTAAGGGAATTCCTTGTCTCCAAGTCTTTTGATTTTATATCAGTAGATGATTTTTGAGAAGATATGTTTTTTACTATATCACAAACTGATTTGACCCAAGCAGAGGTTAAATGTGCTTTAAATCCTAGTAGAGAATGAATTGTTTCTCCAAGGTTCTGCACAGGCGGTTTTGAGTCCATGATCTAACTGTAATGAAGTGCAGACTTGTCCTGTCTCAAATATTTTGTTCCCTATTCCATATCTGCAACCTGCAGTTTTCATTTTGCAATAGATAAATCAATGAACACAGATTACGGTAGGCTTACTTAAAAGATGATGAGTCAAACATAGGCTGAAGAACATATTCATTTATGTGATGCATAGACAATTCTGTATCAATACTATTGAGAATATTAAACCGCAGACAATTCTGCATCAATACTACTGAGAATATTAAACCACAGACAATTCTGTATCAATACTATTGAGAATATTAAACCAGCTATATAAAAGAATGATGCCCCACCTTGATAACTTGATTGCTTCCAACAAGAACAGCATACCTTGTCACATTGACTAGAGTTTCCAACAGGAACAGCATCAATCCAATTCAACAACTAAATCTAAACTATGGAGAACAAAAGTGAAAACATGTAGCACAAAAGACAAGAAAAGTATAAAGGACTGAAGAAGTAGCAGCAAGTCCGGTAGTGTCTATATATGAAAAAGTTAAAAAGAAGGAAGATGCAATCTTGCAGAGACAAGAATACCATGAATCTTGTGGAAGACTTGATGCTTGCTTCAAAAGCTGGTGCACAGCAAAAGTGGGATCTCAGCACAAGCAACCCTGACCATGGACCATGACAAGGTCAAGTGACGCTCAAACTTCATGTCAGTCAAGAACTTTGAATGAGTTGAAGGCAACAGTACTAGTGCATACAATTTAGAATACACCAATATACTCATTAATTAAAGGAAATATAGGAATATCAAAAAATATAAAGGTAGTTGAGATATCAAAAGTGGTTTTTCTAAGCTGAAGAAAGAATCTATGTTAATGTTCTACTAGTGAGTGAATTAATGCCATTACAACAAGTAAGAAGTTAAAAAAGGGCCACAAAACAACCATCTATAATAAGTAAATATATAAACAAAACCTGTGTTTCATTATTAAGAAAACTCTGAAACATCATGTGAATGCATCAAGTAAAAACAACTCTAGTCTCATATGTTATACAGATAATTTATTGTTGGAATGTTGGAATGTAGCTTCTTGACAAAATATACCTACCTGACTTTGCATCATCAATATGAGAAAAGAGGGGCCCCAAGTATGGATTGTAATGTTAGCTTTGTTGATAGTAGTTTTTTTTTTATTTATATATATATATATATATATATGTATTTTAAAACACGTAATAAAATATGGCCATATATACATACATAAGTGCTAGATAATATTGAAACATCAAAAGATTTCTAAAATGATGAGCAAGAACTCATCATCAGACCAAAACCATGATGAGTCATTTCTTGTGGAAAGGTTAATTAGAGTGAAAGGGTGTTCATTGTCATTAAAAAGATTTGATGATTCATTTGCGAAGCAGCTCTCACCAACCAAACATTACCTGTTCAAACAATGCAATGTAAAATGGTCCAATCAAATCTTGGGTCTGGCTCCAATTCTCAATGTTGTGCAAACTACGTTAACACAGACCTATCAAAGAAAATTGTTTTCCAACTCACGATAGCGACACAAAAAACAAGAAATAATCAATTATTTAATTTCCATTAATATTGTGTTTATTGCTTTTAATAGAGTAAGTACCATGAATATTTGGGGATTGACATTTCACTTCCTCGTAAAACATTTCACCCCAACAGTTTACAGCATTCATTCGATGGCATATATATAGTTTTAGAATTCCAATGACTAATGGTTATTTCTTTCATAAGAATCATAGATTATTCGTTTTTAATTCTTAAATGTAGTGGGCAGATTAGGACCAACTACCAAGTGTCAAGTATATATTGTAGCACTAAGGTGGTTTTCTACCTTGAGACATCTTAAAGATTTTACAAGTTGTGGGGTAGTAGTATATAATAGTTGATATTATCCTTTTTAGATCTTTTATTTAATCCGAATTGATTGTTTCGACTCTTTAAATAAATATATGTACCGTCATTTTTTATGATTTGTTTTAATTTCATCGTAATATATTATGTTAAGAATCTTGATCGATGAATATTTTAGTTCATCTTATTTAGAGAAAAGTAAATTATAGTCATAAGACTCATAACTATAAGACAACTACAAATTTACAACCATCGATTGTGTTGTTCACTTCACTTTATTATATAAAATGTCAATAAAAATGAGAAACGGTTTGATCATATGTTTATATCTAGAATTTATCCTTTATTGAGGTAGGAGGTGGTGATGGTATTGGTTTGGTAGGCAGACAGCCAGGCTTGAAGACATAAATTATGGGAATGTATTGAAAGCAATTTTGGTAGCATTAAAAGCATGAAAGAAAGAAAAGCAAAACATGATGCAACAAAGATGGAAAAGTAGGCATGACATGAGTGGGTGAAACTTATACATTGCAAAGATTATTCACCCTTTGTTTTTACTCATGTTCTCGGTGATTTGATTAGGGGAATTTGAGAGGGTGATGGTTTTTGTATTCGTTGGTGAAGATGTAAAGTCGGATGGGGTCCTCATCCTTAATTGCCACACATGATTCTCAAAGAGAATCCATTGATTAGGAGCCAAGTTTACATATTTTTATGTGTGTATATCAATATGTATAAAATTGAAGGAACAATCTTCCTACCTCAAAGTCACAATCATAACATTTCTTTTTGCATTTTTTTTTTTAAAGGAAGACTTTATTTTGGTTGGGGAGGTTTTGTTAGAATGCTTTCTGTAATAAATTAAATAGCAGGATCAATTTCAAGTATAATATTAATGGTTTACTCACAGAGTAAGAGAGAAACTACATATGTTTAATGAAAAAAGCATATAGCTAGTTATTTCAATCTTACCTTTTCTAACCATGTTTCTTCTATTTATGAGAAGAGAAGATTAGTTGTTGTTCATTAATTAGATGCTCTACTAGTCATAATTAGTACTTATTTCTTTTTTCTGAAAAAGTGAATGAATTTCGTTTATGTAAACAATTACTGTGGAAAAAAGCATTTTATGTAGAAATATTGCAAAATGAAAAATATATTGGGATCAAAATATATACATGCTTAATCATAAAATCCAATCACTATCAATGTAATTTGATGATTGAGAATATTTATTCAATTGGATAATTTATAAGTTTAGATAGATAAATCATGTGCATGGTATATAAAAAGAAAAAAATTATAGAATTCGAAAATAAAAGTCATCATATATCTTTATATTAATTAGCAACCATAATTGTTGGTCCCCCATTAAGTGTATAATAATTTATTGGTTCATCAAATTTGATAAGCAATAACCACCTTTCTCTCAACAAACGATGGGTAAACTTTTTAGTAATACAATATTAATTAATAATTATCTACGTTAGGTGGTTTTTGCCTTTATTGGTGGTTCTTTTTCTTGTTTTTCTTCTTTTTCTTGAGTGGATTTTCATTACCCAAATTATAAAATACTAATGCACTTTTTATGTATTAAAATTTGTTTATTCCTTTTATTTCATAGCATCATTATTATTATTTTTTACGGTGGGAGAGATTAAATTAAAAAAAAACTATCAACATCTTATGTTTTAGAACAAATGTGAGACTTAAACCTTTAACCTTGTAAAATCAAGAGAAATATTTAACTGCTCCTACCAAGGGGTGGTGTGCAAAATTATAATTATTATTTTTTTAATTTCATATCATTATAATTGTATAAGAAAGCTAAAGAACCTAAGAAAAAGTTATGCTCCATTAATTGGCTTATATACCATAATGAATCTTATATAATTTGCAACAAAATTTATTTTCTTTTAATGTACAATAAGGGTATGTTTGTTGTATAAGATTGAATTGGATTATTTTTAAACGATGATATTAGATTGGTAAGAATGGGTTTGGTGTAGAGAAAAACAACAATTGTTTTAAATGAATTAAAACTTTGCGAAGGAGGGAGTTTCAAAACTTTTTAAAACTTAAAAACTTAAATCTATAAAACAATGAAATAAAACAATAAAAACAAAATAAAAGATCGGATCTTTTATCTTCTGTATTGATTTTATGTGGATTGCTCATCATCTAACTTTCTTTGATATGTCTCTGGAGCAAGAAATAAGTAAGTGAGCATAATTATATAGAACTATATTAAAAAAAAAAAAATCAAATCGTATAAGAGGTGATTTTTATATTTTTGGTTATACAAAGAAGAAAGGCAAATTCTTCTTATCCATACTTAGCTGTTGAAAATGAAAAGAAGAAAAATCTATTTTTCTTTATAGTTTGTCAAACATAAAGTCTATCAAAAACCCATAATCTGAAAAGATAACTCTTTCTTTTCTTTTTATAGGCAACAACTAGGATTCCTATAAAATTTAAATCTCTTTAATTTATTAGAGATATTCACTGACCAAAATCTTTCTCATCTCATGATATTCACAATTTTTGCAAAATATATAAAGAGTTATTATCACTTTCCCTGTGATATTTGAAAAATCGTCATTTTTTCTCTTGATATTTGAGGAAACATCAAAATATCACTTGCTGTTATATTAAGGGATAATCCCAATTTCCCCCCTGTAGTTTGATGAAATAGCCAAAATCCCCCCTTAGTTTAAAAAATCGCTAATATCCCCCTGTTGATTTACAAAATGGATAAAAAACCCACTGTAGTTTATTAAAATATCCAAAAAAACCCCCTACCGTCAATTTGAACGTTAAAAATCAACAGTTGACCTTTAATATAGAAGGACAAAACCGTCCAAGTGAAATAAAATATAAAAAATATAAAAATTTAATAAAATAATAATTTAATATTTAAAAAATTGAAAACAATCTCCACCGTCCATCTTTAAAATGGATGGTGGTGATCAAAACTATTAAAAAAATTTAAAAAATTTAAAAAAAACTCCACTCTCTCTCTTCCTCTCTTTCTTCCCTTTCTTCTTCTTCCTTTCTCTCTTTCTCTCTCTCTCTTCTTCTTCTTCTTCTTCTTCCTTTCTCTCTTTCTCTCTCTCTCTCTTCTTCTTCTTCTTCTTCTCTCTCGGTAGTGCCCAAACGAAACCCAGCTCGAAGCTAGGTTTCTGCGTTCGGAAACCCAGCTCGGATCTGGGTTTCCGCAGCGGAAACTCAGATCCGATCTGAGTTCCGTAGCGGAAACCCCGCCCAGATCGGGGTTTCCAACAGAGGAAACCCAGATCCGATCTGGGTTTCCGACTTAGAAACCCGCCCAGATCGGGGTTTCCAAGTCGGAAACCTAGATCGGATCTGGGTTTGATGGGGTTTCCGCTTCGGAAACCAAGATTCGATCTGGGTTTCCGACGTTGAAACCCAGATCTAGGTTTCTGCGTCGGAAACGCAGATCGATCTATGGGTTTCCGATGCGGAAACCCATAGATCTACCGGTTTTCGGCGCTGGAAACCCAAGGATTTTGGGGTTTCCAAACCAGATTTTTTTTTTGTTTTGGTTTTTTTTTGCTATGTTGCTGTTGTGTTTTTTTTTCATGATGATGTTTGTGTTATGTTGCTGTTGCCTTTGATGATGGTTTGGTTGAAGAGAAATGAGTGAATGTGTCTGGGTTGAGGGGCAGTTTGGTGTTCTGGACGGTTTTCCAGTTGAAGGGCAGTTTGGTGTTCTGGACGTTGATGGGCTGTTTGGTCTTTTCGCTTACTATTATAGTCAGAAATCAATTCTCATTAACAGAGTTAACAGAAGAGGTAAAATAGGATTTTCAGAAACTACAGGGGGGAAATTAGCGATTACATTAAACTACAGGGGGAAAAATAGGATTTTCCCTTATATTAATGTTGAAAAAGTGGTGTTCTCATACCATGAATCCTTTAAAAAGATAAATTTAACATTTACTTAAATTTTAATGTAATTTTAATTAATCTAATATTAATAAAAATAAATATTAAATTTATCTTTTTAAAAGATTAATAGTGTTGGAACATCACTTTTTTAACATCATTATAGCAAAAGAGGGTATTTTAATATTTCCTCAAACATAAAAGAGGAAAATGATAATAACTAAGTATATAAATTGAATGAAATGATTATTTTATTAATATTTACAAAACCGTTTACATAATTACAAGCTTTTAGAGCATAAATCTCAATAATTGGACTGGATTAAATTAGTATTGTGATGTGTTTGGTGCTACCACCATTTTGGGTGGGACTAATTTATCCCACTCTAATGGGATAAAAGAGAATGTAGATTAAATTTTGTCTAATCCCACTTCTTCAACAAACATGAAATTGGAATCTAATGCTGGCCAACAAACAAGCCCTAAAAGTAGGTAGGTCCGAACCAAAGAATTGGAAGCTTAAGAAATTTAAATGGGCTCACGAGGGAATACTTGGGCCTCCAACAAAGAAACAACTTGCACCAAATAAAAACACACACACACACGCACAACACAATGACAACTTGTGTGCTATCAAATTGCTTATGAATTAATATTCAGTCTATTCAATTTCATGCACAATACAAATTCAATTGAATTCCTTATAAAATATATCTGAAGAGATTGACCTCTGGACCTCTTCCTCTTACTACACAAGATCTAATACTTAAGAGACGCAATGTTCAATCCAAAAAGATGAAAGTATTTTTATTTGTTTGTTGATTTCAGTCATCCGAAAGATAGGGGCATAGCAACTGTTGAATTTGTGCATCACTCAAGCAGTCAAGCTTACATATGACTGGTGTGATGGTCTTGCACACACTTCAAATTCCAACCTTCCCATTTGTTTGAACTCCAAGAACAAGTGCGATGCAATAAAAAAAAACTACAGAAGAAAATAATTTTTCATATAATTTTTTATAAGCTGTTGAATTAAAATTGCAAATGTCAATGAAGACAGTCATCGTTACATGATCATTATAGTGTTATATTCCCTAGTCTTCTATTTAAATTCCTCGTAAGACACCACCTAATTAATTTTTTTTAATTAGGTGCAACATTTTGACTTCGAATTTTTCTTTACATTATTATCATTCTATTCAAAACAAATTCCTTTGAATTTCTTTGAAAATAACCGTGAAGAGATTGATCTTTGGACCACATACTCTTATTGCACATGCAGAATCTAAAAATTGTGAAGCACGTCATTCAATTCATAGGAAAGATAGAGCTTAGCAACTATTAAATGTTGAATGTTGACGAACCTCAAATCAATCATTGCAATACAATATATTGTTACCACATGACTTCTTCACTCAATCTTTACATGATCACTGGTGCAATCATTGCACACACTTCAAATACAACCTTTCTCTTTTGTTTTAACTCCAAAAACAAATCAATTTAGTGAGGAAGCTCCAAAAGATAATTATTATTAATCCCCTTAAAAAAACCACTAAATTAGAAATCTAAACGTTAATAAAGATAGTTGATCATTGGAACATGATCATCAAAGCATTATCTTTCGTAATCTTCTATTCAAATTTCTGTCAACACATCACTTAATCTGCATTAAGAAATGATATAATTAGTAATATCATGATTTGGAATTGTTCATTACATTCTTACTTAGCATATCTAAGAAATAATGTAATTAGCAACATCGTGATTTTAAATTGTTCATTATATTCTTACTTTAGCATATCTTCCTGGTTTTCCATTCAAATTCCTTTGAATATATCACCTAATCTTCGTTAGAAAATAATGTAACTAGCAACATTGTGATTTTGTATTGTTCATTACATTCTTACTTCACCATATTTCCTAGTCTATACAAGGAAACAATGTAATTTTTTTTTTTTTTTCGAGAAAAGGAAACAATATAATTAGTAACATTATGATTTTGAATTGTCATTACATGATTACTTAGCATATTTTCCTAGTCTACGTTAGGAAACAATCTAATTAGCAACATTAAGATTTTGAATTGTCATTACATTATTACTTAGCATATTTTCCTAGTCTTTCTTAGAAAACAATGTAATTAGCAACATTATGATTTTGAATTTGTCATTACATGATTACTTAGCATATTTTCCTAGTCTTCATTAGGAAACAATGTAATAAGCAACATTATGATTGTGAATTGTTCATTACATGATCACTTAGCACATTTTCCTAATCTTAATTAGGAAACAATGTGATGTAGGACAAGAATTCCTAATGCTTCATTAGTTTAGGAATCTTTATCCTTGTTAGTTTAGGATCATTAAGTATTAAGTATTTTAGTTTAGATTTAATTTTAAAGTTAGGATTCCTATTTCTACTAAGAGTAGGATTAGAGTATTATAAATAGGTTTATATCGTTTATGTTTGGTAAGTTATTCAATACTATTTTCAGCAATAAGACTTGCGAATTCCTATCGTTACTTGAGGTTTACTCGTTTCATTTCGAAACAAATCTTCCGCTGTACCAAAATTGGTATCAGAGCGTGGTTTGCCCTCGACTGATGGCTGAAGCTGGTTCAAGTGGACAACGAACCCCCGACAACAAATGGCGGTTTGCGAATGTTGAGCAACGACTCGACAGAATCGAAGAAACACTTCGAAGTCTTCAGCAGACTCTTGCTGCGTTGACTTTCGAAGGAAGACAAGTTGCCGGCGAGCGTCAACCTGACCTAACAGAAGACCGGACGGCGACGACCGGCGACCACGCCGGAGATGACCGCAGACAGCGAGGAGGCCGGAATCCAGACAATCAAGACCCGCATGACCCAGATCTAACCTTAGGACCCGCGCGCGACCCGGATCCGCGAAGAAGCCTTGCGCGACCCGTTTTCCAACCGGACCCGCAGCCCTACCGCCCACATGCTCCCGATCGGCGTACCCACCAGACCGGTGAGGTCCTCCCGACGATTTCCTTGCAGATCCCAACCCCTACAATCCCGATCCATACACCCATGACCCGAGACGCCAAGATCCACGAGACCCGACCCAGATCGGGCTCGGACAAGGCTGGAACGGCGACGATGGATGCCGGCGACCCCAGATCGGCCGCGACAGAGGTTGGAACGATGACAGAAGGGATAGAATCGAAGAGATCCGACCATACCCACACCGACCCGACCCGGTTCATGTGTACCAAAGGGGTAATCGACCCGGACAAGGCTGGAACGGCGACGATGGAGGCCGGCGACCCCAGATCGGCGGCGACAGAGGTTGGAACGATGACGGAAGGGGCAGAAACGAAGAGATCCGACCAAACCCGATCCGACCCGACCCGGTTCATGTGTACCAAATGGGTAATCGGGCTGTTTTCGGATGGCATGATGCCCAAGGAGACCGTCAAGCAGCCCACAGACGCAGTGAGAGGCGATTTGCACCCATTGGAGGCTTTGTTGATTCTTCAGGGGAAGAGGATAATGTCAATCTAGCCGATAACGCTTACGGGAACGTTCGATATCGCCAAGAACGGCAAGATTACAAGATGAAGATGTATTTACCCACTTTTGATGGCCGATTACACATTGAAGACTTTCTTGATTGGGTATATAATGTTGAGCAATTTTTTGACTATTCAGAAATCCCGGAGGAGCGACAAGTTAAGACAGTGGCATATAAATTAAAGGGAGGAGCTGCAGCATGGTGGGAACAGTTACAGTTCAATCGTCAAAGACAAGGAAAACAACGCGTTCGAACATGGGCAAAGATGAAACAATTGCTTAAACAACGATTTCTTCCTCCTGACTACGAACAATTCCTATATCAACAATTTCAGAATTGTCGACAGTTGAATAAGAAAGTTACAGAGTATACTGAAGAGTTCTATCGACTAAGTGCTAGGTGTAATTTAATGGAAACTATGGATCAACAAGTTGCTAGATATATCGGAGGCTTGAGTTTCGCTATTCAGGATAAGTTGGCTCTCCATAGTATCTGGACATTATCTGATGCAGTTAATTTGGCTATGAAAGTTGAAGCTCAAATGAATAGACCAGCGACTAGGAATCCAAACAATTTTCGTAGGTCTACGCTAGATACCTCATCCAATCAAAGAACAACTGGAAGCGATGAAAATAACTCTAAATCCATTCCTGCAACCCAAACTTTAGGACAGGGACAGAATACTAGCATTGCATCTAATAAAACCACTATTTCGCGTCAACAACAAAATCGGACCAATTTAAACCCATATGCTCGACCGAATTTGGGAAAATGTTTTAGATGCAATCAACCTGGTCATCTCTCAAACAATTGTCCTAATCGAAGATCTATTAACTTTGTTGAAGAAGATGAGATAGTGGATGGTGGCATGGAAGATCTAGAAGGTGAAGATGACACTTATGAAGGAGCCGAGAAAGGGATGAAGGAGAAGCAGTTGTTTGTATGCTCCAACGACTATTGTTAGCACTTAAAAGGATCGATGAGTCACAACGCCACAGAATCTTTCGTACTCGATGTACTATTAACAACAAAGTCTGCAATGTTAGTATTGACAATGGAAGTAGTGACAATGTGGTGTCCTGGGCGTTAGTTAAGGCATTGAACCTGAAAACTGAAAAGCATCCTTACCCCTACAAGATTACGTGGATTAAAAGGGGTCCTGAAGTTCAGGTTACAGAAGTTTGCAAAGTTCCCCTATCCATTGGAAAATATTACAAGGATGAAATAGTATGTGATGTGGTTGATATGGATGTCTGTCATGTTCTTTTGGGAAGACTTGGATTTGATGTAGGACAAGAATTCCTAATGCTTCATTAGTTTAGGAATCTTTATCCTTGTTAGTTTAGGATCATTAAGTATTAAGTATTTTAGTTTAGATTTAATTTTAAAGTTAGGATTCCTATTTCTACTAAGAGTAGGATTAGAGTATTATAAATAGGTTTATATCGTTTATGTTTGGTAAGTTATTCAATACTATTTTCAGCAATAAGACTTGCGAATTCCTATCGTTACTTGAGGTTTACTCGTTTCGTTTCGAAACAAATCTTCCGCTGTACCAAAATTGGTATCAGAGCGTGGTTTGCCCTCGACTGATGGCTGAAGCTGGTTCAAGTGGACAACGAACCCCCGACAACAAACGGCGGTTTGCGAATGTTGAGCAACGACTCGACAGAATCGAAGAAACACTTCGAAGTCTTCAGCAGACTCTTGCTGCGTTGACTTTCGAAGGAAGACAAGTTGCCGGCGAGCGTCAACCTGACCTAACAGAAGACCGGACGGCGACGACCGGCGACCACGCCGGAGATGACCGCAGACAGCGAGGAGGCCGGAATCCAGACAATCAAGACCCGCATGACCCAGATCTAACCTTAGGACCCGCGCGCGACCCGGATCCGCGAAGAAGCCTTGCGCGACCCGTTTTCCAACCGGACCCGCAGCCCTACCGCCCACATGCTCCCGATCGGCGTACCCACCAGACCGGTGAGGTCCTCCCGACGATTTCCTTGCAGATCCCAACCCCTACAATCCCGATCCATACACCCATGACCCGAGACGCCAAGATCCACGAGACCCGACCCAGATCGGGCTCGGACAAGGCTGGAACGGCGACGATGGATGCCGGCGACCCCAGATCGGCCGCGACAGAGGTTGGAACGATGACAGAAGGGATAGAATCGAAGAGATCCGACCATACCCACACCGACCCGACCCGGTTCATGTGTACCAAAGGGGTAATCGACCCGGACAAGGCTGGAACGGCGACGATGGAGGCCGGCGACCCCAGATCGGCGGCGACAGAGGTTGGAACGATGACGGAAGGGGCAGAAACGAAGAGATCCGACCAAACCCGATCCGACCCGACCCGGTTCATGTGTACCAAATGGGTAATCGGGCTGTTTTCGGATGGCATGATGCCCAAGGAGACCGTCAAGCAGCCCACAGACGCAGTGAGAGGCGATTTGCACCCATTGGAGGCTTTGTTGATTCTTCAGGGGAAGAGGATAATGTCAATCTAGCCGATAACGCTTACGGGAACGTTCGATATCGCCAAGAACGGCAAGATTACAAGATGAAGATGTATTTACCCACTTTTGATGGCCGATTACACATTGAAGACTTTCTTGATTGGGTATATAATGTTGAGCAATTTTTTGACTATTCAGAAATCCCGGAGGAGCGACAAGTTAAGACAGTGGCATATAAATTAAAGGGAGGAGCTGCAGCATGGTGGGAACAGTTACAGTTCAATCGTCAAAGACAAGGAAAACAACGCGTTCGAACATGGGCAAAGATGAAACAATTGCTTAAACAACGATTTCTTCCTCCTGACTACGAACAATTCCTATATCAACAATTTCAGAATTGTCGACAGTTGAATAAGAAAGTTACAGAGTATACTGAAGAGTTCTATCGACTAAGTGCTAGGTGTAATTTAATGGAAACTATGGATCAACAAGTTGCTAGATATATCGGAGGCTTGAGTTTCGCTATTCAGGATAAGTTGGCTCTCCATAGTATCTGGACATTATCTGATGCAGTTAATTTGGCTATGAAAGTTGAAGCTCAAATGAATAGACCAGCGACTAGGAATCCAAACAATTTTCGTAGGTCTACGCTAGATACCTCATCCAATCAAAGAACAACTGGAAGCGATGAAAATAACTCTAAATCCATTCCTGCAACCCAAACTTTAGGACAGGGACAGAATACTAGCATTGCATCTAATAAAACCACTATTTCGCGTCAACAACAAAATCGGACCAATTTAAACCCATATGCTCGACCGAATTTGGGAAAATGTTTTAGATGCAATCAACCTGGTCATCTCTCAAACAATTGTCCTAATCGAAGATCTATTAACTTTGTTGAAGAAGATGAGATAGTGGATGGTGGCATGGAAGATCTAGAAGGTGAAGATGACACTTATGAAGGAGCCGAGAAAGGGATGAAGGAGAAGCAGTTGTTTGTATGCTCCAACGACTATTGTTAGCACTTAAAAGGATCGATGAGTCACAACGCCACAGAATCTTTCGTACTCGATGTACTATTAACAACAAAGTCTGCAATGTTAGTATTGACAATGGAAGTAGTGACAATGTGGTGTCCTGGGCGTTAGTTAAGGCATTGAACCTGAAAACTGAAAAGCATCCTTACCCCTACAAGATTACGTGGATTAAAAGGGGTCCTGAAGTTCAGGTTACAGAAGTTTGCAAAGTTCCCCTATCCATTGGAAAATATTACAAGGATGAAATAGTATGTGATGTGGTTGATATGGATGTCTGTCATGTTCTTTTGGGAAGACTTGGATTTGATGTAGGACAAGAATTCCTAATGCTTCATTAGTTTAGGAATCTTTATCCTTGTTAGTTTAGGATCATTAAGTATTAAGTATTTTAGTTTAGATTTAATTTTAAAGTTAGGATTCCTATTTCTACTAAGAGTAGGATTAGAGTATTATAAATAGGTTTATATCGTTTATGTTTGGTAAGTTATTCAATACTATTTTCAGCAATAAGACTTGCGAATTCCTATCGTTACTTGAGGTTTACTCGTTTCGTTTCGAAACAAATCTTCCGCTGTACCAAAATTGGTATCAGAGCGTGGTTTGCCCTCGACTGATGGCTGAAGCTGGTTCAAGTGGACAACGAACCCCCGACAACAAACGGCGGTTTGCGAATGTTGAGCAACGACTCGACAGAATCGAAGAAACACTTCGAAGTCTTCAGCAGACTCTTGCTGCGTTGACTTTCGAAGGAAGACAAGTTGCCGGCGAGCGTCAACCTGACCTAACAGAAGACCGGACGGCGACGACCGGCGACCACGCCGGAGATGACCGCAGACAGCGAGGAGGCCGGAATCCAGACAATCAAGACCCGCATGACCCAGATCTAACCTTAGGACCCGCGCGCGACCCGGATCCGCGAAGAAGCCTTGCGCGACCCGTTTTCCAACCGGACCCGCAGCCCTACCGCCCACATGCTCCCGATCGGCGTACCCACCAGACCGGTGAGGTCCTCCCGACGATTTCCTTGCAGATCCCAACCCCTACAATCCCGATCCATACACCCATGACCCGAGACGCCAAGATCCACGAGACCCGACCCAGATCGGGCTCGGACAAGGCTGGAACGGCGACGATGGATGCCGGCGACCCCAGATCGGCCGCGACAGAGGTTGGAACGATGACAGAAGGGATAGAATCGAAGAGATCCGACCATACCCACACCGACCCGACCCGGTTCATGTGTACCAAAGGGGTAATCGACCCGGACAAGGCTGGAACGGCGACGATGGAGGCCGGCGACCCCAGATCGGCGGCGACAGAGGTTGGAACGATGACGGAAGGGGCAGAAACGAAGAGATCCGACCAAACCCGATCCGACCCGACCCGGTTCATGTGTACCAAATGGGTAATCGGGCTGTTTTCGGATGGCATGATGCCCAAGGAGACCGTCAAGCAGCCCACAGACGCAGTGAGAGGCGATTTGCACCCATTGGAGGCTTTGTTGATTCTTCAGGGGAAGAGGATAATGTCAATCTAGCCGATAACGCTTACGGGAACGTTCGATATCGCCAAGAACGGCAAGATTACAAGATGAAGATGTATTTACCCACTTTTGATGGCCGATTACACATTGAAGACTTTCTTGATTGGGTATATAATGTTGAGCAATTTTTTGACTATTCAGAAATCCCGGAGGAGCGACAAGTTAAGACAGTGGCATATAAATTAAAGGGAGGAGCTGCAGCATGGTGGGAACAGTTACAGTTCAATCGTCAAAGACAAGGAAAACAACGCGTTCGAACATGGGCAAAGATGAAACAATTGCTTAAACAACGATTTCTTCCTCCTGACTACGAACAATTCCTATATCAACAATTTCAGAATTGTCGACAGTTGAATAAGAAAGTTACAGAGTATACTGAAGAGTTCTATCGACTAAGTGCTAGGTGTAATTTAATGGAAACTATGGATCAACAAGTTGCTAGATATATCGGAGGCTTGAGTTTCGCTATTCAGGATAAGTTGGCTCTCCATAGTATCTGGACATTATCTGATGCAGTTAATTTGGCTATGAAAGTTGAAGCTCAAATGAATAGACCAGCGACTAGGAATCCAAACAATTTTCGTAGGTCTACGCTAGATACCTCATCCAATCAAAGAACAACTGGAAGCGATGAAATAACTCTAAATCCATTCCTGCAACCCAAACTTTAGGACAGGGACAGAATACTAGCATTGCATCTAATAAAACCACTATTTCGCGTCAACAACAAAATCGGACCAATTTAAACCCATATGCTCGACCGAATTTGGGAAAATGTTTTAGATGCAATCAACCTGGTCATCTCTCAAACAATTGTCCTAATCGAAGATCTATTAACTTTGTTGAAGAAGATGAGATAGTGGATGGTGGCATGGAAGATCTAGAAGGTGAAGATGACACTTATGAAGGAGCCGAGAAAGGGATGAAGGAGAAGCAGTTGTTTGTATGCTCCAACGACTATTGTTAGCACCTAAAAGGATCGATGAGTCACAACGCCACAGAATCTTTCGTACTCGATGTACTATTAACAACAAAGTCTGCAATGTTAGTATTGACAATGGAAGTAGTGACAATGTGGTGTCCTGGGCGTTAGTTAAGGCATTGAACCTGAAAACTGAAAAGCATCCTTACCCCTACAAGATTACGTGGATTAAAAGGGGTCCTGAAGTTCAGGTTACAGAAGTTTGCAAAGTTCCCCTATCCATTGGAAAATATTACAAGGATGAAATAGTATGTGATGTGGTTGATATGGATGTCTGTCATGTTCTTTTGGGAAGACTTGGATTTGATGTAGGACAAGAATTCCTAATGCTTCATTAGTTTAGGAATCTTTATCCTTGTTAGTTTAGGATCATTAAGTATTAAGTATTTTAGTTTAGATTTAATTTTAAAGTTAGGATTCCTATTTCTACTAAGAGTAGGATTAGAGTATTATAAATAGGTTTATATCGTTTATGTTTGGTAAGTTATTCAATACTATTTTCAGCAATAAGACTTGTGAATTCCTATCGTTACTTGAGGTTTACTCGTTTCGTTTCGAAACAAATCTTCCGCTGCACCACAATGTTACTAGCAACATTATGCTTTTGAATTGTTCATTATTACATGATAATTACAGCGTGGTTTCCTAATCTTCCATATAAACTTTCTATCTATAGACTCTTAACTTGTACAGTTTTTGTTGAAGCTAATCTTTTCGTAGCTTGCATTTCTTGAAAACAGTTAACATGTTATATGAATATACAACAAACCAAAAACAAATGAAATTAAATATGCCAAAACTTGCTTGATAAATACAACAAGGCACGACCAGGTATTGATCTGCATGACACAATCAACATCATCTAGCAAACGTTAATCCTACCAAAGATCATGGTCATGTGAGATGCAAAACTAATGAAATTTGAGTTAATATAAGCATATAAGAAACCAGGAAACTTTGTTGAATAGGCATGGTAATGTGTATATGTACCTCTCCAATGAATTTGTTGAAGAAAGATCGAGCTTATAAACGAATGATATCACAAGTACTACTCACCAAAGGCCTGGCGTGCCGGGTAGGAATGAAACATGTAGCCAAGAACAACTTGCCAACTTCTTCTGCTTCATCTTCTCAAACCCCTTTTAAAATTAAACGCAAAGTTAAAAGAGCCGGCAAGTCATCCTTGGCTGCACATTACTTCCTACACCTACAAGCAAGGCCATAGACGAAGAAGAAAAGAGCTTTTGAAGCAGACCCCACTTAGATAATTCACTCCACAAGCATATTCAAATGAATTATGCATATGATGAGCTATTGCATATGCCTTCAACAACACCAAATGATCATATATATATATATATATATTGAATTAATGTGAATAGGACAGCTCCTAGAAGGATCCACATATGGCCTCAAAAAAAAAAATCTAGTATTTTAAGTTGGAGAATAAGGTTCATTCCTCCTGCTCCTAGAAGGATACACATATGGTCTCAAAAAAAAAAAAAAAGATCTAGTGTTTCAAGTTGGAGAGATAAGGTTCATTCCTCCCCCATCTCCTCTCCATTTTCAGTAAATATTTTAAAAAGAAAAGATTTCCCTAGTCATCTAAAGGGAACAAAACAACTTGCAAGCTTGCATATGCTGTCAATGAGCTATAATAGGAAACCAAATCATCAGCCAAAAATCTGTATAATTGATTCTAATATGCTCTAGAGAGGTCTAATTATAAGAAAATATGTACCTGATATGGGAAGTATGAGAGGTGAAAAAAAAAATCGCTATTAGGGACAAACTATGTGCATTGGAGGTCATCTTTTCAGCATTTCCAAGACTGTAAAAAATAGAAGTTAAATTAAAAGATAGAGTGGTGGTGGTGGTGGTGGTGGTGTGATTCAACTGTGAATGGTGATGACACATAAAATGTTGGCAGACCGAAAAATATGTCACGTGCTTGCACTCTTTAATGTTATCTCTACAGCAACTCCAAAGGGCAGAAATATGAAAAGGACATAAAGCTAGACATAAACAAATACAGAGATTTTGAGAATATATAAAGGGAATCTCATTTATATACAAGAAAAAATATAAAATAAAGTCTCTTTTTGTATAGCATATATGTACAAATAATTAACAAAAAGGGAAATGAGAGTGAGAGACATACAATTGAGGTTACAAGCCTGGGGAAGTGAGGTGACTCAAATACCAAGAAGCGGGCTGTGCTTTTTCAAACACTCACTTCAAAAATAGATGTGAGAGGATTCCTTTTGTTTCTCAGATGGTAGTAGCAGCAAAAGAGGTTTAGTTTTTTATATTGCAGAGAATTGTTTGGTAACTTTGGTTGATGTCTAGCACACGCATGTTATTATATACATGAAAGAGGCGAACAAGTGGCTTTCTTTGAAGGTAATACGTGGTGAAGTGAGACTAAGATTTATACATAAACGGAGTGGCCTCTTATCCTAAAAGTGGGGTCTCACAAGACCTCTGTGAGATATATATATATATATATATATATATGCAGCAGATGTCAGTAGAAGCAAACCACTAAAAGTTTGAAAGCTACTTCAGATTTTACTACTTGTACAAGAAAGCTACCACACGACCGAATAGGGACCATCATCCTTTTATCACTTGTACTTGTTATGCCAATTATTGCCCATTTAGAGTTAAATATACCTACTTTGCTAAATGAATCAAAAGACTCCTTGATCTCACTCCCCATTCTTGCACCATGCATGTGCAAACTTTGTTACCTGTAAAGATACAAATTAATTACATGCTACGACACATTTGTTACAAGTTACGATATTTTTTTTAGTTGTTCTTGCTACTGACTAAGCATTCCTTGTACTTTACTATTACTAAAGCTTATGGTCAGTGAAATGAACAAATAATTTGCAATGAACGAATAATTAATATGTCAGGGGCTGTTTCAGCATCTTAATTTTGAGCAGGCTGGAACTTCGCTCTTTTTGATGCAATATGGGAAATATGCGTTTAAAATAGATAGAGAAACATAACTTTTAAGAAAAGAAATGTGAACATTTACCAAGAAACAATACACGTCTACTTGCAATTGTAACTCTCAGGATTGGGCATTCTGATGCTATCATTCACAAATCAAGGGTACAACTGCAGAGAAAGCTCACTTTGTATCCATTTGCTCTGATACAAGTTGAAGAAAACAATTTTATTGTACTAACCCTTTTCTTGAAGTCAAATGGCTACAGCATTCCAACAGACAAGGTTGGATGAGCCTACACATTTGAAGTTTGTATGAGCCAGCTAGGGATGAAATGATGAATGCATCCATCAAAGAGAAGTCAATTACATCGACATTTGTTTGTCGTGCTCAACACATTTTACTAAGTAAGAACAGCAAAAGTATTGCAACAGCCGTAAACCAGGTGATAATGAAATCAATTACACATCAACATGGCCAGTTAACGCCGTACGGTATGGAAGTCCAACTCAAAGACTCAAGGCAAGATATAAATCCCTTTTTCAGAACATGCCAAGGAGATGCACAAATGAATAAGCTATGTTGATAGGAACAATCTCTCTCCATTATTACCATCATAATAGAATGAGGCTTGAAACAAGTGAATAAATATTACAAGCTAACAACTCTACTCACTGTAACTATATATCACAAACAATCAAATACCTTTTGCCAGTCCCTCCAAGACCCAGCCCCATAAAACACAAAACTATCATCTTGCAGAAACAACTAATTAAGATTCTTGAGGAACCTCAAATCTCGCTGGAGTGTCAATGCCCATCATACAGCACAGGCCTGATATTAAGATTAGAAGCAGAACAATCCCCTGCAATTCAGGCAAGGCCACAATATCAGAACCCCAACTACATAGTGATATGAAGATTTAAAGCAATAAACAAAAGGATGAGAGGTGGACAGAGAGAATGAGAGATGATCAAAAGAACAGTCATTTCAGCAAAAAGATATTTCACTCCAGTAAAAGATATTACAGTATTCTCACATTCACCAATCCAAAAGGTCCACACAAAATAAGAGAAAATCAGAAGGAAACATCCTACACTAAACATTAGTCTTACATAGAATTATAGAAACAACATACACATCAAAAGACTGATCTACTTTCACTAGTTTATTGATAAGGTTTGAGTAATGTACATGATAATTCTCATGTAAAGCAGCCTCAGATGATAACACAATAGGAAAATCAGCTGCAAGTTTCGTAAGATTTGGCCATGAGAATCCTACGTTTCTAAGGACACACTAGTCTAAGTTTCATATGCGACTCATGTTATAGCTTGTAACCATTATTTCCCAATTTAAAACAGTATAACAAAATGGAAGCATAAAACATAAATTACAGGTTGAGAGAGAAAATCATTTAGGAAATGCCTACAAATAAACAGAGGATGCTCTTAATAATGTGAAACAAATGAGTGAAAGAGGAAAAGGAAAAAAGATAGCTTAAACTAAAAGCAACAGCAGGGACACAGAAATCACATATTGACACTACAAGTCTAAAAAATAGCACAATTCCTTGCTAAGTTATCAGCATCTTCATCAGGCAAAAAGCTTCTTTGCCTTTCACAGAAGTGACTTTATATCTCCCTAGTCATATAGGTAAATCATCAGTTCATGCAAAGAACAGCAAACTAACTCGTGGTCAGTTGGTTACTATGTTCAAGCTTTTTCATTTTTATTACTACCTCATAGTCACTATGTTCAACTTTTTTGCTTCTACTTAGATATTTTTTTGACAATACACTTTGATGAACTGGTCATAGGTCAAGGTGGAGTGAAAGTAAGGGGGTGATGATATTTATACTTGGCCTTTCAGCTGTGTGGTGTACAGACATACCAAAAAGGTTACTCAGAATGACTCATTAAAAAGATCCACGGACGAAAAAACCAAAGAAAAATTGTTCAAAAAGCAGATCTCTTGTTATGAGCATGGCTGAAATAAATTGTGAGTACAAAGAAGTTGCCAGTAGCAAAACACAAAAACTAAACTGTGATCATTTTAAATATTTACAGAATAGACAAAGGCAGCAACTTACAACAAAAAGTCCCTCCAAAAGGGATGATTTTATTTGGCAAACTTCATCACAGCTTGTGGAATTGGCAGACGCATTTCCTGCAGTACCATCTTCAGCAAGAAACCTTTCTAGCTCCCAATGAGATGGATATTGGATAGACCTAACAGGATCAGAAACATAAAGGGCCACATACTTTGCCCCAGACTTCTCCAGAGAACCAATAAGCTCAGAGATAACCTCACCTATGCATTTGATACATCAATATTTTTCAGATCAATATGATTTCAATCAAAAGATTTAGACAACACTATTCTCCAGCAACCACATAAGTAAACTTTTTAACATACTTTCTGAACGTGGATGGTCAAGTTGCTCCATTGAATGGCTGCCACCATTGCAGTAGACAATCAAATCAACTTGCTCCTTAGGAGCATTTTCCATCCTCGAAAGCATATGATCCTAATCATCATTTATGGGAAAGTTAAACAGAAACATTAATAATAATAAATTATAGAGAGCTTATATGATATTCTTGGGCCATATCCTATCAATTCAAGCTTCTCCCTTTGATCATACAATTTGTCAACATCGTATCAAAGCCTAGTTTGTCCTAAGAATCCTAGGTTAAAACCCTCCACGTGATAAATTTTGAATTAATTATTTGTTCCATGAATTTGTTATTTTTTGTGTTTAGTTTTGTACATGAGGGTGTGTCTTAGAGAGCTTATATACAATTATTGTGCTTTTTCCTATCAACTCAAACTTTTCCCTATGAAAAAGTGCAGCCGCTATTGTTACCCTACAACAAGTTCCATGACAAGGAAAAAAGAAAAAAAAAAACATTCATGGCTAGCTTACTTGAACAGAGCGCAAGTCTTCAAGCTTGAGAAAATTTCCATCCTCTGTTGTGCAAGACTCAGAAAATGCAACATTACTGATTCTTAAATCATTCCCACAAGCATCTCTAAACTCTGAAACCAATAAATTCTCCATCGTGCTGTCCCCCGACATAGAAATGTACGGGAATGCCATGGAAAAATTGGAACTTGTAAAAGAGTCCTATACCAAAACACAAAACACTTCAACACAACTAAACGGTAAAAAAAAACTCGAAAACCCCGCAATCCTAAACGTCGTATCCAACAAACAAAAACAGAAGGAAAAAAAATAAATGAAATAACAAGCCTAATCACCTTGAGCAAGTTCACCAAAGCTGGGTCAGCAGCACGTTTGTTCCCAGAAATATGCGAAGATTGCAACTAAAGATAATAAAAAGAACGTCATCAGTAGCCTGAACATGTAACCAACGGCATTCGAATGGCAACAATTCAACAGCCTAAGGACACAATCTCAACACTTAAACATACTGTTTCCTATCACTAATTACTAGTTGCTAGTTTGGCTTATAGATAAAATAACAAGCTGAACATATTAAAAATTACCTCTTTACCGACAAAAACAAGCGCAACATCAACAGAGTGCCTAGGCGAACACTAAAAACACCAAGAATAATACAGTCAATGATAAAACAATTGAAAAGACAATGAAAACATACATAATAATGGGAGAGAAGGAAAAAAATACCAATAAATCGGACCAGCCGGCTTGGGAGAGAAGGGAGCTGGCTAGATCTTTGGGGGAGAGGGTTTGGTAATTCAATCTGTTATAATCCGACAACCTGAGGGTATTCAATTCATTCAATTGAATGGAATTGGAGTGAATCTGATTCGAATCAAACAAAATAGTGAAAAGGGCATGTACCGATTGAGATGGGGAGACCAGAGAAAGGCCGGAGCAGTGGAGGCAGAAGCGTATAGGGCTTGCAAATACAACAACAACAATGCTACCACTACCTTCTTCATCTTCGATTCAAACCTTCAATTCAATGCATAACATAGATATTCAATACTGTAATTGAGCAACTTGTGCAAGTGAGATATCGATCAGAGATTAAAGGAGAGATCTTACCAGACAAAGCAGATTCAAGTTTGGATCTTTGAATCGTTGAGAAGTTTCCACTTCCTCCCAATTATTGTTTGTCTTTATATTTTTGGGGCTCAAACACTGGCCATGTAGCCTTCAACAAGACGGTGCGTTTTGCTTTTTTATAAAACATGACTTATCTTCGTTTTAATTAAAAGCAAATACGTATTAAAATTTAAAAGATTGTTTTAATGTGCATTATAATGAGTGGTGTTAATAAATAAATAAGAACTAGTTTTTGTTTTTTCAAGATGTAAGAGTTGTGTGGAATTTGTTTCTGTTCAACTATTTTATGTTAAGTGTGATACAAAATTAAATGATACAATTTAAAAACTAGATGAAAATAATCTTCTTTGACGATTTTGTTAAATATGATTCTAGGGGGAAAAAAACACTTTAAAAAAAAAACCATATGTACAAATATAATAAAGATAAAATTATCTTTAAAATTAGTACATTTATTAAAATATCGCATCCCTAATAATTTTACTATTTTTATCATCTTTAACAAAAAGTACCCTAAAACAAACTCAACCCTTGTGGCATTTTAACATTTCAACTAAAAGACTCAATTAAAATAATAACCAAATTCTATCGTTGATGGAATCCACTAGTTGTGGATGATTACTAGTGGACGATTTGCTCCTTGAAGGAGCATATCGATCCTTGCCAAGAGCGCCCTCTTTGTGGAAAAACCTTGAGTGATGGAGGTCGCACAACCTTTATCAATTCGTGATGGAAGTCAAGCTCATAACCCTTGGTAAGGTAGTGACTCATGACCCATTGGAGATCTGAAATGATGAAAAAAAAAATGTTGGAGACAAAGATGGAGAAGAAAATGAAAAGAAATAACGAAGAATTGCCAATTAGAGATTCGATGAATCTGAATTTGGACAAAATTGGATCTCTATTATTGAAGATCCAAATTTGGATATCCATCATTGGAGGCCTAGAAGCTTCGGGTTTTCATCGATAGAGATCCAAAATTCTGGATCTCCGCCAATGGAGATTGATTGGTCTTCACTATTGAAGACCTTGAAAACCTCCTTTTTTTTTTTTTTCTTTTTGGTCTTAATCTCCACCGTTCATATTTTTTTTTAGTTTATTATTGGCTAAAAGATAAAAATGGTCTAAAAAGTCAATGAGTAACATTTTTGTCTTGTCTCATTAATTTTCATATTTGTGTTTCAATGAGTATGTGTGTTTGATAAAAATAGCCTTTGAAGGAAAAAACTATTTTCATCTTCTGTAATCTCTTTCACCGGCAAAATCCCTCTCATTCCGACATCTTTTCCAATGCATTTTCTCCCTTTTCCTTCTAACATCTCTTTTCCTTGTTTCTTCTTATTCTTCTTCTTTTTCTTTTACTTTCCTTCTTTTCTTCCACCTCTAATGAAGAGCACTCCTTGTCAAAAATACAAATCTATAATTTTATAGATTTGTAGAGTTCCTACCCCGACTTAAATTTTATTATTGTTTTTATTATGATATTTTGTTAAAAACATTATAACAATAATTTTTTTTTGACATTTCAATAATAGATTTTTAAGAAATAACAATCTACTCTTCTAATTTTAGTGGTTCATTAACGAAAAATTTAATGGCAAAGGGGATTTTGGGGATCAATACAATCTAGAGGAGGGAGTTTAGCCCATTAATGCAAATTGTAAGGAAAATTTTGGTCAAAAATAGAATTAGGAAGGGATTTTGACGATTATGACAAACTACAGGGGTACTTTGTCAATTGCCCTTTTTCGAAGAGCATCTTACCCATATAGGTTCGGGATCGTCAATGGACAACTAATATCTACAAGAGTGGGAGTTAATTTTTTTTAAAAAAAAAACAAATTTCATTAAAAAATATTTTAAAAAAATAGTGCCATCTTGGTAGTAGAATCCTTTCCTTGAAAAAAAGAAGTGCAAATTACAAATTTCAAATAAATGGGTATTATGCGGCGGATCCATATATATGGTTATTGGTTAGAGGATCAATACTTGAACCCCTCTGAAACTACGTGTATACCTCTTTCATAAATTTATCTCATTAAGTGAATTATAATTATAAATTGTAATTCTTTAAAACAATATTCAGTAGGGGTATATTTACGAAAGGGATATTTTGCACATATGACTTTTGCGGGGTGCAAATACCGCCACTCTGTTGGTTGTTGTCCTGAACAAATGTCAAAATTGTTGATGTTTTAAATTAGCCCAAGGAGCCTCATTCAATTGTAACTGGGCCAGCTGAGATGTTGGACCTGGTCTGAACAACAGATCCATTATATATATTTATATATTTGATTGATCAATAATGACCACCCTACTAGTACTACAAACCGCCAGTTGATAGTTAATATAAACGGAAATTAAGGATTACTTAGCCAATCATATCTTTAATTTCTCACCACTCACCACCACATATAACAGCTGCCTAGCTTTCTCTCGAATCTGAGTGTAATTACTTCATAACCAACTCCAGCATTCATCCACCATGCATGCATATATGCACCATCCCGTCCAAACAGTGCAAGCTACAGGGATGTTAATTTTTGCTATTTAACCTTTTATTTATACAAGCGTATATATGTAATAATGAAAGAAACTGGTCATGTTAGCTCGCTTTATTCACGGAATCTGTTGTAAGGTCCCATATTCTCTAATCTGGTTTCAAAGCCGATGTTACCTAATTTTTTCTTTAGAAAAACTCACCGGAAAAGAGGCCATGTTGTACCTCAAGTTAGAAGCGGAAATAGTCAGAAATGCAAAAATTAGAAGCATTTGGGTTCCAAGGTACCATTATGATATATATCCTAGCTAGCTAGGTACCATTATGATATATATCCTAGTCTATCTTTCAATAGACTGGTCTTTTTTAACGGAAAATCTAGTTTCCATAAAGGATATTGAATTAGTGTAGTCAATTTTTTATTGGATTAGAAACCTGAAGCCTGTCAGGATTTTTAAGTCTTAGGAATCACACATAAAATACAACCATTCATAGGACTTAACTGGGACAAGTAACAGCATTTAGTACTTTTGATGTAGTTGGCATGCACTTGTTCAAGAAACGAAAAACCTCACAGGCTCACAGCCTTCTTCCAACGTATATGTTGCATAAAAATTTTCCTTATTCATGATTTCTACAGGAAAACATTACTGGACGAAAACATTTAAGTTCCAATCCACTCGTACATGCTTGTGCTCAATTTGAGAAAACATGTACAGCCACGTCCACTCAAACCAACTAAACTTCAACAGATCTTTCCAAAAAAATTACATTATCATCATAATCTCATTTGTCTGCTGACGTACGCATTGAGGTTTTGCATGGTATTGGCATAGGAAATAATTCACTGGCACGTTGAAGTATTGATCAGTACACATCAAAATAGCCTTCCAATGCCCACTCAGACATCCTTTATATGATAAAAATTGACTGATCTAGCTTATATACATACACACACAATAACATCATCCAACTACTCAGTTCATAATTCTTAAATTAATTAACCAACCCCACCCATCTTAATTTAACTTTTCAACAGTATACCCGCATGACCATTATTTCATGGATGATCCCACCACCCATCCATAATATTCAATTACTCCAAACGGCCTACTTTTATTGCACATGTAACTGCTTCTTCTAATTCCAAGTATACATGCATATATATATATATATATATGTGTGTGTGTGTGTACATATAATTGCAAAGCTTTTGCATTAATGAATATATATAGAGTTAGCTTTTCGTGATCAAGAAACCTGTGATGCATGATAGTAGCTTATGATCACTTGTGTCATGTGATTCCTACTAAAACTACCCCACTTCAAGTTCAAAATATGTAATGTCTTCCACCGCTCCCATTCACTCTTTTCACGAAACTCTCCCTTGTATTTTTGGGACCTATCTAACAATCTTGAAGACCCCATCCCCATCTATCTTTTCCAAATGAAATTATAATACTCATCATAGACACCAACCAACCAACCCAAATGAGAGACCTCTCCTTCTTCCTCTTCAAGAACTCTCTAGGTGCAAAGATGAAGAAAGGCTTCAGGAGCTCCTGCAATGGGGGTGGCTCTACCTCTACCCTCAACCAACACAACCTCACTCCTTCGCCGGAGAAACCACCCACCACCTTGGAGGAAATGATATTGCAGCTCGAGTTCGAAGAGGAGATGGCCAAAAGGGCAAAGGAGCACCAGCTCAATAACGTTGAACAACATGGTAGAATGTCATGTGTCAACAATTCTGATATTTTAAGGTCTGCTAGGAATGCATTGAATCAGTATCCTAGGTTCTCTCTGGACGGAAGGGATGCCATGTACCGGTCCTCGTTTCAAAACTTGGATGGTTATAAGGCTGGAAGAAGATCAGTGTGCTGTGATCATAGACTGGAAGAGAGGTTGTTGTACGAAACTAGGTACAACCATTTGGGTGGTGGTGGTTCGTCAAAGATGGAGAAAAATTTGCCATCAACTGTGGGAGGAGAGACTGTGGTGTGGTGTAAACCAGGAGTGATAGCCAAGTTGATGGGCCTAGATGCCATGCCAGTTCCACTATTAAACAGCAGAGTAGATGGTAAACATCAGCAGATCTTGACAATGAAGAGACAAAATCTCAGGAGAAGAGCTGAGAGGCATGAAATGGAGAGAAGACTTGCTATGGATATGGACATGGACACTTATAATTGTGATGGATCAAGGATGATGAGGAGGAAGATGGGCTCCTGCTCAAAGGCTGGTTACTGCGTGGTGAAGCCAGTGGCGGAGACAGTTAATGGGGTCGGTGGCTGGCCGATGGGCCGTTTCCGTTAGATTTTTCAGAGCTATATGTAGTACTAAAACAGAGTTGTATACATTAATACAATGAGCTACTGTGTAGTTGCAGTTTACATCATCTCTTTTTTCTTATCTGTATTCATATATAACATCTTAGAAAGGATTGTGTCCTCCCCTTACATCTTTTTTGCTGATTTGTTTGATTGGAAAAACACATGTATTGCCTGCTAACAACAAACACACCAGCCATGTTTTTCTCCGTTACTTTCTACTGTTAGTACATTAAGAAGTAAAAACACTTCAATACAATGATTGATCAAGCTGCCATTAAGGTTGCATTTACGAAAAGAATCAAAATATCAAATATTGAACTTGGAAACTCCTTCGATTCCGTCCCGTCACCTCTGCCTGCGTGTTCTTTTCAGGGCCAAGAGCCATATCGCGATACTTACTGGTATACCCTGCTGCAACTAATTTTTAATTTGCAATCCCACCTCTGCAGTGTAATGATCTTTTACCCAAATGGAATTTCAAACTAAGCATATCCCAAAGAGAGAAAACATAAAAGTAATTCATGTGGCATCTATTCTGATCACAACACTAAAAGATCATATTGGTGAACGTTCGAAGTAAGCTATTTTGCCTTCTTAAAGAGGTTAGTGGTTTGGAGCTCTGCATCATCTCGGATGAAACTCCACCAAATGTAGGTAAGGGGAACAGTTGTGGCATGCCAGAGAGCGTGGGCATCCAAATAACCATAAATTGGAGGGAAGTCATAGATTTCAAGGAGCATCGCAAGGCCACCTCCAAAGACCACCACCCACAACTTCAAGCGAGAAGGATGTAGTGTGACACTGGCCCAAATTCCCCAGATCAGAAGCTGAGCCACTGCCATGACAACACATACTTTCATGTTCCACCCTGTAAAAAGTAAAAGAATTTTCTTGTTAGTTTAGCATCACTAGCGTGAAAAAACCTAAATGATGCAGTCACAAAGAATAAGTGGGTAAAACACCATATGATAACTTGTTACATCTCCATGGTAGATCTATATACAATCACAGTCATTGCAAAAGCAGTAATAATACCGTACACCTAAACCATAATACCCAACAAACTTGGTGATGCAAATCTAAGATCACAGAAACTGTTGAAAATCAGCTGTTGCATACTAAACATAAATTATTAGTAAGTATAGTGGCAAACCAATCCTTAGGCTACAACCCTGGCTCAAGCGTGGCATGCCTACCATTAGTGGCTACATTTTTATGTTTTCTTACAGGTATTGCAACTACTAAAGTACATCTTCTACAATAAATAATTCATTTAAGCAACAATCAGAAAATGAAGATCCAGAAGAGAATCGATACCATAGTCTAGTTTGTAGAAGTTGAGGTACAAAATATGAGTTGTCACAAAAGCAAGAAGTGGAGCAGAAACCATAACTCTGGCAGCCTCCTGTCTCACGTTCAAACTTCTTAGTATGGCCAGTATGAGGGAGTAACCAAGTAATGCCACTGCAGATGAGTAGTCTAACCTCTCCGTCAAATCCACATCTCTGCATGTCAATAAGACATCAGTAAGGAAAAGTATAAGTTCTAGAAACAATAAACATACTAACAGATAAAAATATGGGAAAACAGAAGTACATGTACCAATTTTGTGAAATTGCCTAATGTCATGGTGAGATTTTGTGTTGCCAAGCACTAGCTGTGTTTTAATTCATCAGAGAGGCAAACTCATGAAAAATTTTAAGCTTATGTCCACAAAAGTTCACCAGCTAAGAACCTCATTTTTGGTGTGACAAACACTAGGTAGTGGGCTTCTTTAGTTTTTCACAATACTAGTTCTTTTTAATCTAGTAATTCAAAGGTGACCAAAAGTAGCATTATAATTAAATTTTTTTGCCAAATGAAATATTTAGTACTGATATTTGGCTACCTTTAACTTTGAAAATAAAAACGCAAATCTTTATGGCTTGCTCATATATTTGAAACACAGAGATGAATTATTGAAGCTCACAAGTTTGTGATAAAATATTTAAGATAAACTTATTCCAAGGGACAAATACAGACAGTACGTATAACTGACACAAAAAATAATTTTTTTTTTCTTCTATTTTGACAATAACACACAAAAAATAATAATAAAACAGCAAAATGCTTACCGACTGTGGAAAACAGCACTCCAGAACCAAGAGTTGAGTGAAAAAAGCCCATAGATATGCCACAAAGTGGCAAATTCATAGTATCCCTTCTTATCTTGTTTAAGAGGCAACTTATAATACAGAAGGATGAAAAACGACAGCCAACCATGGAAATGCATTGCAAGGTTGAGGGCGGAGAACACCACTGAAGCAGGCTCCTACGTAATCAAATTACAAGCCAAACTACAGACTCAAGAAAATTATAAGAAACATTTCAAACCAACTCCAAAGGAAAAGTCTAAATGAAGTAAAAAAGCTAGTGCAACAGTAAACCTGTATTCCATATACACGCTTGAAGGGCCATTTACCATGATACTTAACAGGTCCATCACCAACTGCTTCTCTCTGCTTTTCTCTTTCAACCATACAATTGTACCGACAGTCACTCTGACAATCCCATTGCTTCCACCTCAAGTAAAGAGGTTCTTGCATGTACCATGGACCATCAACAGAAACCCCATCCGAAGAAAATTTGCAATGCGGAAAGCACCTTTGCCCAACACATCCAGTTTTCTCACATTTCCCAACACATTCCCTAAAATCCGACACACAACATAATACCCTTATTAGTCTAAGAGCACCTACTATATCAAATAATTTTCGCACTCATAGGAGCTTTCCACAACTTCGACAAACTACCAATACACACGCGCGCGCGCGAGCGCGCGCCTAACTACTTACATCTTGATTCTAGTATATATGTATAGTGAATCAAAGCTCTAGATACAGTTAGGTCACTTGAACAAGCATTCAATTAAGCATTGTCAATCTAGTGTCTATGTTATCCGAATATAATTTTCAAAACGAGATTGATAAAACGCAAAAACACAAAGAAGAAATTTAAAAAAAGGCATGACAAGATTTACATATACGATTTTCAAGAACCTATAACAAGACGATTGGTTTGACTTTCTCTAGAATTGAATTGAAAGGCTTGAAAGCTATTCAGGTAAAGCTACAGATAGATAGAGAGAGAGAGAGAATGGTTGAACCTGTAAAGCGGATCGGCATCGCCAGCACTGGCGTGTGAGTTTGAAACGAGACATGAAAGCGCCGCGAGAAGAGGAATCCAGTATCGATATGGTACCATCTGCTATTCAAATGAGGAAATGAGATGGAATCAAATGGAGAATTGAAGAGACTGGCGGATCTTAGAGTATGTGGTACTGGAAGTAGAAACCATACCTTTGTCTTCTACAATCGCAAATGAATATCGTCGTCAAATCAAATGTGGTGGTGATGGATAATCATCGGTTCTTTGTTTTATTTTTACAATACCAGTGCCAGACTAAATTTTTTTTGTTTTCTTGGGCTTTGTACAATTAAGCCCATGATAAGTCTCTTGGGCTGTATGTTGTTTTCATCTTTGGGCTGCGCCTTTGGGCTTTGTTGACGTGACAAGTAGTGTTACTTGGTACCCCGGTAATCTCTATATACACCCACATTAAAAAAATTAAAAATTTTAATAAAACAAAAACAAAAAAAAAAAACACTGTTTGGTCTGCATTGATACACGCCTTATTTATTCAATTTTTTGTTTTGTTGGTTTTTTTTTTTTTTTCAATGTTGATATAATTACGTTATATTATTTTATTTATCTCTGAAGTGAATGATAGAGAATCATATATATATTTTTTAATTTTTAATTTGTTTTTATTTTTTTATTCTTTTTTATGTTGACAAGTGACATAATTTATATTTAAAGATAAAAATACTCTTACAATCATTAAGGTTGGCCGACTTCTAAGTTCTTGCATGAACCCAATTGATGGGTTTCAAAAGACTAGGATGATAGGTTCCAAAAATAAATTCTTAATTAAAATCTTCAAAATTTGAAAAAATATCGAGATGAAAATGAAATTTATCCTATCATTTTCTTTAACTAATTAAGATGCATATAAGTAAATGAAAAGACCTGTAAAAATAAGTTTGGTCGCAATAACCAATACTTACCAACAAAAATTTGAACTTCCAGCTCAAACTAATTCTTCCTCACTCTATCATGCTATTTCTGTACTTAGCTAACCCTTCAGCCATTACACTTCTGTATAACGATGAATGCTTTTAGGCGAATAAGATTTATAGCCAATACCTTCTTGTATCGAAGAAATTGAATCTAGCTTTTATGAATTACATCATACATCTAATATATATTTATGATTAATTATTATTAAAAAGGGATTCTAGCAAAATTAAATCTTACCTATATATATATGAGTAACAGTTTTGATTTGTCATTGTCAAAAAGAAAAAATAAAAAAAAAAAAAACAATTTTGATTAATCAAAATTTTTTTTAAGAGTTTGATAAGTATTGACTCATAAATACTTTCAACTTTTGGAAGAAAATGAGATCTTAAAGACAGATCAACCTATATAAATGGTAGTTGGATGAATATTTCAAGACCTTATGATAATGGGACACATATATTATATATAATATATTATATGTATATACAGCACCATCGATTTCGCAATATTTGATTCTCTGTGCAAATGAAATAACTGCATGGAGAAAGTCATGAGTCATGCATATATACCTAAGAAAATTGAATTAATCAACAGGGTGAGTGATAATCACAAACTCATAATAGATGGGTAACTAGTTATACATTCTATATATATAATTTAGGGTTCACTATATCTTGATTAGAAGACTAATATTCATATCATATTTATAAAGTTGAACGTTAAATTTATGATATTGATCTAGAAATTTACATATAAATTTATAGTTTATATTTTAACATATAGAATTATATACTAATTTTTTTTATGTAATTAATGCTAACTTATGAAATTGAGCTATACTTTTTTTAAATCATGATATTGGGATATTTTCAATATTTTTGTCTAACAAAGATCATATCAAATCCTATAATTTGTTGACCTATACTCTATGAAGGAATTAGTAAGAGCTTTTTCAAGCTGCCAAGAGATAAATTAATCACAAACCTATAATATCCTCATTCCCTTACCGGATTACATTACATTAAAATTTTTATCTCCATTCATTAAATAAAGTAAACCTTTATTCTTCATGTTTGTTCTTCAATGTGTTTCTTTAACTATGATATATATGTTTGTCCTTGCACTATTATGCTGTCAATGAAAAGAAACTTGCATTAATCTACCTTAAATTTATTATCAACCCCACTCATTGACTGCAATATTAGGTGTAGACCATTTTGGACATATGTCAATGGCTGCCGGCTGGCTGCAGGCTTGTAGCTATTAGTTGACCAATATATTCGTACATTCCCGTGACTATACATCTGTGATTAAATGAAGATACTGATGACATATAATACGGTATGCTCATTCTACAGAAGCTTTTTCTCATCTTTCACCTGTATTAATCCGAAATGTTTGGAGAGTTTTGTGGCAGTAGCGAAGTGGGGTGGTCTTTATTTGTATCAAACATTTAAAAAACCAAAGTAACTGACTTCGTAAGATGAGTTCACATGAGTGTAACTTATGAGAGAATCGCATGCTTGCTTCTGTGATAGTTTTCTCAATCATAACTAGTTGCTTTCCAAGCATTAAAATATATCTTGAAAAGTGTGGAATGAAAGCTGCCTCCTGCAAAGTGATTCCAATAACACATTACATTGCGTACAAGATATAGTAGTTGAAAAGAATTCCATGCGGGATTTTAAACTATCACTGTTTAAGTTTTGCACCTTTGATCTTCTTTACATATATAAATAGGTTCAGATGTTTGCATCTTTATTTTTTTATATAATCAATTAGGTGTATACAAACATGCAAACGGGGCTAACTAAAACTATGGAAGTATTTTAACAAAAGAGATAAGGTTCTATATCTAGTCTATTAATAAAACTATTCCATGGTGTTGGCTTCTGTTGATCTGTAAAGTTTCTACACTCAAAAGGGTGTTGAAGCATTAATACTTTTGAGGATAATTGCAGATGGTTACAGCTAAGACTGTTCAACAAAGAGAAGTAAAGGTTAATAGTTTTTGAAACTAACACAAAGAAGAAAAAGCTAACAAAGAAGAGAAAGATATATAGCTAGTCTCTCTGATTACTTTATTATAAGCCTGCAGCTGGACTGTTTGCCACATGCAAGCCACTTTGATCCAATCCATGCATTTTAAGATCCTGAATTTGAGGTAGTCAAATTTCCTGCTAAATTAATCTTCTTCAAGTCAAGAGATTCTCTAAATTTTGGTGTTAAAAGTCAGAGGTGGATTCCCAACAGGGCATGGCCAAAACCCTTTTTTATTGTTAGTTTTGTATTTACAGTTTCCTCCACCACCCATGTGCCCAGTTGAGTCATCAACCCCATATAAAATGTTTAAATATAATGAAGGGTTGGTTGGTTAATGAGGTCAAATAATGAGGCAACTAATGGAGGCTAATTAATACCGAAACTGATCATCAAAACCACGAATCTTTTAGGAGTATAGCTACAACAAGCAGAGGATGAGAAAGCAAGCAAAGGGAAGACTTGGAACTTTTTAATCAACCTTTTCTTGGAGACAATCAAAGAACATTAACAGACCCAAAGGAGTTGTTCATCCATCAAATATCACTAGTGTCCACTCCTTTTTGTATTTGGAATGCTGATGTTTCTGTTCAATGCTCCAGGCATATGAATCTGTTGTATGATTTTCAGTTAATTCCATCAACTACCGCGAGAAACGAATCTTAATAGAGCGTGAAACACCAAGAATTTTGTGACTAGTACACAATTAGGCAGCTAGCATTTCCATGAATGAACACTAAATTCATTGAGGAACAATCAATCTGAATACGCCTGCTCTACATCAATTTCGCCAATCACCACCTCCAAGTTGAACCTATAATGCACTTTTTACTGCCCAATATGAGGTGCCCCACCAGTCTGAATGTAATGAAAATATGATGTTACATAATTTTCCTGCACTGCAACTGTACAAAGTGGCATTTTCAATGCTGAAGAGAACATCACACATTCCCTCATCAAATTTTCAGCTCCACTTGACCTCTCTTTATGTGTATTCCCAAGGTATCTTGGCATTGAAAAATAATGGTCAAAAGTCCACTTGACCACACTGTACAACTATATATGCAAATTGATACGCACACATATATATTTTTTAATAAAAGTAAGAAAGTGCTTTTCAACTTTGTGGTTGGTTGTGCCAAAAAAAAAAAAAAAATTAAAAAAATAAAAATAAAAAACAACTTTGTGATTGGTTATTTTTAACGGTTTTAATTTCAGTTAGTTGTTAAGATACTGCTCTTACAAGTTTCAATTTTCAACATTTGTTTGACATACCACAATAATAAAATGTTTAATTCCCCCCTTCTCTTGCACCCTCTTCTATATAAACATTTGCATTCCCTCACTCATTTGTCATATACTCCTTGTTTCTTCACTTGTGTTGATAGCTGGGGTCCTCTCTCTCACTGTAAGCCCCCAGTCCACCTCTCCTTCTCCACTTGTCCCTCCGCTGCTTTCACTTACTCATTAATTTATCTCATTTTTTGTGTTCTTTGGCAGGAAATGGAGTTCTTGGGTTACACAATATTGGCCCTTTTTACCGTATTCAAAACAGTTAAGGGCTATGGTAGTGAGTGGACTACTGCTCATGCTACTTTCTATGGAGGTGGTGATGCTTCTGGGACTATGGGTGAGCAACAAACATGTTTTGTGTTGCTTGCACAAATATGCTCTCAAGTTTTTGTTGTAATACCAGTATTTTTTTAATATGACTTGAGAAAGGGAGATTTCAACTTTAATAAAACATGTGGTTACCAATTAGACTATGCTTAATTGGGTCCGTTAGATGGTAATAGTATTTGTTATGTCTGCAGGTGGGGCTTGTGGGTATGGAAATCTTTACAGCCAAGGATATGGCACAAACACAGCAGCATTAAGTACTGCTTTGTTCAACAATGGGTTGACTTGTGGAGCTTGCTATGAGATTATGTGTGTTAATGACAACAGATGGTGCTTACCAGGATCCATTATAGTTACTGCAACTAACTTCTGCCCACCAAACCCTGCTCTCCCTAATAACAATGGAGGTTGGTGTAACCCTCCCCTCCACCATTTTGATCTCTCTCAACCTGTCTTCCAGAAAATGGCTCAGTACAAAGCAGGCATAGTTCCAGTTCAGTACAGAAGGTAATTAATTAAGCAATATAACATCCCCTTTAAAATCCATTTATGTGGAGAATTGAATTGGCGCTGACATATTTATATATATATATATATATATATATATATTGTGCAGGGTGGCTTGCAAGAAGAGTGGTGGAATCAGATTCACAATCAATGGACACTCATACTTCAACCTTGTACTGATAACAAATGTTGGTGGGGCAGGTGATGTGGTTGCAGTCTCCATAAAAGGGTCTAAAACTGGTTGGCAATCCATGTCCAGGAACTGGGGTCAGAACTGGCAAAGCAACTCATACCTCAATGGTCAAGCCCTCTCTTTTATGGTCAAAACAAGCGACGGCCGCTCTGTCACCTCCATCAATGTGGCTCCACCCTCCTGGAGTTTTGGCCAAACCTACACTGGCGAACAGTTCTAACATTGTCACCTCTCTACCTAGCTAATCACAATCATACTTCCGCATGGACTCCATAACCTCTAACTTCATCAAGACTTTAGTATGTAGTATATATATTATATATATGGTGTTATAAAGTGGTTATAAATCATGGTTGGTGGGCTTTTTTGACATAGCCCCCTTCCATGGACTTTTGCCTGACTATCATGTTGTTTTTGTTGTTGGGCTATTTATTTATTTTAACATAATAGTTTAATCATCTCCACTTGTCACTTTAAGTAATAGGTTCGAGTCTTCGACTGTACTAAATAAACTATATACAGGTTTTGTTTTTGAATGTGTTTGTGGTGTGTGTGAGTGGTGGGCATGGTTTTGGCTGAGGCGAACTAAGGCTGTTCACCCGCCCAAAGGCAAGTTGGCTTCTTTAATGTCATGCTTTTGGTTTTTTTTTTTTTTTTTTTTCTGCTCAAGGCATTGTGACTTTTGAGTGGCAAAAGAGTTGTTGTAGCAGGCTTTTTTTGCCTTATGAGATGTTGATTTGTCTTCAACTATAACATATATATAGAAAATAATTAGTTGGAGTGTGATTTATGTAAAAGTTGTGTGTTTTACTTATTTTTGATTCTCTGTTTGATTTGTGGCCATTTAATCAAATTTGTAGTTAATATGTCAAATTGAGTAAGGATGCTCCTTGTGTGTCACTTAACTTTATGAGCGGAGATATAATTAAAAGGGCAAATTGCACAAATTTCCCTGAAGTTTGATGAAATTACATAAATATTATGATATTTGACTAACTCACACGGGCACTATCTGAGGTTTCAAAAACTCTGTACAAACCTCCTCTGTCGTTAGTCAACCATTAATCAACCATGGCTAAATCAAAATTTTGAAGGGTTAAATGGTCAATTCATAGCTAATAAATATTTTAATTAAAAATAATATTTTTAATAAATTAAAAAAAAAAAACCACCATCTTGTTCTCCCTCCATCATCATCATCTCCTTCATCTCCATCTTCTACATCTATGAAAATCATCAAATCATTCATCATCATCAAACATCCAAATCAAACAAAAATATATCAAATAATGAAAATTAAAAATATTAAACAAAAATAATAAAAAAAAAAATTTGGTCTTCATGGGAGACTAGATCTGGTCTCCCATGAAGATCAACAGTATCCATCACTGGAGACGCTCGGCGTCTCTATTTACTGGAGACACCGGTCAGTCTCCATGGGAGACCATCTGCTCTCCCATGGAGACTAAGTTTTTTTTTTTTTTTTGTTTTATTTTCAAATTAAATTAAAAAATGTATAATATACTAATTTTAAATTTATTGAAGGGTATTTTAATCTTTTTATACTTTTAACCATTGACTAGGAGGATTTAACTGTTGTTAACTGACGACAAGAGAGGTTCGTGTAGAGTTTTTGAAACCTCAGATAGTGTCCATGTAAGTTACTCAAACATCGTTATATTTATGTAATTTCATCAAATCTTAGGGGTTTGTGCAATTTGCCCTAATTAAAAAAACAGCTTGCGGTTATCTTACCAATGTCCTGGTAAATGTAAATCTGAATGAAACTTGGTTGCATATTCATGAAGTCAATGAAGTTGGAGATTGTACATCATCTTCACTACAAATCTCTCATCTTGAGATCTGATCTCCCATCTACACAGTGCTACATCCCTGCTTCTATGGGATCTTCATGTTCTACAGCTATTCAACCATTGAATGTCATTAATTACAGAAGACTTCATTCTCAAGGCACCAATTAATAAATCATTTAGTCTTACCAGTTTCTTGCTTTATTAGTAGTTCTGCGGTGCAGTTTTCCAGTAGTTCTCATTTGTCTTTTCTGCTCCATATCTGCTTCATAATTTCAAGCTATTATTATTTATGGTCAAAATTTCTTGACTGTAAACGTTATACTTTGTTTTTAGCTAACGGTCATATAAAACACTTTTCAAATCTTCTAATTAGCTTTTAATCATTTAATGCGACTGAGAAAAAAAAGGAAAAAAAAAAAAAAAAAAACTCTTTTTTGTGGTGTAAGATTAAGAAAATTGATAATGCTCTGATGAGTGACATTTTCTCTTCCTAATTGAAAACAGGGTTGATTGACATTTTTGTTGTAATTTGTAATAAACCCAATACCGATACAGTCTTGAGTTTATCGAAATCTTCTACCCTTTCAAACTTTTGTCTTTCACTGCCCTGCCCTTTCAATTGCAATCTTACTACCAGCTTTTCAATGGGGGAATATTTAATTAAACCATTGCTCCAATGTCAGTTCATATTGCGGTGACTTGATTTTTTTTTAAATCTGCGGTGACTTGATTCAGTTGAGGTGTCTATGTGTTAAATGAAATTTTTTTATTTACAATATTATCCTTCCATCAATCAAAGGCAAAACAAAATTTCCACTCGTATCCTTTCTGGCTTTCTATCCTTCCTCTGTCAGACCCATATTTGCCAGCCACCAGAGAAGGGCAGATGAGAATAAAGAAGAAGACACTAACAAAGATCACAGTAAGAAACTTAGAGTAAAATAATGAATACTGCAGAGAAAAAAATGAGAAAGAAAAAGAAAATTAAAAGGTAACAATGAAGGTGTTCTGCTAGTGGTGATGGGTTTTGTTGTTCTTTTCATTATGTTTCTGAAGATGGCGATGAAGTTTTCTGATCAATTATTTTTGCGATTTTAAGTTGGTTGATGTGGATGGATGTGGTGGCTGGTTGATGGTTAATCAAATAGCCTCAAAAGTTTTTTAAATTTAAGAGCTCTTCTAAAAAATATTATCGTAATTAACAAGTTTAAGTTTTTACTTTTCTTTCTTCTATTATCAAAAGTCATAAATAAAAGCTATTTCAGACAAGTCTTATATAAGTTTTCTCCAACAACTCAAAACAAATTGGGCATTCTCTGATACTTAATTCAGACTTTTAGTTTTAGTGCTACTTTTTGCATGAAACGAACCAACAAAATAATCCAATATCACTAGTTCATATTCTAGTTCAAACATTCTTATTTTGTGATATAAAATTATAGTTTATATATAACTACTCAAATCAAACATCTTTCACATGATCTAATTGTTCATCAATTCAGTTGTAATACGGACATTTAAAACAAATGCTCTGGCAATAAGCAGTTGTAATTGGCATGAAATCTGATCATGTTTCATGCAAATTTGTTTGTGTAAATTGACCACTCATAGAAAATTACATGAGAAAGACTACAAACTCACTGACCATCATTGCTATTAAGATTAAAAAGACATTAGCTTTGCTATCAAAGATAATTGTTGAAATATATATAACTCAAGAGTAATTGAGAATGACTTGGATCCAGCATCATTAAAAATAGATGAAAACCATTGTTTTATTCTCTTAAGATTTTGAGATGGCTTATTTAATCATTGGGTGGTCACATGTATCCATGTTTACTGTGTAATTAACATTTTACTATTAAAAAAGCTAACCCATTTTTTTGACAAATTGATTTCATATGACAATCAGTTTAAATTAGTACTTATTAATCATTAATTTGTAACCCAATCAACTTTCAGTCTTTTGTATACATGCAATGGTTGATTTGATTTAAAATGAATATATATGTATTTATACTTATGTCCTGTTTTTCTTACCAGTTAAGCTTCTTTATGTTTCAACTTTATATTTGGACTTTCTATTCAACTTTCTTTTTTCTATGTTCATGTTGATAATGGATCTCTGAAATCATGCCTAAACCTGAGTGCTTACAATATCCCTTTTAAGTGTACCTTCTTTTTTTTTTTTTTAATTATTGGTAACTTTGTTAAAGTGACCTTTATGCTTGTATCCCTTGATGGTCCATGCAAGAACCACTTTACTTTATGTGGAAGCAATGCAAATTGACAAACTATTGAGTCTCATAACAATTGTATAATTAAAAGTAAATACATGTTTAATTACAGTTGCACTAGCTTTTACACTTTCTATACAAATTTTCTTTTGGAGTTTGGTTTGAAATCTTCAATATTACATGTTTCTTTCTTGAGTATGTAGTTTAGCTTAGCATTATTAATAAAACTATAGAGAAATAACTATAATGAACCCAACTCAGAAAACTGTGTAATTTTGTAACTTGACATTGTTAGTACCAAGTGTAGAAATGATCAAAGAAACAGGTTTTGCTTGTGATATCAATGTCTTGGTACATTTAAGTTTGAATAAGAGAAAACTAGCTTCATTCATGGCATATTCTTGAAGTTGAAGACTATGAAAAGGGTGGTTGCTCACCATCTTCCAATACAAATCTCTTAAATCATGTGGATTACAGGAAGACTTGATGCTTAAGGTATCCAGTAAGTAAGCATATATGACTATCTAATATTTAAGTAAGCATATATGACTATCTAATTTGTTTTTTGACAAGCTTTTCTATGTTGTCCAATGTCTAAACCATTTTAATTTTATGATATTTTCTTAAGTACTAGTTATATCTAACTGAGAATAAACAAATAAAAACCTTTGAATCTAACCGTTAAAATCTAATAATAAATTATTATTTGTGTCGAGATGCAAGAAAGAAAATCATAAAATATTAAACTAAAGTGAAGATAAATTTATCTCTAATTGTATTCATAATTAAATAAGAAAATAATGAAATTGGCACATCCATTCATAACTTAAATAATTATTGTATTTTTCATTTTCATAGGTGATACGAACTTGTATTGCACTATTTGTATTTAATTTTCTTCCATAAAAATAGATTTTTCTTAATGTTTTAGGAGTAAATTTAATAACAGTACATATAGTGTTTAATCGTGATAAATCATATAATTATAATTTAATACTGACATATCTCGGTATATTGGTTACGATTAGATTATTTTTAGGTATATTGGTTACGATTAGATTATTTTTAAAAAATACGGTAAATTAAAGGTTTTAAGTTAATTAAGCACAAAATCCGTATAAACCCTTAAGACAGAAACTGTCTCTCTTAACTTATCAGTTCCCGTCTTGTTTTTACTCTTTATAAAAATGCCTCCCACTATCAAAATTGATGAAGATAGGCAAGGATGAAAACATTGATCGACGATAATATGAGTACTATATTTTGATGAAAATATCAATATCAATGAAAATTGATATAAAATTTATAAAATCGTTAAAATTTAGTTAAAGTAGTGAAAAATAAAATACTCAATACCCAAATAAAAAATTACATTGGTTTTACATAACATATAATTTCTAACAACTATATGATATAAATATAAAGATAATACACATACGAGCTATATAAAAATTAAAATATTTCATTAAAACTTTATTTTCTAATCTTCAACATATAAGTTATTAAAATTTCAATATTACAATGAAGACTATGTAATTCAAACATACAATGGCACTGGACTACTAACTTGATTAACATAATGTTGATACTATGACCAAAAAATGAATAGTTTTTAATGTAATCATAAACATGCCAAGTGTAAGCTTCTTAATTTTTTCCTAAGTGTAAGCTTCTTAATTTTTTCCTACCATTTGTCCATATATTGAAAATTGTATAGAAGGATAATTGAAGATTCTAAAACCTCCTTATCCATCATCACTAGTACTCTAGAAACCTTCATTCTCGAAATTTAGAAAAAAAAAATTAGAATTTAGTTGAAAAAAAAAATACGTATATATGTATAATTTTTATTTTTTAAAAAAAAAAACTGACCACCGGGGATTTGTTTAAAATAGAATATGATATTATGAGATTTTTATTTAGAATAATAAAATAGAAATTATGATGTGATTTCATAGATTATAAATTATTATATGGTTTCGTTGGAATTCTTTAACATCAATAGAAGTACAAAGTAAATGTGTACATAATTTATTATTAAAAAAATAAATAAAAAGGCAGTAAAAACATTAAGGAACATATAAATTTCGCATTTTTATTGATGGAAAGATATTTTACAAATATTTCCTCTATATGTTATTGAAATTTCTCCTATATTTTATAAATTACACTACAAGTCCACCAACATCTATATTTTATGGAAATATTATGGATATTTTCGAAAACTTTGAGGATATCCCTATATCAATATTGATACCCATGATCTATAAAAATATCAAAAATATTATCGACTTTTGAACAATTAATTGAAGAAGGCCACTTCGACACAACCGAATTCTTCTTTCACCAAATGTAGGACTCCATCCCCATCAAATCCCTCATTGATTCTTCCAAATTCAACCTCCAAAAGGCACCCCTCTCTTCCTCTCGTCGTCTCCAAACACTTGCGCTCCTCTTCATATCCCACTCGTTTGATCACTTTTTTCTCCTCCAAGTTCACATCTTTTACTAATTTTTGTTCATAATTTTTGTAGAAGAATCTTATAAATGTCTTGATAAATTGTTAGTTTGTTTCATTTTTTGATTATATTGTTGTAATGCAAGATATAAAGCCATGTTTCTCCCGTGTATTCATGAGTCAAGCTATATATACCAAGGACATTCGATGGGCAAACAATTTGCTTTCTCGTACTTTGAATCATGGGAATCTATATTCTGGAGCTCTTGATGGCTGTCTAATTTACCCAATTAAATGCATCCATTTTCATATCTTATTTTTATTATTTTTAGTAATTAATAATTTATTTTGCTCAAAGAAGAAAAATAAAGTAAAATATAAAAATAAGAAAATTAAGAAAAAAAAATTAATGCTCTAATATAAACAAACGAATTATAATGCAATGATAACTCTAATTCTAATATTAAATTAAATTGAAAATAAATATAACTTGAAACTATCTTTTGCAAGACTTTATAAACAAAAAAAATCCCAAACAAGTAAACATTAATCCATAATTTTTCAATAAGGAAAAAAAAAAAAAACTAAATGTTTGTTTTGATTCACCATGTTATATTGCAAACCTCCAACATTTAGAAATTTAAAACATTAAAATATATTATATTAATATCGATATATCAATATGGAAAAAAAATGAAATTTTCAATTTGTCAATTTTTTACCATTTATACATCAAGATAAACTATATTGTAGCATTTTGTTGATTTAAATAGCCAAGTCATATGATTTAAATCAAAGACATTCAAATTAAGCTCTTTTTCTATAATTACAAAAGTAATTAGTAATACATACAAATTTACAATCATTTTATGAGAAAAAATAATGGAAAGAACAAAATAGGAAATTTAGGGCTATGTTTTGAAGTAGAACTTAGATTACAAGTAATTATGATATAATTAATATTAGTGGATCGTAGCAGATTCTAATGAGTTTTAAGAGATAAACCCAAGAGTGACGATATTACTAGCCCTCAAAAGTTGTATGTACACCCAAGTTTGTTTGTGCACCCCATTAATTTTATATTTTTTTTAAATCATTTTTTTTAAGCACACCCCACTCTATACCAAATATACCCTTTTTATCAATTTAAAAAATATATATATTATAAATAATTGTTTTTCAGCTAAAAACATCATTAAACCATTCAGTTATCTTTTTAACAAATATATTGACACAATTCCCTCAAAAGCATGCTTGTGCTGAATTTTTGTTGTCTGTGGTATCAAACAATGGTGAGCTTATTAAAGACGAAGAAGACATATTGCAAGAGCAAGGAGTGCAAGAAGCACACCTTGCATAAGGTGACGTAGTACAAACGGGCAAGGACGGATTTAAGTAAAACAAAAGTGAAAAAAAAAATTAAAAAGATAATTTGACTTAAGGATAACATCGATTGAACGTTCTAAAAAGAACATATGTTTTTGGTATTGCATAGTATAAGAATGCAGTACGAGAATGACATCTGTTTTTCATTCGTTTTTGTTATTTTGACATTGAGTTTGCTCTATTAGTTGAATTTATGTTAAAATTAAAAAGAAAAATACAATTTGATTTAACAATAATATTGGAATTTTAAAATATATACAAATTTGGATTTCACATGCAATTTTTAAGGGGCGGAAACATTGTCACTCTAAACCCAAAATTGAACTATTATTTTAATAATTTGACCCAATAAAACTTAGATCCATCATCATTTTATGCTAGTAGGTTTGAATCTATGTTGTAAAAATTAGCTTAAGTGGTTGCCTAGGTGGCCTTTTTTATTTTTATTTTTGTTTTTATCTTTATATTTGGAAATGGTGCCGTCTTGAACTTTGCAAATGATGTTTTTTTAATTTTTAAAAAAAATTAAAATTAAACCAAAACGGTGTCATTTTTGGGAATCCAAAATTACGTAGTTTTGGTGTCCACATAAAAAGAATTGAAGAGGCGATTAAACCTTAACTTCAATTCACTTATCTTCAACTTTTAAGTCTTACCTCAGTAATTAAATCAAAACCTAACATCGCTTACAACTAATCATCAGCTGCAATAACCCTGTCGTCGATTCCGCTGACTTTGCTTCATCTCTCTCCCACATAGCACACTAGTCAACTTCATTTGTCTTTGCATCTCTCTCTGCCATCGATAATATTTTGTTTTCACTTGATTTAGTTTATTGATTTTGTCTATATATCTTCTTCCATTATGCTTATTGATTTTGTTGTTTTACTGATGTTTTGAGAAATTGTTGGAGAAGATGAAGATTTTTCCTTGTTTTATGTAATTCTTTTTCATGTTTGACCAGGTTTAACCTACGGTCCAGTGACCATAGACCAAACCACCTAAGCGTTTGGCATCAGGCTACCGACTGTTTGACGCTTAGCTATTTTTACAATATTGGTTTGAATCAAATTAGTAGGTTAAGTGTAATTTTGTCACGTCTAAGTGCATCAATTAAAGAGTTAGATTCTTTCTTTATTAGCTTGTATTTTAAATTTAAAAATTTATTTTGATAGTTATATGAATGGTTTTGGTATATTAATATATTTACACTATTAAAAACATACCAATTTTAACAATAAGGTTTTTATTAGGACAAATGTAACACAAACCATATAAAACTTTACCATATATATATTTCTGTCTTTTTATTTTCCCCCATATAATAAGGTATGTACGTAGGTCAATAACACATACATTGTATGTAAACTAATAATATAATATGAGACATGTTACACCCAACTCAGAGATGACACACATATTAAAAAAAAGATATAAAAACTTTGGAAATATGGTCATCAGACCAAAGCAATGGAAAACACATCAATTGGAGAGTTGGAAACTTCCTTGTTAGCATATATTGAAAATATAAAAGTTTACTCAAGATTTTTATATGAACAATTATGGTATGTTAACAAATCAACACTAATAAAAATACAGTATATTTACATGTCAATAATACATGGTATGTAGACTAATAATAAGTTATGGACATATATCAATAATACATGGTGTGTAGACAAATAATATACAGTATGAGATGTGTCTATCCTAATTTGAAACACATTTATGGGTTAAAGTGAGAAAGACTTGTATAAATACGGACATCCACCCACCATATTAAAAACACATATATCCCAAATGGATACATCTAATAGTACTATTGTCCTAACATATCATGATTATGAAGGTTTTTTTTTTTTTTTTTTTTTTTTTTTTTTATCTTCCATGAAACGATACATACAAATTGTTGCAATGGGTATTAACAATCGGATTAACAACTTATCAGAAATGAACAAGAATTCAGAGTATGAAGTGGACAGCTAGATGGAGTGCTTGTGATGGAGTGACAATGCGGTTGGCATAATCACCAACATTTGAAGTATTGTTTGAATGATCTCGATCAGCGCTTAGAGCTTCATCACCACCTAGGACTTAAGAAGATGTAGTGTCATGCGTTTTTTCTTTTACTATCGTCTTCTTCGAGTTATGATGAAGGTTAACAATTCTTGTTTTTCAATAAAAACATTTGAAATTTGGATTAAGATAGATTGTCAATTTGTTTGACTCTATCTTTTTTCTTTTTTGTGAGAGAAATTTTGTGCTTTTTCTTATTATCAAGCAAACAAGTGTTTCTCATCTTAGATTGCCACTATGAGTTAATGTAATTAGGATGTTAAATGTTAGTTCAAATTCCGTTTAATATGTGAGTCAGCTATTGGATTTGTAAATTAATTTTATATAATAGTTAAATTTTAAGTTCTTGTCCAAATGACAAAAGATGTTATTATTTAAATTGATTATTATCAAATTTTTGTATATATGTTAAATTATAATAACTGAGTTTGATTATAAATATTTCATACAATAATATTCAAGAGCGTTTTCTATATGTTTAAAGTACGTAGGTGAATAAGCATGTATAATTATAGTATATTTTAATATCTACGTAAATAATCTATATTACGTTAATGTATCAGTACTAATAAAATGATAGTAAATAATGTTATATAATAATTAAATTTTGAGTTCATGTATAAACAACAAAAGATGTTATTACTTAAATTGATTAATATCAAAATTATGTATATATGTTAAACTATAATTATAATAATTGATTTTGTTTATAAATGTTCCATATAATGATATATGCAATATAATGATATTTAAAAACTATATATTTAAAGTACGAAAGCAAAAATGAGCATGTATAATTATAGTATTTTAATATCTACATAAATAATATATTATGTTAATGTGTCAACACTAATAACATGATAGTAAGTAATTTTATATAACGGTTAAATTTTGAGTTATTGTATAAATAACAAAAGATATTATTACTTAAATTAATTAATATCAAAATTATATATATGTTAAATTATAATTATAATAATTATAATAATTAAGTTTGTTTATCAATATTCAAAATAATGATATAAGCAATACAATCATATTTAACAACGTTTTCTATATGTTTAAAATACGTAGGCAAATGAACATACATAATTATAGTATTTTAACATTTACGTAAATAATTATATTACGTTAATGTGTTAATAGTAATAAAATGATAGTAAGTAATATTATATAGCAGTTAAATTTTGAGTTCTTATACAAGCAGCAAAATATGTTATTATTTAAATTGATTAACATCAAAATTATGTATATATGTTAAATAATAATTATGATAATTGAGTTTGTTGATAAATATTCCATATAATGATATAAACAATTAAGACAATGATATTCAAAAACTTTTTCTATATGTTTAAGTATGTAGATAAATGAACATACATAATTATAATATTTTAATATCTATGTAAATAATCATATTACATTAATGTGTTAATACTAATAAAATAATAGTGAGTAATTTTATATAATAGTTAAATTTTGAGTTTACGTGCAAACACCAAAAGATGTTGTTGTTTAAATTAATTAATATTGAAATTATGTATATATGTTAAACTATATAATTAGAATAATTGAGTTTGTTTAAATATTTCAATAATTATACTAACAATATAATGATATTCAAAAACGTTTTTTATATATTTAAAGTACGTAAGCAAATGAGCATGCATGAACATAGTATTTTAATATCTATATATATAATCATATTACATTAATGTATCAATACTAATAAAGTGATAGTAAGTAATGCCATATAATAGTTAAATTTTGAATTCTCGTATAAGCAACAAAATATGTTATTACTTAATTGATAAATAACAAAATGTTATATATATGTTAAATTATAATTATAATAATTGAGTTCGTTTATAAATATTTCATATAATGAGATCACCAATACAATGATATTCAACTATATTATAGCCTTCTATTGATTTAATAGCCATATAATTTAAATGGAAGACATTCAAATGAAGCTCTTTAATGCATTTTAGTATTTCTCTACAATTGCAGAAATAATTAGTAATACATACAAATTTAAAATCATGGTATAAGAAAAAAAAAATGGAAAAAACAATTTAGGAAACTTAAAGTTGTGTTTTGTAGTACAACTTAGATTAAAAGTAACTATGAACAGTGTTCGAAAAATTGGCCTAGATGGCTGCTGGATGATCCGAAAACACCCTAATCGGGGGTTCTAGATGGTGGGTCACCTAGATGGTTTCTTTTCTTTTTTTTTGTTTAGTTCTAAAACGACGTCGTTTTGGGAAACTCAAAACAATGTCATTTTGATGTTCAATGCTTGAAACAAATTAAAGCAGAACATCAGTAACTTTAATTCAAATCCCTACCAGTCACCAACTGCAACAACCTTAACTCCACTGTCGCTAGTACCACCAAATCCTAACTTTAATTCAACTTCAATTTAAAACCCCCACTAATCACCAATTGCAACAACCTTAACCTCACTTCCGCTGCCAAACTCTAACTTCAATTCAACTCATGTCCAAAATAGAGTAGACCCGTAACCATTGCCTTTGGTATCTCCAATTTTGAAGATTCTTCTAATGGTCATTCTCTCTTCAGTCTTTTCAAAACCAGTTGGTTTTCACTATGAACGGGAATGGATTGGTCTTGAAAAACTTTTAGAGAATTATTATTCATGCAATTATGATATTCAATTATCATGATCTGGGCAATGGGCTTTCCACAAGTTTGTGTGTATCTCCATGTCTTTTGTCAATTTGTTTGCAGCATTTTAATGTCATTATATTTATGAAATTTTTATTTTCCAAGTTTGACCGATGACCATTGATCATTAATCAACCCGCCTAGACTTTAGGCACTAGGCTGCCGATCGCCTAATGCCTAGCAGTATCTAGAATGTTGATAATGATATAATTAAAATTAATGGGTCATAGTAGGTTTTAATGAGTTTTAAAATACAAACTCAAAACTGAATTCTTATTTATTGAATTTGAATAATCTAGCTCGATAAAACTTAGATCCATCACCATTTTATGTGTGTGGGTTTGAATTGAATGAGCAAGTCAAGTGTAATTTTGCACGTCTAAGTATATCAATCAAAAAGTTAGATTGCTTCCTTATTACCTTATATTTAAAGTGTAAAAATTTACTTGAGAATTATATGAATCATTATGGTATGTTGATATGTTTACACTATTTAAAACATACCCATTTTAACAATAAGGTCTTTATTAGGACAAATGTACCACTAACCATATTAAATTTTATCATATGTATCTCTTTTTCCTTTTTTTCCCCATATAATAAGGTATGTACATAGGTTAATGACACATACACTGCATGTAAACTAATAATATAATATGAGATATGTTACACCCAACTCAGAGACGACATATATGTTAAAAAATGATACAAAAACTTTACAAATATGGTCATCCAACCAAGACAATGGAAGACACTTCAATTAGAGAGTTGGAAACTTCCTTGTTAGCATTTATTGAATAATGAAAGTTTACTCAAGAGTTTTATATGAAAAATTATAATATGTTAACAAATCAACACTAATGAAAATACATAGTATATTGACATGTTAATAATACATGGTATGTGGACAAATAATATATAGTATGTGATGTGTCAGTCCTAATTTGAAACACATTTATGGGATAAAGGCAGAAAGACTTGTATAAATACGGACATCCATCCACCATATTGAAAACACACATATCCCAAATGGATACACCTAATAGTACTATTGTGTCAACTTATCATGATTCTAGAGTTTTTTTTGTCTTCCATGAAACCATACATACAAATCATTCCGACTGATGAAAACAATCGGATCAACAATTTACCATAAATGAACAAGAATTGGGAGCATGAAATAGGTAGGTGGATGAAGTGCTTGCATTAAAGCATTGTTGTTTATATGTTAATCTCTATAATATATGATTTCTTTGAATATTGTTTCAGGTACCATCTACATTGGAAGAAAACCTTGCACAAGTTGAGCTATAATAAAAAAATGGCTTGTAAGATGAGAACTAGAAACAAGAGAGTGATTTATGATAAGCATGCTTACTTTTCAACCTCATCAGAGGAAGAGAATGATTATGACGCAATTCTATTCTTGATTACATCAGGCCTCGTTCACAAGGAGACTCATGAGCAAATATTAATTTGAACTCATCTGATGTTGACCAACTGCAGGAAAACAGTGGAAAAAGTTCTAGCAAAAATGTTATTAGAAGGAGAAGACGTAGACCTTCCCAAGTGAGAAAAATAGGCACAAACATAGTTCAAAAGCCAAATAGGATAAGAGAAGAAACTTTCCAAGCACCAACCTCTACATTTGAGCCTGAAACGAATAATAGGACCATCCTATCAATGACGGAAGGCAAGAACATTCATGAGAAAAAAAAAAAAGTTGTTAATGTGGATTCTAATATTAGAGAGGGAGAGATGCACAAGGGAGATTATCAAGCAAATCAATGTTTCTCATCTTAGATTGTCACTATGAGTTAATGTAATAAGGATGTTAAATGTTCAAGTTTCTTTTAATATGTGAATCAACCGGTGAATTTATAAATTAGTAATAATTTTATATAACATTATTTGAATTGATTATTATCAAATTTTTGTGTATATATTAAATTGTAATTATTGAGTTTGCTTATAAATATTTCATATAATGATATAAGCAATACAATGATATTCAAAAGCGTTTTCTATATGTTTAAATTAAGTATGTAGACGAATGAGCATGCATATTTATAGTATGTTAATATCTACATGAATAATCATATTACGTCAATGTGTCAATACACGGTAAGTAATGTTATATAACAATTAAATTTTGAGTTCTTATACAAACAACAAAAGATGTTATTACTTAAATTAATTATTATAATAATTGAGTTCGTTTATAAATATTTCATATAATGATATAAATAATACATTGATATTTAAAAATGATTTCTATATGTTTAAAATATGTTAGCAAATGAGTATGCATAATTATAGTGTTTTAATATCACGTAAATAATCATATTATGTTAATGTGTTAATACTACTAAAATGATAGTAATTAACTTTATATAACGGTTAAATTTTGAGTTTTTGTACGAATAGCGAAAGATGTTATCACTTAAATTGATTAATATCTAAACTATATATATATATGTTAAATTACAGTTATAATAATTGAGTTTGTTTATAAATATTTCATATAATGATATAAGCAATACAATGATATACAAAAATGTTTCATATATGTTTAAAGTACCTAGGAAAACGAACATATATACTCATGGTATTTTAATTTCTACGTAAATAATCTTATTACATTACTATGTCAATAATAATAAAATGATAGTAAGTAACTTTATATAACGATTAAATTTTGAGTGATTGTACAAACAACAAAAAATGTTTTTTTTTTTTTAAATGGAAAATATTATTACTTAAGTTGATTGATTTCAAAATCATATAATATGTTGTATTATAATTATAATTATTGAGTTTGTTTATAAATATTCTAGATAATGATATAAGCAATATAATGATATGCACATAAATAATTAAGCATGTAGAAAATATAATTACTTATGTTGTATTATAATTATAATTATTGAGTTTGTTTATTAGTTTTCTACATGCTTAATTAAAGTACGTAGATAAATAAGCATGCATAATTATAGTATTTTAATGTCCACATAAATAATTATATTATGTTAATGTGTCAATACTAATAAAATGATACCAATTTTAAGTAGAACTATACATACATATATATGGGATCATATATATATATTTATTCATAATAGAATTAACCGAAAGCATATAGATCAATTATTTCACAAATCCTATTATTATGATTTCTTTTCTTATAAAATTTTATTTAGTTGGATGTTCCTCTTGATTAGTAAATCTAAGGTTAACTTGGATTTATTATCAACAATCAGATGATTTTATAATTATTTTAAAGAATTTAAAAATAAATAAAAGGGTTTAAGCTAATTAACTACAAACATATTATAATGCAAATAAGAAAAATAAAATAAAATGTACAAATAAGAACATTAGAGAAAATATTAAATACTCTAATCTAAATAAACTTATTATAATGCAATGATAACTCTTGTCTAAAATTAAATTAAATCGAAAATAAATGTAATTCAAAATGGAAGACTTTATTAAAAAAAAAAAAAAAGCCAAAACAAGTAAACATTAATCCAAATATCTTCAATAAGGGAAAAATAATTATTTTTCTTGATTCACCATGTTTTGTTATAAACCTCCAACATGCCAAATTTTAAAACATTAAAAACATTATATCATTATTGATATGTAAATATGAAAAAAGAAATGAAATTGAAAACCTGCCATTTTTTCACTCTTTATGCATCAAAGTAAACTATATTGTAGCATTCTATTGATTTAATAATCATATGATTTAAATGAAAGACATTCAAATTAAGCTTTTTAATGCATTTTAGTCTTTCTCTATAATTGCAAAAGTTATTAGTAATGCATACAAATTTAAAATCATGTTATGAGAACAAAATAGTAGAAAGAATAATTTAGGAAATTTAGGGTTGTGTTTTGAAGTACAACTTAGATTAAAATTAATTACGATGAATGTTAAAAAAAATTGGCCTAGGTGGCCACCGACCGACCCAAAAACATCCTAATTGGGGGTTCTAGGTGGTGGGCCACTTAAACGGTTTTTTATTTTGGTCCAAAACAACGCCATTTTTAAGAACTCAAAACGACGCTATTTTGATGTTCAATACTTGAAACAAATTAAAGCAGAGTATCGATAGCTTCAATTCAAACCCCTACTAATTATCAACTGCAACAACTCTAATCTCGTTGTCGTTAGTACCACCAAATCCTAACTTCAATTCAGAAACCTTTACTAGTCACCAACTACAACAACCTTAACCCTGCTTCCACTGCCAAGCCCTAACTTCAATTCAACTCACGATCAAAATAGAGTAAACCCACAGCCACTGGTACCTCTGATTTTCAAGATTCTTCTAAAGGTCATTCTCTCTTCAGTCTTTTCAATACCAGTTGATTTTCACTATCGAAGGGAATGTACTGGTCTTGAAAAACTAACTACAAAATTATATCCATCTAATTTTAATATTCAATTATCATGATGTGGGCAATGAGCTTCTCCACTAGTTTGTCTGTATCTACATGTCTTTTTGTCAATTTGTTTGCACCATGTTAATGTCATTATGCTTCTAAAATTTTTATTTCCCAAGTTTAACCGACGACTATTGACCTTTGATCAAATCGCTTGAATGCTAAGTGCTATGTAGCTGACATTGACGCGACCCGACCCGAATACCTCTAACTCTGATCTGGTCGGTCACGTCGGGCACCCTAACGGATTCCTCTCAAACCCGACTTGTCGGGCTAAGCAAAACCCGTGGAACGAACCCTAAACTCTTTGATACTTTCTAAAACATCGTTGGGTTGAGTTTTCTTTAAAAACTGAAAACGCGTAGAAAAATTTTTATTTTTAATTTTAAATTCATTTTTCGAAAACTCATTTTTTTTATAAAATTTCGGCAGCATAACGACTGCATTTTTAACGTTCCCGAAAAACCTGTTTACAAAAATATCAACACTTCAACTATTTTCAGCACCAACCCAACTTCTGATTGCCCGTAGGCCTCAATCATGCATTTCATTCTCAAATCAACTTAAATAAATTCTAATCACATTTAAATCGAAAAACAATTTCAAAATAAGTTACAAACGAATAATTACAAATGCAAATTACATTTTAAAAGAGATTTACATGAAAATATCACTAATGCAAAAATGAGTTGCTCAAGATGTCGTAGTGTCGCGCTAGCTCGCCCACTGGAGGTGATGCTGCTTCTCGGCAAACTGCTGAGAGTACCTGGGAAGGTTTTTATATAAAACAGAAAATAATGAGCTAGAAGCTCAGTGAGTGATAATATTTCGTTTCTTTGAAAATATGATTTTCTAAACTTCCTCATCTGAAAGCGTTTGAAAATTATTCTTTGTTTCTAAAGCATTTCAAACTTAAATCTCTTAGAACTCAATTTAAACAAGAGAGTTTATATATAAACGCAAGCACATATTTAAATACAAAACTTACAACTGTAAATCATAAATAACTTAAATAATAATTATAAAGTTTCTTTTGCCTCAAATCTGCTTTTCTTTTTAAACCGTTTCCTGATATCTTTTTAAAATTACCATAGTATCCCTAATCTGGGGTCTCTCAAGTCTAACGGCTATGTGCAGAATTGCCCAGCACTAACCATAGCTCGCTTGCTCTGAGACATCTCGTAGCCATGTGCGGAATTGCCCAACGCTAACCATAGCACACGAAACACTACCCCATATCAGTAATGGTGACTCGACTGACAGACTCTGACACTTGTCCCCCATGTTAATAACTTATCCCTTCCCAGGACTATGCCAACTGATGTAGGATAGACCGATCGGGTCTAAACTGGTCTGTAATCTTTGAAAATCCTTGAGGGGATACTTTCTGGATTTGAAAACACTTTTCCTTTTCTACTTTAACTTTCTGGTGCAAAAGTACAAATCTTTTTTCTGAGTGCATAAAGCACTAAAATCTGATTTCTGGATGCTATAAACACTAAAACTCATTTTCTGAGTGTATTAAGCACTAAAACTGATTTTCTCAATTCAAACTTGAAAATTTAGTTTCTGAAATTTCATTTCAACAACTTTATATTTATGCATGGAAAATCACATTCTCATTTCAAGCTAATGCTTATGCATATATCAATGTATTTAAAATAAACTCAAACAATTACTTATCAAATCAAATTTGATAATTTGAAATACTTTTAAAATATTTAAATAAAACTCACTCACAAAACCGTTGACTGAAAATAGCGTGTGCAGAGCCCCTACTCCTCTCATCTCGATCCTCGAGCGCCCTCGTCACCTACACAACATATGGAAACATAAATTTACGTTCACGTCACTTCTGGAAACTCGAAATTACACAATCGTCCCTATATGATCATTTTTACGCGCAACTCTCCATTTTGATTTCTAATCTTAATCTTTCGCTTTTAATAGCTTTAATACTCCTAATTAAACTCATTAGGGTCGTCTAGACACTTAACGGATGCCATAAGGGTCAATTTACGAAATTGCCCTTTAAACTAGTTTATTGCGCGTTTTAGTTTCTCTCTAGCTCTTTGACATTTTCTTAGTTCTCTAAGCTCCCAATATACCTAAATCCACTTGTTTTCCAACTTATTTTTACTCCAAATCAACCAATAAACAAATCAAATTAACATCCATTTCGAATCAACTTAAATCATCAATAAAATCATCAACATTAAGAGTAAACAACTCACCTCTTATCTTCCTCGTGAAATCACTATTTCTCTTCGCTTTGACTTCGTTTAGGGACTGTTTTGGGGGTGGTTTTGGACTGGGTTCGATTGGATCTTCCTCTTCTTTCTCTCCCTTGCACGATCTCTCCTTCTCTCGGCTGGTTTCTCCTTTTTCTTCCCCGATCTACCTTCTCTATTCTGATTTCAGCTTCAATTGTACTTGGATCGGGTTTTGGTGATGATTACGAGTTGGAATCAAGCTTGGTTGAAGTTGAAAATGGAGTGGATCGGCTAGGTCTCGCGTGCGGGTTCTGCAGGTGGTCAGACGGCAGCTCGTCGCCGTCTTCTTCCGCGCCGATCAGGACTGGTTCACGCGCAGCAGACCTGGTTCCACTTCGTTTCAATTGTTCGTCATTTCTGCCATAGAGTCCAACGAGATCTGCTTGGTTTTACGCGTAGTGAAGGACTGGTTCGAGCTGCTCGGTCATCGTTCTCACGCGATCGGAGCTGTTCGCTACAGTTCTGCTTCATTTTTTGGCATCGCGCGTCACCAGCTTCAGGTGGTTTCTTCACTGCTGCTCGACGGCTTCGGGGCGTGCTTCTGCCGTCGATCGCGTCTGGTCAGCGAGCTAGCATCGTCGACAACTTCTTCTCTTCTTTCTTTCTTCTTTCTCTTATTCACTTCTTCTTATCTCTCGCACGACGAACATTCTTGATTCTGCTCACTGTTTGAGCTTCACTTTTTGTGATTCAACTGACTTTTTGGCTTCATGATTTCCTCCCCAAACAACTAAAAGAATGACAGTCACGTCCCTTAAAATTTTCAGTCTCCTCCCTTGACTTTTAGCTTAATCTTACTTTAACCACAATTATTAAATCTTATCTTCAATTTAGTCTATTTTTCACCTTAAAAATTATTCGATTTCATTTATCATTTTATCATTCCATTTAATCTCTAATTGAATTTAAATCAATGCCTATGAGTTCTCTATAACCTTAAGTGACAGATCCCATTTCCTAGGCGATCTGCTGGCACCCTACGGTGACCCTCCAGTTAGCCCTTACGCTCAACTAAAGAATCCCCCGCAGAGCTAAGCCATATTCTTTCTCAACATTTACGAAAATAGCGGAAACGAGGGGAAATTTTTTTCATTTTTATTTTAAAACCTTTTCAAAATATTTTATAAAAATTTGGGCAGCATCCCGTCTGTTTTTCGGACTTTGCCACCCTGTAAATAATAAAATTTAACACTTCTAAAATCATAAAAACAATTTCCCCCAACTACGGAGCCTCAGGCTCTCAATTTCCCACACAACCACAACCACAAATTCAAGTTTCAATTTATGAACTAGTTATCAATAAAATCTCATGTCATGCATCAATTTACTTCAAAACATAATTTAAATCCACAAAATAATATTTACAAAACCATGTGGATCTAACAAAATATTTACATCACTTAACATTAAACCAAAATATAATTGGGAAATCACATTAGCACTGACGCCGCGGCTATCTAATGTCGTCCGGGGAATTCCGCAGCTATGGTACCTGTGCCTGGGAGGTTTGTTTAAAAATACAGAAAATATTGGGTGAGCTTTAAAAGCCCAGGGAGTGTCATAATGTATCATTTAAACCATACTTTATAAAAACCTCCCTAAAACATTTTCAAATTCATTTATTTTCAATCAAGTTTCATGCATTAATAATATAAAACATATATTGCACGGTTTTCAATTTCATAAAGGGATCTCCTATGGTTGCGGGGTTTTTATTCTAAAACTCTTCTTTTTCTTTTTAATGAAACGAACTGGTCCGACTCCGCTCGAAGGTGTCCTGCCAACCAGTCGTTTTCATTATCATAAACCGGATATGGTCCGACTCCGCTCGAAGGTGTCCTGCCAACCAATCCGGCTCCCGTCAACCTATAGTGACCCGTGCCTCATGGTACCCTAGTATAGAGCGGGATCCTGAAACGCTCTCTATCCGGTTCATGTAGCGGAATCCTGCATCGCTACAGAGCGGAACTCTGTCTCGCTCGGGTAAGCTAGCAAATAATATACCTTTCACGCGCATTGGGCTAATCTCTCAGACATCTGACTGACACGACATCTTGCGGGTATCTCCCGCGGTTAGTTTAGTTAGTGACATACTGACAGTACTAACTCTACCAATGCGCGCTTCGGGTACTCAACCCAGACCGGTACTAATATGATACTATCATGGGTAAGCCATCGGTTTTATTTTCATATTTTCAATCCATTTCACATATAAGCAATTCAAACTCGAAACCATCATTTCATGAAATCACAAAATCATATCATCAGTTACCGTGCCATTTATCATTTAAATCATATTTCATTTTCATCAAAAGTATCAAAACATGCATGAAACATCCATTCATTTATCAAATCAACAAAAACGTATAAAAATCAGTTTGACACTCACCTTCCGCTATTAATTCCAAGCGGATTTCCGGAAGCCTCTAAAACTGCGCTCTAGCGCTCTTCCCTGGCTCCACCGGATCGCTCGTCACCTACACAACATATATATACGTAAATTTACGCTTACGTCAACCTCCGTAAACTCAAAATAATTAAAAACTACGTCGTCGTCTCTAATTGACCATTTTTAGGCGTAATTTCTCCATTTTGATTCCTTAATCAAATTTCCGACTTTTATTAATCCCAATACGCCTAATCAAACTCATTAGGGTCATCCGAACTCTCAACGGACGCCGTATGGGTCAATTTACCAAATTGCCCATAAAACTAGTTTACTCGCGATTTTGATTTCTCTTTGAATCTTTGACATTTTCTTAGCTTTCTAACCTCCCTATCAACCTCAAATACTTGATTTTCAACTTGTTTTCACTCAAAAATACTCAATCAACAACTCACAACGAAATCCATCTCAAATCAACTCATATACCAACAAAAATCATCATTTTCGAACTCAAACGACTCACCCCTTTCTCTATCGCGTTGACTTTGCTTTTGGGATGGTTTTGGACTGACTTTGGGATGGATCTGAGCTGGGTTTGGGCTGGTTTCCTTCCTCTTTTCTTCCCCTCTCTTCCTCTCTCTCTTTCCCCCTTGGTTCTGCCGCGATTTGCGGCTGTTCTGGCCGTAAGTCTGCTGTCCGATCTGCACGCGCAGGGGCTGTTTTGGCTGCTGGATCAGCTCCGTTTCAGCTCCATTCACGTCTAGCTTGAGCTGATCTTGGTGCAGGTTGGGATGGGGCAGCTCATCGGCGTTGATTGGGGCTGTTTCGTCGGCGATTTCAGCTCGATCTGCCACAGTTCTACTGCACATTTCTGCTGCAGATTTTTTTGCTTCAATTCACGGCTGGACGGCGAGCTCCACGGCTGGCCGGCGATGGTGCACGGTGGTGGCTTCTCCTTCTTCTTCTTTCTTTCTTCTCTCTTTTCTTCTTCCTTTTCTTTCTTTCTTTCTTTCTCTCTTTCTTTCTCGCGAGAACACTGGTTTTGCTTTTCACTTTGAAAAGTCAACCAACATTTTCTGGGCTTCTAATTTCCTCCACACAAGTCTTATTAATTCCACTTATTCCCTAAAACAATTCCATTCTCCTCCCTTAGATTCTAGCTTAATCTCACTACGACCACAATTATTAAAAATTATCTTCACTTTAATCCATTTCTACCTTAGAAATTATTCAACTTCATTTATCATTTTAACTTCCCGTTTAATCTCCAATTGACTTTAAATCAATTCCAATGGGTTCTCTATGACCTTAAGCGTCTCCATAATTAATTTAGGATCTCTAATCACCACTTAGGGACGATTCCTAGGTATCCGTACAATAATAAAAATAGAGGGTTTACATTAAGCATTTTCATAAACCATTTAGGGTCTCCAATAATTATTTAAGGACTGTTTCTGGGAAATCCATAAAATCAAATTCGAGGGCTTACAGACAATCTAACACGTAGACGTAGCGATATTTAGAACATTATGTTATGGTTAAATTAATTAGTCATAGTGGGTTTTGATGGTTTTTAAAAGATAAACCCAAATCCAAATTATTATTTATTGAATTTTATTAATCCAATCTAATAAAACTTAGATCCATTACCTTTTTTATGTGAGTGGGTTTGAATCGAATGAGTAGGTCAAGTGTAATACATCAATAAAAAAGTTAGATTCTTTCCTTATTCGCTTATATTTAAAGTGTAAAAATTTACTTGAGAGTTATATAAATAATTATGGTATATTGATATGTCTATACTATTAAAAGCACACCAATCTTAATATTACAAAATTATGTATATGTGTTAAATTTTAATTATAATAATTGAGTTTGTTTATAAATATTTCATATAATGATATAAACAATACAAAGATATTTAAAAACGTTTTTTATACGTTTAAAGTACGTAGGCAAATGAGCATGTATAATCATAGTATTTTAATATTTACGTAAATAATCATATTACATTAATGTGTCAATACAAACAAAATGATATCAATTTACAAACAAAATGATATCAATTTTAAGTAGAAAAATTTTTATATTATATTATATGTTTTTATATATAATATAAACTAAAGATTGTTCTACTCAAAATTGGTTTTATATGTGATCCCACACCCATCCGGATAGGTGTGGGATCACATATATTTATTTATAATAGAATTAACTGAAAGCAAATAGATCAACTGTTTCACAAATCCTATTATTATGATTTGTTTTTTCATAAAATTTAATTTAGTTTAATGTCATTCTTGATGACGGACGAGTAAATCTAAGATTAACTTGGATTTTTTTTTTTTTATTACATATCTCACGAGTATCTTATATATCGTATAGTGTTGTTGCACGCTCTTGATTGGTTTTTGAGGCATGATCTGGAACTGAAGCTTCAAAAAGCTAGAGAAAAGGCCCATATAATGTGGGAAAATTGTCCTTAACTCAAGAGCTCTGAGTGTATATTGAACTATAGACGGCTAATTAAAATGGGCCAAACTTTCATAGGCTGGGTGCCACTGCACCAATAGCCATCTGTAAGATTATTTTGGATTTATTATTAACAATTAGATTATTTGATAATTATTTTAAAGAATTTAATAATAATTGTCAGACACTCGGGTCTTTAAGACATGGTTCGGAATTGGAGCTCTTAGAAGTAGGAGGAAAGACTCATCGCATGAGAAAATTACCCTTAGCTCAAGAGCTCCGAAAATAGATCGAACCATTGACATCTGGTCGAAATGGCTTAAACTCTCGTAGGCTGAGTACCACTGCATCAATAGCCATTTGCAAGATTAATTTGGATTTATTATTAACAATTAGATGATTTGATAATTATTTTAAAGAATTTAAAAATAAATAAAAGGGTTTAAGCTAATTAACTACAAAATCCATATAAACCGCTAAAACAGAAACTTGGGTGTAGAGTTGAGTCTCTCTCTGCATTTCTCAGTTCCCGTCCTGTTTCTGCTCTCTGTAAAAAAATGTCTCCCACCATCGAAGTCGACGAAGACATTGAAGGAGACCACTTCGACACCACCGACTTTTTCTTCGACCGAATCGGAGACTCCATCCCCATCAAATCCGACGCCGATTCTTCCAAATTCGACCTCCAAAACCCTCCCTCTCTCCCTCTCGCCGTGTCCGAGTGCTCTCGCCTCCTCTTCGTCGCCCACTCCACCGGTCGCTTCTTTCTCCTCCAAGTCCACACCGTTTTCGATTCATTGGGGTTTCGTTTTTACTTTCAAAGACCCTTTTTTTTTTTTTTAACTTGTTTTTCGCTTTTTCTTTTTTGGTTTTTTTTTTTAGGGTTTTGTGTGGCGAAAACGAAGGACGTGATCGATGCAGCGAAAGAGATTAAAGAGAAGGGAAAAGGGTTTTGTATACAGGAGTTGAGTGTGGTTGATGTCCCTTTTGAGAAGGTTCACATTCTGGCTCTCTCCAATGATGAATCCACACTTGCTGTTTTGCTTTCGTGTTCCGCATATGTTCATTTCTTTTCTGTTCCTTCTCTTCTCGATAAGGTACATTACACGAATAAAGTTTTGTAAAAGAATCCTGTTAATGTCTTGACGAATTGTTAGTTTGTTTCATTCTTTGATTGTGTTGTTGTCGACTCATGCAGGATATAAAGCCATTTTTGTCTTGCTCTATTGATGAGTCGAGCTATGTCAAGGACATTCGATGGATGAAGAAAGCTGAAAATTCGTTTCTTGTACTTTCGAATCATGGGAAGCTGTACTCTGGAGCTCTTGATGGCCCTCTCCAAGTTGTGATGGAAAATGTTGATGCTGGTATATTTTATCAGCTTGTCTTAGTCTATGATAATGTTGAAATGGTCTATTTATGGGAAGTTTGTTTGTTGGACTCTCGTTGACATGATGTGTTTGTCTTGTTTGATGGACATGTATTTTTAAATTGTGCTATTACTTTACATCCATGCTTCAGGCAATATTATAACTTTCTGCTGAAAAAACCAAATTATAATGAGAAACGTGAGATTAGTAGTAAGTGATTCTGGCACATTTTGTGCTAAAAGTCTTTTGGTAGAATTGAAGCTTTTAAACTGTTATATGCACAATGCACCACGTTCAACATGTTACAAGGATACTTTATGACAATCACTTGACTCATTATCTACAGGTACTGGGTTACAGTGCTATTCTAAATTGTTTCTGTTATTATAATTGGATTAGTGTTGCATTCTTTTCAAACAGCAGAGCAAGATTTCTTGAAAATGCAATCATTGTTGCCTCTTTTTAGAAGGTTCTCGAGGAAAAGCCCTTATTATGCATGTAAGATGCCTTGGCATCAAAATATCATTTAATAAACATCATAAACCAAGGTATTGATGTGAATATATTCTGTGGTTTTCAGGAAAGACTGTAGAAGACATAAAAGAAGTTTGTAGTTGCTTCTCTTGTAATAGGTTTAACTCTTTTTTTTTTTTTTCCCCATCTGTTTTTTTATTGTAGTCGAATGGAGTGTAAAAGGCAAATTTGTTGCTGTGGCAAAAAAGAATAATCTTAGCATTCTGTCGTCTAAATTCAAGGAAAGACTGTCCATATCACTATCATTCAAGTCATTGGTTGGTGACTCTGACATAAACTGCAGCGTTAAAGGTAACACTAATTTCTAATGTGTTTTACTTTCTAATTTATGAGTCACTTTACTGAAACCTTTCTAGCATGTTCTTTACTTTCACTCCAATTTAGACACAGAGAGGTTTCTTGTTTGTAAAGATTGATTTTTTCCTCTTTTTGATAGTGGTAATCTTTTTTCTTTTATATTTATGGATGTGTCATTTTTTTAATGCCCTCAAACTCCATCCAAGCACATATGAAGTTTATTTGTGAATGTCCTGGGTATGTTAGCTCTGTTTTATTAGGTGGTGAAGTAAGTAAGAAAAGGGGAAGGAGAGATGTTGGTAGAAAGATTTGAAATGGTGTTGCCACTTGTTATGTGCTTCAAAAATGCCAAAACTTATAGAAGAAAGAGAAAGAAGAATAGAAGGGCAAGAGAAAATGATGTTATACTTGAATATTATCAATTTTATTGAAATGAGGCTGTATTGTCTGTCTAAAACTTCATGTATTATTAACTTCTGAAACTAAAATATTTGTTGAACAATTGCATCAGTGGATTCTATCAAGTGGGTTCGTCGTGATTGTATCATTCTAGGGTGCTTTCAATTGACTGAAGACGACTCTGAGGAAAATTACTTCATTCAAGTGATCAGAAGCAAGGATGGCAAAATTACTGATGTAAGTAACTAATCCTTCTACACTGACAATTGGAAAATATTTCTTATTCAGATGCTAGTTGAACGTTTTTTGGTAGTTTTTTCTTACTTCTGTTGGTATGACACAAGGAAAGCCTTGTTTCAGTACTTCAGCTTATGTTCTTATTTTTTTGTTGAACAATATTTAAGCAAGTATTGACAAGTAAGCTAAATTTAGTAGACAACACAAAGATAAAATGCTCCTAGACTTTGACTAGCCATATTTTGCAGTAGAATTTAGGTTTATTTTCAAAAGGTTACAAGTTTAATTTTAGATAATACTTGCGTGAAATTTGTGATCTTAATCTTGAATGAGAGAGAAATTTTGTCCCCATAGGAGATTGCTTTTTAGATTTCAAAAGGAAAGAACTGCAAAAGCAAATGGATACTCCCATGTTTTTTGGGAATTGCAGTACTCTTAGTAATTTTTGGCTTTAGAGAATATAGGTAATCACATAATTGAGCTTTTATCTTTTGAATGTATATTTCTACTTTAATTGAGAATGGATGGAACTTTCTACATTGCTAAAGTTACATAATGATCCTGTATGTTGACTTCTTTATCTTTTTCCTTTTTTTATGATGAACTATTGAGGTTTTCAACTTGTGGAATTTTATGATGAAGAAGCTATGATAGACTCTGCAGTATTACCTATCATAATCTTTTTTATTACCAATATAGTGTTATTGTATCACATGTTGATTCTATGAAATCTTTCTTTGCAGGCTTCTTCCAAGCCAGTTGCTCTATCCTTCTGTTATCTATTTGGAGGTTTAATTGATGACATCGTGCCCTTTGGCACAGGACCTTATTTATTCTTGAGCTACTTAAAACAATGGTATAGTGATGCTAATTTCACAACCCTGAAACCTTTTAGTTTTCCTTAAATTTCTCTTTTTAGCATATTCTGTTCGTGAATACTGAATTCATCTTATGTACATTACACATGTGGTGTAAGGGTTTTTTATTTTATTTTATATATATATATATAAATTAGAAGCATACAATATTATTAAGTTGTTCAAATTATCTGGACTACATTTAGTAGTTAAGATGAAGTGCACTAATGTCTTTTTTCTGGTTTGCAAAGAGAATAAAATGCATCATTATAAGAGCCCAATATGTCTGAAATAATTTTATGATAATTCCATATCTTTGAGTTATATATTTGATTATCAGTTAGTTTGTATAAAAATTTTTTACTCTAAATGACTAGACTTGCATTGAATCCTTATTTCTGGGAATAGCCCTGAAAGTATTCTTTTGACATGTTTTTAAAAACCACCATTTTAGTTTTCCAGGCTTCAGTGATATCTAAGCTAACTTGTATTTTGCTTTTCAGCGAGCTTGCATTTACTGCTAATCGCAAGAATACAGATCAGCATGTTGTGTTGCTTGGTTGGTCACTCGGTGATGAAAAGAACGATGTTGCTGTTGTTGATATAGACCGAGATAAATGGCTCCCTAGGATTGAGCTTCAAGGTGGTTAAACTTGCATTTGCTACTTGACGTTAGGGACAAAGATAATTAGTTTGTGTTTGTTGAATGCATATAATATCAATTTGAAGATGTTACAAAGATAGAATATTTGTTCATGGATGTATAGGGACCTAACATACTCTTTGGATGCTGCCAAATCCTTATTAGTTGATTTAGTGGCCCTTGCTTTCACTTGAAATGGCTGAGATTTGAATTTTTTGGGGGACATGTAATGAAATTTTAGGCAAACAAGACTAGTCAGTATATCTAAACTATAGAAACTATGTAAAATTTCATTTTCAAGTAATATGGTGATGGTTTTTTCCCCCTTGTGATAGGACATATGGTGATAGTTAGGCTTATTATTTGTTGGAATCTAGCTGGTTTGTACACATTTGCTTGAATGGCCCTTGTTTTGTTTCAGATAATGGCGATGATAATTTGATTATGGGACTCTGCATTGATAAAGTCTCTCTCTATGAAAAAGTCAGAGTTCAACTTGGAGTTGAAGAACCAAAAGAACTTTTGCCATATTGCATTCTTATGTGTCTTACTCTAGAAGGAAAGCTTAATATGTTCTATGTTGCAAGGTGGTTCTCTATGATGATTTTCTTATATCCCATAATTTTGAAGCATTATACAATTATTGACTGCTCTAATATGGTGCGATCATGTTATATTTATCTGTAAAACATTAACTTGAGTTTAAATGTAGTGTTTTAGGAGAGATGGATCAGCCCACGGTTGTTACCACCCTTACTGATGAAGAGGAGGATGCTTCCATTGTGTTACCTGTAGAAAGAGAGCTGTCTGAACATTCTTCTGGATTTGGGGAATCAAAATTAGAACCAGTAGCTTTTAGTCTTCCGTCACAGGATGTGAACGTAAAGGAACTTAGCACTTTTGGTGATAGTGAAATTTCTACCAAGAACAACCTGAAGCATTTTGACAAGAATGAGATTTCAACATCTACCCTTGTTGATCAAATATCTAATAAAAATACTATTTCTAGAAACTGGGAAATGGAAGGTACGGATGGTCAACAAATAAAGCTTCATCTTCCACAAAACACAACTGTGGGGCACTTATCTTTGAAGGCATCTCTCCCAGATACACCTAGTTATGCAGTAAAGGCAGAAACCCAGAACATTACAAAATTTGGATCTGGAACTGCTGCTTTTGTAGGACAGCTTCAAACTAATGCCCCCAGCCCATCAAATCTTCAGGATATACCAAAAATCGTTGAGTTGGGTGGGGAAAGTCTGGGAAATTCTGGATCAATTGGTGTACAAAGTGCATCATCTCAGTCTAGGTCAGTTGGTAAAGTCAATTTTTCAAATGACTCTGAAACCAAGAAGGTCACAGGATTTGGATCTGGAAATGCTGCTTTTGTAGGAAAGGTTCAAACTGATTTCCCCAGCCTATCAAGTCAGGAGGATCAACCTAAAAGCTTTGGGTTGGGTAAGGAATCTACAGGAAAAATCGGATTTGCTGGCCTACCGACTGTGTCATCTCAGTCATGGTCAACTGGAAAAGTCCTGGTTTCAAAGGACTCTGATGTCAGATCCCCATTTTTATCTTCAAGTTTTACTCAAGGAAAAAAATATGAAAATTTAGGAGTTACTGAAGTTGCTGCAAATGTTTCCAGTGGTTTTGTCGGAAAACCTTCTGCTTTGAAGGATGCCACTGCCCCATCAGCTTCATTCAGTTTTCCTGTTAATCCAGCAGAAGCTGACAGACAGAGAACTCCAACAGAGGCAGTGAAAATTGAATCACTGCCTTCCATTCGTAGTACACAATTTTCATCACAAACAAACTTTTCATCTGGAAAGCCTGACAGCCAAAAGCTTCCACCTTCCAAAGATGACTACAGAACTCCCAATTTTTCTGGACCGCGTAACACAGAACCAAGCTTATCAAAGCAATCTGGCAATGTGATTATTTTCTCATCCTTATTCATTTATTTTAAAATTTTTTCTGCATACTAGGTAATGTGCACCAATAATGCTAGAGATCTCACTTTATGTATCCCACTTGCATTCTAACCGATGATGTGGTAATTGGTGAATGAATACACATTAATGATAATTTATTTTACTTTTAAAATGTATCCATTCACCAATTGCCACTTCATTGGTTGGGATGCAAATGAGATATGGAAATTGGGATGTCTAACATCATTGAATTTGCACAGTTAAATATTTTTTTTAAACTTGTTTGTTTTCTAAATTAATCTGAAACATTGTATAGTGTCCATGGAAAGTTGTTAGGCTAGTTGCTGCAAAAATAATGTCCCAGTTTCCAGTCTTCTTCATTATGCTCATGTTTTCACTAGCGTCATGTTAATAGCACCTACTTGAACTTGCGCGCACAATTTTTAGTGATAAAAATTAGCAAATAGGCTTTGATCTCTTTAAGTTTCTTAACACTTTTATTATGTCAAACTTTTTTGAATAACAAAGTCTACCATTGTCTTGTTCAGATGATTCCTTTATCCTAATTCAATATATGTACTTGCATTTTGCTAATGCTTCTTGCTTGCTATTGTGTTTGTTTTCACTTGTGTGTTTTTCTGTCTATCTGGTAGTCATTGGTCCGGGCGGAACTTGTATATTTCTCATGACATATTTTGCTTTTTTCAATGCCTTTCATGACTTATTTGTTCTTTAACAGATCAAAGAGATGGCCAAAGAATTGGACATGCTTCTAGAATCAATAGAAGAGGCAGGTGGCTTTAGGGATGCTTGCACTGTTCTGCAGAAAAGTAAAGTTGAAGCAGTGGAACAGGGCATTGGGACTCTTTCTGAAAAATGCAGAATCTGGAAGGTTATCTTTTTTACCAATTCCTCATATTTGTTACTTAATATTGCATCTAATGATCTTGTCAAATTGAATTTTGTTTTTGGTAACTCATATAGCTTCTGTTCACCTGTCATTTTGTACTGTTCTTTATATCTTTTATGTGGTGGCTGGGATGAACTTCAAATTTGCAGTACTGCTATATATCATGCCTTTACATTTCTAAATGTTACATACTTTTTAATTAAGGTATTTTTCTCACAGTTTGTTTGCAAGGTTCTTATCTTCATTATCTTTGGACTTTGTAGAGCATAATGGATGAGCGGCTTGGAGAGGTTCAGAATCTTCTTGATAAAACTGTACAAGGTACTTTTCTATTTGCAATGAACCAGTGACGTGCAGCGACTCTGTCTTGGAGGAATAGAAAGCTAGTCAAATTAATATTAAGACTAGTCATTTTTTACAATCTTGAACGACACTAATTTAAGATAGAAAAATTGATTCACTGCTATGTTGCTTGCATTTTTTTATTCTCCTATGCATACTTAATATTAAGAGTAACAAGATTAGAGGACTATATTGTTGAAGAATTATGATCTCAAAATAACATGGAAAAGGTTTTATGTTGGATCATTTGAAGTTAATGTAAACTGTGTTGATAATCATGTAAAGAAGGAATAAAGTAGAAGATAACTTATTTATGATTGTAAAAATGGCTTCCAGTTATGGCTAGGAAAATATATATGGAAGGCATTGTTAAGCAAGCTTCTGATAGTCGATATTGGGATCTGTGGAATCGCCAGAAGTTGAGTCCTGAACTTGAGCTAAAGCACAGGCATATTTTGAAATTAAATCAGGTAGGCCATCAAATAATTTTATATGTGATAGAAGTTTCCGACGAGATTTAATAAATTGTTTTAACTTTCCCTATCCCAGGATTTGACCAATCAGTTAATTGAACTGGAGAGGCATTTCAATGCCATTGAATTCAATAAATTTGGTGAGAATGATGGAGTTCATGCAGGCCAGAGAGCTTCTCAGAGTAAATTGGGGTCTTCCAGGTACAGTTTTATAAGACAAAGTGGTTTCAATCCACCAAAATTGGTAAAAGTAGTTAGTTTTCCGACATTAGTTGATACGTCTTATAATTTTTGGAGTATGAAATAAAATTTAAGCGCTCTTTTTGCAGACACATTCAAGCACTGCATAGTTTGCATACCACAATGAATTCTCAACTAGCAGCTGCCGAACAACTCTCTGAACGTCTTTCTAAACAAATGGCTGTACTGAGTATAGAGTCACCTGTGAAAAAACAAAACGTTAAAAAAGAGTTGTTCGAAACAATTGGAATCCCGTATGATGCCTCTTTCAGCTCTCCAGCTGTGACAAAAGTTGGTGATCCTTCTTCAATGAAGAAACTTTCTTCATCTTCAGATTCTGCTGCTGCTAAACATCAGTCCAGAAGGCACCAATCTAGTGGTATGAAGAGTTATGATCCAGAAACTGCCAGGAGGAGGAGAGACTCACTTGACAGGGTAATGTTTTCTGGACTTGCTCTTATTTATTGGTTCCAATGTTGAACGGCAAACTATCTTCTTCACAGGCCTGTTGTGGTTTTATCCTCAGTCCAGCAGTTCAATTCAATTGTGAAAATAGTGCAGGTTTTACAATTTGAACTAATCCAAATTGGCGGGTTCATCTTTCCCACTTGGGAATGTGCTTATACAACCTATTATCATATCCAATTTATGCATCTGAAATTCTGAATTAGTCCCCCCTGTGGTCTTCATTTAGGCGACTTTTACTCACTCTTTTGTTTTGAATTTTGACATAATTACATTATATTTAGCAAGTTTAAATTACTTGAAAGGAAGTCTTTTCTTCTTACTTGGTGGTACTGATATGTTCACATTTGTTTTCATTACCTTGTTGCAGAGCTGGGCTAGTTTTGAGCCTCCTAAAACAACTGTAAAAAGGATACTTTTGCAAGAACCTCAGAAGGGGATTCAAGGTAAATCACCCTTGAGCAACAAGCAACCTATTAGCCCTCACATGTTGGATGGAGCAGCAATTGTGCGTCCAAAGGACCGGACAACCCCTCCAACATCCTTGTACCCATCTGGAAACAAAGGTGAGCATAACCAATTTTAGAATACATGTGTCTGTATACAAACTGTTACAAAAAGCTGTAATTTGGTTGTTTATTCTGTATGTTACTCTGCAGCAGGCATTCAGGATACCTCCATAAAACAAGCTTCTGAAAACCAGTCAACGATATTCAGATGGGCCAATGATTCTGCTGGGCCATCTCAATCTACAGGGTTGAGGTCCTTTCACATTTCAAAGCAACATTGCTTCTGGGCTATCATCACTTCCAGCTTCCCAATTGCAGTATATGGGTGGGCAAAATCATACCAGGGAAACTTGCAATGTGACTGCAGGCACATCGACAACCGGGGTTTCTTATGTTGAGAAGTCGAATCCCGTGTTTATCAATGAGCCTAAGTTCACTTTGCAATCTGAAACTACTAACATAAGCCAAAAACCATCATTCTCTCCAATATTGCCCACATTCACACCACCATTGTTAAAAAAACCCACTGATATGCCAAATCCAAGTAATAAAGGGACTTCACCAATGAGTGCAATGATTGGAAGTGAGAGCCATGCGCCAACAACTACTAAAACATCAACTCTTGTATCTCCCGAAACAGTTAGTAAAATCAGTGACCCTCAATTTTCTTCTCAGTCTGCTGTCCTTGTGGCTTCTACCCTTCCTGAAAGAGTTTTGCTTTTTGAGGCTGCAAGCAAAAGCCAGCCTGGCGAAAAAGCGTCGGTTTTTCCTGCATTATCAACAACATTTTCTGCTCCATCATTTTCAAAGATTAATTCCTCTCCAGGTTTTCCGTCTTCATTATCTACCTTGTCTTCAACTACCTCATCGTCTTTTATGTCATTTGGTGGGCCGTTGCCCAGTTCTAAAGCCACTTTAGATACTCAGCAGAGGGTTCATTCAATATCCACTTCTGTAGCTTCTGCCTCACCAGTTGTTTCCTCATCCTCATTATCAGCTTCTTCCTCTACGACTTTTACCTCTTCTAATATCTTCACCTGATCAGGCTCCCAAAACACCAGTGTCCTTATCTACACCTCCAGTTAGCTTAACAGAATCTCCTAAAACAGAGCTTCAACTTCCTGCAGATAAACTCAGTTTACAAACAGATGTGAATGCTACGACACAAGCACCACTGAAGCTTGAAACTTCAGCGTCATCTGCTGCTGCAGTTGAAGTTCCAGCAGCATTGGCTTCTGGAAGCCAGCCTAGTTTTTCAAATATGGCTGGACCTGTATCTAATGCAACAGTGAATGCTCAACCAGACTCATCCACCGGAATTGCTCTATTTTCGGCGCCCATCAGTCCTCTCTCAACTTCTACCAATACCACTGGTGGAAAGAATGACACTTTGGATGTTACAGTTACACAGGAGGATGAAATGGAGGAGGAGGCTCCTGAGACTGGCCATGCAACTGAGCTTAGCTTGGGGAGCCTTGGCAGTTTTGGAATTGGGTCGACCCCTAATCCTAGTGCTCCTAAAGCAAACCCATTTGGCGGTCCATTTGGTAATGTTGCTACAAGTCCGGCAAGCTCTCCCTTCCCTATGACAGTTCCTAGTGGTGAGCTGTTCCGGCCTGCTTCTTTCAACTTTCAATCACCTCAATCTTCCCAACCATCTCAGCCAGCAACTTTCAATGCATTCTCTGGAGGCTTTGGTACTGGAACAACTGCTCAAGCGCCCACACAAAGTGTGTTTGGCCAGCCAGCACAGATTGGACAAGGGCAGCAAGCTTTGGGATCAGTTCTTGGTGCTTTTGGGCAGTCGAGACAAATTGGTAGTGGTCTACCAGGTGCAGGTTTTGGTTCTCCTGGTGGTTTTGGTGCTACCAACTCCACAGGTGGTTTTTCAAGTGCTGCAACTGGTGCTGGATTTGCTGGTGCTGCTTCCACCAGTGGTGGATTTGGTGGTTTGGCTGCGGCTGGTGGTGGTTTTACTGGTTTAGGTTCAGGTTGTGGATTTGCAGTTGCAGCTACAGGTGGAGGATTTGCAGCTGCAGCTTCAGGTAGTGGTGGATTTGGTGCTGTGGCTTCAGGTGGAGGGTTTAGCAGCATGGGTTCTGGTGGAGGCTTTGCCGCTGCTGCCTCTGCTGGTAGTCCGTTTCCTGCTGCAGGTTACTTTTGATCATTTTTAATTTCCTTCGTTCTATTTTAAATATATATGTGAAGTTGATATGGGTGTGCTAATCTTTTGTAATGCTAACCTGTACAGGTGGTGGATTTGGGCAATTCAGCAGTCAACAAGGATCAGCATTTGGCGGCACTCCAGGAGTAACTGGAAAACCTCCCGAACTTTTCACGCAGATGAGAAAGTAAACTAGGCTTGTTTTTTGGCCGAAGATGACTGAGAAGGCTGAAGTTTTTTCAAATCACTTAGACTATAGTGATGCTGATCAAATTACAGATGATCACTTATAAATTGCAAAAGAAAACCCTTTCAGGGCCCTGTATGTTGATCAAATTGTATATGATCACATACAAGTTGTAAAGGAAACCCTTTTCTGGGCCTGAAGTTGTGTTTATAAATGAAAGAGAACTTATTTCCAATACTACTAATGTCTGTAGCTCTATGCTTCGAGTTTCTACATTTGTTACATCTCAAAAGATTTTGGTCCGGATGATTTACTAGTCTTTTCATTAAAGTTATCTTCTGCACTTGTCTACTTGGAAACTGCAATTTACACTGGCTGTGTACCTAGACACTAGCAATTTAAAAAGTGTTCTAGTCATAAGTATGTTACCAAATCGGCATATTCATCACTAAGCAACGTGTAAGCATTCTTAACTTTATTATGCTGAATTTGGAATTGAGGTTGATGCTTCACAGAAATGCATAGACTGTATTCAACAGTTCCAGTTTACAATTACTTGAACTGAAAAGTTTACAAGCGTTGCAGTTTACAAAATGAGTTCAGCCGTTCCACTTTATTCAATATTTCAAATACTTGTGCATAACAGTAAATGTGTGTCTAAGGTAATAAGCAAAACTTGGAGTACAGTGATCAAATGTTTGGATATTCTTTCTCCATAATCAAACAGGTACCCCTAACTCAGATATCTTCATTATCCGTTTATCCAGCACGATTCTCTGTCGCTTCAAATGCGATGCCATGGAAGCAACCTGATTAAAACATGAGAGGGTGAGAAAAGAAACACCAAGAGTCCAATGTGTAGAATTGTGTACTTTTCTGTATCAACTTGCCTCAGCGCGTAGTTTCAAAGCCTCTCTGCCAGGGATTTCTCGTAGGCCCTCCATCAAATCTAATAAAATATGAACTCAATTAAGTCCTTTACAGTGATGGAAAAACTACAACGCAACACTTACAGGAAGGATACTTTTCCATAACATACAATACCTGTATGCAATGTCTTATCACACAGCATACACTACTCAATCATTTCTAAAAGCTTGTGTTACACCACCAAGTTCATCGAAAGAAAAATAAGGGCGAAAAAACCAAACTGCAGTATGAATCAGACACCAACAAAGAGAGAGTTCTATGAGATCTGGTCAAGGCTCTTAACTGTCCTCCCATCTAATCTCATGAGAAACAAAACAAGAAATTAATCAAGTATTAATACCTGCAGCTTGGGCTTCAACTTTGTAAACTTGTTTGGCAAGCCGCTGAACCTGATTTCCAGCATTCCTATATACATTACACAAAAAGATTACATATTGACTGTTGATGAAAGTTTAACTATCACAAAGAAGTACCAAAAATCACTTTACTTGAGCTCAGTTTCGCCCCGTATCATATCTTTTTCAGCAAGAGCTGCCCTTTCAAGCAGTTTTCTGCTCTCCTTTTTCATCAAGTCAACAGAAAAGTTCAAGTCTTTCACTGTTCTTTTCAGTTCTGACAAATTGTGCCTGCATATACATTTGTGGCAAAATTAGAGAAGAAAAAATTAAGTATCTATTCATTTGAACTGTAAGACATAGCTTTGTAGTAAACAAAGTGAAATTTATAAATTATAGCATATATATAATTCCAGGGTGAAAGAAGTTTCACAGAGTAAAGAGGGAGGTACCTCCTCACTTTGAAATCGACCCAGTGTATGACGAAACAAAAACCTCCTTGGGCCTGCAGAAAAATCAGAGGACTCAATTCACATAAAAATTCAGATTGCATCATATGTATATGAATGATTTGAAGCGCGAAAGCTTTAATACTAAAATATATCTAAAGTTGTCAAGTAGTAAACTGCGAGGTAAAAAAAAATGTAAAACAGATGTCTTGGGCAGAATACAACCAAATGAACCCACATACAAGCATATGCAAGGGAGAGTCAATTAAATTAAAAGATAGGAACCTAAGTGCCAATACATCCCCTACAAACAATAATGAAATAAAATTATAAGAAATAAGAAGGAACAAGAGGTAAAAGATGGATATATTCATCCTTGCTCTTCAACATCAAAATCATCCCCTTTTATTGAAGTACCAAAGATGAGCACCTAGGTCATCTAAGGCCATTTGTAGTATCTAACATCAAGCCTTGGCAAATGGCAGCCATCCAGGCTGGTACTTAGCAGTAAATCTATTATAACTTTAAAATCATTCTCTGCTCTAGAGATTTCCACTTTCAAACATAGTGCATATACATGTTTACGTAGCAAATATAACCATTGAGGAACAATATTTTGAATTCTAATTTATACTTCCAAGAAACTGAAGGAAAACTTTAACTTTCCCTTCCAAAGTGCAACCTTCATTCTTCCTAGTGCAAAGTCAACCTCCTCAAAGCCTTTACCACCAGTCATGTGCTTTATTATCCGCGTTTTTCCCTTTGGGATGAACAATGATTGTTAAATAACATATTAATAAAAGGGAAAGGTTTTGCTGTTCATCAAGACAACCTAAAACCAAAGAGCACAACAAATCAAAATGTAAAAGAAAGAAATAAAAACAGCTAATTGTTCTGTGGAGAATGGCAAGGAGTTGAACAAAATGCATGTCTAAAGAACCTTTAATAAACTATAAACATTATCCTTGCATCTAAAGCCCAAGAGTTCATTGAATTCATACCCCGCATAAGCAGGAGACCAGCCGTTAAAGCAATCCCAATTGCTTCACCTGGGTGTTCCCTCACCCCTAGAAGCTCCTCTGCAAAAATAATATAGGACAGTAAACCACTAGCAATCAATCTCAACTGAATATATTCCTGATCTGCTTTTTAGTGGCAATCTGACTTAATTTAAACCAAACACAGAAAACAATATTTGAGATAGATTTCAATCCATACACATGCAAACAAGATTCCTCCTTTCATATGATGACAACACAAATTTATCAAAAAGCACCAAACTTGATTCAATGTGCAACCAATATCAAATGAAGCAACACATTAATTGCTATAAGAACACAAAGAAACCAATTTAAAACCTCATCAAAGTTGTGATACATTTTAATCAAAAAAATCCACTTCAGACAAGAAGTAAAAAGAGTACCTTTAACTTTCCTGAAGAAAGCATCTTCATAGGTTGTATACTGAGCCACGACCTGCGGCACAAAATCCTGCAAAAACAAAAGCACCCTTTACGTTTAAACATGTAAAAATGAAGTGAGGACTCAAAAGATGGGTTGTTGAAGAAACCTGCAAGGAACGAAGATGGGTGGAGGAGTTGTGTTGAAGAGAACGAGCAGAGCGAATAGCCGAGTCCTTCGATTCAATGACGGACCGTTGCAGATCCTGCACCCATTCTCTTGCTTCTTTCCCCTCCGCAGCCAGCGACGCCACTGCTGGTGGTGAAGATGATGATCCCTCTTCTTCGCTCATCTTTTTTTCGCTGTCTGCCCACAACACTTGTTTTGGTTTTCAATGCTTTTTTTCATTTAATTACAATTAAGACTGTCTTTCTAAATTTTTTTTCATTGGAGATGACGTTATATATCGATTATCAATATCCTATTAATTATAATTTATGATTTACGAAATACAGATAATTAATATATCACAGTTTTTTATATGAATTAGAAAAAAAAATCTAAAAAACCTAATATTTCTCTTAAAAAATATTCACAATAAACTTTCCAATCAAGATACTTAAGAAGTTTAGAAAAGTTAAAGTATTTAACTTACCAATGATTTTTACCTATTCTAAAATATCAATGATTTTTATAGATATTTATGTATAAAAAGATTATACTTTATTTTTTTAATTCGCTTGAAAGCTTTTGTAAACTTGTTGTGAGAGAAATAAATCAAACCTCATAATCTCTCCTCATGTCTTGATAAATTGTATATTTCTTCTCCTAACTTCTTTTGATTGCAGGCATTACTTATCCTTGACAACATTTTTTTTTTCGTTCAGTTATTTTTTTAATTATTTATTTATCAAGTTATATGTACAATCTAATAATATTATAAGTGAAATATTTTTCTTCATTTTTTTTTAATGTAGAAGGATGAATGCCTTCGTTGGGTTTCATAAACATCATTAGTGATAATATTTTTAATCCATACAATTGTTTCGTAAACATCAATAGTTAAAAAAAAAAAAAAAAAAGTTATTTGACTATAAATCGATATCAATTGATATAAAATTTTAAAGTACAATTCGGAATCTCTGTTTTCAGAAGATATGAAAAGATTGTCCATATAAATTATGAGAGATCTGCATATATAAATGGTGGAAATTATGAGTAGAACTTATTACTTTAAAAAATGTAATAGGTGAAAATGATATAACCAAGAATTCCATTTTTTATTGATTGTGTTATTGCTTGTATTATATTATTTTGGTTTTCAAGAGTCCATGTATGATTTTTACACTACTACCGATGCACATCATAAGCATGCAATCTTTAATTTGAGATAATCCCTAATTTCCTCGAGTAGTTTGATAAAATAGATAAAATTCGTTTTTAAATATCAAGTTTTTCAAACTCTTTTTGAAATAACTTTTTTTATCCTTAATTTTTTTAAAACTCTTCAAAAAAATTTAAATAGTCAGTCGGTTAACAGTTAATGAAATGCATACAAAGGCACTTTCATCCTTTATGATTGTTAATGATAATTCAATTACCGGAAGAACCCTCATAAAGTAACAAATTTACAAATTAAATTACCTAAGATATCCCTAAATTTGACTTATTAAATTATAATTTAATCCCAAATTTTATTCTTTTTTATCCAAAATATCCTCATTTATAGCTTATGTTTTAGTCACGTAGATCTTATGGTGCATAGTTGTTGAGATGATTTATTGACCAAATTACCCTTTTTATGAGAGTGAATTTTTAAAACTTGTTATAAAAAAGGGTTCTTTCATCATTCATCAGCCCATGCCAACGCCATTATTGAGCAAATTTTTATGTCTCTCTCTCTCTCCAATTTATTCATCCTAAACTCATTCTAAATTTTTTTCTGCTACATCCGGGCTTGTTACTGCTACTGCTTCATGGGTTCCAAACACCCGCCATCTGCTTCTGCCTCTGTGTCAGCTATCTGCTTCATGGGTTCCATTCCAGCTGAAAATACTATACACATGAAAACAAACAAACGATTAAGGAAACATGAATTATATGATGTTCAAATTTTAAAACAAAACTGAAAAAATATCCCGATATAATTCTCAAAACTGAAAAAAAAAAAATCCAAACATTAAAAACAAAACAAAAAAAGATATCAATTCTTTTCAATTTTATTTTTAAAACAAACAATTAAGGCACTGCTGCCTGGAAATTCCATGCAGTAGCAGAATGCCGCCTGGAATTTCCAAGCAACAAACTGCTTGCTGCCTGGAATCTCAACCCATTCCATTCCATTCCAGCCGCGCCTTGCCTCTCACTCAACCCGTTCATTGTCGATGTTTGTTTGATACAGTTTTCTCGTCCTCATCAACCACTGCTTCAAGTTTCCAACATCTTGTACACACTCACTACTCTTTCTCTTTGTTATATCTTTGATGGTTTTTATTTTTTATATATTTATTTTAAGAGAGTTGTTTGATGGGTGGTTACTGGAATCTCTAGACAATGAAATCCCTCAAGTTTTGTACTTCTGAGTCTCTGGCCGGTTCTTTATTATTTTGAGCATTTTAGGGTGTTTTTTTTTTTTTTTTTAATCTTTTTAATTTTCTTTTTTAGAAAATGGTGGATAAGAGTTGGCTATGGCTAAATTTCAGTTTTGTTTATTACACTGCCATTCTTGTTTTTATAAATATATATATATATATATATATGGTACATCCTTTGGGTATTAGATTGGGATGTTAAGAAGTTGAAAGCTTTGAGTAATTTTGGGGTGTTTCATGTCTGAATTGGCTCATTGTTTTCATATGTTCAGTAGTGATCAATGTAACATGTAATGTCTTCAGGTTAGTGAATTTGTTGGTTTGTTGAATCTATTCTGTGATGTGATGCTTGTTTGATATGCTTACATTGATCCAATCTGCAAACAGTAACTTGAAAATGTTAATGCTATGTTAATTTCGGTTGCTTCACTTATGATCTTGGTAGTTATGTTAATTATGATAATGTCTTGACATTCAGCAAATTTCGTGGTACAAGAGATTGTGCTGGTCCCTCTACAGAACACTTGGACTCTTGGAGGAGATTTTTCAAATTTCAGAGATATTTTCTCTAATAAATCTTCAATGCTCTGCTTTGGCTTTTCTAAAATATTGTTTTTGTTGCCTTCCTAAAGGATAGTTTATGTCTTTGATGGGTATCTCATTTTTTTTTTCTACTTAATGGAGATTTCTTTGATGGGTAGTACTTTGGAATCTCTTGACAATGAAATCTCTTAGGAAATATATGGATACTTTAGATTTCTGTCTTAAGATACTAAATTTGTTGCGATGGGTAAGTTGGCTATGAGTGGCTAAATTTCATTTTTGTTCTGTACATTGGCCATTTTTGTGTTTAAATGAATAATGTGTACATGAGAAGTTTCTTATGTTTGATTAGAATAATGAATCCTAAGCCTTTTAGCGATTTTGTGGTTCCACGAAAATAAATTTGCTGAATCATGATGATTCCTAAGGTTTGAGTTATTACTATGCCAGTTGGGATAAGGCTTTAAATCTTCATTTGATAGTGATGAGTTCATCAATAGAGAGAGAAAAAAAAAATATTGATAGATAATCAAATTTAGTTATATTTATGAATTTTTATATGGGTTTTCTTTTATTTTTTTGTTCTTATCGAATCAATTATTATTGTTATTATTATTTATTTTTAGAAATAGTTATATTTATTAATTTTTATCTAGGTTTTCTTTTATTTTTTTTGTTCTTATCAATCAATTATTATTGCTATTATCATTTATTTTTAAAACTAGTTGTATTTATGAATTTTTATCTGGGTTTTATTTGATTTTTTTGGTTCTTATCAATCAATTATTATTGTTATTAATATTTATTTTGAAAAATCCATTCAATATTGAAACTGAAGTCTCTGGTGTATGTGGATCTAGTGGTTCTTGACTAACGAACAAAATTTTTGTTGAATTTTTGCAGGTTCAAGTGGAGTGCGGGTTCCACCCAAACACACAGGTCTTGCACTGACACTCGAACTTATAAAACTTCGTAGATGCGGAATGAGAGGTATTGGAAAGAAAAAAGGTAAAAGAACTTGACTTATATTTTTTGTTCCTAGTATTACTGTGTTCTTCACAAAGGAGAATTCATAGAAAGACAATGATGAAACTTGTCAGATGACCAATGCAAGTTAGTTCATTTACTTTTTGAGTTATATTTTGATGTTATATCTATCTGAACAGCAGGTGGCGGTTCTTGGCCTACCTGCAATTGATTTTAGTTAGTTGGTTATTGCTCTTCCCTGTTAGCCTCCAATCTTCCCAATCGTTCACTAATTTCACGCATTAATCCTGCCACAGCATCAACCTTTTCCTCAAGCTCTTAAACAGTCATGGTGCCCAAGAACCATGCTCTGATTCCTAATGTTAAGGTTCTACTTTATTTGTCTTACTAACTGTCAGGAATTAATAGAAATCAGCAATAAAATAGAAGAAAACACAGCCGAAAGAAAAGAATTCAGAGAGAAAAATTTAGGGAATTTTCTACTTGTCTTATTGATTGAAAGATTCCCTTACAGAAAAATAGCAGACCTAATTATGTAAGGAAAATAATCTTATTTATCTAATAAAACCTAAAGTTTATAATTTAAAAAAAAAAAAACTACTGACAATCGAAAAACATAATAGAAAAATAATGCTACTCCTTACAGCCTCGTAATCGTATTTAACATAGGAATCCTAACAGATCACTTATAGCGGAGCAAGAAGGTCTAGAGTTGGTTTACCTTACAACAATTTTGAGGGAGATTTAGTTTAAAGCATGTAAGTGTGCAGGCTGAGGTGGGATGTGCTACTAGGAAAGAACAGAAAATGCTTGTATCTTTTTTATTGGATGGAATGTCTTAAATACCTTCAACTAAAATAAGATGCAAATTTGATTAATACCTCTTAAATATGTGATTTGCATATATAATTGTTAATCTATCTAAACCATTTTTGTATATATATATACTAGGAAACAAGGGATCGTTTTTATAGCAAGAAATTATACAGAAGTGAACAAGCAGTCGATTAAATAGTTCTTTGAACTCTGATAAATTTATACCAGTGTATTTAGCAATTTAGTAGCTATTTCAGTTTGTGAATCCATTTTATTCTTGAATATTTTAGGGCTAAGTTTACAAGTTGTTCCTAGAAAGAATTCTTCATTTGAAGAGACTTACTGCTGAATATTCTGCCTAAACTTGAGCTGTATTGTCTATATTTTCCTTCTATAGAAGCAACTTAGAAGTTAGTAATATGTTCTTTTCTAATATTAAAGGTCATCTATTCATATGTTGGAGAATACATCAATGTAGTCTATATTTGATGCAGTCGTCAGGTTTGATCTCAGTCGTCAATTTTTTGGAAGCAATGAAGCAGCGGGTGCGAGATCTTGATCTCGATGAAACGCAGCGGTGGAGATGGCTTGATGCCGTGGTCAGGTCTGATCTCTATTGTCGATTTCTTGGAAGCAGTGAAGCAGATGTTGCCCATTTAATTGTCTGAACAATGAAAGCATTGAGTTGGGGCCGACTTTTGAAAGAAGCGTGTCTTGTAAGAAAGAGGAGTATGCGGACATTGATATGTAGATATGTATGATTATTTATTTATTTTGACGTACAGACTAGAGAGAGAGAGTGAGAGAGAGCAGCGTGCCAGGAGAGTTGGTTTGGCTTAGCTTGTTTTTATGTTTTTGGGGAACGATAAAATGAAAGTAATGTGTTAGGAATCGATCTTAAAGTGGTGTTTTTGAGATTTATTTTTAAAGTGAAAAACATATTTTAAAACTAATATTTTTGAAGATTTAATGTGTGGTAGGAAGTTTTAAAAGTTTTCTTTGTAAAAACAAAAAATGATATAAATGTGTTTGGTATTGTCTTGAAAATGAGTAAAAATAGTTATTAGGAAGAAAAAGTAATGATTTGTTTTGAAAATATGTTTTGAAAACAGGAAAAAACATAAAAAGTTATTTTTCACCTTTTAATTATAATTTTCAAAAAGCTGTTTTTCATTTTAAAAAACATATCACTAAACATTTCTATTTTATTTTCTGTTTTTGAAAATGAAAAACCATATTACTAATAATATTACTCATTTTTTTAAAATTGTGATATATGTATTTTTTATTTTTTAGGAAAAATCTTTATTGATATGAAAAATATAAATTACGAAGTGTATGTTATATCTTTAGAAGTTTATTTTTTTTTTTTTTTGTTTAAAGATGAAAGTCTATAAAGTCTATTAATTAAAATCAATAAAATTAATGAAAGTTGTTTAAATTGAAACTCAATAAAAGTCAATGAAAGTTTATTAATGTCTATAAAAGTCTTTCAAAATTTTATAAAGTTTTTCTATTTTTAAAAATAAAAAATTGAAACTCTATAAAAGTTAGTAAAAGTCTATTAATGTTTATAAAAGTCTTTCAAAATGATTTATACAAAAATTTATAAAAAATTATTCATAAGTTTGTAAAATTTATGCAAAATCATTCATAATTCATAAACTCTATAAAAATTATTTACTGAAAAAAATCTATAAAAATCTATATTAAACATATCTTCTTAATAGTCGATTTTATAATAAAGTCAAGTGTCATAATTTTATCTTATACCATAAATATGAAAAATAGGTTTTAGGGTTGATGAGAAATGATATGACACTACCTAATAGATTAGGCTACTTAAAATTGGCTACAATATTTTCACTTATATGTAATTATATATATATATATATTTTTAAAGACTACTTGTAATGAAAATCGTTCGAATATGAGAGAGAGTTATGGATGGAAAAGAGAGATCATTGATCGTAATCCCTTCAATTGCCATTCAATAGTTTTATAAAGATAAAGAACTCCTTCAAACAAGGATTCTCATGCATTTTGACATATTACAATTTGTTCCATCCACTTTTCTTCTCCTCTATCAATATCTCTGATGCATGTTCATTCATAAATAAAAAACTAATAATAATTATTAACATAAAAAATTGGTTAACATTCGAATTGATGTAGATATAATGCAATTATAAATGAATGACTATAAGTGCGGAGGGTGAGAAGAATGATAGTGATGCAAAAAGAATAAGTAACAGGCGAGAGATAATTTTTGGACCTATTAGTTTCTTAGGACCTCATTGGTTCGAAGACCCAAGAAATATTGTTGGATACAACAATAAGAAACATAGATTGAAAAAACAATAAACATACAAGTTTTGTTTGTTCAGGGGAGAGAGGTGAGTCGTAGTATAAAGAATATGCCCGACCTAGTTGCAAGAACCAAAATTCACACCTAGTGGTCAAAATTTCACACCCCATGCGTGTAGCACGTGACCTCTCTCCCCACACCACCCCAACCCCCACACCCCACCCCCCATCCCACGCACACAAACAGACACTACGCCCAGGCATTCGTTTCAATTTCTCATTTTGGCACCCTGTGTCTCCCACAACGATTCTGTTCGAAACCACCAAAAACCAATTCAAGCTCCAATCTTTTCACCAAACTAAAACACCCAATTGCCCCTCCAATCGAAACCAATCATGCCCATCTCCAAACACGCCCCACATTCCCTCCAATTCGAACGACCTTGAATGGTGGTTTTTCCACACATATATGACTAGATTCCTAGACGATGCGTGGTGGCTGCTGTCCCCGCTCTTGCTTTTGTCTCTATCGCTGTTCTTCACTCGCTCATGGACTCAGAGATGGCCTCTCCACCTTCATTCGTGACTACGATCGTCTCCAATATATCGCTGTCATTCTCATTTACATTCAAGTACGTTTTTCTTTTGTTTTCATTTTCGCTTGAAAAAGACTGAATTTTTTATTGGATTTGATTAATTGGAATGTACCCTTTTGTTGTTTACTTGTTAAATTTTGAAATTTAGATAGGTTGCGCGTTGATTGGATCACTAGGGGCATTGTACAATGGAGTACTTTTGATCAATTTAGGCATAGCTTTGTTTGCTCTTGTTGCTATTGAGAGTAGCAGCCAGAGTCTCGGTCGAACCTACGCTGTTCTTTTGTTCTGCTCCGTTTTGGTTGATATATCTTGGTTCATTTTGTTCACTCAAGAAATTTGGAACATTTCATCCAAGACCTATGGCGCCTTTTTTATCTTTTCGGTTAGGCTCACTATGGCAATGGAGATAATTGGGTTTTCCGTTAGGATATCATCTTCGTTGTTGTGGATTCAGATTTACAGGTTGGGGGTGTCCTGTGTGGATGGTCGCGAGGGGGATTACGATTTGAGGCATAGTTTCTTGAGTCCTGCAACTCCTGCTGTTGTGGGGAGAACAATTTCGGAGTGTGATGATGTCTTGGGAGGAGCCATTTATGACCCCACTTATTACTCTTCTCTCTTTGAAGATGGTCAAGACAATAAGTATTTTCTTGCGGTACTGTTCTTATTCACTTGAATGAACTCTTTATGTTGTTTTACTTTTATGTCTGTTTTGTCGTTTTTGTGTATGCTTGTGAATTGTATAGATTGGTGGTTTTGTGTATGGTAAGGTTGTTTGATCTGTGTGGTACATGACAAAGTTGGCTGAGTATACTAGTGAAATAAGCATAAAGATAGACACAAAGTAACAGTAATTAATTACAAAAGTTTGACTAACACTTTGGGAATGCTTGTAAGGAGAAATTTTTCTGTGGAAGTTACATTTTTGCATTCTTGGATGCAAATGCAATTTTGAATGCAGTATGTTTTGAATGCATTTGATTGAATGTATTGAGAATGTATTCTTCAAGTTATGTAGTGGAAATGACAGATTAAGTGATATCACCGTGTAATTTTGCCAGTTGGATATAAATTTAAACTTTTTCTTTGTTCCTTTGTGAGAATAGTATGTTCAGTATTTAACTTTAAGTCAATTAATTGTGTATGAGATCCCAAAGCTTTTTCTGTATGTTCAGTCTATGCCGTTTTCTCTCTTGTACATTTATGAAATTACTGATTGCATAATAATTCGTTTCCATTCTCTCTTCTTCTTCTTCCTTTTTTTTTTTTTTTTCCTTTTTTTTTGGTTTGTAGGGCCAGAGTGACAGTATTGTTGAGCATGGGTCTACTTCTGGTGTTGAAGGTTCTCAATTAAAGGCATCCTTAGGCAGATCTTGTCAGTTTGTAGATGTAAGTATCTGTCAATATGTTCTCTCTAATGATGGACTTTATGGTGGCATCAACACTGTTCAGGGATATGTTTTTAATTTAAATAAGGAATTTGTTTGGCGGTGCCCAGCCAAATATTGCTGCCAATCGGCAGTGAAGTAGGACAACCCTTTTGATGACTACGATAATCCTGAAATTACAGTTGTTAGCCTAAAGTAAATTAGTTACATGAAAATGGATTTTTTGGGTTGTAAGATCTGTATTCTTACACGGTAACTAAGATCATCATAGACGTTTCAGATTTACATAATGATTCACATTGAGTTTTAGAGTGGAAGAGACGGAACCAAAAGCAAATAATGCAAATAAGAAAAGATGAATGGAGAGAAAAAAGAAGGACAGAAAAATCATGAAGGCTTACCAAGCTCCTAGGAGTCTCCTAGAAGATATGAAAGGGAATTTATAATTAAATGAATTAAACAGAACTTTATTGTTTATATAGTGCCTCCATATGAAAGTCAGCTAACTGCTTATTGTAATGAAGAAAAAGAAATTTTTTATATCTCAATGAGAAAAAGATATCTTAATATATATTTTATTCTGACACTAAAACAAATAGTAGTTGCCTAAACTTTTAACCATTTATCCAAATAACAGAAATGTACATTTGTTAAATTTTTTGCTGACTGCCGCATTATTAAAGAGAGAGCTCTTAATCGTAAGTTTAGAAATGTTGTCATTATAAATATCTGTGACTTTGAACTTCCATGATCTGTTCGAATTAATGACGTTGTAAATAGTAATGTAATTCCATCCTCGTGGGTGAAAATAGTAATAGCACTCTGTAAGTTGTGTCATTGAATTTCTTTGGATGGTAAAATTAATTGAAACAATTGGTATGCAATGCTCAGTTGAATTGGTTTTATTAGATTTTTCATTGCATTCCAGTTGGCTCTCAACTCTTTTACCTCTAACCATCTCAACTTACTATCATCTCTGACTTATTCATATTAAGGACTTCAGACAGCTGGTCATGTTAGGGTTACTTAGATACTGAAGCTTCAAGATTATGTCATCTACTTTGTTTATTGATATTTTCATTGTTGGTTGCTCTGTAAGACTATAACCATTATAGCACCATTGAAATATTTGGACAATGCTCCAAATATTAAATTTCCTTCTCTGTAACATTGTCTTCAGTCTTAGGTATTATTGCCTAGTTGCTTTATCAGATTATAACAGTTGGGCACGTAATAAAACAATTTAAGTTCCTTATTGACTGGTTCCTTCTTCTGCTCTATCTTTATGTGAATTGACTTTTATTAAGGTTAGCTCATCAATGCATGGTGCATTTTTTTTGGATATAACTTAATTCAGTCACCATGACTATCACGTTGGTCCATCAATGCCCAAGGCTAGTCTTTTTAGGATATTGATTGATTCAGTCACCATGACCACCACCCTCTTTACATGTTGAAGTAATGTAAACCCTTTTATCATCTTAATCCATGATTGCTTACCCTTCTTTTCAGACATTAATATGCATTTAGTTGTGGATGATTTTCATAAAAGATTCCTATAGGCATATATCCACAAGGAATTGAACCTTTGAAGCACTACATTCTTAGACTGAAAGAGCCAGGATATCTGTTGGAATCAGCCAATAGGGTAGAAATTATTGAGAATAAAGTCCATAATAATGGAGCAAATCACGAAAGAATTAAGAAAGCAAATAAAAGGGGAATTAACTTCACTTCAACTAAATGTTTTTTGAACAATGTGAGATTTTCTGATTAAGTCCTTTGTTTTGATATAGAATGAACAGAGTTGCTGCTTCCTGTACTTGAGATTTTCAGTGTTTAGAAATACTGAAGTTCTGTGTGTGTGTGCGCGTGTGTGTCTCTCTCTCTCTCTATATATATATATACAGAAATTCTATAGTCAGTGCCTCCTAACTTTTAAAGTTATGATGAATCAATCAAATTCATCTATTTCAGTTAAATTAAATAGGAGAAAGAATTTGTTTTAGAAGAGAGAATGCAATGATTAATTTGATTGGTTCGTTCTGATTTTTTAAAGTTAGGAAGTACTGACCATAAAAATTCTCTCTCTCTCTCTCTCTCTATATATATATATATATATGCCAATTAAAGTAATCTTCCATCTCCATAGACTTAAATTAATCAAGGATACCACAGTCTTGCTGTGAGCTGTATGCAGTTAGTAACGTATTGCCACATGAAAGTAACTTTTACTCTATATGAGCTATGTTGCCAGAATGTGCTCTTCACCCCTGCCGTTGCGCTGTGTTTAAAAACCATTCCCCAACATCTGGTATGGTTGGATAGATTGCAATTGCTGTTGGTCTTAGCAGTAATCATGCCCTTGTTTAAGGTAGTTTTTTGTCCTGCTCTACTATATAAGCTGTGGACCCATCCTAATCTGATTCGCTCTAGGTTTGAAATTGCTGTTCATGGTCCTTCATCTTTTCTTGTTAACCTCTAATATAATAGTTTGGTGCATGCTAAAAGTAGTTCTGTCATCATAGCATGTTTGGACCATAGTTGTTTACATATGTTAATTGGCCTATATTGGAATTCATTTTCATTAAGACGTTGATGCTTGTCAAAATAATATAAATAATCTTTGGTACTGTCATTGAAGTTGCTTTAATGTTTGAACCAAATCAAAGTTGATTTTGAATAAAGTATAATTTCATATGAATTAGCTTTGCTAGTTGTTTTATTAATTACATTTTCCTAGTTAGTTGTAATGTCACTTTGTTTGCTGCCTCTTACAACTTTGAGTGCTTGCAGGAGGAGAATGCAATAGGCAAAGCAGAATCAGTTTGAATCCAAGTATAGCATCTGTGAAAAGTTTGGCATGGTTTCCACTCCCCTTTTATATTAGTTTTGAGATTTATTTCATTCATGCGGCCTAGTTGTGCGCGGGAGTGGGATTTTTTGTACAGTTCCACCTTATTTGGCAATTCTTTTACTGAGATGATACCTGGGAACAAAACTTTAGCAGACAAATCAGATTTCCGGTTTATCTTGTGAGGCATGGAATGAAATCAAAGTCACAGAATCAGATTATATCATGTCATATTAAGCCGAGGATATGCCTATTTGGCTAAGATTGGATGAGGATCTATGCCCCTTATACACCAGCAAGATGAATCAGGCATCTTCGGGAGTTTGGAATGCAATATAAATATTTGTTAGATAATCCCAGTTGCTATGTTCAAAAAGCGGATTAGTCAGCTAGCTAGGTTTATAGAGATGATATGCTGATTCTTTTATTTGCTTAAATTTTGTTTATTTGGGACATGGTTTTACCTGCTATAAAAATGGAATATAGTTTTTTCTTTAGTTATTGGTATCCATTTGTGACAATGTGATTGTGAGGGAATAGGGATGTTTTTATTGTAATCCCACATTGGTGTGCACTGCCATTCTCTTCATTATCATGTCTGGATTTTCAACCTTGATTGAAACCATCTACTGAGAAAGGGCTATTCCATCTTTAAAAATAGTCACAGAGTATTATCTTTTCTTGAAAATTAGAGCTTAAATAAGAGTTGGATTGTAATGTATTACGATTGGAATGGTCAATAGAAACTCTATATTTATTTTTCGGTGCAAAAAAAATAGCTCATTAATGTATTAAAATAATTGAAAAAGGAGGATGATTCGATGGTAAAATCATTACATATATAACTTAAAGTTGTGAGTTTTGTCATTTTTCAAACTTCGAGTGTAAAATATGTATTAAAAGAATAGATAAAATTCTTTTATTATTTTAGATCATACATTAAATATGGTTTTGTTAGAAATGGACAAATGTATTAGTTGCATCAAGTTAAATACTATTTTGTAGTACCATAATCAAATATAAAATAAAAGATATGGACTTGTCAACTAAATTTCCATGAATATGAAATTACGCATCATCTATTTAATTAATTTCAATTTGTGATTTAAAAAGTCAATATATACAATGTAAAATAAATGTGATATGTATCGGTTAGGTGTCAGGTTGGTTGACTACCATTCTACATACATTGCTAAGTAGGGGATTAGTTGGGCATCCTCTGCCTACAAAACCATTTCTAGGGATGAATTGTACCTGCTACCCAATGACTTGGTGTCAATAAATGTCATCTTTTCGCGAAACCAAATCACCAATAAATTACTTGGTGTCAATAATGTGATGCATTCTGGTTTTCGAAAATCCAAAATCATTTCTTCTTAATCTAGATTGTTTGAGCTACGAACTTTGTTGATGGTGTTGTTTGAGTGATACTCTAGTTCTAACGGATGGCGTTGGTGTTTGAGCGATATTGTTGATGGTGTTGATGTTTGATTTGGGTAACTTGATGAAGACCAGTTCGAACAGTTCTTGGTGGTTTGATGAAGACTAGTCCTTGGTGGTTTGTGAGGATTGGTTGAAGATGGCGGTTTAGGGGTTAATGGTAAGTTTGAGGCGGAAAGGTTGAAGATGGTGGTTGAGGACACCGTTTGATTAGGAAAGGTTGAAGATCCACTGCCATCTTCAACATTTGTCTTTTTTGTTAATCTTTTTAATTTTTTGATTTTTCAAAATTAATCTTAACCATTCATCTTTTAAATGGACGGTTCAAATTCATTTAAAAAAATTACTTTATATTTAAAATTATCTTTTAATTATTTTTAAATTTCAAAATTATTTAATTTTTAATTTATTTTATAACTTTAAATTATTTTAAATAGATTTTTGCTTTTAAGATGGACGAGAGAAGATCTAAGCAATCTATTAAATAATATATTTAAAAAAAATAAAATATAAAATAAAATTATCATCTTATATCTTTAAAATAATAATTGATGATGAAAGAAAATTAAATAATTAAATGAGAAAAAAATATTATAAATAAATATAATTATTATCTCTGATTATCAAAAATCATATATCAAGAGAGTATTAGGTAATTTATTCGTTTATTTTAAGTAAGGCAATTACCATTTGAAGGAGAAAATAATAACACTCTAAATTAAAAATTTATCTTTTATAAATGTGAAAAGAATAACACCCTGTTACCCTTATGAAGTACGTATAACAACTTATTTCCAAAGCCAAAGAAAACGAGTATTTTTATGAAATTATACAAAATAAAATAAAAACAATATTTTTTCTCCAAAAAATAAAAATAAAAATAAAATTTAGATAACCTCATGCTAAGAGGCGGGAGGGACCCATCATATTATTATTATCAATATTATCATCAGAAAGAGATAAGACTGCAAGCACAGACCAAGTCGGCCAATGCAAATATAGATGAAAGCCTTCAAAATGAACCATGGCTGTCACGTTTTAGTGCATACGTGGCATCCTCTGCACCTTCAAAGACACGAAGTATTATTCATTTCAAAGCAAACCCCACCACCGAATCACACGCCGCCACCTCACAACGCGTCATTACAGATCATAATTAATCAATAACTTAATTATTTAAAAAAAAAAAAAAAACACAAGTTTTAAACTAAAAAAAATAAAAGAAAAAGTGAAAGAGACGATGACATGACGCGGTTGGGTCGAGAATCTGTGCATAGTATTTATTGTTGTCGTCGTTATAGTTTCAGTTTTGTGTTGTCTTGTGTTTCCATGTCTAAACACGCAACAAAGGCCTGATATTTCTGGGTTAGACTCTCTTCAAATGTCAAGTTTTGCATTTTGAAGTCGTTTCTAGATCCTTCTCTGATGGTAAAAATTAAAATTTCTATGTTGACTTGATTTCTAAGTCTCACCTACTCACCCCCATATATATATATATATAATACATACAACTGTGAAAGCTTTTCTCCTTTGTTTTTTTTATTCTTCGTTTGTGGATTCTGCTGTTCAAGATCGTCGGTGCTGTTTTCGCTTCTGTGGTTGTGGTAAGAATTATAAAGTTTCTTCCTTTTTCATTGATTTGATTATAAAGTTTGCTTTTTTATGTTGGATTTTGTGTTTTTGTGTTTGGGGTTTTTGGGGGGGGGGTGGTTTTAGTTGGTTTATGAGGTAGATCTGTTGATTTCTAGGGTTGTTTTTTATTTTTTGTGTTTAGGGTTGTAAAGGGTTTATTGTTGTTACAGAGAATTTAGAAGAGGAGGAGAAATGGATGAAGGAATTGCTACTAGGTATTGGTGTCATAGGTGTTCACAAATTGTTGATCCAATTATGGAGGTAGAGATCAAGTGTCCGTTTTGTCAAAGTGGGTTTGTTGAAGAGATGGATGCTGATAGTGGTGACAACAATCAGGATGATCAGCCTGAGTCTGAGTTTGGATCCGATCATGCTCTCTCTTTGTGGGCACCAATCTTGCTTGGCATGATGGGGAATCATCGTTCGAACCCGAGTAGATTGAGGAGAGCGATTTTGGAGGAGGATGAGGAGGAAGATGATGATGATGGTGATGGGGAGAGTCATGATGATTTGGAAGGAGAACTCGAATCCATTATGACGAGAAGGAGGAGGAGGAGGAGGAGAAACTCAGCTGCTATTTTGCAGTTGCTGCAAGGAATTCGAGCTGGAACGCAATCGGAATCTGAGAATAATGAAAGTGGTAGGGATAGAGATAGAGATAGTGGTAGGGAAAGAGAGAGGTTGATTTTGATAAATCCTTTCAATCAAACTATTATTGTTCAAGGTTCTTATGATGGTCAAAACCAGAATCAGAATCAAACCCCCATCGGATCACTTGGCGATTATTTCATCGGTCCTGGTTTGGATTTGTTGTTGCAACATTTGGCTGAGAATGATCCGAGTAGGTACGGTACGCCACCAGCACAAAAGGAGGCAGTCGAAGCAATGCCTAGTGTGAAAATTGAGGAGGCTATGCAATGTTCAGTGTGTTTGGATGATTTTGAGGTTGGTACCGAAGCAAAGGAGATGCCTTGTAAGCATAAGTTTCATAGTGACTGTATATTGCCATGGTTGGAGCTTCATAGTTCTTGTCCAGTTTGTAGGTATCAACTGCCGGCTGATGAATCCAAGCTTGAATCTGAAAGGTCTAGGAACAGCAATAACCAGAGGGAGAGTGAGCCTAACAATGGCGGTTACAGTAGTAGTGAAGAGGGAAATGGGGAAGGGAGAAATGAAAGTGGGAGAAGGTTTTCACTCCCATGGCCTTTGAACAGTTTGTTCCCTTCCTCGAGTTCACAATCCGGAGGAAACAGTTCAACCTCAAGTTCAGGTTCTCAGTTTGGAACTGGTTCTCGAACAGATGAGAATTGAGTGCATTTTCGGAAAGTTGTTATATTAGCTTGTTTTGTATGCCTGCTTGAATTTATGTCACGGCTTGTTTGTACATATTATCTTACGTGCCAGAGTTGAATCTTGCAAAAACATATTGTGCTCTTATCTGCAATTCTGCCTATATGGTTTTTTACAATCTTTTGCTGCCCATTTTACTCTGAATATGAATGTTTTTTTCTAGTTGCTTTGAAAGATTCAGCAGATTCTACTGTTAGATTGTGAATGTTTTGTTTTTTGAGTTTGTTTGAATTGGTATTAAAGAAATGGAGGTGAAGCCATTTTAAAATGGCCTATACTCATTAGTCATTGTGAAGATAAAGACTTTGTAAGTGGCTCCATGTGGAATCTGACTTTTTTTATGAACAACACATACAAGTTGCATACAAATTGCTGATTACTTTGATTATTTCAACTTGAAGAAATAGAAAATGTTTTATTTCATTTTCTTGTAGTTACAGTTGCGGTCTGATTTGGGTAACGTTATTATTATAATATCTGCTTGCATATCATGTGAATTATTAAATAGAAGGGACTTCGATTGTATGCCCCTGCAATATCTGGCTTAGACAATTTGCCGGCACACCACCCCAATAACATGCCCAAAACCGTGTGAAGTTGTCTTCTTGAACTGACCATCAAAAGAGTGCATATTACTGCATATATTGATCTTTTGACTTAAGAAATTTATGACATTGTCTCGGAAGCTGATTGTTTCAAAGCTACTATAAGGCAAGTTTTCAAACAGCCTGTGCCATTCAGGCTGCCCCATTTGGCACTGTATTTTCATCATGGGTTTTGTTGATGTTATTGTTTTAACAATGTTAAATTTAATACAATTTATACATATATTTTAAAAATATGCATACATCATTCATGGTAGAAATGGACAACTATACCATTGGGTCACCAATTAGAACTTCTGAAATATGCAGGCCTGGTTTTAGAGGACACATGATGGCCTCTCTTGTAGGGTAGCATTAATTTTCTTGATGTTTCATGTATTAAGCCTACTCTAAGCTAGACAATGACCATTTAAAATGCAACACATTCAAAAATTTTGCATCCAACTACATATAGTAGGCATGAGAAAAGAATGTAACTATAAATGAGTTAATTATATCAAAATTGCACTGCTCAAAACATCAGTGGATGCCCAAATTCACGTCTTTAATCATCGTTGAGTTTCTCTCATGCAAAAATGAAAAACAGAAACTGAGACAAGTTGCTTATATAAGAAAGCAGCAATTTGGTTGTACCGGGAAGACCTCCCACCAAAAAATGAGCAAGTAAAACAATAAACCGAAAGGGAAACAGAAACCTGAGGGAACCATCAATTCACAGTAATTATCTTGATCACAGATGCAGTTCCAACACGATGAAGAGCCACAACTGAATCTCCCTTCTTGCAGAAGCCCTTGCTCTTGGCATGTCGAACAGCAAATACAAGTGCTTCCTCTGTTGTTTCTGCATGAGAAGCCCTTGCAGATCCTGCATATAAAACCGGAACCAACCCACGGAAAATAAGGCTATGCCTTGCTGGAGCTTCATTGCTACACGACCAATCAAAGGAATCAGTCTTTATCTCAGGGACAACCACGGACAAAATAGGCATGCCAGGCCTGTACTTAGCCACCAATTTAGCGGTACTCCCTCCCCTGGTTAAGACCAGGATAAGGGTTGCTTTCGCTGAATTAGCTGTTCTGACAGCAGAAGAAGCCAGACTCTCCAATGGGCTCATCGGCACTGGGGAGTATTGCATAATCCTTTTGAACACATCTCCATAATCAAGTGTGCTTTCTGCTTCTACACATATTCTGGCCATGGTACGGACTGCAAGCTCTGGATAAGCTCCAGCAGCTGTCTCACCACTTAGCATCACACAGTCAGTGCCATCAAGAACTGCATTGGCAACATCAGTGGCCTCGGCTCTAGTTGGCCGGGGAGATTTGATCATGGACTCCAACATTTGGGTTGCTGTTACAACAGGCTTCCCTTGGATGTTGCACTTGTAGATCATCACTTTTTGTGCTAGAAATATCTTTTCAATTGGAATCTCCATTCCAAGGTCACCTCGTGCTACCATAAATGCATCTGAATTTGCAAGGATGTCATCAAAATTTGCCACCCCTTCTTGATTTTCAACCTAGCAAACAAATTTCAGTGGTGAAAAATCAGATAACAAACATGAGACATGTTATAGTTTATAAATAAAGATAGTGACTATGTATACGGATGACTGATATTGTGTATTATCACAGATCGCTTTAACAATACTAGTGCGTATCCAAAACTTTTAAATTACTACTTTCTCCTTTTAAACATGGCACTGTGTCATACCAAAGTCTCAACCAAGTGCAGTAAATTCCACCCTTGAAATAATCACAATTAGCGCAAATTCCTATCTGTAATTAACCATGTAAAGTGATAACCAGATCAAAAAACTAGGCTTTGATGCATGAACAAAAGCAAAAATTAAGACAAGGCATCAAACATTAACGTACCTTTGACATGAGCAGGATATTCTTAGCGTGCTCTCCAAGTACCTTACGGACCTCCACAAGGTCAGAACCTTTTCGAACAAATGACAGAGCAATCATGTCAATTTGATTGGGGACTCCCCATTTCAAGATATCTTCCTTGTCTTTCTCTGTCAAGGTCGGGAGATCCACTATAACCCCTGGGAGATTAACATTCTTCCTCTCCCCAAGCATAGCAGAGTTCTCACAACGACATTGAACCAATCCCGCTTCAACATCACAAGATAAAACAGTGAATGATATTGTGCCATCTGCACAAAGTATCACCATCCCAGGCTTGACATCCAGAGGCAACTTTTTGTAGCTCATGCTAATCATTTTCTCATCACCCTTTATGCTGTAGTCAGTGGAAATGGTGATTTCTTGACCTTGTTTCAGCTGAACAGGTTTGCTGTCTTTCAAGAATCCAGTTCGAATCTCTGGACCCTATTAGAATGAATGTTAAAAGACAAATTAGGAAACTTTCACATTACTATATTAAAGAGCTAAATATAGAAAAATAAAATAAAGTAAAATTTGACCGGGATGTCTAAGACAGTCGGTTTCATTTAGCAACAATGCAAAACAATATATAAAACTTGAAGAGTTTTAGAGGGGGAAAGGCTTTAAAGGAGGGTGCACTTGGCCCCAAGAAATTGTTTTTCACCTTGTAAAAAGTTAAATACATTGGTTTTATGCACACAACGGTTTGTTTTAAAGCACATATCATTACTTGTTATATAATTTTTGACGGTGATCATCTTTGGTAAGAATGAAAAGAATAATAAGATTCCTTTTAGTTAGGTCCGATTAATCTATTTGGGTAAAAAAGGATATGGAAAACAAGTCTAAAAACAAAGGAAAAAACCATTAAAAAAAAAAGGAAAAGGAGGATCTAGTGGCCAATTTGGATGTAGGTTTAATTCAATGAGCATACAAATAAATCTACTGGCAGATTATTAATATTAATCACAAGTTCTTAAAACTCATATGCATTGATACTCCATCCTTGATAAAATAAATGTCATCTAAGCATTCACGAAGCAGAAGTAAAGCAAAATATGAGACAAACAGTTAACAGAAATCTCTTCGGTCCCTATAAAAAAAATAGACACAGAAGAGAAATCACTTGTTTCTGTTCTATGAACTGTGTTAAGTTAAGCTGCCAGCACCAATCTCTAAAATTGCATTCGCATGCGAAATTGATGATACTTACAGAAGAGAAAACAGATCGACAACTAAACTAAAGCAATAATCAGTAATTGCAGCATATGTTGAAGCATATTGTTTTAGTCCAAGAAACACAATTGCAGGAGTAAACTAGTAATGTGACAATCAATCACCAAAGTGAAGTCAATAGTTCCAACAAAGCCAAAAAAAAAAAAAAAAAGCAATAACATCTCTGTTTGTTAGACAACAAAACATCCACTCATACCCAGATGCAGCAAATCAGAAAGATGTATACCTTGGTGTCAAGCATGACAGCACAGAGAATACCAGTGTTGGCCATGGCAGTTCTGAGATTGTCAAGGGTTTCCTGGTGGTACTCGTGAGATCCGTGAGAGAAGTTGAAACGGGCCACGTTCATCCCAGCCTTCAACAGCTTCTCCACCATCGTAACCGATCTCGAAGCGGGTCCGAGAGTGCACACGATCTTCGTCTTCGGTTTCTTCTCAAACGTTTCCACACCACCGTTGTCCATTTGTTTACTTTCACAGAAAAGCTTCGAACTTTGAAGGTCTCTGAGAGCAAACAACACAACCCAGATGTGATTTTTATATTAAAACAAGAAAGAGAGACAGGGAGAAAGAAATTAATGTGAAAGGAAACCTGAGGAAGAAGAAAGCGTGCAGCGTGCTTTGTCTATTTGAAACACTAAACAATTCCTCTCTCTCTCTCTCCTCTTTTTTTAGTTATAATAATATTTTGCCATGTTATTGCGGTACCCTTTCATATTTGCTACAATTCTAGTGGTATTTGCTAGTTTTGCCACTTACCACTACCTGGTCAACTGCCAATTGTTTTCTTTACTTATTTACCGGAATCCACTTCTTTTTTTTTTTTTTTTGTTTTACTGATACTTGCCCAGTAACAGTCTATACCAATTGAGATATGAGTCTATGGTGTAGTCCGATAAACACTTCCAAAAGTACGGAAGAAAGCAACCCACAGTATACCTATTGAAAACAGTGGACAGCAATGTGGTGTTTGCCACCAGACCAGATCATTGATTTACTAATATTAACGCACTCCAAATCTGGCCAATCCAAGAATATTACCATGCAAAGATAAACTAATTTCATCATATATCTGAGAAGGTGAACTGATTTGGTTGATTTAGGAGAGCTCAAAAGATCTATATATATATATATATATATATTTTGGTTTTGCTCAGATATAGCAACTAAAGAGACAAGTGCCAATTTGACATTATAGGGATGTTACTAAAACAATTGTATTCATAAAATGAATGAATGGTTAGGATGATTCTTTAATCAAACCTCAAGAAGATTAAATAAATTTCTACTTGGATTTTTTATGCTATGTCACATAGGTCCATTTATCTTAGTTTACAGTCAAAAGAATTTAAATTTCAATCAGATGGTTCAAAGAGGACAATTTTTTCCTTGGAGAAAAAAAGGGGATAAAAATAGTTTAATTGATTAGTGGAGCTTGCAACCACTCAAATACAATCCATGGATATTGCATGAATCCTTTTGTGAAATAGACATTCAAGCACATAGGTGTTGTATGTGCAAGGGAAAGCGAAAGCCAAAAGTGTTTGTATTCAGCAAAATTCATGCTTTTGTCTTTACAAAAGATTTAGACCGGCTTTGATAGGGACATTCCCTGCCATTAAGAAGTTAAACTACTGATATGGTTTGGTTTAGCTTTTAGACATGGCTTTAGGTCAGTTTTTCTGCATTTGTCAGTTCCACAGCCCCCTACATCCGCCCCTTGCAAATATTCTTATATTGGGATCCCAAAAATAGCTGGCTTTTATATGTTTTGTTTTCAAAAAATATTTTATAGAAACAATAAGAATATGAAATTCATTGGCACGACTCTCCAGACCAACCATCTATTTTCCTTTGGGCCCTGCCCCCAGAATAACTTAACACGTGGGCATGGGTTTGTGCAAATGGTTTTGGAGAACCCGTGTAGTGAATAAAGAAATCCACCCAATTCTTATAAAAGGAAACAAAAATTCAACATAAGACTTGTAATAGTAAGTGCTTTCCATTCCAGGCTCAAAGCACAAGGACTGCATGGCTTTTGATGAAAACTCCTGCAACGACTTTTTACAAGCACCTAGATTTGTCTCTAATGCTGCTAGGAAAGTCACAAATCTATTGAAGCTTTTCTAATTGATTGACATTTAAGGAACATCATGAAACCAGTCAAAAAGTCATGAGCTTTGAATCACATTCAGGATTTTATTAACACAATTCTCACTATAGACTTCTAAAAAGTAAGCATAGTTGGTGGTGATTTGTCATGCGGGGTATTTCTTGAAAGCGGTTATTTGCATAGCAGATGCTTGACTTGATTTTATATTTAAAGAAGAAAGAAGAAATTGAAAACAACTAAGCACTAAAGATATAATAAGCGAAAGCAAGGCTAGTTGAACTCGATAATATCCCTGCATTACTAATAATATTGTTATTACTCTATTAAGCTCAATTCAAGAAAGTGTGACAGTGACACCAAGGAGAGTGCCGCAATCAGTTCAGCTGAGCCGGGCTCGTCATAATTATGCCTTGATCCACACTTTGAAAAATAAATACAGTTCCAATATGAAGTATGCTCCAGAATGTAAAAATTTCAGGAGGCGACTTCAAAAATCCATTGAAATTCTATGAAAGTACCTGACTACAGAGGCTCAATGATGCAGCTCTTCACCTTTGAAAAAAATTGAACATAAGACTTTAGTGAGAGAGTGTTTTGTTCAAACACTAAACATCCTCTAGAGCATTTTGAGGTTAAATTCTTCCTGATAGTTTAAAGTTCATCATGGCGCTGAGGTTGTTCTTTGTTCAACGAGTCCAGTTTTTGTCGTAATTCCTATCATAGTTCACCATTTACCCAATCCAATTAGTAATCAAGGCAGAAAGACAAGAGGTTAGCACTGCAGAGTTTAGAGCAACAACCAAAGAATTACCTGAAGCCTTTGTTCTAGGCAAAGAGCCGGGGTTGACAACAATGCCACGTATCTGCAATGAACTGAAGTTAGAGAGCGCAACAGCAAACACAAGAAAGACCGAGAGAGAAGAACATATCTTACTCGCAACGGCTTGGTTCATCAACATCAGCAACCTCATTATTCAAACCGCATCTTAGCTTGACCTGTAAACCAAGACCAATAGAACCCAAGATATTAAATCTATTATAACAAGCATATTTACTTTTACTTCAGGGTCTAAGTAGAGACTGAAAGTCAGAGCCCTTCCATTCTAGATCCAAGTATTTGTAGTTCACACTCTTCAAATGCAAAATCCAGAATGTCACACATGTACCGATTGAACAAATGAGTATATTTTTGTATTTATATATGTCTGACCAGTTTTAAGTAAACCTAATGGATTCAAAAACAAATAAATGTATAAGATTATGGAAATAAGGAGTTCATTCCGACAAGTTACGAACCAAAGCATGACCAAATGCATAACATGACAGTAACTACCTTCAAACTTCTATCAGGCCCATTCCAACACTTCTCTCCATTTGAAAATAGCATGATGCGAAATGAATCCTCAAATTTGTCCCAGCTCCTATTCATTAAAAAAAAAGACAGAAGAAGTGGTGCATAAGCTAAATCATCAGACACACTGAGAATGACATAGGAAGAGATAGAAAAGGGATGCAAAAGACTGTTTTTGGAGTTGATCATCATGAAAAGAAAGATAATATGACCAGAATGGGTTAAATCATTTGTAGTTCCACTAGTGGGAGAACAAATAATTTGTTCACAGATAAGGTGAGCAGGTACCAATTATATGATCAATCCTCCTTTCAGGCCACCCAAATGATACTTCCATTTCCTCGATATATAAAATATCTGGAAAACTACATGTCAAGAAGGAAAAACACGATTTGTGATCTTACCCCAAACGAGTTGATGAGTGGCCCTCTTCTTGGGTAGCTTGCTTGTAAGGACAGATCTTGTAAACATACCTGAAGCAAGATCAAGCAAGGTAAGATGAATGAGATTGATGATGAACATAGCTGATTAGAAGACTCCAAATACAATGCTGATTAAGAAAAAAGAACAAAGACAAAGATCCTAACTTGTTCTCCTTGGTCTCAAAACATTGACCATAGAATGAGTAGAACTCCTTCTCTGGCCCTGTAATATTAAACTACAAGATCAGATATGGATGCCAAGCTACTAGTGAAAAACAAATGCCATAACATTAATTCCTATAAAAATACATTTTCTAGATAAGAAATTCATTTACTCGGACAAAAGTTACTATACACTAACCAAAATCATGTTTTAGCTTTTTCGTCAAACTTGATATTCTCGACTGTATTTTAGTTAATTTGGCACTGGATTCTTCATACTCCTTGCGGACCCGAGCAGCCTCTACATAAGTGAAACACAATAGATGAAATAATACACAAATATTTTATTTTTACAATTCAATAACATTAAAGTTTGCTCTGTACCAGATTTGTCTACGGGAGTTTGAAACAAGTTAACAGCCTGCAGAATATTTCGTACTGTTTTTTGTATCTTCTCCAGCCAAGACGGCTTACTTGGGGTTGTTGTCTCTAATAATTAAATAGATGGATCAGAAAACAGCAATTATATCAGCCTAACCAAAAACTGCTACATTTTAGAAAACCAGAAGATCAGCAAATATTGGAAAAAAAATTGCAAACCTGACGAATCGAAATCATCATCTATGTCAGATTTGTATGACGTACTAGTATCATCATGATCTTCCTCTTTATAAGTGTCATCCATATCATCTTCTACATCATTGTCATCATATTTTCCAGTGTCATCATCATACTTTCTATTGTCTTCATACTTTCCAAAATCATCATCACTATCTGAAGCATAGCTATCGTCTTCCTCATCGTGTGTATCTTCTGGCATCTCTTCATGGGTTTGATGATCATTATCTCTTGTATCATCTTCCTCTTTCTTCTCAGTGTTTTCTCCTGTCCAACGAGAAGCAACAAGGCGTCCTAATTCTTCCTTTGACAACTCCTTAGTACTTTCAGATGCATCAGTCTCCTGCAGATACCATGCAGTGACATCACCAAAGACAACCAGAAATAAAAATACTTCAGCAACACTTAGGCTTGCTACAAGTGAGGATTCAAAATAAGATTGAGTAACTCCTACAAACATTCCAATTCTGAAATTATGTTTTAGCCATTGATAAGACTATCCCAAGAAGTAATAAGACAGCTCTTATATAGAGTCATGTTTTCCAAAAACATACATACCAGTTTCCAATACACGATACGAAACTGACACTGATAATACTGTGAAAAGATTTTCTACTGGGTGAGATTTCATGTGATGACCCCTTGCCGTAGGAAAAAAAAAAACATTCAAAGGCAATTATTACTAAATTGTCAGAAGTTTATAATTATAGCATATCTGAAAAATTTGAAGTTATAAGAGATCCTTCATATTAAGATTCTTAAACCACCAGAATTTACCATAAAATAGTTCTATTCCTCATCCATTATTCCTTCTTTTTTTTTTTTTTTTCTTTCAGAGGATATATAGTCATGTAACCAACATTTTATGTTGACGTCAAACATCAGAAATATAACACAACTTAGTGTCACCAAGATATTCCAATGATTGCCAAAATGAATTACAAAATCATCAAGTATATGGTGAAGGACCTTTTCTCTAAAATGAATAAACACATGTAAAACTCAAGAAAGTTTTAGGTACTGAATAAGACGACAAACTATTAGTAAATTATATCAAGAAATATTCATCTTATGCATATAGGTTGGAAAATATAAATTCACCTGACAGCTTCTTGGGTCATTTTAAAGAATAAAATATAATACAAGCGAAAGCTACAAATTTATCACATACAAGTCAATAAATAAACTTCCCTATATGCTTTGCTTCCACCACCAAGTACTCTTAACAGTTATTGAGTTAATGATAGGCACATGGTTTTCCTGTGACAGGTATAACAGTATCCCAACTCGAAATGGTTTTCCTGTGACTGGTATAGCAGTATAACAGTATATACCAGTATCCCAACTCAAAATAGAAATGAAATTACAAATTTTCCAAGGATGTAAAACCTTTCCAGAGACTTCTGAATAACTTAAATTTCAGATAATATTGAGATAATTACCACTTTTTTGACTTCATCCGGAGACACCTTATTTCCTGCATCATGACCCATTTCTGATACAACAGCAGAATTATCCTCAGCTTTTGGTGAGACAGATTTATCCACTGTTTCTGCTGCTTGCTATATAGAACAAATAATATGTCATGATATTGTAGTTATCCTGTGATAACTTCGCCTCAGTGAAACTATTTCTGTGAATAGAATATGCAGATTAGCAAAGTCTTAATTTACCACTTCCACCTCACTGGATGGCGTTTGCACATCGTCAGAAGTGTCACTGTGTTCAGCTTTAGCTGCTGGGTCATCATTGTTCTCAGCCTTGTCCTATTACAAAGTTTGATATGTGAGAATTTACATAACTGACACTATTTGCAAACCTGAGAATGTGTCGTACCAATGTATGGGAAAGAAAACAAATTGCTGAACATATGGACGACAAAAGTGACACAAAAATACTGAACCAAATATGTATACTGAAGTAAATGTGTTTTATCAGCAACTATGGATATACAACTGTTATACCCCATTACCAAGGTGCATGTGTATGTCATTGCAAACTTCAGAGTTTAAAGTGAACGAGAGAAAAATTACACATCCTTGCAATTACATTCCAAGATTGACGATAGTTAAGCATCTAGACTAAAGAAGAGGCTAACCTGATCTGAAGATGAATCCTGTGTCACTTCAATTTTATCATCAACAATACTATCTGTGGATTTTTCTTCACTTTTAGTGTTCTCTGCTTCCTCATTTTCCTGCTTAGCTTCCATCCCAGAATCAATCTTCTCCTTTTGAGCGTTTTCCTCAGCTTCTTTCTTTTCCTTCTCTTCCTTTTCTCTCTGTAATCGCTCTTTCTCCTCAGCCTTTTCTATTTGTTCTTTACGTTCTGCATAAGAATTGGGAAACAACTATTATATTCATACATCAAGGCATGCAGGCACCTTAAACATGAACAAGGGAATTGAGAAGGATTTGACTTAATTCAAGCAACCAAAATCAATAAGGTAATGCAGATCAATACTCTTTCATCAAAAATGGTGTATAAAGATAAATGAACAAACAAGAGGAAATAAGGATACTTCTAAAATCAAAGTTATGAAGCCAGTCGAGCATTTACAGTGAAAGTCTCTAGCTAAACCTGACCCTTGCATATACATTGTGGTAAAAGAAATGATTAAGCAAATCCCCAGTTGTACATAACGAGAAGTGAAGCAAGCTAACATGAACAATGAGAAAAACTAGCAAGATGAGATTTCTCTCAGTGCACATGGGGCTGTCAATTGTTAAAAGCAAGAAGAAAGTGTTTGTTATAAACAAAAATTGGGGCACCAAAGTGAAAAAATGGGGTTCCTCATACATGAATTAGAAAGCTCATCTATTTACTGCACTTTATTTATTGACAGAAACAAATATTGCTTATTAAATTACTAAAAGGAATGAAGCCGATGAGTGCCTCACAAGCACCATGTGTTCAATAAATACCTCCCAAATTTAAGGATAATTTCTTATGACATCTGACGTACAAACTATATCTTTCCATATTCAATGTTGGACTTGAAAAACCACATGAACAAAACTATGAATGTAAGATGAAGGAAGTTAAGTGGACACATGGCAAACATTTGTTTCTCACTAGGAAAATGTAATTTATAGAAAAGCAAGGAAAAAGATACAAACATATTAATAAAAGAGGATGAAACTTTAAGAAGGTCAAGATGGATTTAAGAATTAAGAAAATAAAATGTCATATTTGATTTAGCCATGCGCACCAAAGGCCTAGGATTGCAGCAGGCAGGTAGAGTGATTAAACACAATATAGAGAAAAATAAATAAATAAATAAAAAGCCCACAAAGAGAAAAGGTGCGAGAAAAAAATTATAATCAGAAAGGATTCAACAGAGTAAAAAACTCTTAATTAGTAGGGCTGCAACCTTTAAATAACCATGACTATATAAAGCCGAAGAACATAGATATTCATAAGGGTCAAGCATACCTTTAAGCTGTTCAACGAGCCCTTTTAGAATTTTCTCCTCATCTTTCAACTTTGATAGCTCTGCCTCTTCATTGGCCAAACTTAATTTCGCTTGTTCAACTTGCTTGTTTCGTATAGTAACCCCCTCTTTGAATGTAGCTATTTTTTTCATCAATTTTTCTCTAGCCACTTTACCAGCCTCCCAGCAAGTGTTTTGACACTTGACTTTGCCATCATATTCATCACTTCCATCACAGCAATCTGCAGAGTATGGTTATTAAAACAGAACCCTAAAGAAGTACGGCCCCACTACCTAAAAATCCAAGCACTTTGAGTATCATACTTTCTAATTATTCATCCACTTTACTTCCATAAAGATTGATAAAACCAAACACAAAATAAGATGTCAAAGAAAACAACTTCACTTATAACATATAACACAAAACTCAAAGTGATTGCTTTCAAGCTCCAAAAATACGTACCACAAATGCCATCATTCACTCTGGAAGAGAAAATCAAAAGAGGAGTATGTCCAGCATTCCGACAATAGAATTTCCCAGTGGGGCAAGCCGATGTACCTAGAACCCGCAAACCATAACATTCAATATAAGTAAAGAAAACACTCTAAAGTAAAAAAGAAACTACCTGCAACCAAACAACAGGCGAGACTCTATATAACGAAAATGGATCAATAAACAACCTAAACTAAGCAAGCACAGGTCTCCTAATGAGATAACACAAAACCAATATAATCAAAACAAACTCCAACTCAACTGAATTCAGACTACTAGGAATCCATATGCAATTGCATAACTAGCCAATGAAAATTTGCACGCATAAGTAATTATCTAATAGGTCGTAGTAGAGAGAAATTGAAGGGCCAAAAAAGAAGGGAACCTGGTTCATCAGTGCCATCAGAGCAATCACAGAAATCGTCATTGAGCTGAGCTTTAGTGAATTTGTTGGATCCATCTTTGCATTTAATGGTATCTGAAGAAGTCCTGTAATAATTCTCATCTGGGTATTACAAAAAACGCAAAAAAGTCAAATCCCCCTGATGGCAAAATCAATGGAAATGAAACATAAAGAGAAAAAGGGCTGACCTTGAGGAGAGATGCCATAGAAAGGGTCTTTGAGAAGCGGAGAGGAGGCGGCTGATCTGGTGAGAATTGAAGAAGAAAGGCATAGTGAAAGCAATACAACAGCAGAGATGAATCTTGTGCCTGTTACTCTCATCTTCTGAGAGAGAGAGAGAGAGACGCAGAGAGAGAGAGAGAGAGAGAGAGAGTAAGTTCGTAAGAGATGGAGAGAAGGAAGACAGGTTGATAAACGACGTTGTTTCAGACAGTCCAGACTCCAGAACTCCAAAAGGAAGATAGTACACTAAATACTATGTTTAGGTAGCTTCAACAATCTCATATTATTTATTTCTCATTTCATGAGTTGTTCAACTCCTTCGTTCTTTAGTGTTTAAAAAACAAAAACCTCTTTAGTTTGTGGATTTCGGTACGTTTTTTAAATGATATTTTTAAAAAGTATTTTTAAAAATAAAAAATATATTTTAAAAATAACATCTTTAAAAACAGTAATGCATTTAGTAATATTTTTATAAATTCATTACGAAAACGAAAAATAATAAAAATTATTTAATACCATTTTGAAAAACAAAAAGTAATAAAATACTTTTTCTCTCACCTTACCGCTCTCTCTCTCCATCACCTCACCAATCGCTCTGGCTTCTTCACACACTGCTCTTTATCTCACCCAACTGTTGTAAGCCCTTGAATTTGATTTTATGGATTTCCCAAATATAGTTCCTAAATAATTATTGGAGACCTTAAATGGTTCATGGAAGTGCCTAAGGATATATGGAACCTGTAGGAATCGATTTCGACTCGATTGGAGACTAAACGGAATGATAAAATAGTGAATGAAATTGAATAATTTTTAAGGTAAAAATGGACTAAATTGAAGATAAATTTTAATAATTGTGGTCAAAGTGAAATTAAGCTAAAAGTCAAGGGAGGAGACCGATATTTTAAGGGACGTGACCGTCATTTTGAGGATAGTTTGGGGAGGAAAGCATAAAGTCAAAAAGTTGTCTAAAAATCTAAAGAGAGAGAGAGAGAGCTGTCGCAGAAGAGAAGAAAAGAAAGAAAGAAGAGAAGAGAAAAGAAGGAAGAAGAAAGAAGAAAAAGAAGACAGCCGCGCGATGTCGGAGGGAGAGGATCGTCGACCAGCCGAGCAGACCATCGTCGGTCGACCAACCAGAGCTGCACGTAAAGCTCAACGCGACGGCGCGACGCCAAAGCTGAAGCCGAACGACGACTGCGCGAAGAGGAAGCAGATCCGAGCAGAACTGACCGCCGACCGCTGCCGCGACGATGCCGACGAGCTTCTTTAGCTGATTCCGACGCCAAGCTCGTTGATCCAGCCGCAAAACCAACGCCGATCAGACCTGAACGAGAGCAGAACCAAGCTTGATTCCATCTCGTAATCATCACCTAAACCCGATCCAAGTACAGCTGAAGCTGAAATCAGAATAGAGAAGGTAGATCAGGGAAGAAAAAGGAGAAATCAGCCGAGAGAGGGAGAGATCGCGCAAGGGAGAGGAAGAAGAGGAAGATCCAACCAAACCCAGTCTAAAACCACCCCCAAAACAGTCCCTAAACGAAGTCAAAGCGAAGAGAAATAGTGATTTCACGAGGAAGATAAGGGGTGAGTTGTTTACTCTTGATGTTGATGATTTTATTGATGATTTAAGTTGATTCGAAATGGATGTTAATTTGATTTGTTTATTGGTTGATTTTGAGTAAAAATAAGTTGGAAAACAAGTGGATTTAAGTATATTGAGAGCTTAGAGAACTAAGAAAATATCAAAGATTCTAAGAGAAACCAAAACGTGCGCTAAACTAGTTTAATGGGCAATTTCATAAATTGACCCTTATGGCATCCGTTGAATGTTTAGACGACCCTAATAAGTTTAATTAAGAGTATTGAAGCTATTAAAAGCGAAAGATTAAGATTAGAAATCAAAATGGAGAGTTACGCGTAAAATGGGTCATTTAGGGACGATTGTGTAATTTCAAGTTTCCAGAGGTTTACGCGAACGTAATATGTTGTGTAGGTGACGAGGGAGCTTGAGGATTGAGGCAAGAGGATTAGGGGCTCCGCACACGCTATTTTCAGTCATCAGTTTTGTGAGTGAGTTTGATTTAATGATTTTAAAAGTATTTCAAATTATCAAATTTGATTTGATAAGTAATTGCTTGAGTTTATTTTAAATGCATTGATATATGCATTAGCATTAGTTTGAAATGAGAATGTGATTTTATATACATATATAAAGTTGTTGAAATGAAATTTCAGAAACTAAGTTTTCAAGTTTGAATTGAGAAAATTAGTTTTAGTGCTTAATGCACTCAGAAAATGAGTTTTAGTGCTTATGGCACTCAGAAATCATATTTTAGTGCTTTACGCACTCAGAAAAGAGATTTGTGCTTTTGCACAAAAAAGTTAAAGTAGAAAAGGAAAAGTGTTTTCAAAACCAGAAAGTATCCCCTCAGGGATTTTCAGAGATTACAGACCAGTTTAAACTCGATCGGTCTATCCCACTTCAGTTGGCACAGTCCTGGGGAGGGATAAGTCACTAACCAGGGGGATAAGTGTCAGAGTCTGTCAGTCGAGTCGCCATTACTAATGTGGGGTAGTGTTTCGTGTGCTATGGTTAGCGCTGGGAAATTCCGCACATGGCCACGAGATGTCTCAGAGCAGGCGAGCTATGGTTAGCGCTGGGAAATTCCGCACATAGCCGCGAGATGTCTCCGAGCTGGCGAGCTATGGTTAGCGCTGGGAAATTCCGCACATAGCCGTTAGACTTGAGAGACCCCAGATTTAGGGATACTATGGTAATTTCAAAAGATATCAGGAAACAGTTTTAAAAAGAAAAGCTTATTTGAGATAAAAGATATTTTATAATTATTATTGAAATTATTTATGATTTACAGTTGCAAGTTTTGTATTTAAATACGTGCATGTGCTTGGAGATGAATTCTCTTGTTTAAGTTGATGCTTAAAAGATATAAGTTTGAAATGCTTTAGAAATAAAGAATAGTTTTCAAACGTTTTCAGAGGAGAACGTTTCGAAAATCAGATTTTCAAAGAAAAGATAAATTATCACTCACTGAGCTTCTAGCTCATTATTTTTCTGTTTTATATAAAAACCTCCTCAGGTACTCTCAGCAGGTAGCGTAGCAGTAACTTCACCTCCAGTGGACGAGCCAGCGCGACACGACGATATTTTGAGCAGTTGACTTTGCATCTATCATTTTCATGTAAATCTCTTTTAAAATGTATAAAGGATTTGTAATTATTCGTTTATAACTGTTTTTAAATTGCTTTTGATTTAAATGTGATTTATTAAATTGTGTTTGGATTTTATTGAGTTGAATTGAAAATTGACGTGCATGTTTGAGGCCTACGGGCAACCAGAAGTTGGGTTGGTGATAAATTTTAGTCGAAGTGTTGATATTTTTATAAACAGGTTTTTCGGGAATGTTAAAAATACAGTTATTATGCTGCCGAAATTTTATTAGAAAAATGAGTTTCGAAAATGAATTTAAAATTAAAAATTTTTCCTACGCGTTTTTAGTTTTTAAAGAAAACCCAACCCAACGATGTTTCAGAAAGTATCAAAGAGTTTAGGGTTCGCTCTACGGGTTTCGCTTAGCCCGATGAGTCGGGTCTGAGAGGGATCCGTTGGGGTGCCCGGCGTGATCTACCGGATTAGAGTTAGAGGTATCCGGGTCGGGTCGCGTCAACTGTTCTCTCTCGCCTTACCGTTTTTTCTCACCCCACTTCTTCACATAATTGCACCTTCCTACGCCGCATCTACTGGAATAGGCTCTCCATCCTCACCTTCGTTGCCCCCCACCCATTTCACACCTTCAGTGATGCATCGTCAGAGTCTCTTTCATTGTCATCGTTGTCTTTTTCTTCTTCTTATAGGTCTTCTTCTTCTTCATCATCTTGTTTTTCTACTATTTCGTCGTCGAAGGTAATTGAGTCGAGTTTGCGACATATGGCTAGTGACTAGAGATTGTTGTGGGGTCCGGGATTCGCCTATACTCGACCTCGGCCCAAGTTTGCCGCCTACTCACCTTGAAGGAACTAAGACTATAGGTCCCTGGTCTTGAGTTCGAGAGATGAGGGAGGCGAAGAAAACCCCATTAGGGATTGGGGGCAGTACCGATTGAGTGGGCTCACGGGGCAAACTTGGGCCAAGGTCGAGTATAGGCGAATCCCGGACCCCACAATTATGGTTTTCATCTAAAGCAATTGGTTATGTCAACAATCGGGTCGGGTGTTTTGGTGCTTTCAACGCCGATTCTTGGTTTATGTTTATGTTTTTGAAATGGTGCTTTCTAGTTTGTGTTTGTATTTTTTCATCTATGGTGGTTAGTTTGTGCTCGGGTTTTTTTTTTTTTTTTCCATTTTTTGGTAGTTGAACCAGATTTGGTTCCGATCTATTTCAACCAAATCTAGTTCCATTTTGATTCAACCAAATCATTTTTATGGTTGAAGCAAATCGGCCTTCATCGCCTCTAGTTGGGTGTTCGTGTTTTTTTTTTTTTCCATTTTTTTTTCATTTTTTTGTTCAACAATCGATCGTTTTTAAAAAATGATGGAAAACAGAAAAAAAAAAAAAATCGTTTTTCACTCCCACGTTATAATTTTTGAAAACATGTTTTTTATTTTCAAAAACATATTTTTGTAAATGATTATTGTTAAACACACTTGTAAGCATTTTTCAATTCTAAAAATGAAAAACCATTTTAAAAAACTCCTCCAAACAACTTAAGTGGTGTTTGACACAATTTTTAAAAACTGTTTTTCATTTTTAAAAGCGAAAAACGTTCAAAAATTTGTTTGTCAATCGTTTTCAAAAATATATAGTAAAATTTAAGATAAAAGTAAAAAATGATATTTTTTTTTTGTTTTCTATTATTTTCAAAAATCATTTTCTTTTATATAGTAAAACTTAAAAAAATAAAAACATTCATCTCTAATAGTCACATCGTCATTTTTAAAAACAGTTTTTATCCAAACATATTTTTACTTTTTTAGTTTTTATCTATTTTTAAAGTGGTAACAAATAAATTTTTATCATTTTTCATTTTCAAAATGTATTTTTAAAAATGTTATCAAATACGTTATCGTTTTTGAAAACGTCATCTTTAAAACATGTTTTTCGTTTTTGAAAATACTTTGCAAAATTTTTCAAAAACACCATTTTAAAAACTTGTCCAAACTCATCCATAATTTTTCTTTTTATATATTACATAACAAATCAAAATATAAAAATTCATTGGAGTGCAATTGTGATTTTCTTAACTCATTCATGATTTTCATCATTTCCGAAAGAGATTCAAAACAAATCACTATTCATCATTTACCAAGCACTTTTCTATTATTTTCAGTTTTTAAAAATAATTTTTAAAAAATTCAACCAAAACATAATACATTTTTAAATACGTTATTTTTTAAAATAATTTTTTTAAAAAAAAACACTACTTCAAAAATGATATCAAACGCACCCTTAGAATTTTTATTTTTTCAATTAACACAAAGATGAAACGACGTCGTTGAGAGAGGAGAAAGATTTTTACAAGCATGTATAAGGAGGGAGAGAGAGATCGTTATCCAAAACCGAAAGGGTTTAAGAGCAGCAAGTGAAGAAGAAGAAGAAGCGACAATGGAAGCAAGTTCAATTCTGAGCTGTTCTTCAAAAACCCATTTCACTTTCAGTCTCCAACGCTCTTCTCCACCTTCTTCTCCCTACAAACACTTTCTAACCTTCACACCCACACCCACCACCCGCCACTCCCCTGTCTGCTGCACCTCTCTTCCCCTCCATGAACCTCACTCTGTCACTGCCACTTCTTCCAAAGATATGATGCCTAAAATTGACAAGAGCGGCAGGTTTTGCAGCCCCAGAGCCGCCCGAGAGCTCGCTCTGTATGATACCACCCTCCTTCTCTTTTTTTTTTTGATAGGAAACGACCCTCCTTCTCTTTTTTACACTGTTGTCTCTGTTATATCAACTCTTTCATTCATTGCTTGCAAAAGTAGATTATATGATTACTATGTCAAGTTTGTGACTCGGGTTTTCGGTCTTGGAATCTAAGACACAGGGTCACCTATCAAAGTTTGTGTTTTTGTTTTTATTATTATGCCTTGTTCATTGACAAGCAAGTGGGATGGTGGATTGGTGGGTTTTAGAGATTCATGTGCTTTTTTTTATGTTTGTATGAAACGGGACTATGCTCAATTCCATGTTTTTGGAGTGAACATTTGGCAGATTGATAGTTTACGCGTCGTGTTTAGAAGGCTCAGACCCAATTCGGCTTTTTGAGAAGCGGATGAATAGTAGAAGAGGTAATGGCGATTCATATACACGTATAATCAGCTGTGTTTAATGATGATTGAAGCAAACATTTGAATATCTAATTGGCTTCTTTGAAATTTACATGTTCAGAACCTGGTTATGAATTTAACAAGGATTCGTTGTTGGAATATAATCACATGAGCTTTGGAGGCCCACCTGTGACAACACAAACAGTTGAAGAAGCAGATGAACTTATGCGCAACGATGAGAAGGAGTCTGCAATTGGTAATCAAGCATTTGAAATCAATTTTATTGAGACTCTAAACATGGTTTTACTTTGCCCTATGATAAATGGCATTGTTTTGTTTGTTAGAGACGTACACCAATAATTTATGTCTTCCGAAATCATCATGCAGAAGCATTTAGAATCTTCAACTAATGCTATGCAGGCTGCTCTGGCTACATTAGTCAATTAAACTTATAGATCTACAGGAGGCATTGTTGGTGTTGGAAAATGTAGGTGTAATAGCTTATTGCATGAGATGTAGAGTTTTGACGGACATAGGCTTGATGTTTTGATGTAGTGAAAAAAGCCTAGTATCTAGTTTCTATGCTTCATTCAGGCTGTTCATAAGTTGTTTCGTGGATTTAATCAACCTGTAAATTTGTATTCATATCCCTGCACAGATTAGATATTGTTTCCCCTATAGTACTCTAGTTCCTTCTGTAAGCCAAAGTATATGTTGCATCTTTTGTATCGCAGAAGCAGAAATCCTTTCAGCTCCTCCAAAGTTGGTATACAGCAAACTACTCTTGCGGTAAACCTCCTGGTGATGTAACTTTGTAATTTTCAGTATATATCTTTAATTACGGGCTTCAAGTAGTGTGTTTATGTGTCTTTGTGAGAGAAAGAGTGGTTAAGTTAGCATTGTACCTTATTTTTTTATGCTTTAATGCAGTTTCACAAGGAAGCTTTTGGTTGCAGTCATGGAAAAGTGGGATGCTCATGTCCATGTTATTGACAAAGTTGTTCCGCCAAATTGGAAGGTCAGGATAAACGGTTCTGACCCTGCAGATTACCTAATTTCAACTTTTGCACATTCTGTCTTTTAATAGGCCAATGATGCTTTATTACAATCTGTTGAAAATTTTAACTGTAGAGCGTGCATTGACGTTGCATGTGTAATTTTCGTGACTAAATCAATTTAATCTCTGTTGTTCTTTAACGTTGCATGTGTAATTTTCGTGACTAAATCAATTTAATCTCTGTTGTTCTTTGACGTTGCATGTGTTATTTTTGTGACTAAATCAATTTAATCTCTGTTGTTCTTTCTCTGCACGTTGCTTTTTGACATGGTAGATGCCTATAAAAAACATCCATCTTTGTCAATTGCCAGGAATAACTATTAAGAGCTCCAGCCAGTGAGATGTAACTGCATCTGATTGGATGTTCAAACCATGCCTCATGCAGCATAAAGCATCAACTAACATCTTTGTAGATTGGGTCAATAGTAAACATCTTTAGCTGATGTGTAAGAGCACAAAATACAATGATTAATAGCATTTCTTCTCATCTTTGAAAGTGTTGCCTACTTGGCTAAATGTAACATAAGCTAATTTCTCACACAAGTTTAGTTTATTGACCATGACCACTTTGATCTGTGTGTTAAACTGTTAATATATTTATCTAGAGACCTTTCATGATTTTTCGTTCAAATTTTTACTGCACACAAGTAGTTTACCTCTTCATCATTGCTGTACTTCAGGATCAACCATCTGGAAGAATTTTGGAGCTTAGCATTCTCCACCTGGCCATGTCTGAGATAACAGTTTTGGGAACACGGCACCAGATTGTGATTAATGAGGTATATCTCCCACTTCCTGTCTTTCCTTAACTGTTCACTTCTCTCTGTATGTTTGGCTGTATTTGTTTCACATTAACATATGGTGCATGCTCGAAGGCTGTTGATCTTGCAAAACGATTCTGTGATGGAGCAGCACCGCGTATAATTAATGGGTGTCTTAGGACCTTTGTGAAGGATCTCGAAGGAACTCGTACAGCCGAGTCTTCAGAGGTGAAAAAGAAAGTATCAGTTGAAGTATGAAGTATGAAATGATACTAGTTTAAGCCAATCTCTGCTGGCTGAAAAAAATCTCACTTGGAGACAACGTCTCCATTACCTAATTTTTGGAAATTTCAGAAGATTTTTTCTATCTGTGATTTAATGGAGTTGTCAAGAAGAAAACATGAAGAATGAAAAGTAAATTTGATTGTGGGCAGCAATGTGTTATTGGGAGCAGATATAACAATGCCTCATAATGGAGAACACAGCTTGATACATATATTGTATATGATTGTCTTGTAGTAATGATCTTCTGGCTTTGTATAATGTTATTTTGTTATTGTGATAATGTTGATTGAAAATCATGTGTTGCTTTTCTTACTGTTACTTGACTGCTATAATTGATGCAAGAATTGAAATTTCGTATCACCAACATTTGAAACACTTGTATGACATTAAAAAACAGTACTTCTCAATCAACATTGTTATTAGAAACAAAGTCAAATTTGATGAGTAATTTTTTCTAATTTCTCAAAGTTTTACGATAAATTTGCCATACAACACATTTAATAGTTGCTTCTATTCAATCTTGTATTTGTTCTTGTTGTTTCTTCAATTTCGAACTATTGAATCTCAATCGAGTATTTAGTATTAGGATTTGACTATCTTATAGGTTAAATAATTTTATCCAGAAAATATAAACATTGGATTGGTTTTAGTAACTATTTTTACAATTAATCTAATGAATGTAATTTCTAAGTAAGATTATCTTATTATTATTATTATTATTATTATTATTATTTTAAAATGGAGCCACGCAGCCCATTTGACATTATATTTAGGTTTCTGGAGCGGCCCGGCCCAAATGGTAATGTTATAACAAAACAATTCTAGGGTTTCTCAGAACTCATCGTCTATATAAACCCTAACTATATCGTCTCTCGGACCGCACGCACATTTGCCTTCGATCATCTCCTCGTCTTTCAAAATCTTCAATCAATCTCTCCTTTTGTTATTTTTAATGGTTATCGTATTGGCCTAATATTGCAATTGTTTGATCTAAACCGAGACCCAACAAGTCTCGGGAAGTGAATCAAAGAATCTATCGTTAGGCCAAATTGAACAGCAGTATACGTACCTCAACTCGTGTTCGTATACTCTACCTTTAGCTCCGTTTCATTCTCTTTCTCCGGGATTTTACGGTGACGAGGTAGGCACATTTTCTTTTTCTTTATTCATTTTCAAAATTGGATTTTTAGGGTTTTTGGTGGGCATGAAACGAAGTGAATGATGAAAGAAATCAGACGGATTCCCATTGATTTATGTGTTTAAGCGTGATATCAACAACCCCATTATTTCTGACACTGCGTTCGTTCATGCCCCTTTGCAAAGTTTTGTTTTTGAGATGCAAAATTTGTTTATTTTTTAATTTCTTTACTTTATGGGTGGCCAGTGATGTTAGAAAATATTTGCTACTCTTGATTGGGATTTCTTCATGGAACTTCCGTCTGATGATTATTCATCCACCAAGATCTCTGAGGCCTTGTTCTAATCTCTAAAATCTTGTTTTTATTTGGTTTCTATTGTTTCATCTAGGGGTGCCATAACCGGACCGGTTGATCGAAAGTAAAGGTTCGGTTCGAAAAATGGAATTTTTTCAGATTCGGTTCAGTACTCGAAAAACCGAACCAAAATTAAAAAATTAGGATATAAAAGGCTTACATTTAAAAAAAATTGACCCATCAGCTTATTTATACAATTTAGTTCGGTTTTCTATTTTAAAAATAGATTTCTTTTTTTTTATTAGTTCTGTTTTACCTAAAACCGAATTGTGCTCACTTAAAATGGAATTGAATCATGACCACCTCCGGTAACTTTGCCCAACTATGTGACCAAAGAATGGCTCTGGTTCAATCCATCGTTAATATGAAGAGTTATTTTTATTTTTTTCTTTAATGATTAGTAAATCATCGATTTTTAAAAATAATCAAAATATACTCTAAAGTAATGTTAACTCCCTTTAAAAGAATAAATAAAATGATATTATTTTAATTAAAGGAGAAAAATAATGATTCGTCAATTGTCAGGGAAAAAATGAAAATAACTCTTATATGAGCGAAATATATTATGATCCAATTTATATCAACATGCAATTAAAGATGGTTACATAAAATGGTGTTACATGACGATAGATAATATAAATAATATCACAATCACGACATGACATGTATTGTTAGGAGAGACATGGAAGGTGTAACAATGAAATGTATACATCGTCATTTTGAGATATTAACATATCATATGAGATATTAATGTATCATAAGCGTAAGTTTAGAAACAGTTTGTGATTGGAGAATTGAGAATTAGGTTTTGAATTCTCGGCAACTTTGACAAGAACGATACTTAATATAAACCAAAAAGTTCATGTTAAATTCTACAGCAATTGTTTTGGAATTGCTATATCAGCCCATTATCTTTAAAACGAGACTCGCTGTGTTTGTTCTAGACTTGTTTAGGACCATGACCTCCAATAACATTTCATACTTGATCTAAACATGTTCTTGTAGTTTATGATTTGATTATAAATAGAAACTTCTAACTTTACATGAAATTGCATTGTATCAATTTTCCCTTTCCTTTCGACCAGGAGTCAATGGTTGAGTATGGTTGGTTACGTTACTAACTTTACATGAAATTGCATTACACCAATTTTAATATTCATTTAACAGTAACAATAAATTGATCAAATTGCCCAGCCCCAAAAAACTAATGATAGTCAACCGTTAGTCAATGATAAAAAATAAAGCTACTGTAATTAACTTAATAGTGCAGGTATGAGTGCAAAAATAGTGATAAAGTCGGGGGACTAGCGCAATTTGCCCCGAAAAGAAAAATTTTCAAGGCCTTGGGGAAACAACTAATTTCATTCCAAAAATAATAAGTAGTGTAATCTAAGCAGTGATTGTGAATACTGTCCTAAGGAGTTATGTAAAGTTGTTTATCTAAATGAATACAGCCATTTCATGACACTACACTTGCTCTATCACTTCAGTTCATACCACATCACAAGAGACAAGGGCTGCTGCAGTAAAACCACTTATTTTGCTACCTTATTTTTTTCGTCGTGGTTGAACTTTAACCAACAATGGAACAAGTTATACTTTTCTTTTGTCCCATGGCTCCGTCTTCAACGGATATATGTTGGAATAAGTTCATATTATAGTCACAGTCAGAACCAGAGTTCGTTATGTGACTAGTAATTTACAGTTGACTTTATTGCATCCAGAACCTACATCCAAAGATGCGAACCAGAGTTGTATAAGTAGCAAGAATAACCAAATTTTCACAAACAATAAATCGCAAGTGTTGAAGATGGCTTACTTTGTTCTTGGTGGGCATGTAGAAAGGTTCGAAAACAAGTGGGAAGGGAGTGTCCAGACCACATACTCTTGCCACAGGAGCTTCTAACTGCAAAATTTTATTCTCCTTTGAGTTATAGATTGGTACAATTTAATAAGTTATCAAAATCTCAGAATACACTGTAATGTATGCATTTTACTACTTGCATAAAGCTATTGTAATTTGCAGTCACTTCCATGCCACTAAACTAGCATTGGTACTTATATGCACTACTTTGTTTTTCTTCTGTTCAACTGGGGGATAGGTGGTTAATGTATGCTTCAGCTCCAACTAATAAATTATCCTAACAATCCAGCGCCAAGTAATTAAAAAAAAACTAAGACTAAAACAAGCAAACAGAAGTGTCGAAGGTGATAACTCTTAAGAAGCAACGTTCAACAATAGAAGCAGAGATTTCAGCTCCAAAGCCTCCAGTTACTGGAGCTTCATGACTAATCTGCAAAGACAAAAACAAACTGATCACGTATTCTGTTATCGACCACTTATCAAGAAGCACTGCTTGTGTGAAAATTCTGTTCTTACAAGAAGTCTTCCGGTTTTTCTGACAGACGCCTCCACAGTTTCTTTGTCCCAGGGTATTAGAGTTTTCAGGTCTATCAGTTCACAAGAAATTCCTTCCTGCAAAATCTCAAGGATCAACCAACCTATATGGACGTTCCAATGGATAAAACAATTGAAAGAAAAACCCTCAATAAAGCATAAAGTTTTTCTCTTGTGCTAATAACAAAACCAAATTAAACCTATAAATTCAGAAGACCACCACTGTTGCTTCAATGAGGAAGAAATGTCCAAATATATATAGTTGTGTAAGTTATTGACAACATTTGAAAATGAAGAAGAAATTTTGTAGCAATAAGAATCACGCACCTCTTCTGCATCAATACAGGCCTGCTCCATGATAGATAGTTGTGCTCCCCAGCCAACAAGAGTGATGTCACTGCCTTCTCGAATCACCTGAGTGTTTGCATATGAATTTTCATCAGATTTAGAATTTTCCATTAAGAATAAAACTAGTGGTGGCATACCTGCGCCTCTGATAAAGGCAACATATAGTCATGCTCAGGAACCTCTTCTACTGCTAAACGATAAAGCCACTGAATATTGAAGACAAGTATACAGTTTCAGTTATTAATTTATCAATTGATAAATTGGTATCAACAACTCTTTTATTTTGAGGTGGATGGCTACAGTACCTTTGGCTCAAAAAAGACAACAGGGTTTGGATCACGAATGCTTGACAACAGCAATCCTTTCGCTTCTCGTGGACTTCGAGGGATGACCACCTATAATTTTTTTTTTTTTTTTTTTTAAAATGTTGAAAACAATATACAACATCCTATAATTGAAAACAGCCCCCTTGCAAAACAATCTAAGAACCAATACAAGGAGCGAAATTTCCAAAAATCTCTAGTTGACTTGTAAACTCAGCTGGTTTGGAGATAGGTTGACCAGTGTCAAGCATCTCAACAAAAGATAATACTAAAAACCATTTCCAAATGGCAAGTGGCCACAATCATCTCACTTTCTAACTAAATTACTTATCATTTTCGTAAGGAAAAGTAGATAAAATAAAATATGACCAAAAAAGAAATTTAAATAAGTACGACAATCTAAAGATGTAAATTTCAGCTAATGTGTTTATCTACATGTTGCCTATACAAACCGGCCTTGGAGAAAATGCTACACAACCTCAACCTATATGATATTCATTTTCACACATTTCTAGTACAACAGAGTTGGACTCCTAAAGCCCTACGGTTTACATGAGGAAAATCGTTTGCATGAGGAAAATCATGCATACACAAGGAAAAACAAAAACTTAAAATCAAAGTAGCCCAAGAAAGAAGGAGATTTACTTTGATACCAGGGACATGACAAAAGAAAGCTTCAGGGGATTGTGAGTGATAGTGTCCACCATGACCCACGGCTCCATAAGGGGCTCTTATTGTTAATCCTGAAGAATCAAATCAGATCTCATCAACACAAAGGGAGGATATGTATTTTTATATTATACTAATTATAAACCAAATCCTCTTCCTCCTAAGATGAGTTAAATTTTTAACTCAAAACCTCTTGCATGAAAACGAAAGGTCTTACCAATTACCCCAGCTAGTGCCCACAAAGGGAACAGGAATGAAGAGAAATCATAAGAGAGTTATTTTAATTAAAATTTGCAGTTTAAAAGCTGCAAAAATGTATATACCTCCACAATTAAATTGATTCCCACTCCTGTATCTGAACTTGGCAGCCTCATTTACAATCTACCCAAAAACTCTATATCAGCTAAAGGTAAATTTAAGAGGCTTTTATAAGTAGGCATCTAGAAGAAAGCTCTACCTGATCAAAAGCAGGAAAAATATAATCTGCAAATTGAATTTCTGCAATAGCTCGATTTCCCTGTCATGTGAAATGAAACAAGAGTCAACAAAATCAGAAGTAGAAAAATAAACTTTACTGAGAATGAAGGCAGAGCTTGCACAATCAAAGAGAAACTTCAAACACACCATGGCTGCCAGACCGATTGCGAATCCAACAATTCCCTGCATGAAAGAATAACCAGAATGAAATTTACAGATATGCAGAGTTCAAAAGACACTAAGACACTAGTAATCATTATAAATATATATAAGCACAGGAATTTCTTCCTTCTTCATTTTTTTCCTTTTATTACGAACAAAAAGAAAAGACAGAAACTTAATGACTAAAGCCAAAAAACATATTTGTGCAACCTTACTGTGTAATGATAAATTGATTTAAAACAGTGAGCTTCTCTATTTGATCTCAATATGTTTGGAACAATAATGCAGCAAACCAGAGTTTGACACCAAAAGGAAATGTAAGTTATACATGAACATAAGCAAGAAGCATAAACTGTGACACTGCAATACCTGTTCACAAAGAGGGGTGTTGAAGACCCTACTTTTACCAAATCGATCAGCCAATCCTGTCGTGCAACGGAAGACCCCACCAAAGCCCACATCTTCTCCAAATACATAAGCACTGTGAAGAAAGGTAATTATCCACAGCACAGTCACTACCAGTCAAAAAAGACACTAATATAATACACTAGCATAAGTAGACAACATGGTACTAGGTTATCGAAACTAAACATGTCAAAGACAATTAAGCAAGTCAGTCAAATGGTCTACTTACAAGTGGCACTATGATATGACTCAACAAATTCTGTCCAAACCTCTCAAATCAATTTCAAATGCAATCATGTTGAAGTTGTCAACCTTTTTCAATTGTATGGCCATTGAAAATTCAATTCTATTTACTACCATAAACAGTAGATGACTAAATTTTCAATCTTTCAAACCATTTTCCACAAAACTTGGAAGATGAAAACCATGCCATACATGGCTTGTTTTGTGATTTAGAAAAAAAGAAAAAGAAAATTCAGAAGAATAAGTATATCTTAAAGAACAAACCAACCACACAAAGACAAGAATTTCAGTTTTTGAAAAAACTTCACCTAGAACTAGTACCAAACGTTTCTGACAAACATGTCACGCCCCCAAATGATTTGAAACTACATAATAAAAAAAAATAAATTCCACTCAAAAGATAATCCATTCAAGACTAAAACATCTACCACATCAATCAAAAAAATCCACTCAAAAGATAATCCATGATACAGCTATCGGAATTCTCAAAATCATAGAACAAAACAGTTACATGAACCGAAAAAAACGATGTGGGTAGTGTGGAAAACAGACCGTGGATCGGTTTCCAAAGCAATATGGAGGGCCTGATTGATGGCAGAGTACAAGTTCAAAGATTTAGCGGTTGGTGCAGTAGGGTTCTGATCCAGATGGATCAGCTTCTCGCAGGAAGAAGTAGACAACTGTCTTGTGGAGCAAAGAGAGGCAACACATCTCCTCCCAAAGTCTCTGAAAACAGTCACCATGTCTCTTCCAAGTTCGAAACTTTTTAGCAACAAACCCCCCTCAGTTTCACGTCTTTGTTTGCAGTGTTGCGGTTATGATTAATATACTTGGTAATCTGACGTCATATTGTATCTGATTAGTTTAAGTGCAGGAGCTGAGTTGTCAGTTGTCACCACTTTTGCTAATATTGCCACCTCACCCTCTCGTACATCTTCGTCCATTCACCCACCCAAGTCTTCTGAGGTCAATCTTTTTTGGGTTTGTCCTTAGGACTGCTTTAAGAAATTTACGTCACATTGATATGCTAAATAGAACATGGTGGTTCATCTTTATATGAATCAATTGGTTTTTCCAACAGGGAATATAAATTAAGTAAAATAATATTCATATTATATATTAGCAAAATGAAATTATTATAAATTATTTTCTGATAAAATAATATAATCTTATAAATTATTTTAAATAAATGAAAATAAATATAACATAAAATTAAAAAAAAAAAATAGAGAGAGAGATAGACTGCGTGTGTGAAGAGAGAGAGAATCCAATCCATCCACAATGGATAACACGAATCCCATAAACAAGAAAAAGTTACCATATTGATTGGAACAAATCCAATCCCGAGTTCACTAAACATGGGATTCGAATTTAAATGCCACGTTATCTCCGATCCCTCTCCTGATAGGGCGCTCTAAACACATCCTAAATGGATGTTGAGGTGGGATGACGGTAGCTTATTAAGTTTAGAGAAAGGGGCAAATTTGCATTAAAAAGAGGCAGCAGATTGCCATGCATTCAACCGATAACTTCAACATTCAATCGTTTATCTGAGGGACCACACACGTATCTGTCGTTGAAGTTTGCATTGATATGAAAACATGAGACTCCAAGATAATTCACATTTCAATAACAGAAGCTAGAAAATCCAACATAGGAGTAACTTTGAAGAAGGAAAACGTGTCAACACCGTCAATGACACTTTTGTTTTGTCTCCACCAACGATCAACCCCACCAAACATTATTTATTTGTCATTTAACGACTCATATACGACTTTATTTTAAGTGCTGTTCCACACGACATGGCAATCGACTGGATCCAACAAATCCATGGACCTAAATGAGACAGCATATCATCAATAAGAAAAACATGGTACAATTAAAAAAAAAAAAAAAAATACTCTATTTCTTTGCTGCTGACTAAAATGAAAAACTCTATTACATTGCAAATATATTTCCCACCTTGCCTCTAGCTCTCTCTCTTACAAATTACCAAAATTAAAATTGCATAGCTGCTCTCCAAAGTAATATGTAGATCTCTAGTCTTACAAGACAGGAAATTCCCAAACTGATTAAAAGAAAAAACAAAAAACAAGAGAGAAGAAAGAGAAGTAACATAGGGTAGACATTGACAAAAAGGGGAAAAAAAATAAAGGAAAAACAAAAACCCACTAAAATAGCATCTCCCCAAACCCAAAATCCTAGCGGATGAAAACTCTGGTTAGAAGATAAACCCACTATTTAGAGAAAGATTTAAAAAGAAAGCAGCTAAACAAAGCTGCTCCTCAAGCGAAATGAAGCTATGGTGCTACTAGGGGATTCTGAGAGAAAGAAAACATATCCTGCCACAATTTTCTTCAACACTCTTTTCAACTTATCAGATTCCATTCCTCAATGAATTATTGATGACACTTCTTATAGCAGCAGCAGGACAAATCAGATTCGGCGGCCTGAGTTAATACACACAAACTGGACAGAAGTTGGTTCTGTACTATGTCTGAAACCTGCAAAACTCGTTTGGAATTTCTTCCTAAAAGTTCTGATAAATCGCAGACCGCCTTTCTGATCCAGCAGGGGCTAGCAACCAGTTGCAACTACTCCATTGGCCAAAATCTTGTCCGAAGGTACAACTAGTTTCGCACCCTTGTGGGCATCTCCAATTTTCGCAACTGATCCATTCTCAGAGTGTTTCAGGTCCCCGTTACTGAGAGCAGTTGGGACAGGTTCTTTGATCGCATCTGATGCAACCTCCAATGACTTCTGCGACTTCAGTTCCCCATTTGCCGCTTCTTTCTTCTCATCTGTGACCTTTCCTTCCCATACCTGCAGCAGTGCCAAGATTAGCGAACATGCAAATAAACATGAGTCTTCATTGAAAACAAATTCAGGAAACCAGATTTGTTTTTAAAAAACAGATATTAACCAGTCAAATGTAAGGGTAGCATCATGCCTGTTTCGGGAACTGTTGTTGTTTAGCTTTTTTCTCCTGAATGGTCTTCTGGCGACCCTCATAAAAGACGAAGTCATCCAGAATGCATGTTTTGCTGACGTGATCCTTGAATATTTTGATCATTTTTAGCCCCTGCTCTATCTTGACCTACATAACCCCATAAAAGCTTGTTTAGAATGAAAAGAGGAAAACACAACAAGAAGCTAAAGGCAACATTCGAAGAATATAAAATCACCTCCTGAGTGTCCCTGCTGTTGGTGACAGGTTTGTTTTCGTTATTTTCAAGAGTGATGTGTTTCAACAAACTGTTTGGAACATCCTTCACAATGTGCCACTTCACAGGGAAACAGCCAGTCCACTTGTCTTGCTGCCAATACTCCACATTCTTGTTAAAATCAACTGGCCCTGCCATCTCCGCAAGCCCAACAAACTGACCACTTGTGTTGACCTGAATAGAATTTCAAGAATTATAGCTAAATTCACATTTCAAATAGAAAAGATGAAAAGTCACATAGGTTAGAACAATTGCGATCAAATTCTTACCGAGAAGTAAAGAAATACAGGGCAGCCTCCAGATTTCTGCTGAGCCTCCTGGTATGCAGCATCAAGCTTCTTGTTACCATTTGGGGTGCTGGCCCAAACATTATACTTGATGCTCTTATGGACATCATCCTCACTATATGACTTAATCACAAAGAACTTAGCCTCAGTATGCTCCTCAGGAAAATCTACTTTATTGTATTGTTCTCGGTCTGGAGTCACGGTTATCTTATCTTTCTCTGCATCAGTGGTTCCGATTGTCGGCACATTCTGCTCTTTGACTGCTAATGCAGCAATTGGCGCAGTACCCTTTTGGTTCTTGGCACCTTTAGCTCTAGGTCCCCTATTAAGCTCGTTCAAACCATCCATGTTCTCATTACCATAACCAAAGTAACCATTGCCACGTCCCCTGGTTTTATACTTGCCATCAACAGACAGCCAACCACGCCCATTTGATCGCAAATCAAAAACATTAGATCCATAGCCCATTCCAGATCTAAATGTGTTGCCATACTGACCATATAACTTGTTTTGATACATCCTATTCATGTTCATATAACCCTGTGCAGTGCCCATGCCCGACATCGGTCTTGGCTGGTGCAAACCCTGCAGCATCACAGGAAAAAAAGTCCTTTCAGAAACAGCCTAAAATAATGACTTCATAACACAATAATCAAGCAGATAGAGTTAGACAACAAAATATGTTAAAATATGCTCAAGTACCAAGATGAAAACTCAGGTGTCAGCAAAATTTCATATAATATCCATTAACTCCCATGACATTCCAATGATCAGAGACCTAGGAGTTCGGTTTGAACAACAAAATTCATAGGTTATAGAAACCACAACTTCCAAGAGATTAATCCAGCATACCGTAAAATGCGAATTGGGACGGTAATTTGGATTTCTTGAAGATGCATTGTTGCCATTTGAAATTGATGAATTGAATGCAGTGCTAGTAACAGGCCTATGTGGAGCATCTGAAATCATCGAGCCATCTAACCATGGTACGGGAGAACGCATCCCATCAAAATTAAATCTTGGACCTTGATACCCAGAAGCAGGAATACGACCAGGCAAAGCACCCCTTCCATATGTGTTGTTTGAATTAAATGACGAATTTTGATATGTTGGTTTAAAGGGTGCTGCACCATTAGTCCCCTTCATGCCTCCACCATTTGCGACACCATTAGATTTCACATTAGTTGTTTCAACAGGCAATGGCTTCTGGTCAGCAGCTGCAGAGGTGGATATATCCCCTGGCGGAGGAGCAACAGGACTCGGGGAGTATGGACCACTGGTAGGAGTAAGTGGCTGAAAGTAGGGAGGATACTGGTAGTGATGAGGTCCATATATTTGCCCATCGTTTCCCATGGTTGGGACTGGTGAAGTTGCTGGTGAATATGGCGCATAAGGTGCATACCCATAACCATGGTGATACATAAGAGACCCATTATCCCCATAAACACCCTGAAAACATATCACACAAAAACACACAAATCACAATTCTATAAAGTGCATAATAAATTCCATCTAAAGATCAAAGGGAACTCATCAAATCATGTAGAAGCATATTAACCTACCGAAGTCAGTTCAACTCCATCTTGACCAACAAATCTTGGATAGTCCTCCCACTCAGTCGGATTTCCATCGTAACCTACAACAACTTACTTAGTATACTACACATACTTCTAACCCATCAGCATTTATAATTATTCGACCACGAACAAGAATTTCACAATAAAAGGCACATTCAAATTTCTTCAAAATTCAAGTAAACCCAATATTAATGAATCACAAAGGTTAAGTTGATATTTCAACATACCACCATAAAAATATGCGGGGGCGGTATACCCATTCGGAAAAAAGAAGGGCGTTGGATCCACATAATCATTCATGATTGGGGTGACAGACCGCTCCGATGGGATCTGACCATTTGCAGGGTTGCTTGAATCCACAGCCCCAAACTGATTCGCTGACGGCTGCATCAAAAATTCAATCAAGCCTACACCTTTAGTTATCATTCATAAAAAGCAGCCATGCTAAATCACTCTGTATACAACAAACAAAAAAGCAGTATCTCCCCCATCACCTTTTTCGGCTCAGGAATTTCAAGAGTCTTCACCTGCGAATCTAATGTCAACGTCTGCAGAAGATCTGCAGTTTCTATTAAAAAAAAAAACACCGAGAGTAAAGGAAATACACATTTTTCTCCACACATACTCGACCAAAATCAATATCATAACCACACGTTCCAATCACCAAGCTTCCAATAAAACAAACAATCAATTCATATCCTAAAAATCACAGTATTCAAAACTATACAACATAAAACCAAACAGTGAATTCAGAATTCAAATTCTCAACAGTAAAATTCAGATCCTGTACCAAAAACCATATCCGACACAACTCACAAACAAACACAAAAACCAACCTCATGATTGATATAACAACAAAAACATAACAATTCAATCAAAACAAATCATAAACCAACCAGACACACATAACAAACCATCACTACAACAAAAACCCACAACCAAAACAGCAAGAGAACCCCTAAACACGTAACAAAATCGAATCTTTATTCGGATCTATAACGCAAACATGAATAAAAACCGATACGAACCGAACCCGGTTCGATCGAGAGAGAAAAACGAGAAATTGAAGTATACCCAGATCGTGAAATCGAGTATTAAGGATACGATCCACCGGAGCAGCGACTGTAGTGGCCATGTATACCGACAACAAGTACCACAACAACAACAGATCTGTCGATCTACGACTACGCGGTATGTGTATAAAATCTTTCTCTCAGAAAAAAGAAAACCCTAAAAAGACAAAAAATTTTGGGATAAAAATCGAAATTTCGAAGTGGGTTTTGGGAGATTGGATTGATAGATGAGAAGCCTAGTAGGTCTCTGTCTCACCACAGCCGCCAAGGGTTTGGGTTTAGCGAGCGAGAGAGAGAGAGAGAGAGAGAGCCGAGAATAAAAGAGGGTTTTGTCAATCCAAAAGCGGTGATTCAAATAGCACCACACCTCGCGTCTATCGGGCCTCACCCGCGGTTTATTTTGTGGTCTCATTCATGCGTTTTGATTGGTTGGTGTTCATACGTGGCGATGTTTGAGTGGTTGTGATGTGTTGTTAGCATTGGGTGTTTTGGTGGGTGATGGGGGGTTTGCCGAAAACTTGTGGTGGAAGGCTTTGGAAACCCTAGATTTTATAAATTGACGAGATTGTCCTCCTTAGTGCTTGTTGGGCTTTTTTATGGACCGTTTTTTTTATGAATTGCATGCATGGCTTTCTTGGTTGCTTCGTTTGCCTTGAATGGTCAATCATGCATATCTTGGATATGCGTCTGAATGGAAAGTTTCGTTCGTGTGACTTGTACACTTCAAGTGTGGGGCATAATAAAGTTGGGGTTTATGGTGCCATTTAACCTTTACTCGGTAGAGTTAATTGAGTTTGTTGATATTCATCCGATAACATTTATGGTGCATTTACTTACACATAATCAAAATAACTTAGAATCGAAATAATTCCAAGTAATCGAAATGATTTTATGTATCGAAATCAGAATAAATTATTAACTTCAGTTACAAGAATCGTAGTCATAATCAATAATATTTTTTTAAAAATATTTACTTTAACTTGAAATCAGAATAGATTGATGATTAAAAATGTGTATTCTTTTAGCATTTCTAAGAGAAATTATGGTTTTTCTTTCTTTTTTTTTTGTAATTTTATCATCAAGAAATGTGTAGTATTATTATAATAATATTATGCTTATTAAACTATTTTTTTAATAATGGCTTTTAATAATAATTTAATGCTACACCAATAAATATAAATTAAGTGCTTCTTGCATTTTTTATTTCCAATTTTTTTAAATAGGGGCATAAAGGACTTTTTTATATTTAAAATGGAATGCAAATGGAAATCCTAAGCCTACATTTGGCATGGGGGATTAGAATGAAATTGATTTGATTTGATTGGAATGGAATAGATTGTTACTATCCTATGTTTGGTAGAATTTAAGATTGAATTAAAATTATATCATATTATGTTTAATGTAGATTATGATTATATTAGAATAAAATTAATTTAAAATTTTTATTGTATACTTAAACTAATTTTAAAATTAATGTTATAAAAAATCTGAAAATAAAATAAAATAAAAAAACAACCCACAATTCATCATCAACCCACCATCTTCAACATACCTACAGTTCATCAACATCATCAAGATCATCATCTTCAGCAACAACATCAACAACAAAAGATGCTGTGTATATATATATATATTATTGTAAAATTACACGTCACCAACATTATAGTATAATAACTTAATTTAAAAAAAAAAGAAAAAAAAAACTATTGTATGTTTGTTACACAGGACTAAGTGGGATTAGATTAATTTTTTTTAAATAAAAAAAAGGAAAAAAATAAAAAATAAAAAAGTGAGATTAGATTAGATGTCCCACATGGTCCTGCATTAATTTTGATGTGCGCGTAGAATTACACTAAATAATCCTGGGCCTACACCTGAGCCCACACGTAGTCGTAGCAGCGATGATTATGTAAACTTTTGGCGGGTTGGTTAGGACTATTTTTTTTTTTTTTAATTTCATTTTTATAAATATTCATAATAATTAGTAATTAATTTAATAAAGCTTAGTTTTTGTAATGTCATTATATTATTAATGATTAATTGTAACTAACTTTAATTATCTACACTAAAAAATTTAAATTTTTTATTCAAAACTTAATTTATTTTAATTGATAATATTAATATTATCTTAAGTAACAGATATCATTATTTTTAATTAAATTCCAACTGCACCAAACACATCACAATATTAATTTAATCTAACCAATTTTAATCTAATTCAATCCTATGAAATTAGTTTAATCCAATCTGACATAAAAAACTCACCCTTAGGCCTTGTATGTTACAAGAAATTGGATAAAATTGGATAATTTCAAATCCAATCTCTTGTTTGTTGGTTGCATAAGATTGAATTTCTCTAATCCTATATAACAAATTTATCCCATTTTGGTGAATTAACTTAACCCACTAATTTGGTAGATTATAATCATCCCACCAGCCTTGGACTTTTATTATTATTATTATTATTTTGACTTTTTTTCTTCTTTCTTTCCATACATGAATTATTTAAAATATTAAAATTATTTTTAATATTACTTTCATATACAATATTAAAATATTTTTAGTTTTATATTATTAAAATAATATAAAATACAATTATTATTTGTCAAATTCTATAATACACTAAACAAAAGCAGAATTATTTTTAGTCTAATTCCATACAAAATCAAACACATCAAAAGATTAATTTATACAATCTAATCTTATATCATCCAATCTCATTAAAATAATCTAATTTAATCTCGCATGCCAAATTGGACCATATATTATATTATACATAATTGCTCTTTATATTATTATGCCATGTGATAAAATACTGGTGGGCAAATAGAGGCATCCTAATGAGCTCACGTGTAAAGTAAAAAAAGTATTCTTTTAGTTTTTATTTATTTATTTATTTATTTTTTTTATAAAAGGGATCGACTGTGCTTTAACAAAAAATGAAAACAAGATATTTAAAAAAAAAAAAACAGAAAACAAGAAGCTGAAAATGCCGATTGGGTGTTTTCCATGCAGCTTTGTTTTTTTAATGCCTTAAATGGGAATTTCAGTTTCCTATGTCTTCAATTTTTATTTACTTATTCATTTATTTTTTAGAATCTCACCGGAAGTATTTATATTTTCATGTTTTTTTTTATTGAAAAAAAAAAGGATTTTGGGAATGCTACCAAAGGGCACTTTAATATCTATTAGATTGAAATCTAATATGTGAAAAAAAAAAATTAGGAATTGAAAAGGTATCCAAAAAAAATATTGTATGCTACATTTTTTTTGATGTTATAAATACAGTTATATGTAGATAGTAACTTTAAAATACAATCTAGACCATAACATTTATTAGATTTTACACCCTTTACGAGTTAAGAGAGGGGATCCTACACCCAACGGAAAAATATGGCTCTCAAACTTGGAGGGTCTATATGTAATAAGCCGATAGGAGGGTAACATGCAAATTGTTCACCATTGATAGATAGAGCACTCAAACCTGCGTTGCACTTTGAGAGAAATGTGGAGTGCATGTGTTGTGACCAACACACCATAACCCTTGTGAGTGTTGTATGCTCATTTTACAGTTCTATAAAGAACCAAGAATTTAGAAGAGAGAAAAGAAATTGAGATTCTTCATATTAATGATAGTGAAGTACTCATGTATTGATGTATGACATCAAACATGTACTTATACAAGTAATATTTATACGCTTCAAAAACTATTTTTTTTTTGAAAGAATTATACACTTTAAAAACTTGTATGAGTTACAGATGCATTATAGTGATCGTCATCATCCATTATAGTGTTGTTGACAAACACAACTAGTGGACTCCTAACATGGTGGAACCCATCAGACCAAATAATCTCTCCAAAATCATATCTCCCTTGTGACACTTTCACTGGATTTAGTGTCACATAGAATGACAACTCTTCCTTATATAATGAGAAGAATAGGACCTTAGGCCACACCACCACCTCAACCCCATCAGGCTCCACAATGGTGGTGCAAAAGTAGACCACATTCCTTTTCTGCCCAACATTTTTTACTGTTCTTTTGATGGTCAAGGAGGACTGCAGATTGGAGACTGTGATTGATGGGTAGTTTATGTTTGTGTTGGATTTGAGTGTTTGTGGGCAGCTTGGTTTGGTTCCAGGCAAAGGTAGGACTATTTTTTGTAATTTTTCTTGGGTGTAACCAATGTTGCAAAGGAAGAGAATGTAGTCATTAGGTTTTAGGTCATAAACTAGACCTGGATCCATGGCTTTTAATGGGTTTATGTGACCTGAACCGATGTCGAATGGATTGGAGGCTTTCGTTGATCCACCAGTAAGAATGTCGTCGAAGGTTGTGTCTCTTGTGAAAGCTAACAACAAATCAAATAAATTCATTATTAATTATAAAATACAGGTTTGTCTACCTTACTGGTTGAATAATATTACTCATCTATAACAACCCTTAGATATTATTCAATAACCACCCTTGCAACCAATAGGTTGTTATTAATAAGTAATCTTACACAATCAATAAAGTAGGTAAACTTATAAAACACATATATATTGTATGAATTTTTAAATTCATCATAAACCCTTTTAACATTAAAGGTCGTCTCTACTTAACTGGCGAATTCAATATAAATTATAATTAGGTCTAGACTTAATGTACCAGTGGTCATAATGGCAGATCTAATGGCCGCAGGTGACCAACTGGGATGTGCTGATTTGATTAGGGCAATAACACCGGACACGTGAGGGCATGACATCGATGTTCCCGATTGAAAATTCCAGTTGACAGAACGGCGATCAGCTGAATCCAAAGTTGGAGGAGTGCTGGTAGGCCATGCTGCTAGTATACTTGTACCTGGAGCAGTAATATCTGGCTGTTTTTTAAAAAAAATCAATATTAAAAGAAATTAAAATCATCAAGTGCGCGAATGTTTAAATATTGAAATCAAATTTTAATTCCTAATCAGAACATGATCCTCATTTCATTTTTTTTTTTTTTTTGTTACAGTAGAATTATAACATAAATTGCATAAATACCTTGAGAATATCAGGGGAAATTGAACTTGGACCTCTAGAAGAGAAATATGCAACCACTGGAGCTGGTGTTTTTCCAATTCTTGTTTTAGTTGGCTTTAATTGCACTATAGGGAGGCTACAATATTGTCAAATAGTAGTTAACTAGATCAGATAACTTTCTAGTTCATATATATATATATATTTACACAACAATATGATTTATTTTTTAATAGGTCAAAATTCAAAAGCAGTTCCAATTGATCAATACTGTTCACTACTAGTAGTACTCACTTAGGAAATTGAGCAAGATAGTATTGAAGTTGAGTCCCTTGACTGATGTCAACAAGAACAATTGGGATGAAATCAATCAGCTCAGGAATTTGTAGTGTCATAGGCTCAGCATAGATCAAACCAGAAGCATTGGCCTTTCTCAATGCCGCTGTTGCTTCACTCTTCACTTGCCCTCTTGTTGAGAAGCATATCACTACTTTCCCCGTGGCCATTCTCTTTTTCCAGTTCTCCATTTTGCAAACCCTGCTCAAATATGTAATGCAATCAAATGAGAAATAAGTCAATATCAATGTTCTCCCTTATATTTTAAAATCTCGAAACATTTTCAATATTTGTCACTTTTTAGATTCTTTTAATTAGTATGTATATGAAATAGATCATTTAATTCATTTAAATCATTATGAAAACAAGGGAAAGACAAAAAAAACCCGTCGAAAAAATAGGTGGGTGCATCCGCAAATCTTGCCCTAATTTCTTTGCTGATGAAGCTTTCTCCCTATATAATGACGATTATTAAGGAATTACTCTCAATATCAAATACCTTATAAATTAAGGTAATGTATAGAGAAACATACAAATTATAAAAATTATTGAATAGAATGTAAAAGTTAGTTTAAAAAAGATTAATGTACCATGATAGAGAAGTCACCATTGACTAGTATTTGAGTAGGAAATGTTCTGTCAATAGAGGAAGCAGCCACAGACACAGACCACGGTGCAACATTTTGCACCAAAGATGGCTGAGAACTGTCGTCATTTCCAGCTGAAAACACCACGGAAACACCGCTCTGCATGGCATGAAACGACCCAATATCAGCACTGGACAGGAAGAACGGCGACAAGGGTGGTGGCTCCCCAAATGAGGCCGAGATCACATGAACTCCATCACACAAAGCCTCGTCAAAGGCTGCAAGAACATCAGCCTCACAACATTTCGCTTCGAGACCTCTCGCCCAACACACTTTGTACACTGCCAACCTAGCCCTAGGCGCTCCTCCTCGGGCTATACCTCGACCTAGCCCTAGAAAACTTGCATTTTTAACTATGGATCCAACTGCTGTTGAAGCTATATGTGTCCCGTGACCTAAAAAGTCGCGGGGTGATCGGTATTCATGGCTGCCGAATGTGGTATTCAAGGGTCCAAATGTTTCTTCAAACCCTTTTAGGTAGTAACGAGCACCTATTAGTTTCCGGTTGCATGCTTTTTTGGGGTTGAATTCTTGGCCTTCAACACATTTTCCCTTCCAAGATGATGGAATAGGGCCAAGACATACCTCATCATTTTCCTGGAAACTTGCAGATTCCGGCCATACACCTTGTGATATATCGCCACAAACAGATACATATAAATATATATACAATATTTTGGGATGCTTGTTTTTTCCCAAAAATTATATCTACTAAAAGAGATGAAATTGAAACTTTTCAGAGGACAAACTTCATTTTAATAGATGAAAAAGAGTGCAATTTTGAGTAAATAAGTTTAGAACACCTGTATCAAGGACCCCGACAATTATGTCATTGCCATAGGCAAGCTGCAAAGGAGCATGTCGATGATCATCATCAATGTCGTTCAAAGTGAGTCCCAAAAAGTCCCAGCTTCTTGTTGTGTGTAGCTTCAGTGTCCGGCTCTCAAATACTGATAACACTCCTTCCATATCTACAACCAATATCTTATCTTGATCAACTACATATGTTTACACTCAGATAGAGAAGACGTAAGTAATGATTTAAGTTAGACCGTCTATAGAAATTTAACTACTGAAAGACAGAAAAACACATTTTAATAAAGTTCGTTAGATTGTATTTAAAAAATTGAGATTCATATGAAAATAAGACTATATACATGTACATAGATAAAAACTTATATAGATAAGCTCTTAAGAATTGAGAATGATCAGTTATAGATAGTGCATATGGTAATTGAAGTTCAAATTATATATATATATATAATTTACATCAAAGAAAGTTAAAAGAAATTACTGAAGATGATCATTACTGGCTAAGGAGGCAGCTTGGCTTGAATTGATCTTCGCTGAAAAACCAGAGAAGCTATGCTTGTAGCTATAGAGCAAGGATCTCTTTGCATCTTCTTCACTGAAAAATTAATGTTAAGAAATTAAGTACAAATATACATAAACATCAGATGATCAAGTAATTATATTGAGTTAGAAATCGCAAAAGTGAAAAAAAGTAGAAGAAATTATTTATTGACCTTGCAAAGACACTAGAGAGGAGTTGAAGATGAGACTTTGAAGTCAGCTTGGGATGATCAGGATATTGGTTGAGCCCTAGATAGACAATGTAAACCTGCATATATATATGTGTGTGTGTGTAAATGAGATCAATGCAAACAAGAAAAGCAACATTCAAGAAGAGAAACATGGGAAGAAAAACATGGGACAACAATTATTAGAGATCAAGTAAGAAGTACAAATTAAAAAGGTTAAAAAAAAACACTTTATTAATATATAGTATTGATTAAAGTTACATGAGGTGAGGAATTTGAGTGAACAAAACCAAGTGGAAGTGAGAGGAATAATAGGCCCCAAAAACAATGAAAACAAGAAGCCATATTAATTGTCTTGTCTTCCATGGAAGAACTACACATATGATGGTTTAAATAATGTAGGAAACTGGAAAGGGGTCATATGGCTTCTAACTTCCTTGAGGATCGATACTGATGTTTTATAGTGCGTGCATTTGAAGGCTTAAAGGCTGCAACCACACTTGCATACCTTGTTGTTTCATGATTATAGTTTCCCTTCAAAGCTATAGTTTATATCTAGGTGAAAAACTAATTGTCTAGCTTCCTCATCTCCCTTTTTTAAAGGGTATTTTAACTTGGGTAGTGTTGTGATACCTATGTGTATACATTTTAGGTAGAATTATAGCCTAAGACTACTTCATAAAGCTCTCCTCAAAATCATATAACATTAATACATAAAGAGAAATGCATGTGGACTTCATCATTCTTTAGATCATCAATAAAACTTTTACATCACTAGCTTTCTTTTTCTTCCTCAATTTAGAAGAACATTGTAAATCGCTGGTTTTAAGGTCCTTTCTAAATATATTCAAGCAACTATTAATTAGTTTGTTGTCTCTTGTGATAAATGTGGAGTATAATTAGCCAATTAGTCATGGAATGAGGATCTGATCAAAATGCACACATCTAGACTTCATTTGCAGTGTATCATTCATCAAAAACTAACATGCGTTCATGAACACACATCTGTAACTTATCAAATCATGCTACAAAGCTTCTCTTTTTGTAGATCATCATCTTGTGACATTGTACATACAAGTACATTTTTGTGCATTAATCATGCCCTATAGATAAGCATCTATGTAGAAGGAACAAGCTTTACAGATAATCAACAAATTAAGAAATGATGTGCAAAAGAGTTTGAATAGCTAGCTACCTAGTAGTAGCTTTGTACCCACAAATTAGGAAATAGTTCTTAGAAAATTTTACAAAAAAAGTTGGGTACATGTACTCTATCAAACTTAATCATTGCTAAGCTAAATTTTCGCTAAAAATTTAACATTGCGTAGATTGAACAATTGCTTTTGCGTAATCACAAGTTTATAATCAAAGGACTTAGATTATACGAAACACGTATGTTTTACCTTCCAATGTGTATGAACTTCACATCATTGAACCTACTAAGTCGATATAAACACTAAAGAATTTACTTTGTCGTCATAGCAATCCATATTATTACATCTTAATGCATTAATTGTCATGATAATGATTTGAATGAAGAAAAGCCTTTTGTTTGCTTTGATAGGCAGGAATTTTAAGTGCAATATGGATTTTTATCTTTAACTAAGTATTTGAATAATTATTCAGTCAAATTTGCCTCACCATTTAGATCTATTTGCTTACAATATATACTCAATAATAATAATAAATCTCAACTAAATGAACAGTCATTATATATGATATATGAGCTAGCTAGTAATTAACATGATCATTAATTCTTTGAAGCATGGTATAGAACAACTTATAATGTTTAAACTAATCTAAAGGCTATAGTTAGGGTTTGAACAGATCAAATGCTCATTCATTCAAAGTCATTTTGGCAAGAAAACCTAATATGATTAAGATGTAACCATGCATGCACATGATATATAGTTCCCCATTTGATTCAAAATCGTTCTTCTCAAAAGTAATTTCGAATTGGCTTTACATCTCTGTGATGTTGCATGGATTTTCAAATTTCAAAACCAAATTAGTATTAATTTTTGGCCTTGATAGAGGTTGGAGGATCGGAAGTTCAATTCAGAAGTTTTTATTGGAAAAGTAGATGGGCGTTTGGATGCTGTGAATATTAGTGAAGATGCAATCTGTAGTTGTAGTAGAAGTGGAAGCTTTTTAACTTTAACTGCTTCTGTTGATATACATTATGTGATTATTGTACTGGAAGTTAATTAATTAGATTAGAGAATTTGTAGATTACTCTCCAATTATCTACATCGAATTATCACTATTACAAGCCACTTTCAATTGGGGGTTGAATGAAGCTAATTTTGATGATTAGTTAAAAGTAGCCATTGGATGTAAGTGCTGATCATGATGATGCATCAAGATTTATTGAGCATCTTCTTATTATCAAGGAAAATTAAAGCAGTTAATATATATATATATATATATTTTTTTTTCTTTTATACTCATAATTGGTTTTCCTATGTTGTTTAGTCATTGTATTTATTAATTATAATTAGTGAGTACTATAAATAGCAATTTATAACTAGCTATGAAATCATCTAGGGTGAGATTGAGATTCATTACGGATAATTAAATAATCAAATGAAGATTAAAATACCTCTACATGCATGTGAGTGTACACATATGCTCATGAAGTCATGATTGATCTTTCAAAGACACATTTAGCCACTAATGTATTACTTAAAAGTGTGTTTGTGTAATTGCATAATCAATATATATATCTATATTCAATTTTGTTAATGATCATCTAGGATGAGATTACAAGTGTTAATTTGCTACATGTGTGTATATATTAGATTATGATCACGTCAAAATTTTATAACAAACGAACTAAATTATATATATGATCATGACGGTAAAATTAACATATTGACTTATGAATCACTAGGCTATGATTATAATTGATAATTGATTCTTCTCCATTAGTCTTCAATTGTCTTCAAAAATTATAATGACAACTTAAGTTGTCATTACAAACTGTAATAATTAGTCTATGTTAATTTGTATGCCAATATGTACTTTATATTGTAACTAATGTAATTAATCATCTAGCTTGTATAAAGTTAAATTTTATTATAACACCTGTGTTAGCTTATGATCATAACACATGATCCTCTCCAATTATCTGCTTATGTTTTTTTTTTTTTTTTTTTTTTTTTGTAGAAAAAAAAAGCCCTAGCCAATACTATCATGGAAAATTTCATTTATCTCCTTAGAAGTTCATATTAAGTTTAGGTAGATCCATCATTAAAGAAGTTGTTTAAATAAAATTTATGCAACTTCAGGGGAGATCTTTGGTATTTTTTAGGGACCGGAGTTAGAGGTGTCAAATCAAGACCAGCCATGTCTGACCCCAACCCGGGCCCAGCGTGGCCCGGCCTATCACAGTAGCAAACCCTGAAACAGCAGAGTTTGATTTTCAAAAATCCAAACTTGGGCCGCACTGGATGTATCTACTCTATGGGCCGGATGTGGTTCGAAACTGAAAAAACCGGCCCATTTAGTAATTAATTACTTCTTTTTTTTGTTTTTTTTTAATGTAAAAAAGAATTAAGTAATTTAAAGAAAAAATTAAATAGAATGATGAAATTTGTAAACAAATTTGTTATTGTATTTCTAAACTACAAATATTCAAATAAAAAGTAATAAGAAGAAGACTTTAAAAATAAAAATAAAAAAACAAGAAAAAATATAATAATATTTTGATGGATCAAACAACTATAGAGTTTTCCAATATGACATTATTAGATGGATCATTTTCAACCTAATGATGTATCTTATATATAGTTGATGACACAAAAATGATTGGATCAAAGAGCTTGATAATCTTGATACTAGTGATGAATCATGTATTGGATTGAGAAGTGCAAATGATTGGTGGTTAAGTAGCTGCCAACCTAGTTGGTATGATAAAGTCCGTACTTTTATTATTTAAGTTTTGATTTGTATTATCTTAAATTTTTTTTTATTTGTATTAAATTTGTAAAGGACAATAAATATTGACAGTTAGCTTAAATCATTTATTGGTCATCATTTTTTTTATAACATTTATTAGTAGTCATCATTTTTTTATAACATTTATTGGTTGTCATTATTTTAACATAATATATAAAAAGAGTAATGATAGGTTTCCCAAAACTTTTGTCCAAATAATAAGGTATGTAAGTTATCAATATCATATTAATCATCACATAATCTCATGATTTATAGAATATTAACAAATCACATATCATATCATTTGAGTAAAAAAATTTAGAACGTCTAACATTACTCTGTATCAATATAGTTTGATATTCTATCCTTTTTACAAAAAAAAAAAAAAAGACATTCATAATTAATTTTGTGAAGGCCCAAATCCGATTGGGCCTGCACTTTGTGAGTCCGAATCTGTTCAGCCTGTGGATTGCTGAGCTGGGCTCAACTTCATAATGTGTTTCTTAAGAGTAATGATGTTTCCACCCCTCTAAAATTGTTTACATACCCCAAAATAGAATTATTTTTAAAATCACAGCATCATCCTTGATAACATTATTGGAAAACTAAGATTTCATCTACACTATTGTTTTTGTTTCTACTACTATGATTTAATGGCCCATTAACATCTACTCAAAAATTCCAAGGGTTGCGAAAGAAGGCACCATTGTTTTCGTTATCACTTTCTGTGACCACAGAAGCCTTGTCCAAGAAATTATGACATGAAGCACAAGGGGGAATAGTTGCATAATAAGCATTTAAACAAAACTAGCGATGCTTTGGAGTTTGTAAAAGAACGTTTTGCTTATCGGAATTGTTCTGTGTGCTGGATCCTCATAGCTTCGGGGTAATCCTTATACAAGGTGGCTGTGCTGGAAGGTAGTTCAATCTTCCTCATACAATATTGTTGTTGTTTCTGCTGCTATGATATTGACAACTCCAAAAACAGCTTTGTGGTTTATTGGTGTTGTTAATGAGAGGCAGAGAGCTCTGCCACATGGAAAATTGTTTCTCGTTTGGATGATATTAAATAGAAACCTAGTCAATGTTTTATTTTCAAGTGAAAATTTTGATGGAGAGTATGATGATGATGATAATGGAGATTAGGAAAAATAAAATGATATATCAGTAATTTATGAGGTCTGATTGTAAACTTTTAATTTTTTTTTTTTAAATAATGAGGTGAATATGCAAAAAAGGGTGCACATACAATATTTTGTGGTGTCAATTTCGCCACTCGATCGCTACCATTTGTTAAGTCCGGTGCAATAGTCCAAATCCGAATTCGAAATACGTTGGACTAGATGGGGCAGGCCCAATCCATTTGACACCTGTAAGAGGTCAATAATTTATTTATTTATTTTTTAAAGAAGTCAATAATTTATTTATTTATTTTTTAAAGAAGTCAATAATTTATTTATTGTAAAATAGATAAAACTCTTCTATATGTACAAATCATATATGAGTTTTTAATTATAAAGTATATGATTGATTGTCAATAGCAAAAGTAATAGAGCAGATAAATAAAGGTTAAGCTATCTCAAATTAAATTTATAATTAAAATTTTTTAATTTTATCATCCAGATTTATTTGTTTTCAATCCAAGAGTTGTTAACTTTTATTTTATATTTTAGGATCAAGCGCACGTAACTTGTTTAATGTGAAAGCCCAGAAAAATGAAAAAAATCAAAGTTCTATAGACTCCACTTGGGATGGCAACGGGTCAGATTGGGTTCGGGTTGGCTCTGTTCCAAATCCGATATGAAATTTTTTATGGGTGCCACAAATCCATTCGTGCTTCAAACGGATCAGTACTTTCTGTCCAAAACCCGAACTCGATTGAAGAGACTTACCCCGAATTCAATATATTGACCCGATTTAGTTTTTAACTAATGATATAATTAATATAAAAAAAAAACAAATATACAAACAAAAAAAAATACATCTTTAAACTTCCAATAATTTAATTTAACTACAATATGATATCACATCTATAGAATTATTAATATAAAATTCAGTAAAATACACAAATTTTTTCAATACAAATACAAAAGACTTGCTACATTACAAATGTTTCATAACAAATATAAAAAAACTTGTTATATTTATGATAAAGTTTCATTACGCAATCTAAAATATTACAACTATATAGTCAATCTAGTAATGACAACGTGTTAGATCGGATTTAAGTTGGATCGCCCCAAACTCAACTCGATATTTTTAAGGAGTGCCCTAAACTAGACGTTTACCCCAAACGAGTCGCTATTTTTTGCTCCAAACCCACCCTAAATAGACCTAGATTCCCTTAGATTTGGATCGGATTGGGTATTTTGCCACCTCTAGACTGCACTCAATAAATAAATCTTAGCCACTAGCAATAGTAATGTTGATGGCTATGTAAAATTTAAAACTCAATAAAAGTTTAGTACAGTATAGAATCTTGATCTATTTGGCCACCATATGACGGCAGAAAGACAAGATATAAGGAGGGACACATGCCAAAACTTTCTCTCTGTGTATCTTTATGTCCATATCACACATTTTGTGGTCATCTCTAGGGTTTTCTGGTCCAAAGAACAAGAAAAAAACAAGCAGGCCAGGTTAAGAAATCATACATAAGAATTGGACCCATTTTTCACTACCAGCAACATATATATAACTCTGTGTATATAAATGTATATATTCCTTTCAAAGAATTGAGAGAGACTAAGCACATCAAGCTTATAATAAGTCATGATGTGGGACAATAATATATGAACTTTCTTCAACATATCCAAAAATCTTCGCAGAAGTAATAACAATCCTACACCTGACAATGAAAGGACTTGAGGGGTATCAAAGATCTTAGATAGATTATCTTAGATAGATTTTCTCTAATAATGTTAATTAAAAAGTTTAATTAAGATCATGCATAAGACTTTAGAATATAGAGCTTAATTAATTAGCTAATTAAGTAATATTAAATTACCTGCCGACCACGCTTTAATCTAGTTCTTCATTGATTAATCTTTGAAAAAGTGACTCATCCTTTGACTAAATTTTACACTTTCTTTACTATTTCTCTCATATCATCTTTGACGTGGTGGATGGATATGATTTTTGAAACCTAGATAAGCATAGGCTAATTTCATTTGTTCAAACAGTATACTATTAATTAATTAGGTCAAAACTTTTGCACTATCTAGTTAAAAAGCTAATACCTATCACCAAAACTTTGTTGGTTAAATAATAACAATATTAATAAGGTTTAACACTCTCTTTTGGCGTTTACATGTAAAGTAAACGAATTAAGTATTTTAGAATGTTTCCTTAAAATAAAATCATTAAACAACCATTCAACCTAAAAATTAATGTTTGACCATAATAAGTCTAAACTTTATACATGACCCTAATGAAGGATACAATTAACCAAGCCTAAGTCTATATATATATTTTCCACAAAAAAGGATCAGCTAATGGTACTTTTCCATTTCAATGAACCAATATTCAAGAAGAACCGTCAACTTTCACAATAATCCACATGTTTTGATTTCATTGTCTATGCAAATGATGTGCGTGCATGCACGTGTGTGCTGTTTTCTATTCTCGTGTTAACAGCGATTGATCTTTTCCTAGTGCGAAGTAACACAATATACAACATATGAATAAAAAGTCTTTGGTGGTGCTCTCACCTTTATCCTTTTCAACATGTTCAAAAATGATGACAAAGAAAAGTATTGGGTTTATCACTCTTCTACTATTTGAGTATACAGATCATGATCAAGCTATCAATATTAATTCACCATCATCATGATTGTTTGAAAGCGTACGTGTTAATCGATCTAAGATTCATAAATCATGTGCCTAGAAATTTTACGATAGGTTTTTTTCTCTCTTTATTGATTATTCTTCTCCTTGATATAGACTTGTGGGGTGTGATTATTACGCAAAATCTAATCGGTCAACCCAACTATATCTATATATGACATTCCATTAAGCATATATATCAAATAGGTCTAAATTAAGGCCAAAGAAAATTAATATCAATCGTGAAACTCGCGACAGGGCACGCCAACTTATGCCGACATGAAGCACTGAACTTATTCCCTAAGTTGACATGTTCTTGCGCATGATGTTATTGTAGGCCACAAGAAACTTTCATTACCAAACTTTCATGTCACACCAGCCAACATTTAGACAATAAATGAAATGTTGTAAAATAAAGAAATAAAATCAAATTGGAATAGAGAATAACCAAGGAGAGTGAGAGAGAGCGAAACGAGAAGGCACGGCCAAACTTGGCTCACTTTTTCAATTGTAGTTGGGGGACTTTATAAAAATTGACCATAACACAAAACAAATGTACAAATGGCAAAACAAACTCAACAAATCACAAATTTTTAAAATTCTGCAAATCAGTTTTTCACTGGATGCGAAAAACCGATCCATGTTATACATCGGTTTTTCACATCCACTCAAAAATCGATTTCCCATTTTTTAAGCCAAATCCATTTTTCAAGTCAAACCCAACCAAATTTAACCTAATCTACCCTATTCATCATTACCCAATTTTTATAATACAAAACAAACCTAAAAATAGCAAAACAAACTCAACAAAGTAAGTTATTATGCCAATCAATTTTCACTAGGTGTGAAAAATGGATCAATGTTATTGATCGATTTTTCACACTCACTCAAAAATTGATTTGCATAACGAAGATGATGATGCCCCTATTTTCACCTAAATCAACCATTTTTCAAGCATAATACAACCAAATCTAACCTAATCTAATCTTCATCATCATTACTCAACATCAATAAAACACAAAAACTCTAAAAATCTCAAAACAAAATCATAAAATCACACACTTTTGTTGCCGAATCCAAACATTGCATACCTTGGCAAACGGAGGAGGAAAAGAAGCTTAGCGATGTTCGATGACGATCTGACAAGGTCAACAACGACGTGAGATTATGGAAATGGCTCGTCGGGTCTGGATTAGGTAACGGGTGCAAAAACGAGTCGGTGATCGATTTTTTGAGTGGTTGGAAATAAGGGTGGATTGGATTGATTTTTTAAACCCTTAAATATGGGGGCTCTTTCGTAATTATACACTTCGATTTTTCATAAAATTTTAAAAGTTTGTGGTTTATGGGTAAAATTGTGGTAAGGGTAGTTTGGGTAATTTGAGTATAAGATGAAATTAATTTGCTTGAGGGGTTAAAAACAATTTTTTTTAAAAAAAAAATTGTGGGTAAAAACAAAATTCACTCTTTTAGAATAGATATAATATGGTAACTTCTGACATATGGTAACTTCTGACATTGGTAGTTCTGCAAAAGCATTACATGTGTGTATATATAGGCAAAGAATTTGGCTCATTCCAGCGCTTCACCAAAAATATACATATAAAAAATATTGTTTCTTTAATCGGTGAACCTCAACCGCTTCAAATATATATATATAAAATTTTGTTGCTTAAATTTGGTGGTCATCCACCTGGTTACAACAAAGAACTGAAAACAAAAATTATTTTTAAGATTCAACTCAATTAATTAACTAGGTGCTTGATTAATTTGTATGTTGGGTAAGTTCTTGACATCAATCGTTTGAATTTTTCCAAAGATTTGAAGAAACATTACATTATAGACCTAAATGCTGAAATAACAATAACATACCTAAATAAAAGTGACACGAAGGAACCAAAAATGTAACAAATTCCCATGAAACTAACCTCCTTGTCTTTTAGTCATTTTATAGTTTAAAACAACTAAAACCAAGATGAAAAAATATATCTCTACTATGACTTATTGAAATCAAATACTGTTACAGAATGAAATATTTCTTCGTGTTTATTTCGTTTATGAATAACACAATATGAAAAACCATCATTATGAATTCAAGGAGAAATATATGTACATTTTTTTTTTTCTTTCTGAGAAAAGTAAGTTATACATTTCATTTTAAGTAATTAATACAATAAAAGTTTGTTCCTTGTGAAGAAAGAGTCGAACAATACTACTTTTAACAATTGTGAGGAGAAAATGAGTGTGCTCACTTCTAACAACAGATTTCTAGAGATGGTATCAAAGAGCAAATCATTCAGCATTAGATTGATTGCTTCTGCTTGTGGAACAATTAAAATGTCCACTGAATTGCGAGTACACAATACTAAATACACCTAAGCGTCCACCAAGAAATGGTATTTACTCTGATGAAAGTAAAATAATAAGCAGTAAGATGGTAGGTAGGGTGGTTGGCGGGTTCCCTGTAATTGGGTTCTGGGCTTTGAGTATCGTATTGAATCTTGTTATTATAGTGTTATTTTACTGTACACAAAAACGACAAAATAAAAGTCATACCATGTCACTAAATCGTCCACATACATTCCTACGATGGAAATCATATCATATCAGCATGTTAATGTATACATTTATATAAATTAATATATTAAATCTCCTGTATTTGTGTTTTCAATATTATCATCGTTATACCTTTATTTATAGTTTATAGCTTTAAGACTATCCCTTTACTCCTTTTGTTTAAATCTTCTTTCTATTACACGTCTTACAGAACGGTGTGAATCTAACATGATGGTGTAATCGTGCGAGATTAATTTGTGAGCTGTGTCCAGCGGTTTGTCCTTTGTATTAAGAGAATATAGTATTCTACTTGGTTCTGTCAACTTAAGTTTTCAAAATTTAAAAACAACGTCACGATTTGAATCCACGATCTTATAAGAATTACAGACATGAAGAAAGGATAAGGTAATGTTAGCAAAGCATGGATAGGTGTGTGAACAAAGGAAGAGAAAAGAGGCAAGGAAAGGCGCATGCTAATGCTATGAATGATGCTAAAGAGAGAAGAAAGTGATAGAAAAAGATTGGTCGGAATCAAAATGCTCCCTCTTTCTCCCTCGTATGCGCACTAAAATTATATTGAAAGCAAGAGCCAGCCACAAAACTACTGACAAAAGCTCACAACAACAACAACTACAGTTTTTGGTTTTTTGAATCAAAAAGAGAAATCCTCTGCCTCTTTTGTGGACCCCCTCTATTGCCACAGCCAAGAACTAGCCCCCACCTCAGTACTCAACCCATTATTGCCATCAAGAACCAATTGCAATTCCATCACTCTCTCTCTCTCTCCCCATATGTCTATCTATCTCCCTATCTCCTCTTACATTTGTTCCACAAACTTCTTTTTGCCTTTTTCATTTCACAAAAAAACAGAGTAAAACAGGGTGTTTTTTCTTTTTGTTCAAAGCGTTATCTTTGTTTTTATGCTGACTTACGAGGAGTGAAAAAGTTTGTTCCTTTTTTTTTGTGATGGGTTGCTGGTGTGAGAAGTGATTTCTGTTGATTTTTTTTTTTTTTGGGTTTCATGATACAATGGGAAATTGTTGGTGTAGATGGGAGCCTTCTGTTTACACAGTTTCATCCAATGCAAAATCAGGTTTGTTCTCATCAAGCTTTCTCCTTTCGACTGATTTGATTGAATTCCTATGATCAAGTTTTGATTTTTCATGTCATCCTAGAAGAGGGTTCATTATTTAGAGATTGAACATACTCTATGTCTTCCTCTGCTTGGTGCTCTTCTCTGTTTTTGAGTTTCTATTATGAGTTTTATATGTTTTATTTACTTAATCTTTAGCTAACTCAATTCATAATCTTTAGCTAATTCAAGTTATGTTCCATCAAGATCAAAACTTTGTTCAAGTTTCTGTTTTATTCTGTCTTCTAATATTCTAAATCATTAGATTCTTAGGATTTTGTAGAGTTTGTTAGTTTTTTGTTAGATCATTTGTAGGAACTTTAGAATGAATATTAGATTTACTATTTTTCTTCAACTGAAAGTGGAAGCCAACAATGAACGTAGATACATACAACCTGTTCACTTTCTAACAATTCCCAATAGAAAAGGTGGTACATTTCTTTACTCTTTTTGGGGGCAAGTGGATACTTGTCAGTGCTGTGGGTTGGTGCTTATCTTTCAACAGTAACATATCAATAAGTAGTTTACATGATTAGTTAAAATGTTAACAAATCTGTTAATTAAAAATAATCTTCTTTTGTCCCTTTTATCTTGACATATCTAACCTTTTTATTTCTTTATTTTTTATAATATTTTGGAAGTTTGGAATATGATCTTTGATCCCATTCTTTTCCATGTTATTACATACCTTAAGGTGAATATTTGTCATTTTTCTGTCAAATGAATCTTCATTGAATGTTTGCTCTATGACAGTTGATTGTGTTCCTATTTCTGTGGATATGAAGTTGGTATTGTTTTGTGCTTCAACTTTGGTGTGCAAGAAGAATGAATATGAATATGAATATGTGTATGGTCATTGCTTAATGAGATAACATGATGTAGCATATTATGGTATCTTGTGTTTTCATTATAGAATCTCCAAAAATTGAGAGTCCATCTGTGAAAGCAAAGATAGAGGATAGTAAGTTACCATCAAATCCGAAAGAAGTAGAGGACTTTCGTCGTGATTCTGCAGCCAATCCATTGATTGCATTCACGTATGATGAACTGAAGATAATAACCGGAAACTTTAGGCAAGATCGTGTATTGGGTGGAGGAGGATTTGGAAGTGTTTATAAAGGTTTTATTTCTGAGGACCTAAGGGAAGGACTCGAGTCCGTTCCAGTGGCTGTTAAGGTTCATGATGGTGATAACAGTTATCAAGGCCACAGAGAATGGCTGGTAAATTTTCGTTTCTCTTATAAGAAATTGGAGTTACTGTATTGAGATTATTTTTTATAAATTATGAATTTGTTCTTGTGCATAATGCTTCGTAATTAGCATTGATATGACCGAGCAAATTATGTGCTTCTAGGCAGAAGTCATATTTTTGGGGCAGCTTTCACATCAAAATTTGGTTAAATTGATCGGTTACTGTTGTGAAGATGAACATCGGGTGCTTATATACGAGTACATGGCTCGGGGTAGTGTAGAGAACAATCTATTTTCGAGTAAGTAGATCGAAACAGCAATGCAGCTGATTTGTTTGTAAATAATCAGGCCTGTGGCTGTGATCATTTTTATTGATGTGTGGTATATATTTATATATGTGTATGATTTCATTCTTGCAGGAATATTGCTTCCTCTTCCATGGTCCGTCAGAATGAAGATTGCATTTGGGGCAGCAAAAGGACTTGCATTTCTCCATGATGCTGAGAAACCTGTCATCTATCGCGACTTTAAGACATCTAATATTCTGTTAGACCTGGTTAGTACGTCAAAATCCCTGTACATCTTCCTCGAAAAGAAATCAATACTTTGTGTATGATTCTTCGTACTGATAATCAAAAAAGCAATGAGAGCACTACTTACTTACAAAGAATGGGGATTTTCTGGTTATGCTTGTAAATGGTAGTATGCTAACAACCTGTAGATACTGAATAGACACCAGTATCAATGAGGGAAACTTTAGTTGTAATTGAAGAAAACTTTCAGTGGCCTAAATTTGAGACCGTGATTTGCATAATGTGCACTTTGTGCAGGATTATAATGCAAAGCTTTCTGACTTCGGCTTGGCCAAAGATGGACCTGAGGGAGACAAATCTCATGTTTCAACTCGAATAATGGGAACGTATGGATACGCAGCACCTGAGTATATAATGACCGGTAAGTTTTCCCACTTGAAATGTCATCATTTCAATGCTATTCATTCATTCTCTGAATTTAAATTCTCTTGGAATCATAGTTCTTTAATAGAATCTAAAATAATCTTTGTCATACATAGAGTTTATAGAAATTAAATTTGCATTTGTTGGTCTGAACTTTTGAATGCAACGGTTGATATCAGTTTGCAAACTGAGATTGCAATTTCTTTCGGGCAGGTCATTTGACTCCTAGAAGTGATGTTTACAGTTTTGGAGTTGTTCTTCTCGAACTTCTCACAGGAAGAAAGTCCTTAGACAAATCAAGACCGGCCAGAGAGCAGAACCTGGCAGATTGGGCTGTCCCACTGCTTAAAGAGAAGAAAAAGTTGCTCAACATTATAGATCCTAGACTACAAGGAGACTACCCCATCAAAGGAGTTCACAAGGCTGCAATGCTTGTTTACCATTGCTTGAACCACAATCCGAAGGCGAGGCCTCTAATGCGAGACATAGTAGATTCCTTGGAGCCATTGCAAGTCCCTGATGAAGTTCCTGCACAGAAAACTATTATAACTGTGATTAGCCAGGAACCAAAAGTTGAGCTTAAAACAAAAGAAGATTCACATTAATGTAATGTAATATAATTAATCAATTAAATGGGAGTTCAGTCATGTTTGGTTTTGTTAAAGCTTCTTCTTCAGCTTCACCAGGAGAGTTTTTGTATCAGATATAGCTTTTCCTGTGTGTATTTAATAGAAAGTTTATGCTTTATTTTTTCCTCTTTTATCTTTGAATCTCATTTGCTAATAGTAGTTGCAAATTTGATATTGTAAAAGTAAATAAATATGATATGTACTTGTTATGTTGTATAATGTTATCTAGCCTATGTTTATTGGAGTTTTCATATAGAACAAATGAAAAAAAAAAAAAAAAAAAAAAAGGCTACGATGTTCTTGATTCATGTGTTATATATGTTTACTTCTTGTGTTATATTTGTTCACTCAACTTTTTATTTACGGCATTAACATTTAAATAAGTTCGAATTTGTACTTATATTTTAATAATATAACATATTCTTGTTTCTGTTTTAATTATGTAACATATGATTTGTATTTGATTAATATAAATAATAATTTTTTACATCGATTTATATGATTTGTATTTAATTAATATGATTAAAGATATTTGTATCAAAATAAGACAAGATATTAATTATTGTTTAATTAATAATATTTACATCGATTTATGTGATTTGTATTTGATTAATATAATTAATGATATTTGTATCTAAATAAGACAACATTTAATTATTAAATTAATGATGTGATAGTTAATTTGTAATCAATTATTATTTAATTAACACAACTGATGACACTTTCTAATCGACTGGAGTGATCAGAAACAGAACTTGTCTTAGACAGACAAAATTTGAAGACAAATCATACTGGAGGATTGTATCAAATAAAGCACAAGATCTGTCTGAAAAATCATGAGCATTGTAGTCTGGCTTATGATGATTTCTTGCA